>OU342745.1:203040861-203640861 GCA_910589775.1 Avena eriantha | reverse complement strand
GGATAAGAAGCAAATCGGCATAAGATGCCACATAAATAAACACATCCCGCCCACAGATCTCACGGATCCCCGTTCCCGGAATCTCTACACCGAGTGATCGTTGCCAACATCATCTGTCTCCTCCACCCAGTATCCATCTTGCGGGTACACCTGTTCATCTAAATCAAACAATGTATCGTGTGAGACCCTAGGGGTACTCAGCAAGTCTTTATGCCACTAAAGGAGACACAACCTGGGGTGACGCAATTGCAGCAAAAGATAATATCTAACAATTCTATAGATACTCGCTAACCATCCGCCTAACCAAGGATAGCCGGATGTCCGTGAATTAAGAACAACAGTTATAACAGTATAATTAACAGATCCATCCTCCTCCTCGCTTACCAACGAGGAAGCGGATGAACAACCCCCATCATCCGTTGGTAGTTTTATTAACCATTCCATGAGTATTGCACTATTTACTAGTCAAGTTCTTAGTCAAATTAAAAGCGGTACTTTAGTTATATTTGTCTATGATCGAGAAACTGTGCTCCCAGTCGTCCGTAACCGTGGATACGGCTTTCAGAAAGATTTACCCTGCAGGGGTGCACGAATAGCAACACACACTCGATCAACCTCGGAAAAACCAACTCAAAACCCAACGAGGCATTCACGACAAAGCAATCACAGGATTCAGAAATATTTCAGGGGGCCTCCCCATTAAGCTACCCGCAACGAAGTTGGCCGGCTCCGAGACGGACCCAAGGTTTGCGCCAATGGCTGTAAACGACTGGGAACCCGAAAATGTGACTGGCTTGTCGATACCGCGAAAACACTCCGCAATTCTTAAACAGTACAGGTGCTCCTCGCACAATCTTAATAAAACAGTAACATGGCATAAGTATAGGATAGTAATAAAGCCCCAAACTACTTTGTGGCCCCAAGAAATAAGAATGAATCAAGCTCTGGCTCAGGGAGGTCCATAAGGCCTCCCGGATGTGGATAGTGCGAATAGTCAAGGAATAGGAATCAAATACTCGGGGTCCTACGGGACACAAGTGAGCATGAAAAACCAAATAGCAGATATTGCTCACCGTGTCTCTTTCATTAGTTATCCCATTACTACTCAAGTTATGTTGTTTAGATACCTCGTTATTCATCAGACACTCACATACCCTACACATGCTTTTCTACGACTCACATGGCTCAAACAACTCCTGTAGTAATGGCTCATGGGATGGAGGAACAAGCTTTGGTGGGGTTTAAAATTAAAGGCTATGCAGTACTTGGGATTCATTTTAATGCAATCGCGACTCAATGATGCAAGAATAAGATAAAGGCAATAGGCACTATATGTATGCAAGCATGTGGTAGTGCTAGCCTGGCAGCTCAGTTGAAGCGAGAGATGGATCTGGGTAGAACTCCTGTGATTCCTGGTAATTCTCCTGCTGGGCATCTATTCGAAGAAGAACCAAACAAACAAGGGCCAACATAAATAAAGTGCACAAGCATATTAATTAAAATGCGACAAGCAAACAAGCATGCCATGATGAATGGTGCACAATTTACATGGCATTAAAGTAGCATGGCATGGTGAGGAGCGGGGTACAAGAATAAAGCATTTTATTCTTTATTTAGTCCAATTCTATTGCCATAAACAGTTCTAAATTGTAATAATGACATGATGCATGCTTCAGTTCAGAACAAGGAATGCATAGGTGGAACGGGCTCGTCGCGCTTATCGATTTAGACATATTATTTGTTAAATTTGGAGTTACAGATTCAAAGTTATTACATTGCAAATTTATGGCCAAAAGGGCAAAAATGTCAATATTGTGATATTTAGGGGTGTTTCTGCGAAATTTCACTTATGCCATTTCATTCATCTCTGAAAATCTTTTACTTTTCCTTTTGGAATTATTTGCAAATTCGAATTAGTTTGAAAGCTATTTAAATTTGTTAGATATTTCAGTTAATTAAAATTAGTAAAAGAAATGAAAAAGGAAATATGGAAACTGGGCGGCGCGAACTATCTGCTGCTCACGGGCGGAGCAGGGGAAGCTGGGCCGGCCCGATTCTGCTCAGAGTGGGGTGGGGGACCTCGGTTCAAGGAAGAAAACCGGTTAGGGACCCTTTTAAAAAGAACGGAGCAGGTGTCAGTCTGAAATTCGGATCTGAAAATTTGGCAGCAAAACGGCCCGAGTTCAACTGAATATGACGACGAATCTGGAACGATTTTGAAGATATTGTAAAAACGAAAGTTATAGATCTCGTAAAGATCTACAACTTTGCTGAAGTAAGTTTTTCCAATCGGAGATTGTATGCACCAGCAAACGTTGAAGAATAGAGCAGATTCAGATTGCACTAACGAAACTTCAGAAAAATAGTTTTCGAATCGATCTTTAGAAGAAGATTTCTTCATCGGTGGAGCTCCAAATCGAGTGCCGTTTGTTCCTGTGGTTAGAGGGATGATGGGGCTACAAGTTCTGTTCAAAGAGTTTTCGCAAAAGAGCGACAGAGACGCCGGCAAAATTTCGAGAAAGTAACCTGGAAGGAGTACGTGATGGAACCGCTGCTCGAGGTCGACGCCAGACGCGTTCCAGAGCGCGCGCGAGCGCGGTGCGATGACGAGCTGGGCGAGCGAGAGGGAGCAGAGGGAGAGAGCCAGGGAGAGAGAAGGGAGGGGACACGACCTTGGGTCACCGTGGGGTTGTCGGTGAAGATGGTACGGTCGGCGGCGAGCACAGGGACAGTCCGAGACAGCGACGGCGAGCTGCAGCGGCGAGGGGCGAGGATTGTGGCGAGCTAGGCTAGGTAGATGGGGAAGGGGACGGCAACGGCACAGCCATGCCGGCAACAACGGCCTGGGGTTTGCTTGGTGAAGGGGATGAGGACCAGGAAAGAAAAGAGAGGCGTGCGGGGCGGTTCGGCACAGGGAAAAGAGAGGGATGGCAGCTGCTGCTGTGTGCACTTGGGCCAGGGTTCTAGCTGGCTAAACAAGCAAACCGAAAAAAGAGAGATGGAGGAGACGTGTCATGCCGGAGTAGCGACACATGTGTTAGCCGAAGAGTGCGATGTGGGTTCAAGATGAGGTTGTAAGTATGGAGAAGTGGGGTGGCACACATAGTAGATGATCAGGATTGGAACATATTTTATCAGCACGCAACACAAAAAGGCATTTAAACCAGAGACAAAGCCACATAGTGGTGTTATTATTTTATGCGGCTAGAGAAGAGGTGTTATATTGCATGTGGCTATAGTGTTGCATGCATGGGAATGTTTTGTGAAACAAGATATGCCCCATGTATGTGTGCCAACAAAGATCAAGGTTAGTAGATGGCAAAACAAAAATAAGCTCTTAGGTGTGATCAAGTACACTTGGCAAAAATGAAGGGTTTGGGTATGATCCCATGTGTAGGTAATAGAAGAAAAGGGTCCACTCTAAAAACGAGAAAAATTCAAAGGAGAAAAAAATGAGTGCTTTGCATGGCCCATGCATAGACATTCATGCTAGGTTTTATATTGTGAAAACAATAAATATCCATGGCATTTGTACATATGCATTCCAAAATATGGTGTAAGGCCAAGCTATAGGAAAAGATAAGTGGATTCATCCCAACCCACATGAGCTAGATGAAAAGCCAAAAATAAAAGCCAATGGGTAATTAGGGTGGTGGAATTGAAATAAAAGATATGCCCCCAACTCAATTTGGGCATCAAGCATTAATTAAGATTCAAATACAATGTATCAAGAACCAAATACAATTAATAATGTGTATGAGAGAAGAACCAATGGAAAAGGGTTTTATATGATGCTCAAATGCAAGGTGGCATGATGACATGAGCATGATATAATTATGATGCAACCATTATATGTAAGGAGTAGCCATTATCTTACTAGACCAAGTAGCATTATCATTGTTAGACAATTGGGATGCTATAGAACTTCTCTGTATTTCTTGCATATTATCCGGTGTATGCAATGGGTAGGAGTTTTAGAGTGGGACATTATGTAGAACTGAAAGACTGTCCACTATTTCGTGTTTTATATGCTTCTGGTAGGATGTGAGTGATGGAAGATTAAATTAATTTTGTTTGATGTATTGAATTTGTGCAGTATGTTCAATGAATAAGTCAATGGATAATCCATATAAGTTCTGGCATGTTCTTTTCCTTCTAGCACCATAAGTTTCTCTTGGTATTCAATCAGTAAAGAAATATCAGTGCCAAATGTCAGTGCCAAACGGTCGTTGTTGTTGGACTTAACTAAATTGTTTTCATTGTCGTTGACCTTACTTCTACGATGATCGATGCTATCTTTTAGATTTAACAATCCGTTGTCTTAATTTTTGAAAAACATATATGCATGTGAACCCTTTAGTTCTTTTCATTGCATGATTTGCTAACATGCCTTGTCTATAGAGATGATGAAGTGGTATGTGGTGTACAAGGGTTTGGTTCCAGGAGTCTAGAAGGAGTAGGAGAACTGTCAGAAACAAGTGAACAAGTTCAGCGGCAACAGCTACAAAGGATACGCGACTATAAAGGAGGCGGTAGCCAAGTGGAGGAACCACCTATGAAAGAAGAACCAAATGAAGATCTTGGTCGTGCTCCTGCTTTTGCTCACAGTCATCGCGGTTGTACTCTATTTGATCCTAGTGTAGGCGGTGACCACTTCATTTGTAATGTGAGATGATGAAATTTGTACCAACACTTCTTTAATAATGCGGCACTTGTCACTATGTATCTTGATTGGTCTCTAAGTAATATGATGATATTAGACTCGTGTTATTGTATTATGTTTGTTTTTATATACCGTATAAATACTGTCATATACCTGTATCTATACCAGGGCTACAATTTATTTCGAATACCTGTAGAAACATTCGGTGACTCGTATATTTATATATGTGTGCGCATATATTTCTGTGGCGCTTACTACAGGAGTATGTCACTGATAGTATTATGTGGCGTATACGAAATAATGTGTCACCGAAATTTAAGAATTATATGGCGCATATATAATTTAGTGGTGAGGTAATAGTGGCGCATCTAATATGCGCCACATAATTGTAAAAACATGTGGTACAAATAGCTTGTTTCCTAGTAGTGGCTTTGACGAGGGTTTAACTCGTCAATGCCCATTGTTATGGACTTGGGTTTTAGAGAAGGAGGGAGCGCTGGAGGCATCAGTCGGCTAGCAAACAAGCACACAGGGACGCAAGGTTTATCCAGGTTCAGGCCTCGTAGAGGTCCCTACTCCTGCTTGTCTGCTCCTGGAATTAATGAAGGAATCGAAGATTACAGGGGAGCGTAGATGCAATCTGGCGAGAGTTGTGGAAACTAGGGTTGTGATTGTCCTCCTCGCCGCCCCTCCTAGCCTTTATATAAATAGGCTAGGTCTCGGATAGCAGGTCGAGTCGGTTATAGATTAGGGTTTTCCCTTTGAACTTTTTATCTTAAGCTTCTTCTTATCTCGCAAGCAATCGAGAGTCCGTGGGCCACTCGAATTCTTCATTGGACCCTGGCAACACCGTGGGCTTCTGCCGTATCTGGGCCGTGTATACCAAACTCGAGTACCTATAGGGTATACCCATGTCAGTAGCTCCCGAGTGTCCAGTAGAATCGCAGATTCGACTGGAGACTTTATGAAGCCTTTCGAGTGCATGACTAAGCATTTTTTCGAGTGTTCTGTTTGTGTCATAGGGATTGTTGATATACGTGCCTGATTTAACCGATGTATCGGTGTGAGTTAACTGTCTTAGGGTAAAACAACGCAATCTACTCAAACTCGAGTCCCCGGACTCGAATTCGAAAAAGTGCTGGCATAATTCGACTCAGGCCGCGGAGGTCTTACAGGAGTCGAATTCCATTGTATAAGTGTGAGCACTCGACGCATCTGTCAAGGCGTGTTCATCGTACCTACAGGCACGGATATATTTTTGGTAGTGCGCAACAGATGCGTTGCTATGCCTTATTTAGGTCTTATCTTCACGCTGTAAGCGCGACATCCGAATTTTTTGTCATCGCGGAGATGATTCAGGTGGCCTAGGAGATGCAGTCTCTTTGTAGGGAAAGTATGAGGCAGAGTCGCCATAGCATTCGAGTGTGGATGTTATCAACACATAGTACGATGTATGAATAATCATGGGGTGCGCGACCAGCGCTTCCTATGGGAGTAGCCCCCGAGTGCCTGGTTGAGTCGAAGACTCGAGCGGGGACTAAAAACTTTTTGCGACTACTGTCGTCTTTTGTTGCTTGTTTCAGTCGAGTTTGCTTCCAGTGCTCCCTATGGGAGTAACCCAGATTTCACATTCGAATCGTAGATTCTAGTGATGGGTTTGTCTTGAATGTTCATACACCTGTATAAAAAATAATCGTAGGCTGCGCGATCAGCGCTCCCTATGGGAGTAGCCCCCGAGTGCTTGGTTGAGTCGAAGACTCGAGCAAGGACTAAAGTAGTCAAAATCTTTGGTTGCTGATATTGATGACGTCAGTGCTGACGATGTGATGACCTCAATTGCCCGCGTGAGCGGCTTTGACGGGACACGACGAGCGGTGGGTCCCACTTTCTGACTTTGATTTGACTGGGCGTGCGTAATCTTCTGTTTTAACTGCGCCTCCTCGATTTCCGTGCGTAATGGAGATAGTGGGGGACCGTTCGTGGTTCAGCTTCGCCACGTGTCGATGGCGATGTGCGCCACACGTGTAGTAGGGTTTCTGATGGCCGTTGGATTGTTTCTGCAAGGAGGTTAAGTAGCAGCGCAGCTGCGGTAATTTTCCCCATCTGTCTTCTTTGCTCGTGCCTCCGTCGCCATTGCTGCTGCTTCCTTGCACACTTTCTCTTCGCGGCACTGGACCAGCTCCGCGTCTTCCCCAGTTACTTCCTCCGTTCTCACCGCCATCGGAAGATGGGCAAGAAGAAGGGAGGCACCGCCGCTGGATCTGTGGCCACCATTATCGCCGCCAAGAAGAGGGCGGTGCCGCCACCATGGGCACCAGCGCCACCGGCGCTAGGAAGAAGAAGGGTGCGGGCACCCGCGTAACCAATGGCGCCTGGCGTGCGTCCATCATCAAACCTTCTGAGCTTCATCTTTATCGCCAAGATGGAGTTCTTCCCTCCGCTGAAGACGACTCGCGAGTGCCCGGTGATGAGGTAATTCCTTGTCCTCCCGGGTTTCCGGGTGATGTTCCTTGCGTTCATCATACGAGGTCTTTCTCTCCCTCTGCATCCTTTCTTTCACGGCCTCCTTTGTTTCTATGGGCTCCAGCTTCACCAGCTGTTCCCAAATTCCATTCTCCACATCTCCTGGTTCATTACTCTTTGCGAGTGTTGGCTCGGAATCGAGCCACACTTTGGCCTCTTCAAGAGGCTTTTAAAGCTGAAATGCCAGTCAGCGTCCGGTTCTGTAGTCTACGACGTAGGAGGCTGCGGAATCCACATCGACTCCTCTGTCACCTATTTTGCCATCAATCTCACCGCGTCCGTCCAAGGGTGGAGAGACAAGTGGTTCTACATCCACGACCAGAAGGCCGACATAGAGCACTACGGACTCGCGCCTTTCGATCCCGTGGCGACTTGCAAGAGGAGGCGTTCCTGGAAGAATGTCATTATGCCCGGCGAGTCCGTGAAAACAGAAGTGCTGTATGAGCGTGTCTGCAACCTCGAAAGCTGCATGGGCAAGGAAGAAGGTGGCGCCGCCCTCATTCGCATCTGGCTGCGCCACCGTGTCCAGCCTCTGCAGGACAGAGTGCACCCTATGTTCTGCTGGACCGGTGCTGATGATGTCACTCGCGTGTCTACCGAGGGCATTTCCGCGGGTGAGGTGGATAAGAGGGTGCGACTGGTAACCAAATACAACACCAAGGAGGTTCTCCCAGGCGAACCAGTCGTGCCTCCTTTCGATGCTTCTAACCCTCCTCCCAAGGTAGAACTGTACTATGAAGTAGTTTCCGTTTTCGATTGCCTTTATGATGCTTAGATATATAATGTTGTATCTTCTAAATACAGGACTAGAAGGTGTCTCCCAATTTTCCCCCTCGTCCTGAAGGGGTTATCCCTCGCGAAGTGGATGAAGAGGACGAGTCGGAGTTGACCGTCCCAATTCAAGAGGAGGAGGGAGCCCCCGAGTCCAACGACCAGGACACTCGCAAGCATTCCCTCAACGAGGACTCAGATGCCTCGTCTCCGACGATGACAGAAGGTCCTTCTGTTGTTGTGGAGAAGCCAATCCCCGCCGTTCCTATGCACTCAATGGCTCCTCTAGCCCGGAAGAAGATGCGACTACCGAAGCAGTCGTCGAAGTCGGAGGAGCAATCTTTCGACCTTGATAAATTTGACTGGTGAGTTCTGCATTTGCTACTTTGTCTTGGTTTCTTTTTGGAGTTGCTTTCCCTGAAGTTTTTGCTGGATGTGTTTTGTAGTCAAGCGGCGTCGTCGTCTTTTGACGACGTCCAATTTGTAAAGGAGTCCGGAGTCGCAGACTCCAAGGCCAAGGAAGTGGCCGAATCCTTCTCCCCCATTAGCGGCCCACTCTGGGCATAATTCATCGAGTTCCCCGCATGCTGGGGAACACTGGATGGTTGCTCGGACGACTACGCGGCAGTCATTTTCGGAGTCTCTGGAGGATCACGTAAGCGCCCTTTTGTTGTTTTCGCAGTCAAATTTATGCTTGGTGTTGTTCGCTGACCCTTTGTTTTCCTCTGAGGCAGCTCATCATGAAGGAAGTTGCATGCCTAGCAGAACAAGTCCTTGTCATGGATCGACAGCATGCACCGCTGGACAATCGCCATCGCGTTGTCGAAGGTTAGTTTTGGCTTCGTCTTTCTCTTCATGAAGTTTACAAATTCGATTGATGATACATCTTGTGCTTTGCAGTTGACCACAACGAACTTCTTCGTAATGTTGCTTCCCTTGAAAAGGCGCTGGCCGCAGCGGTGAAGAGTCACGACGAAGCAGTCGCGGCACTGGAGGAGTCACGAAAACACGAAGAGGATTTGCGCGCCTCCACCGTTGAGAGGGAAAAGTTGTTTGAAGAACAACTCTTGTTGATTGCCAAGTCTCTCTCAGGTATTCTTTCGTCTGAATGTTTCATTGCTTTTTTGCTTCGACATCGTGTTATTTGTGCTAACACTTTTGTGTGTGCAGATGTCAGCGGCCTGAGCTTTGACGTCCAGTCTCTGCGTTGCACTGATGCACTAGCAGGCGCTGTCACAGGAGTCGAAGACCGCAGCGCTTCCCTTCAGGGGACGTTGACGAAGGCCAAGGGCATGCTCAGTCGCATCCGTGAGGAGCTAACTCCCAAGGCTGAGCTGATTGACAACCTTGAGGATCTGGCGGACTCCCTTGCTAGAGGTATTCCCGCGGACTTCGGGAACTCTCAGCGGTCTGTCGGCACCACCATGGCACTCACGATGGTTCAAGCCCATGGCGTGGAGGTGGACCCTGCCACGATCTCCAAGGCGATGCCCGTCGGCGCAGATGGCCAACAGGTAGTGTTTACTCCCTTCGCAACTGGATGTGGTAAATATGGGCAGTAGCTCATCAATACAGTCGCAAAATACTCTGAGGAGCTGCAGCGAGCAAAAAAAGGAGGCGAAGGCTGCGGCGTTAGGGGTTGGTACCGGAAAGTCTGTGGTGTTAGGGACTGCCACAGATTCGATGAGGCCCCCGAAGTCGAAGTCCAAGTCGAAGAAGCAGACCACTCCTTAGTAACTAATTTGTAATAGTTGTAGTTTGAAACTATGCTTTTGTGGGAGTATCCATGTCGAGACTTTTGTTGTGCTTGAATGCATTCGTGCCTTTTATCAATGTATCTTGGTCCCTCATTTTTCTTTTGCTTGATTTGTGATAGGGTCCTTCGAGTGGTCCTCGTGATCCTCCATCCACCGATCAGACCTTGGCGCAGCCGCGCTCAAAAGTGGAGGAGTTGTCATTGCTTTCGCGATTGCGCGATCGCATTAAGCAGTTGGAGCATGATTTGCCCATCCTCCGCGGTAGTGTAGATGTTTGGAACTCGAAGGCGGAGAAGGCCACCGCCCGTGAGAAGTATCTCTTGGAGGAGGTGGCGCAGCTGAATAAGCGGTTCAAATGTTAGCTTTCTGCCCTCTCGTCTTTTCTTTTAGTCAGTCGCGGCGATGCCTTGTCTTCACACTTTGCTATTTTTGGTTGGTGTAGTTGTTAGTGCTCGTCATCCGCAGGATGAGAAGGTTTGGATTGTTATTCGAACGAATGGCTTGACCTAGGAGCAACTACAAGCGAGTGGGTACTTTTGGGTTGACCACGATCGTGCGGTTGCCTTGGCGACCCTGCAGGATCGTTCTTCTGGAGTGCTCTAATGCTTGAAGAAGGCGCAGTCATGCCTTAGGCATATTTATCAAACAATGTTCTCATTGGACGCCGTCCCTTCAAGCCTGCTGGCCCTCCTGGCAAAGTTTCAAGATTTGAGTGTGCTTCGCGAGTGCGTACGGCAGCAGTTGGTAGCTGGTGCTAAAGCTGCATTGTCGCTGGTGCGACTGCATAGTCCGGACGTGGATGTTTTGTCTATTGCCGCTAGGCCACCGCCTCCGCCGGAAGGAATGACTTGGAACATGGTTCCGCATTATCAGACGGTTGACCGGCCAGTTGCGGTGACCCAGCATACCACTGCATGGGTAGTACACTATAGTCGTTGATATGACATTCACAGAACACCGTTCCGTAAATATCACATCCCTCAGAGTGGTACAACAGAAATATTGCGGGTCCATATTACAAACATACACACTTCATTATTACAAGCCAAGAGTTCTCAACTTCAAGCATTATGAAATTACAAACCAAACTTAAGTAGTTTTCGCGGAAGATATGAAATCCAAACTCACACTTTGAATTGAGCTCAACAACTTATTCTATATAGTTCCAGCTGCTCGGCTCAATTGGTTTACTAATAACTAAAGCAACTACTCGGACTCGTTGCCCTTCGCTCCATAGTGTATCTCGTAGTCCACCCCTTCAACTCCTCTGGATAGGTCTGGTTCTTCGTATCAGACATCCTCTTGTCCATCAGCTACGTACATCGAAGTGTCTTCTGGATTCTCAGAGTCTAAGCAGGGGTTCAAAGGAAAGAGTGAGTAACAGCGTTACTGATACGTCCAAAGCATATCTACTTTCCCGAACACTTTTGCTGTTGTTTCTCCTCTATACTTGTGTGATTTGGATGCAACTAATGCGAACTAATGCTGTTTTCAGCAGAATTGCCTTGGTGTCTACTTTTTGTGCAGAAAATCAACTTTCAGGAAAAATCCCGGAAAATATGCCAAAAATCCTATTTCACCCAAAGACTCCAGGAGCCGGAATATGAGACGGAGAGGAGCCCTGGGGTGGCCACACCACCTGGTGGCGCGGGCCAGGCCAGGCCGCGCCAGGGGGTGGTGTGGCCCCCAAGGCACCCCCTCGGCCTCTCTCTTCGCCTATAAGGAGCCTTCTGACCTAAAAACTTCGGGGGTTTCGACGTTTTTCTAGAAGGAGTTCCGCTCCACCGCCACCACCAGATTCCACGAAACAGCACCAGAAACTCTATTCTGGCACCCTACCGGGACGGGGAATTGGAGGAGATCATCGCCATCATCATCACCATCGCTTCTACATCGACCATCCATGTTTCCCCCATCTATGAGTGAGTAATCCCCCGCTGTAGGCTATGGGGATGGTAGGGATTGGATGAGATCGTTCATGTAATGGCATCAGATTATTAGGGCATAGTGCCTAGTATCTTTTATTAGTGCTTTATGACTTTGTTGCGACTTGTTGTGCTTAATGCTTGTCACTAGGGCCCGAGTGCCATGATTTCAGATCTGAACTTATTATTGATTCATTATGATAGTATTGTTTTGGGTCTTATCTACAAGTTGTATACACATGTCGTTGTCCGGAACCTATGGTCCCGAAGTGACAGAAATCGGGGTAGCCGGAAGGGAAAGGCTTTGATGTGAGGATCACATGTGTTCACAGAGTGTTAATGCTTTGCTCCGGTGCTCTATTAAAAGGAGCACCTTAATTGCCAGTAGTTCCCTAGAGGGCTCGCTGCAAACGGGCTGGCAGGACAAAAGATGTTGTGCAAGTTCTCATTGCGAGCACGTATGACTATATATGGAACACATGCCTAGGATTGTCTAGTACTTGGGTGCTTTATCTTATTTATCTGCAATTGCCCTATGTTCTGATTGCTATGTGAATTGTCTTGTCCATGCAACGCCCGTCCATCCATCCTATGCCTACCGCACTCGAATCCCACTGTTTACTGCTTTTGTTACTACTGTCTTTGTTTTGCTACTACTGTTACTTTACTATTCTTACTACAAAACTGTTGCTATTGACAAACTGCTGTGAGCAAGATTGTTTCCAGGTGCAGCTGAATTGACAACTCAGTTGTTAAGGCTGATAAGTATTCTTTGGCTCCCCTTGTGTCGAATCAATAAATTGGGTTTTACTTCCCTCGAAAATATTGTGATACACCCCCTATACTTGTGGGTCATCAAGACTATTTTCTAGCGCCGTTGCCGGGGAGCATAGCTTTATTTATCAAGTTCACTTGGATTCTATATTGTTCGCTGATTTCCATCCATCATGGGTAAGTCTCGTGATGGCAAGGTTCCTATTTTACCATCCACTACAAGAAGAGGTACGGTTCTGAACACCTCTATCGCTCTTGATTCACCGTCTGTTCTGAGTAAGTTCCTTACACCACCACATACACATGCTACACACACTGCTACTACTGCTGAATCTGAAACTTCTGATGCTTATGATGCTGCTTCTACTGTGCTTGATAAGGGTGGTTCATTAGGTCCTTTCCTAGATGCTACGATTGCTAGAACTATAGTTGGAAATACCGAAACTCCTAATGAACACACTGCTACACCTGTTAGCTCACCTGAGTCTAGTGAGAGTTATGATGCTGAAGAAGATTATGTTGAGATGACTGATGAGTTTACTGAAGAATGTAGGAACACCCATGATAGGAGCGCTGCTAAGAATCTCCCTGAGAGGCGTACTATTAGACCCAAATTATCTCCTGCTGCTAAGTTTGCTTCTTCTCCTGTAAACATTATAGATGAAGATTATGATTTCTCTCTCGATCTATCCTACATAGCTATTGTCGAGAAAGAACCTTTTGGCGGGACTAAGAATGAAAGTGCGGTAGCACATATGAATGAACTTTCTACCATGAGTGGCTTGTTTTCTGATGATATTAAAATGCGTACTTACTTTGTTGCTAAGATTTTCCCTTTTTCACTGAAAGGAGAAGCTAAAACTTGGTTTGGTAATTTACCTCCTGGATCTATTGATAGCCCTGAGTGCTTGTTTAATACTTTCCTGCAGAAATATTTTCCTCCTAGTGCTAGACATGCTGTTTTGCAGGAACTTTTTGATTTTAAACAGGGAGAAAAAGAGGTATTGCCCGAATCTTGGGCAAGGTTTTGTGCTTTGATTCATGCACAGGCTGGAAGTCAATTACCTAAGAATGAACTACTTGATATATTTTATAATGGACTAACCGAAGAATCTAGGACATACCTAGATAGTTGTGCTGATTGTGTTTTCAGGAATAGGACTCCTAAGGAAGCTGAGGAATTAATGGCTAAAATAAGCAAGAATTATGAAGATTGGACTCCTCCTAAACAAGCTATTCCTGAAGTAATTGTACCTGAACCATTTATTCCGGTGCCTATTTCAACATCAAAGAAGAGGGGAGTTATTGAATTAAATGATGAAGTGATGAAGGAAGCTAAGAAATGTCTTAAGGAGAAGGGAATTAAAGCTGCAGATGTCAAGAATTTACCTCCTATAGAAGAATTATGTAAGCCTATTCCCTATTCACCCACTATTGAGGTACACTCTCTCCAACACTTTGATGAAGGTGATATCCCTTACTTGAAACCTCTTGATCAATGCTTAGAAGAATTTGATATCTTTATTGTTAAGCAAGATAACTTTAATAAAAGGGTGCAAAATCATCTAATGGAAAACACTAGAGCTATTGTTGAGTTGAAAGATATTGTGGAAAGAACCT
Organism: Avena eriantha; assembly: GCA_910589775.1. Lineage (NCBI taxonomy): Eukaryota > Viridiplantae > Streptophyta > Magnoliopsida > Poales > Poaceae > Avena > Avena eriantha. The sequence continues at coordinate 203,626,828 of OU342745.1, read as the reverse complement.
CTAATGATGTTAAAATGATTGTTAAACACTTTCAAATGGTTCAAACTCAAATAGATCAACTCGTTAAAGTGCAAAACGACTTGCTAGTTAATGTTGCTAAAGAAAAATACGCTTATGAAATTAGAACTAGAAGTGGTGCTGCTACCCAGGATCCTCTATATCCTGAGGGGCATCTCAAAAGAATTGAGCAGGATTCTCAACGAGCTGAAAATAGTGGTTCTACTCGTAAGAAAAGGAAAAAGAAACATAAAATTGTTGTAGAACCCTCTAAGCCTGCTATAGATCCTAATAGTATATCTATCTCTGATGCTGAAACTGAAAGTGGTAATGAAGAAAATGAAGTTCCTAATGAAGAAAAAGTTGAAGAAGAACCTGAAAACCACACTAATACTACTAAATACACCAAAGAAGATTTTATTGCTAAGAAACATGGCAGTGAAAGAGAACCTTGGGTCCAAAAACCTATGCCTTTCCCTGATAAGAAACACAAGTCAAAGGAAGATGAACACTATAATAAGTTTTGTGAGTGGATGAGGCCTTTATTCTTGCAAATTCCTTTGACTGGTGCTATTAAATTGCCTCCTTACTCAAAGTATATGAAGGACATTGTCTCGAATAAAAGGAAGATCCCTAATGAAGAAATCTCTACTTTGCTTGCTAATTATTCCTTCAATGGTAAGGTTCCTAAGAAACTTGGAGACCCAGGGATTCCAACTATCCCTTGCTCTATTAAGAATAGTTATGTTAGAACTGCTTTGTGTGATTTGGGAGCTGGAGTTAGTGTTATGCCTTTCTCTCTCTATAAGAGGCTTCAGCTTGAAAAATTGATACCAACTGATATATCTTTGCAAATGGATGATAAGTCTACCACTATTCCTGTGGGTATTGTGAGGATGTACCTGTCCAGGTGGCTCATAATTGCTTGATATTAACTGATTTTGTTGTGCTTGAAATGCCTGAAGATGATAATATGTCTATTATTCTTGGGAGACCTTTTCTTAATACTGCAGGAGCTGTTATTAATTGTAATCAAGGAAAGGTGACCTTCAATGTTAATGACAAGGAACATACTGTCTATTTCCCCAAGAAGATTGAAAGGGCTTATGGTTTAAATTCAATTGAACATGTTGAAGGCATTCAAGTTGGAGAAATATATTGTCCCATACCAAAAGAAAAATTTGAAACTATTATGATTGGGACCATTGCTATCAAGGTTGAGGTAACATAATCATTAGTGGAATACAAAGTTTTGCCTCATATGCAATTGTTTTGGTAGCAAGACTTGATCAACCTTGCTAACAAAAGGATTCCATTGAACAAAACAATGTTTTCATTATGATTATCCCCGTTTATTTCTATCCTTTGCATTTTAGTTTTTGCTTTCGTTTAGTTTTCTTTGTGTTGTTAGTTGCTTGCATGCTAGAACTTCTGTAGTTCTAGCCTTGTTTTTGTCCTTGCATAATGTTTCCAAAAAGAAAAAAATCTGTCTGTCAGAAAAATCATTCTTCTATTTCTGAAAAATGCCCAAAAATAAAGTGTCTCGAAAAATTTCAGAAAATTCATATTAAATTTTTACGTGAAAAAAGGGGCAGAGGAGTACCTGGTAGGTACCAGGGGGGCCCACCAGGCAGGCACACCTCATGGTGGGGCGGCCAGACCTGGGTGGCGCCATGCCCTGGTGTGGGCCACCCCTGGCCCCCCACTACCTCTCTCTCCTGCCACTTTCTTCTCTCTCCCGAGTAAGCTCCAGTTCATAGCTCGAAATCGCATTCTCTGTGTGCTTGCCCTCGATTTCTTCGATCTCTTTGCTCAGCCCATCTTTCTTGCTGAAATTTGGAGCAATTTTTCCTTGGTATGTGACTCCTCCCCTTGTCCAAGTAGATTTGTGTTTAGTGGATTGTATGTTGAGTATTTTGCTGCTGTAGGTGACTGGTTTTGAGGGCTTGTAAGCTTGTTTGATGCTTAGAGATATAGTTTTGATGCATGTTTAGGCCTCTTGCTAGTCCCTGTGAGTAGAATCCTTCATTATATTTGCTTTGCAATCACTTGTTTAATAGGTGTTTAAATTTCAGAATACCAAGCATGAGCAACCACACTTTTGGAGAGATATTTGAGAGTGATGCACCTAGGAGGTCAAGGCCCTCAAGAATAGCCTCTCAAGCTAGGCCATCATATAATGAAGACCTCATTGCATCACATATTGGCAGCGAAAGAGATGATGGAGATGCTCACCCATCCTCTTTCCCTTGTTTTACTTTCTTGCAAGCTGCAGGTATTCTTGATGATTTCTTGCTACTGATTGAGAGGGTTGGCTTGACCTCTTATATGCAAGATGAGAGTGCACAATACGCTCTGCTCACCAAAACTTTTGTTGAGAGTTTCTCATTTTCTAACACATCCTATTCTACTATCTCATTTAAAATCTATGATATGCCCTTCACCATGCCTTTGGAGAGATTTTGCAGTATTGTAGGTGTGCGTATGACAGGGACCGTGAAGAAAATTCAAGGGCGGCCCGCTGATTTGTTGGAGCTTTACCGAGGGGTGACCAATGATGATGACCGCGTGGCGCATCGCGGAAAGATAAGAAATATCCAACTTCCTGCTCTTAGATACTTTCATACTACCTTGCCACTAGTGTATTGGGTAGGGAGAACAGTAGTAATATCTCCAACTATCACTTAGATTTCCTTGCTGCTACGCTCAACAATGATACTCGGTACAATCTTGGCTCTCTTATTGCTCGCTGCCTAGCTGCTAGGGGGCCTATCTATGGGGGCATCATTGCCTCGCGTGTAGTCAATGCATTAGATCTTTCAGTGGCTCCCGATGATGTTATGCTAGCACCACAGAGGCTCGAACTTGTTGCCATGAAAAGTCATCACTTTGTCACTTCTACCTCTGATTTGAACAATCTAGTATATAGGATGCTTTTCACTGACGGGGATGAAAGGGAGATCCTTTTGCCCCAGCCTGCTTTGTTCAGTGTTGACAGGAGACCGTGGTCGCGCTCCAAGGAGGAGGTGGACGAGAAGCTTCGCTTGTTGGGTTTCCACGAGCAGCACCAGGAGGATGTGCCCTCCTATGATTATTCCGCACATTACGGAGGGACGTACTCTGGCTCGCACCAGGACGAGGGTACCTCCTCGTCGTACCCCGGTGACACTTCGTCTTGGCTAGCCTGGGATTGATACCCACTTAGGCCAAAAGCCTAAGCTTGGGGGGAGGTACGCTGACACCGCACTCATCTCCATATCATGTTGCGTCGGTTCTTTGTATATTCATGTTTTCGTTCTCTTTCTAGTTTTCGTTCTTCTTTGCTTTTGCTTTCTAAAAACACAAAAAGACCAAAAATATTTTTGTTGTTTCTCTTTGGTTTGCTTCTTCTTTTTGCTTTGGTTTGCTTTTTTCCTTTTTGCTTTGTTTGAACTATTTGAAAAACCCAAAAAGATTTTGCTTTGCTTGTTTTTCTCTTTTGGTTCTTGTTTAAAAATCGAAAACACCAAAAATATTTGTCGTTCTTCTTTGGTTTTTGCGAGTTGGCTACAGGGTTCGGCAGTTCTCAGTGGATTATTGGTTTCATATTATTATTCAAGCCACACAAGTGAAGAGCAATAATGAGGATCAATGACAACTTGAGGCATGGTAAGAGGCTGGTAACGAACTCTATTTGTCTTCATTTTTGTACATATACTCATCATTGTGAGCTTGCTTAGTCCGTTCATGTAGAGTGTATGTTTTCTTTGGATGCTTAGTAGTTCTTGCTTTCTTGTGATTAACTCTAGCTCGCTAATAGTTTGTAGCATGCCTCATGAATGTTTGCTTGCATTACTCTATTCATAAATTGGTATGACACTGTGGTATCCTCCTCTGAATGTTTCATTTGATCGACTTGGCACATGCTCACGCATGCACATGACTGTAATAATCAGTTAAGCCTTGACGAATTATTTTGCCTTAAGGATCTTGAATCATTTTCATGCCATGAGTAGTCTTGTTTTGTTGTAAGCATGATAATGACAGCTGTTGCTCTCTCGTTTGTCGCTCCCTTACTATTGCGAGCCTTCATTTCCACTGAGTGTTTTACTCATGTTTCCAACTCCCTAAACCAAATATTTCCAAAGTGTCCACCATACCTACCCATTAGCATCACTTGCTACTTTCGTGCATATTCAATATGCCTTGTTTTCTTCCGAATAAAATGTTTGCTTGTTATGAGAAAGTTAGTTAGTAAAGCTCTCACAAACTTGATGGCACACTTTATTTTCTGCACTTAATAAACCTGAACCATTGCGTCCTTCTTTGTTATGCATATGCTTGCGCTTTATGAGTTGAAGCTAGCAGAACCATGTATCATGGGGACCGCTTTCAGCGCTTCATAGGTACTTTGTACTTAGTTGGTATCATGTTCTTTTGCTTATGGATCCCGACGGTGTGGAATAAAAGTGGAACTTGTAAGATCATGGAGTTTGTATGTATGTTAGAGAAACGCCTGGGCCGCTAGCCTAAGCCATGCCTGATCATGGTGGAAGCTTGCAGCATAACCATAATGAGCATTCTATGAAGCATCCTCAATAAAAATCTATGCACATAGTAAATAAAAAGATCGCTGAGATGCTCATTGTCTGCTTGCCTTGTATTTTGATTATGGGATAGCTCCCGTGTCATGTGCAAGGGGTATCCCGTTGGCGGTTCTCTATGATACGTATATACTTACAATGACAAGAGCTTACTTATGACTGAAGTTGAGTAGCATGAGGATCGGTCTTCGTAAGTAAGGGGCATGAGACTTCAATTTATAACTTGTCAAGCATATCCTCTTAGTTGTGTCACTTTCACCTTAACCACATTAAAGATGCTTATGATAGGGGCAATGAGAGCTCAAAGCTAACGAGTACCATACTTTCAGCATTTGGAAGCCTTTCAAAATTATTCAAAACCTTTTTTCTTCTACTTGTTGAGTCTCCACATATTCTTTGAGCACCTTCTTGAGAGCATTAGTTGTCATTTTTTGTGTTTGTTCCATTACTTGATTATTTGTGTTATGACTTTGATGCTTGTATCTTTGATATCTTTACTTCTAGTCATCACTTGAACTTCAGAGGTGCCTTGACATTCATAATCCAAGGCAAGCGAGATACCACTCTATCATACCTTTCTATGAGCATTGTAATGTTGCTTATGTTTGTGCTTCGTGCTACTTATTATTCTTGAGTTGGAATCTCTTCATCGCTTGCAATGACTATTAAGTAGACTCAGTTGCATACTCTTTATTATGAATTGTCTAAGTATTTGATCACATTGCTGAGATTATTTACATCATATGAAGCAAATGTGTTCGTGAAAGTTCATTTATCGCACTCAGTTTTCAACTGAATTGCTTGAGGACAAGCAATAAGCTAAGCTAGGGGGAGTTGATACGTCCAAAACGTATCTACTTTCCCGAACACTTTTGCTGTTGTTTCTCCTCTATAGTTGTGTGATTTGGATGCAACTAATGCGAACTAACGCTGTTTTTAGCAGGATTGCCTTGGTGTCTACTTTTTGTGCAAAAAATCAACTTTCAGGAAAAATCCCGGAAAATATGCCAAAAATCCTATTTCACCCGAAGACTCCAGGAGCCAGAATACGATACGGAGAGGAGCCTTGGGGTGGCCACACCACCTGGTGGCGTGGGCCAGGCCAGGCCACGCCAGGGGGTGGTGTGGGCCCCCAGGCACCCCCTCGGCCTCTCTCTTCGCCTATAAGGAGCCTTCTGACCTAAAAACTTCGAGGGTTTCAACATTTTTCCAGAAGGAGTTCCGCTCCGCCGCCACCACCATATTCCACGAAACAGCACCAGAAACTCCGTTCTGGCACCCTACCGGGACGGGGAATTGGAGGAGATCATCGCCATCATCATCACCATCGCTTCTACATCGACCATCCATGTTTCCCCCATCTATGAGTGAGTAATCCCCCGCTGTAGGCTATGGGGATGGTAGGGATTGGATGAGATCGTTCATGTAATGGCATCAGATTATTAGGGCATAGTGCCTAGTATCTTTTATTAGTGCTTTATGACTTTGTTGCGACTTGTTGTGCTTAATGCTTGTCACTAGGGCCCGAGTGCCATGATTTCAGATCTGAACTTATAATTGATTCATTATGATAGTATTGTTTTGGGTCTTATCTACAAGTTGTATACACACGTCGTTGTCCGGAACCTATGGTCCCGAAGTGATAGAAATCGGGGTAGCCGGAAGGGAAAGGCTTTGATGTGAGGATCACATGTGTTCACGGAGTGTTAATGCTTTGCTCCGGTGCTCTATTAAAAGGAGCACCTTAATTGCCAGTAGTTCCCTAGAGGCCCCGCTGCAAACGGGCTGGCAGGACAAAAGATGTTGTGCAAGTTCTCATTGTGAGCACGTATGACTATATATGGAACACATGCCTAGGATTGTCTAGTACTTCGGTGCTTTATCTTATTTATCTGCAGTTGCCCTATGTTCTGATTACTATGTGAATTGTCTTGTCCATGCAACGCCCGTCCATCCATCCCTATGCCTACCGCACTCGAATCCCACTGTTTACTGCTTTTGTTACTACTGTCTTTGCTTTGATACTACTGTTACTTTACTATTCCTACTACAAAACTATTGCTACTGATAAACTGCTGTGAGCAAGATTGTTTCCAGGTGCAGCTGAACTGACAACTCAGTTGTTAAGGCTGATAAGTATTCTTTGGCTCCCCTTGTGTCAAATCAATAAATTGGGTTTCACTTCCCTCGAAAATACTGCGATACACCCCCTATACTTGTGGGTCATCAGTTACCCAGCAAGTTCATTATATGCAAGGTGGGAAGTTTGATGCTCTATCTACCACCTCGGACAACATGTCCTTAGTACCATGCAATTTTTATAAACATTTCTTCAAAGATTGATTTTATTATCAAAAACTATGCCCATCAGCCTTCAAGGTTGACCAGAATTTTATGGAGTTCCTTTCCTACCGCGTTCATAGCTCCTTCCCGGAACAGGGAGTAACATGTCACAATGCTTACACTCTACAAAGGTGCGTTGCTTTACCCATGAGAGACCAACTCCTTGTTGCATAACTGGCCATACTTTCTCGTCCACAATTCCATAATGTGGGGCCTAGTAGGTGATCCAAGCCAATCACTGCCCTCTCCGTGACCCCATATGTCTGCACGATCGTTCGAGGCTGACTACACCTCCGTTAAGCCTCCAACTAGGGTAAGCTATAACCCTGGTGAGTTCCCGAAGAATCTATGAGTTGGTGATGCCCCTGGCAAGCTCCCTAAAATGTCCGACTATACCTCTGACAGCCACTCATAAATAATCTAGACACCAAAATCGTGGGGCCTAAGGGTGCCCACCCATATGTTGGATCCAAACACGGAATCCCAACATCACGGTAAGGTCATCTTGCCTCCATATGAAAGGAAGAAGATATAGCTGACTTCTCTGTCCCATTCCAAATCTCATGGTTAACGCGCAATATACGGCGCTAGAATCACTGATGACATGGGTTGTTAAACCTATGTGACTTCTACAATCGTGTGACTTATGTGACTTTTACATGGGTTGTTAAACCTATGTGACTTCTACAATCGTGTGACTTATGTGACTTCTACATGGGTTGTTAAACATGGGTTGTTAAACCTATGTGACTTTTAAGTGTTTCATCTATTATTATAAAATTCAAAAGTAATTGGGAAAAATTAATAATGGACCTAATTTTTTAATTACCAAAAATTCTATTGATTATTTTTACTCAATAGAGAATATTTTTGTGAGTTTATAGATATATTATTTATTTTTTTAAGAATTTTATTTTATTTCTTAGAATCATTTAATTCCTAGGGGTATTTTGGTCATTTGTCAATTTAATTAGATGTTTTTTTAAATTGTACTCAGCCCGTTGGGCTGGCTCAACCCTGACTTGGCCCATTTGGGTTGGTCAAACCCCACTGCCACAAGCGGCCCAATACTACTCGATTCCTCACTTTTCTCTCTCGTGCCCCTCCTGTCTAGCCCCCATGTAGCCGCCCCGCGGCTGATGCGGCCGCCGCCCGATTCTGGCCATCCTGGCCTACTCCGGCTGCTGCCATGGTATGTGACGAGGTAGCCGACGCCGCTCCACCAACTGGTCTTGCTTGATTCGTCTGCAAGTCCCTCTCCCGTCCAGGCTGACTCCACCCCGAACCACATCGCTGACCACCCCGAACCCTAGGGTTTGGGGTTGTCAGCGATGTGGAGCTCTGCCGTTGTGGTGGCGTTGTGCTGGGCTCCAGGCAGTCATGTGGTGCCTCCGCTGCTGCCTATGTGACTGTGGCCACCGTGCCACGGCTTGGCACGGGTTGCATCGCCCTTGGGTGCTCCCCGTGCCGCCGTGTGTGCTCGCCGTTAACTCTGCTTCCTCTTCTAACTACCGCGAGGACCACAGGTGAGTTTCACTTCTCTCCCCCTCTGAATATCTGACTTACCTTGCTACTCTCTGAGTGTTGGCCATGTATGAACCCTAATTACATCTGTTCATGACACTAGGGTTCATCCCTCTGTGTTAGGGTTCATCCCTTGATGTCATATTTAACTAAGGTGATTTCTTGCTGAATCTAGATGTGTATGACTCACTGTTATACTGTGATTTTCATTGTTGACAGTTGTTTCTGTCTGCAGTCTGTTAACCGGACTTTACTTACTATTATGTATGATAGCTATGATCTGATTGAGATTAGCTCTCTGGTTCTTGTTGCTATACTTTGGTATGAAAGAATTGTAGTTGGATTTTTAATCCAATTACACTCTAATACTTGCCTATTACAAGATTTATATATATTAATTATGATTCCTAATTGTTATGTTAGGAAAATGATTAGATGTTTGTTGCAATATTGGATTGTGGAATCCCTGGCAGGAACCACTTGGTTAAGATAAGCTCTTGTGATACCCTCAATTGAGTGGCACACAAGCTTTATCTTAGAACTGGGCTGTTTTTATTGATGTTCTATTGTACCTGAGAGTTGCAGATCCTTCTATTGAATAGATTAGCCTGTGATGCTGGTTTGAGGCAAAACTACAGAAAGTAGCTATATTTATCTGCTGCTTTACCTCTTTGATGATATGTGATGGATAAACTGTTATAAGAAGATTAAGGTGGATCCTTACTATTTAAGATAAGGCTTTAAAATGTGTCATTTCTGAGGTGCTACCATCCACAGGATGTGCCCAGAAATGTTTGTCCGAAGATGCATGTGTATCTAGTAATGAAACTAGAGATTTATCTCCAAGATCAGTGATGCAAAAGCTGAGATCTTGGTAGTAGCTGGTAAAGTTTTATCATTTGCTTTTTATCTTTCTTCTAGGATGGATATACACCTCACTTGGGTGTTTTTCTGAGAAGATCAAATAAAACAACACATGCTCCATTGAATCTATGAGAACTTGATCATGTGGTGGTTTTATTTGTACTCACCAAATTACTTGATGGCTGATGAGGTTGTGGTGTTGCTTGCTGGCTTGATCTAGCTCTGCACCTCCTGGTGCTGCTCTTGTAATTTTGTGCTTGGCCTTGCTATCCACCTGCTCCACCCCTCCTTATGTTACCATCTTGTGAAGGATTGGTGGTTGATTTGGTAATCTGGCTGAGGATTTGGCTATGGTTTTGTCAAGCTCAATAAGCTCTGAGTGAGTGCTTGAGAAGGAGAAATGAGTTCCTGTACTATGCTTCGACTGGTGCTCTTGTGAGTGCTTGTACTACTGCTACTGGCTTGACAGGACACTCCATGCAGTTTGGTGACTAAGCTATGTGTTTGTGTGAGCTGTTCATGTGGATCAGCTCAAGTAGCATGGCTTTTACTATTACCTGTTTCTTGTTGATAGCCTGGTGATAGTTACCTCTCTCCACTTGGCTTCTACTGACTACTGTGGCCTCTTGCTATTTACTGAAAAGTACATATACTTCACCTTTTGTGAAACTTGCCCCTTTATTTACTCAATGATGTACAATGAACAGTGCACTTAACTGTTCGCCACTGAGAGAAAATTAGCTAACTAACCCTTTAATTTCCTTTTAGCTGTTTATCTTATTTGCAGGAACAGGATATGGACATACAAGATTTAGTATAGGAGTAGATAGGTAGTATAGGTTCAAATTGTACCTTCCTTTTATTCTTTTTGTGAAAGATCTTGTAAAGATATTATTTTAAGTTAATAAAGTTTGATTTCTGTTCATTGTAATCTTATGTTTTTGATGTATTTATCACCGGTTGTAACCTTAATATGAAATGAAGAAATAAGAATTCATTTCTTATTTAATTTTCCTTGCCTTTAATCCTTATTGTTGATTACTAATTCTATACTATAATCACACAATTTTAATAAGGGTTTTTAGAAAACCTTCAACATTAATAACTTCTAATTTTTAAATATTTTCCAATTGATTTGAATTTCAAATTTGAATTCAAAGTAATTTCCCCAAAATCTTAATACTACCTAAAGGTCATATCAAAATTCATAGCAATCACTAACAAGAGCTATTCCTACCTCCAGTTATGTGGCGCCCTGCTAAAACCACTACTAGAAAATCGTTGTGTTTTTGTGCATTGTATCATCATGACCGCATGCTCATGTCATCATGCCATATTGAATTTGAGCATCGTCATCATCTTGCATGGTTTGTTTAAAAACTATTTTCGAAAAGCCTGGTTTTGTTTTCTAAACGCCCCGTCTTTATTTCAAATTAAAACCCGGATCTCCGGATTATTTTGTTTCATCTAAAAACGGATTCTAATATCCTTGTTGATAATGAATAAATTTATTTATATTATTTTAAGGGGCAGCCGAACCGGGCCGATCCGACCCAGCCGGCCACCCCCAAAACACACCCAATCAGACCTAATTCCTAATCTACCCCAACCCTAATCTACCCAGCCACCCACCAACCCCCTCTCTCTCTCCCCCTGGCCCTACCTGGCCACCTGCCGATAGCCTCACCCGCCTCCCCTTATCCACACCGACCACCACCCCGCCTGGCCACTTCCCACGCCACCTGGCCTAGCCGCCACCTCACCCCGCCCAATCCCATCCGGCCACCTCATCTCCCTGGCCCCATCCCTGTCTTCCATCCACACACACACACACACGCACCCAGCGCACACCGCGCGCGCGCGACGTGCAGCCCGCACCTGGCCGCTACACGCCAACGCCAGCCCTCTTCTCAACCGGCCCCACCAACCACCGTCGGTCCCACCACGTCCGCCTCCCCCGTTCGATCCCCATCACGCGACGCGACCCCCACCTCCATCGCCCCTCTCGCTCCCTGCGCGAGCGCCTCCCCTTCCTATGAGCCACCGCCGCTGCACCGATCTCGCCTGCCGCCGCGTCCCTGGTTCCCCGCAAGCCTCCGCCACAGCGCCGCCTCGCCCCGCGGAACCTCGCTGCCTCCCCATCGAGCAAACGTCGCGGCTCTCTCCTCTGTTGGCCGTCGCTGCCAGGCCGCCGCCAGGAGCCCTCCGCGTCTGGCCGCCGCCCCAGGGCTCCTCCTCGCCGAGCCTCCTCCTGCGTGCCCTGCCGCCAGGGATTCTACCCCGAGCAGGGCCCCGGGTCCCCTGTCACCGCGTCGCCTCTCCATGCGCCTCCCTCCGCGCCTCTGGAAGCCGGCGTCGACCGCGCGGGATCGACCTCGCCGGCCCGCAGGTGCCTCCACCCCGTCGCCGTTGTGGCCTCCTCGTCTGCACTCTCCGTCACCATCCGCGCGACGCCGTCATCCCCAAGCCCCCTGCAGCGCTCCGTCCCTGAGCTCCTCCTTCCCGCGAGAAGCGAGGCCGCGCCCTCCCTCTGCGCGCTACCTTCCCGCCAGCCGGCTCGTCGCCCGCCACCCACCTGCCTGGTACCCGAGCGCCACCCCGAGAAGTACCTTGTCGTGTCGCCAGTGGGACCCGACGCCGCTGCCTAAGACGTCCCGCCTCTGCCTCTGATCCTTGCCACGTTGCTCCTGCATACCATGTATCCTAGTCGTGAAGTATGAGCCGTCTACCCCTTTGCTTCGTGTGGCAGTGTTTGTCTCAATACCCATCTTCGTGTATGTTTTTGTTGAGGTGTCGTTCGTTCCAAGACCATGTTCGATACCCTGCAATGCACCGTCATCGATATTCGAGCCACCGCCGATCATGGAGTTGCAAGCGGAAGATGAAACGAGGGACCGTGCCGAGAACGGTACCACCAGAAGACCAATGGTGCCATAACCCATGTCCGGCACCGATAAATGAAGTCGGAACCACCAAGACCTTCGTCACGGTACGCCAAGTTCTCCACCCCGGATGCCAAGACCGACCGGATACATGGACCCGACAAGATCTACACTTCGACAAGATCGTCCCAACCCGCCAAGTTTGCCTACCCGGACACCGTGCGACAAGATCTACTTCACGGGATCCGAAGATACCCGGACGCCAAGGTCACGGACACAGAACGCCAATTTCTTCATCCTGGACGCCTTGACCGTCTACACGGACCCGAAGACCACCGATACCCGAGCCATTCTAGTTCGCCATCGACGGCAAGATCGACCACTTGGAACCCAACTTCTTTGTCACGAGGCGACAAGTTCTCCATCTTATATCTGAACCTCGCCGTTCCCGTCAACCCTGGGACCCAGACCCGAACCCCCCGGAACCAAGATCTTCTGAACCCATATGTGTGACCCTAAGCCTCTATTTTTATAATATGACATATACCTGCCGCATCATTAAATCATCATGCTTGCATACATGTCATCTGGTGGGTTGGGTTAAATAGTCGATTCACCTAAATTAAATATGGAGTCTATATGCGGGCTATTCTAGTCTTATCCCGGACTCCATTTAAATTTGTGTAGTGAACCGATACCATGTTTTGCCTTGTTAATACAACATTTAAATTGTGGGGTTTCTAAACAACTCGAACATTAAATTTAATTGTCGGGACCCCGGCTCCGCTTAATATTGCCTAACCGCACCACATCTTTGTCATGCCATGCATCATATCATGATCATGCCGGATCTTCTGCTGTAGTATTAAATATTGCATCTGGTGTTTCTTCTAGTGTTTGCTTCTTTACGGATTAGGCCGATGAGTTGATGCGAGTATCGACAAGTTCTCCGGCTATGTACCTTCCGCTCTGTTTCCCAGGCAAGCATCTCTCCCCCTTCTACCTATTTTGCATTTATAGTCTTTATTTCCTCCTGTTGATCTGTTGCTATCCGTGTCGCGATGCTTTAGTTTCCGTACACCAGTTATATCCCGTGCAGCCTCTATATTGCCTTGGACACCTCCTATTACCTGTGTTTGGTAGATAGCTGGCCTTGCGAGCCGTAGTCACTGGCTCAGGTGCGATCTCGTGTTGTCAAGTACCACAGTTGTTGGAATGCTGGCAGATGTTTATGGTGGAGATGATCATGTCTTTAATTACAACTATTAAATTGCTGGGACAACTAATGAAAGAGGCACCGGTGGGCAATATATGCTATTTGGTTTTATGCCTACTTGTGTCCCGTAGGCCCCGAGTACTTGATACCTGTTCCTTGACTATTCGCACTATCCACATCCGGGAGAGTCTATGAATCCCCCTTAGCCAGAGCTTGGTTCGTTTCTATTTCTTGGGGCCACAAACTAGTTTGGGGCTTTATTACTATCCTGTACTTATGCCATGCTTTACTATTTTATTTACGATTGTGCATGGAGCACCTGTACTATTTAGGATCGTGACACGTTTTCGCTGTATCGACAAGCCCATTCACACTTTCGGGTTCCCAGTCGTTTACAGCCGTCCACACAAACCTTGGGTCCATCTCGGAGCCGGCCAACTTTGTTGCGGGTAGCGTAATGGGGTGGCCCCCTGAAATAATTTATGAATCTTGTGATTGCTTTGTCGTGAAAGCCTCGTTGGGTTTTGAGTTGGTTTTTTCGAGGTTGATCGTGTGTGTGTTGCTATTTGTGCACCCTTGCAGGGCAAATCTTTCTAAAAGCCGTGTCCGCGGTTATGGACGACTTGGAGCATAGTATCTCGATCATAGACAAGCATAACTAAAGTAGTGCTACAAACTTGACTTAATATATGACTAGAAATCAGATTCAACTATCACGGAATGGATATTAAAATGCCAACAACTGGTGGATCTGGGGTTGTTTTGTGACATGCTGTACCTACCTAGTAAGTATTGCAACTCCAATGGAATGTGATAAAAGTGCCAACAACTGCTGGATTTTTGGGATTCCTCAGGACAATTATATCTGACTAGTAAATGTTCCAACTAGAACGGAATGTTAACTAAAACTGCCCACTACTTATGCTATCAGGATGCCTCATGCTATATATCTGACTAGTAAATGTTGCAACTATAATGGAATGAGTAAAACTGCCAACTGTGTGAGTTCCTTGGTCCGACTTCCTCGTTTGGTCTCGAGGGGGAAATACCAGGATGGGTATGTTTGGTGTTAGTATCAGGTAGGATCCGAATAGGTCTTTCTTACCCCTCTCTAATAGCTGCCAGTGATACCGAGTCTCTATAGGTTGTTTAGTGCCGCTGTGCTGCCGCTTCAGTCCACCATACCTGTGTAGGCGAGAGCCGCCGAATTCTAGCCTCCCCGTGTACTGGCCTCAGTACTGACGCTCCTCTTTTTCCTTTGCCCTTTGTCGGCACCCCTTTTGTTTTAGCAGGTTTGAGATCGACGTCGTTAGCAGGGTTACCCTTCCGGCTTGACCTGGGCAGGGTTATGGACGCCATTGGTTATTCTTCAGGGCTCTTAGCCCCATTTGCATCTTGTCCGTACTCGGACGCTGTAGTGATTTTAAGGTGATTTGGATCTTTGTACTGTATATCGGTACTCTTGACTCATGGAGTCGTGTTGTATATATATATGTTCTGTGGGTCCCATCGAGGACTGTTGTGTAATGGTATTACTTCGTTTTCCACCCGCACGAAAGTGCCTGGTGGGCGTCCTTGAATCGTTTCTATGCGGGTTTTGCGGAAAAGGGCTAAAACTTGCACAGGGCCGATTCGAGGGTGTTATAGAGTGGTATCAGAGCTCAGTAGTTACGATACCCCACTGGTCCAGCCTGTAGGATAACCTAGCTAACAGCCGAAGTAGAGTGTCAAAACTATTTTGCAAAATCGGTTGGATAGATCTGATTAGGTCTTCTTTTACCCCTTACCCCTTTGCTATTCTCCTCTTACCTTTGCGTGTTTTGAATCTGCTCTCTTCCCATTCTTCGAGTCCAGGAATTCTCGTGGTTGGGTTTCTGTCGTACCTTCAGGGTTTCGCTTCCTCCTTTGGCAACGGTGCTTCTACCTCCGGGCTTCATGCTATCTGAGGAATCCTTCATCTGTTGGACTTGTCTTTGTTCCTCCTTGAGCCCTCTGGTGGTTTCCGACGCGACGACATCGTCATCAGCTACGCTAGATCCGATGCAGAGTCTGCATTCCTCCTTTGTTCCGAACCTCGTTTGTCGAGATCTTCAGTCTGATTCCGAGAATGGTTGCACACTTTTCTACTAATTGTGTGGAGTAATAGTTTGGGTGCGTGATGGATTGGCCCCCATGCCGACTACTCACTCTATTTGCTTGTGTACATTGAAGTGGATGAGAATGCATCGGTTCTCTCTTTCTATCGAAGTTAGAGGTGGCTTTATTTGTGGATACCTTTACCTTCGTCCTTTGTTTCCTGGAGTGTTCTGTCGACGACCATGGACAACGACCCCTTGTTGGTGGTGTCGCCGATTTCAAGATGGAGCAACAATCTTGTTAGTGGTGTCGCAAGGATCTACCCGAAGCGAGAAGATTCAGATCCCGGCCTTCTTTCGGTACCACGAGGCGGATCTCGAGGGCGAGATCCATTGTTAGTGGTGTCGAATTGTGGCGCCCCGCTAAAACCACTACTAGAAAATCGCTGTGTTTTTGTGCATTGTATCATCATGACCGCATGCTCATGTCATCATGCCACATTGCATTTGAGCATCGTCATCATCTTGCATGGTTTGTTTAAAAACTATTTTCGAAAAGCCTGGTTTTGTTTTCTAAACGCCCCGTCTTTATTTCAAATTAAAACCCGGATCTCCGGATTATTTTGTTTCGTCTAAAAATGGATTCTAAAAGCCTTGTTGATAATGAATAAAATTATTTATATTATTTTAGGGGGCAGCCGAACCGGGCCGATCCGACCCAGCCGGCCACCCCCAAAACACACCCAATCAGACCTAATTCCTAATCTACCCCAACCCTAATCTACCTAGCCACCCACCAACCCCCTCTCTCTCCCCCTGGCCCCACCTGGCCACCTACCGACCGCCTCACCCCGCCTCCCCTTATCCACACCGACCACCACCCCGCCTGGCCACTTCCCACGCCACCTGGCCCAGCCGCCACCTCACCCCGCCCAATCCCATCCGGCCACCTCATCTCCCTGGCCCCATCCCTGTCTTCCATCCACACACACATACACGCACCCAGCGCACACCGTGCGCGCGCGACGTGCAGCCCGCACCTGGCCGCTACACGCCAATGCCAGCCCTCTTCCCAACCGGCCTCACCAACCACCGTCAGTCCCACCACGTCCGCCTCCCCTGTTCGATCCCCATCACGCGACGCGGCCCCACCTCCATTGCCCCTCTCGCTCCCTGCACGAGCGCCTCCCCTTCCTATGAGCCACCGCCGCTGCACCGATCTCGCCCGCCGCCGCGACCCTGGTTCCCAGCAAGCCTCCGCCACAGCGCCGCCTCGTCCCCCGGAACCTCGCTGCCTCCCCATCGAGCAAACGCCGCGGCTCTCTTCTCTATTGGCCGCCGCTGCCAGGCCGCCGCCAGGAGCCCTCCGCGTCCGGCCGCCGCCGCCAGGCCGCCGCCAGGAGCCCTCCGCGTCCGGCCGCCGCCCCAGGGCTCCTTCTCGTCGAGCCTCCTCCTACGTGCCCTGCCGCCAGGGATTCTACCCCGAGCAGGGCCCCGGGTCCCCCGTCACTGCGTCGCCTCCCCATGCGCCACTGGAAGCCGGCGTCGACCGCGCGGGCTCGATCTCGCCGGCCCGCAGGTGCCTCCACCCGTCCCCGTTGTGGCCTCCTCGTCTGCACTCTCCGTCACCATCCGCGCGACGCCGTCATCCCCAAGCCCCCTGCAGCGCTCCGTCCCCGAGCTCCTCCTTCCCGCGAGCAGCGAGGCCACGCCCTCCCTCTGCGCGTTGCCTTCCCGCCAGCCGGCTCGTCGCCCGCCACCCGCCTGCCTGGTAACCGAGCGCCGCCCCGAGCAGTACCTTGTCGCGCCGCCAGCGGGACCCGACGCCGCTGCCTAAGACATCCCGCCTCTGCCTCTGATCCTTGCCACGTTGCTCCTGCATACCATGTATCCTTGTCGTGAAGTATGAGCCGTCTACCCCTTTGCTTCGTGTGGCAGTGTTTGTCTCAGTACCCATCTCCGTGTATGTTTTTGTTGAGGTGTCGTTCGTTCCAAGATCATGTTCGAGACCCCGCAGTGCACCGTCATCGATATTCGAGCCACCACCGATCATGGAGTTGCAAGCGGAAGATGAACCGAGGGACCGTCCCGAGAATGGTACCACGAGAAGGCCAACGGTGACGTAACCCATGTCTGGCACCGACAAATGAAGTCGGAACCACCAAGACCTTCGTCACGGTACGCCAAGTTCTCCAACCCGGATGCCAAGACCGACCCGATACGTGGACCCGACAAGATCTACACTTCGAAGATCGTCCCAACCCGCCAAGTTCGCCTACCCGGACACCATGCGACAAGATCTACTTCACGGGATCCGAAGATACCCGGATGCCAAGGTCGCCGACACAGGACGCCAATTTCTTCATCCTGGACGCCTTGACCGTCTACACGGACCCGAAGACCACCGATACCCGAGCCATTCCAGTTCGCCATCGACGGCAAGATCGACCGCTTGGAACCCAAGTTCTTCGTCACGATGCGACAAGTTCTCCATCTTGTATCCGAACCTCGCCGTTCCCGTCAACCCTGGGACCCAGACCCGAACCCCCCGGAACCAAGATCTTCTGAACCCATATGTGTGACCCTAAGCCTCTATTTTTATAATATGACATATACCTGTCGCATCATTAAATCATCATGCTTGCATACATGTCATCTGGTGGGTTGGGTTAAATAGTCGATTCACCTAAATTAAATATGGAGTCTATATGCGGGCTATTCTAGTCTTATCCCGGACTCCATTTAAATTTGTGTAGCGAACCGATACCATGTTTTGCCTTGTTAAGACAACATTTAAATTGCGGGGTTTCTAAACAACTCGAACATTAAATTTAATTGTCGGGACCCCGGTTCCGCTTAATATTGCCTAACTGCACCGCATCTTTGTCTTGCCATGCATCATATCATGATCATGCCGGATCTTCTGCCGTAGTATTAAATATTGCATCCGGTGTTTCTTCTAGTGTTTGCTTCTTCGCGGATTAGGCCGATGAGTTGATGCGAGTATCGACAAGTTCTCCGGCTATGTACCTTCCGCTCTGTTTCCCAGGCGAGCATCTCTCCCCCTTCTACCTATTTTGCATTTATAGTCTTTATTTCCTCCTGTTGATCTGTTGCTATCCGTGTCGTGATGCTTTAATTTCTGTACACCAGTTATATCCCGTGCAGCCTCTATATTGCCTTGGACACCTCCTATTACCTGTGTTTGGTAGATAGCTAGCCTTGCGAGCCGTAGTCACTAGCTCAGGTGCGATCTTGTATTGTCAAGTACCACAGCTGTTGGAATGCTGGCAGATGTTTATGGTGGAGATGATCATGTCTTTAATTACAACTATTAAATTGCTGGGACAACTAATGAAAGAGGCACCGGTGGGCAATATATGCTATTTGGTTTTATGCCCACTTGTGTCCCGTAGGCCCGAGAACTTGATACCTGTTCCTTGACTACTCGCACTATCCACATCCGGGAGAGTCTATGAATCCCCCTTAGCCAGAGCTTGATTCATTTCTATTTCTTGGGGCCACAAACTAGTTTGGGGCTTTATTACTATCTTGTACTTATGCCATGCTTTACTGTTTTATTTACGATTGTGTGTGGAGCACATGTACTGTTTAGGATCGTGACACGTTTTTGCTGTATCGACAAGCCCAGTCACACTTTCGGGTTCCCAGTCGTTTACAGCCGTCCACACAAACCTTGGGTCCGTCTCGGAGCCGGCCAACTTCGTTGCGGGTAGCTTAATGGGGTGGCTCCCTGAAATAATTTATGAATCCTGTGATTTCTTTGTCATGAAAGCCTCGTTGGGTTTTGAGTTGGTTTTTCCGAGGTTGATAGTGTGTGTGTTGCTATTTGTGCACCCCTGCAGGGTAAATCTTTCTGAAAGCCGTGTCCGTGGTTATGGACGACTTGGAGCATAGTATCTCGATCATAGACAAGCATAACTAAAGTAGTGCTATAAACTTGACTTAATATATGACTAGTAATCAGATTCAACTATCACGGAATGGATATTAAAATGCCAACAACTGGTGGATCTGGGGTTGTTTTGTGACATGCTGTACCTACCTAGTAAGTATTGCAACTCCAATGGAATGTGATAAAAGTGCCAACAAATGTTGGGTTTTTGGGATTCCTTAGGACAATTATATCTGACTAGTAAATGTTCCAACTACAACGGAATGTTAACTAAAACTGCCCACTACTTATGCTATCAGGATGACTCATGCTATATATCTGACTAGTAAATGCTGCAACTATAATGGAATGAGTAAAACTGCCAACTGTGTGAGTTCCTTGGTCCGACTTCCTTGTTTGGTCTCGAGGGGGAAATACCAGGATGGGTATGTTTGGTGTTAGTATTAGGTAGGATCCGAATAGGTCTTTCTTACCCCTCTCTAATAGTCGCCAGTGATACCGAGTCTCTATAGGTTGTTTAGTGCCTCTGCGCTGCCGCTTCAGTCCACCATACCTGTGTAGGCGAGAGCCGCTGAATTCTAGCCTCGCCGTGTACTGGCCTCAGTAGTGACGCTCCTCTTTTTCCTTTGCCCTTTGTCGGCACCCCTTTTGGTATAGCAGGTTTGAGATCGACGTCGTTAGCAGGGTTACCCTTCTGGCTTGGCCTGGGCAGGGTTATGGACGCCATTGGTTATTCTTCAGGGCTCTTAGCCCCATTTGCATCTTGTCCGTACTCGGACGCTGTAGTGATTTCAAGGTGATTTGGATCTTTGTACTGTATATTGGTACTCTTGACTCATGGAGTCGTGTTGTATATATATATCTGTTCTGTGGGTCCCATCGAGGACTGTTGTGTAATGGTATTACTTCGTTTTCCACCACCACGAAAGTGCCTGGTGGGCGTCCTTGAATCGTTTCTATGCGGGTTTGGCGGAAAAGGCCTGAACTTGCATAGGGACGATTCGAGGGTGTTACAAGTTAGCGAAAGAAACTCCGATCCCTTTAGCGTTTTGTTTGGCGAAAAATTTACCCTAATTTTTACAGATGCATGCATGCACAAACTTATATTCCTATTTCTACCCTTCGTTGGATCCTAATGCTGGGATGTTATAGACTTCCCCCCTTAAATTAAACTTCGTCCCGAAGTTTGCGGATGGGTATCTGAATAATTCTGGATATGCTTCCCTCAAGTCATCTTCTTTCTCCCAGGTGGCTTCTCGCTCTGGGTGATGTTCCCACTGTACCTTGCAATATTTGATTGTCCTGTTTCTCAACCTTTTCCAGTTTTCCTCTAGAATCTTATAGGGTTTCTCGACATAAGTCAAATCTTCTTGTAGCTCAATTTCTTGATGTGTGATAGCATCATCGGGAATTTTAAGACATTTCCAAAGTTGTGAAACATGGAACACATTGTGAACCTGAGCTAACCTCTTTGGTAACTCTAGAGCATAAGCTGTTGTTCTGTTCTAACTTAATATCTTGAATGGTCCAATGTACCTTGGACTTAATTTATCTTTGACTCCGAATCTCTTCACTCCCTTCATCAGACTTACTTTGAGATATACCATATCTCCTACTTCTGGATGCCATGATCTATGACTTTGACCAACATAACTCTTTTGTCGACTCTGAGCTATCTTCAACCGATCTCTAATGATATCGATGATATCTTATCTTTCCTTGATATAATCTGGTGCAAATTCCTTGCTACTACCAGGTTCATACCAGCATATAGGTGATCTACACCTTCTTCCATATAGTACTTGATAAGGTGCTGCCATCAGACTACTCTGGTAGCTATTGTTGTAGGAAAATTCTGCCAGTGGTAGATGATCTTCCCATGAACCTCCAAAATCTAATGCACAAGCTCTAAGCATGTCTTCTAAGATTTGGTTGGTCCTTTCTGTCTGACCTCCAGTTTCTGGATGATAAGCTATACTAAAATCCAATTTTGAACCAAGTGTTACATGTAATTGTTTCCAAAATGCTGATGTAAACATAGATCCTCTGTCTGATACAATCTTCTTGGGTATCCCGTGCTTACTCACGATCTCTTTGACATAAATTTCTACTAATTTTTCAGCATTATCCTTTTGGTTTACCGGAATAAAATGTGCACTTTTTGTGAGTCTGTCCACAATCACCCAAATCATATCCTTCCGCTTCGATGTCATGGGTAGTCCTGTGATAAAATCCATACCAATTTCTTCCCACTTCCATTCTGGAATTTCCAAAGGTTGTAATGGTCATGCTAGACTTTGATGTTCTGCTTTTACCCTTTGGCAAGTATGGCATTCATATACATACTTTGCAATATCTCTTTTCATATTATTCCACCAGAATAACTCTTTTAAATCCATGTACATCTTTTTACTTCCCGGATGTATAGAATATGGTGTCTCATGGGCTTCTCGAAGTATCACTTCTCGAATATCTAGCACATCGGGTACACAAAGGCGGTTTTGAAACCATAAAGATCCATAATCTCCTAGGTGAAAAACTGATGTTTGACCTTGAGAGATTCTTCGAATTTCTTCATCAATAAAAGGATCTTCACCTTGATGTCTATAGATTTCATGTCGAAGATCACTACTTCGCTCTTCAATTACCCACATGGTAGCTAATCCTCCAAGAACTGATGTACTTATAAATTGTATTTCCATTCTTTCCAAATCCATCTGTAGCTCGTTTGGCAGTTCTCTATTCATAGGTTGTGTATCTGTGCTTTTTTGACTTAAAGCATCTGCCACAACATTTGCTTTTCCAGGAGTATAATTGATTGCTAGATCATAATATTTAATCAACTCCAGCCAGCGCTTCTGTCTCATATTCAATTCCTTTTGAGTGAAGAAATATTTGAGACTTTTGTGGTCAGTGTATAACTCACACCTTGCCTCATAAAGAAAATGCCTCCATCCTTTTAAAGCAAAGACTACTGCTGTTAATTCTAAATCATGAGTTGGATAATTCACTTCATGTGGTTTCAATTGTCTAGAACCATAAGAAATCACCTTACGGTCTTGCATAAGAACACAACCTAATCCTTGTTTGGATGCATCACAGTATATAGTGTAGTCTGTTCCTGGTTCTAGAATTGCTAGGATTGGTGCTATAGTTAATCTGATTTTCAACTCCTGAAAACTTGCTTCGCACTTCTCATCCCATATGAAGGGTGTATTCTTTCTTAATAATTTGGTCATTGGTCCAGCTATCTTGGAAAAATCTTCTATGAATCTTCGATAATGACCGGCCATACCTAAGAAACCTCGGATTTACTTCACATTGGTTGGTGCCTTCCAATCCAGTACTGATTGAACTTTGGACGGATTTACATCAATTCCATCCTTACTGGTCACATGACCAAGAAACTCTACTTTGTCCAACCAAAATTCACACTTACTAAACTTAGCATAAAGCTTATGTTCTCTTAAGATTTGCAATGCTATTCTCAAATGTTCTGCATGCTCTTCTTTATCTTTGGAGTATATCAGAATATCATCAATGAATACTATGACAAACTTGTCCAAGTAAGGCATGAAGATTTTGTTCATAAAATTCATGAATATTGCTGGTGCATTGGTCAGACCAAAAGGTACGACTAAATACTCATGATGTCCATACCTTGACACAAATGCTGTTTTAGGAACATCTTCAGGTTTAATTTTTATCTAATGGTATCCTGATCTTAGATCAATCTTGGAGAATACTCCAGCTCCCTTGACTTGGTCAAATAGATCTTGTATCCTTGGTAATGGATACTTGTTCTTGATAGTGACATTGTTGAGGTTTCTGTAATCCCCACACATTCTCTGTCCACCATCTCGTTTAGCCACAAAGATCACCGGAGTTCCCCACGGACATACACTTTCCTGTATGAATCCTTTCCAGGCTAGTTCATCAATTTGCTCCTTAAGCTCTTTTAATTCCTTTGGCCCCATCTTATATGGTGCTTGAGCTATTGGTGTTGTACCAGGTATCAGGTCAACAGTGAACTCTATTTCTCGATCAGGTGGCATTCTTGGTAACTCTGCTGGAAAAACATCTTGAAACTCCTTCACCACCGGAATATCTTCCAATTTGACCTCCTTCATTGAGTTCAACTGCAGATCTACCATGATATGACTATGTTTATCCGCCTGATAAACTATCCTTCCTCCACTTGGAGACTTGATTGAAACGTTTTTCTCTTCACAATTGATCTGAGCTCCATAGTCTGTCATCCAATCCATTCCCAACACCACTGTTATTACTTTTAATGGGATCACATAAAGATCCGCATACTAGGTTTGACCACAAATGGAAATGACTTGGTTTTCTTTAATGTTTTTAACTACCACGATCCCTCCAGTGGTAACTACGGTCATAGGTTTTTCTAACGGTGCCCTTCTAATCCCGAATTTATCACAAGATTCTTCAGATATGAAAGAAGTAGTTGCACCAGTATCAAATAAAACTTTTGTGTGATTTGTGAGAATATTGAGCGTATCTATCATCGCCTGATTTGAGTTATCCACCTCCTCCAAGGTTGCGCAATTTAGCTTTCTAGTAGGTCTACCTGTCTTGCCATTGTTATTTTTGGCATAGCTTCCCCCTCGGTTAGGCTGTCCACCTCCTCCTACACTTACTTGTCCTCCACCTTTTGTGGCCAACCACCTGGTGGTTTGTTTGGGCAATCATGCTTAATATGACCCTTTTGTCCACATCCAAAACAAATTATCACTGGTTTCTGACAATCCTTGCTGATATGTCCTGGAAGTTTGCAATTATGACATATGACATTCCTTCTAGGATTGAATTATCCTCCAGTGTTATTGCTACTCCTGTTGTTATTGTTGTAGGGTATGTTTCTAGGTTGAAACTCCATATTAGTTTTGGGTTTACTTGCTGATACGTTGCTAACGTGTCCATAATTTTTGATGTTCCATGTTTGGTTTTATCTACTTTCTTATGTTTTGTTCCAACTTGGAGTACTTTTCATAGACTTTCTTGGAATAACCTATTAACAAGATGCCACAGTGCCAGCTGCTTGTTTTCTACTGTTTTTGGTTCCAGGAAGTCAGAAAATGAATATTGTCAGAATTGGACGGGACAAAAGACGAAGTTGATATTTTATCGGAAGACTCATGGAGCCAGAAGACGAGACAAAGAGGGGCCATAGGGTGGCCACACCACCCCTAGGCGCAGGTCCCCCTGGCCGTGCCAGGGCATGGTGTGGGCCCCCTGTCCGGCCACCGACCTTGCCTCCTTCTCCTATAAAGTCCTCCCGATGCAAAAACCCTAAATTGTCAATCAGAAATCCACGAAAAGTTCCGCTGTGCCGCTGCCACCGAAGGGGAGATTCGGGGGATAGAAAGTCTCTATTCCGGCACCCTGCCGGGATGGGGAAGTGCCCCCGGAGCCATCTCCATCGATCTCCACCGCCATCTCCATCGCCGTTGTTGATTCCCATGATGAGGAGGGAGTAGTTCTTCCTCGAGGCTAAGGGTTCTACTGGTAGCTATGTGTTCATCTCTCTCTATATGCATGATCGTATTGTGATCATGAGCTTTGTAATCAAGTAGATATACCTTGCTACTCAAGTGCTTTAATATATCTCTGCTGTCCCCATGTGTGTGAAAGTGACAGCGTGCACACCATGGTGGCACTTAGGCTAGAGATTACAAATACTTGTTATGAGTTATATTTGGAGTTGGATGTCTCTATGAAATTGTGGTGTTTGTTGGAACCATCTAGTGCTCAAGGTGACAGTGTGGGGTTATCTAGATGGGAAAGGCTTACTTTGAGGTGTGCTGTTATAGCCCTACCAATGATTAGAGTGTCCAACCGGAGAGTAGTTAAGAGTAGTATCATAAAGAGAAGATATTTATATGAGAGTGTTCACTAGCGAAAGTATGATCCCTAGGCCTTGTTTCTAAGCACTGAAACACCGTTTGCACTTAGATCTGTTACATGTTTGCTTGCTTTCATCTTTATTTCAGTTTTCCTTTAGTCTTTTCCCACGTCAACCACACGCCATCAAGCTATTTTCTCGCACCGTTACCACTTATAATTATCCATACCACTTGTATTTCACTATATCTTCGCCGGACTAGTGCACCTATACACTTGACATGTGTATTGGGTGTGTTGGGGACACAAGAGACTTCTTGTATCTTGATTGCAGGATTGCTTGAGAGTGAATACCTTTGACCACTTCCTCCATGAGTTTGATAAACCTTGGGTAATCCACTTAAGGGAAAACTTGTTGCTGTTCTACAAACCTCTCCACTTGGAGGCCCAACAACTGTCTACAAGAATAGAAGTGTGTAGACATCACTTGCTTGAATCCTCTTCGTTTCCTTATTTGCTCTCTTCCTATGGTCCTCTTGAACATTTTTGTAATCATCTTCAAAGGTTATAGCTGCATTAAGCAACTGTTGAAAAGTTTGAGTGTTGGCAAGCCTCAACTGCATCTTCACAAATGGATTTAGTCCATGCATGAACCTCTTCTTCCTTCTCGCCTCCGTGCTAACTTCTTCAGCAGCATAACGAGATAATTCACTAAACTCCCGAATATACTTCATGACACTAGAGTATCCTTGTTGCAGTTCTTCAAACTCCCTACGCTTCAACTCTATGATACTTTCCGAAACATGGTATTCACAGAATCTTTGTTTGAACTCCTCCCAATTGTACTCTCTTCCTAGAGGTTGCATAGCTAGATGACTCTCCCACCATGACGCTGCAGGTCCGGTCAATAGATGCGTTGCATACCTCAACTTTTCTTCCTCATTGCATCCCATAGTTCTCAACTTTCTTTCGGTATCTGTTAACCAGTCCTCTACATCCATTGGTTTAGGAGCGGATGCGAAAGGTAAAGGCCTGGTGTCCTAGAAATCCGAAAGACTAACACCACGCCCTTGAGGTGCCCTCTGCTGTCCAACTCGGTCTACCAAACCCTCCATGAATTTGTTCTGGGACTCTTGCATCATTTGCATGTACTGCATAAAGTTCTACTCCATCAATGGCCTCATTAGTGGTGGTGTTGGTAAATTTTCTTGCATTCTGGCGTCTTCATCTGCCTTTTATTTGGCTTCGCGCTCCATGCGCTGCTGCTCAGTCTAGTTTTCTACACCCGTTTCCACACCCCCTAGTCCTGTAACATAAAGTGAATACTCATAATTACATCATGCATATGTGTTCTGAGCTCAACTTCATGCACAGAACTAGTCACACAATGGAAAACAAGATCCAAATAAGAACCAAATATGCATTACACACATATTATACATTACAAACAACATAGTTTATACAACGTGATTACAAGTCCTTACTAACTAAGCATTACAAGCTCATGTGGATTCTATCCCACTTATTTATTTACATTAAGTCCTCTGACTCTAACTCTCGTATCCTGCGGAGATATTCCTAGTCATAGTCACACTCCCTAGAAGTTGCGTCGTTCATCGTACATACCCAGAGTACAACCGTGCTGACGTGAAGTACGATGCACCGTATGTGGAACGTTTTGCCTCTTCGACGGACGATATTCAGTATCAGAAGTCTCTGGACTTGACACATCATTCAGCTGAAGTGCATCCATACCTTCCAACTCATCTGAAGTATCTTCAGAATCATCCTCATCACAGTCTTCTGCATCCATCTCCTGCATCCCGATTTTAGAGGAATCAGTAGAGTATTCCTCTTCTGGTGCTCCCCAAGTACTCTGTTGGGTACGATAGTCCTCAGCTTTTATTGGATAATGCACGTTGTCTGGGGTAGGATAATTTTCTAGTGACTCGAACACCCTTTCTTCAGGATCTTCCTCATCGAACTCTACATCCTCCACATGGACATCCCTTCCATCAATGGAATAAGATCTCACGCCCATGTGACTAGTTTGCTCGGTATCTCCAACTGAATCTTCCACATGAATAGGATTTCCAGCAGATCCATCCATTGATCCATACCTCCATCCTTTAGAATTCCTAATAGGTAATTCCGAGTCCTCAGTTCCCCAAGAACTCTGTGGTACTGGATGACTAGTGCCCTCATCAGGATATCTAATAGGTTCTGGTATCGGTGAGTAAGGATACGGTGTAAAAGATGCTGGATCTATAGGTATATCCTTAAAAACTGGGTTAACCCTATCCACTGCTTCATTCTCTAGCTTAGATGCTAACTTATCCCTTCTTTCAGGATTCGTTAAATCCTCTAACATATCAACCTGATCTTCTATAATAACCTGATGTGTCTAAAACAAAGACCCTACCATCAATCGATACAGATCCATAAACTTAGAAGCTAATTTTGGATACTTCCTTATTAAAGTAAGATGATCCGGTTCTGGTTCCTCGTCTATAGAGTCATGAGGAATCATAGAATAGGTGCTTCCAGCTAACTCTTCTGCCTGGTGCTCCCGAACATTGGCTATCGCCTCCACAATAGCAACATGATATGCTGCTAGGTGACTTCTACCCTCCCCCATAGGTAAATTGTGATATAAGCTTCTTTGGTAGTTGGATGCTAACACGATATTTGGATAACATTCGCCCATCATGGTATATCATGGTATTTACTGGGATATTAGTTGTGCAACCAAAAACCCTCAGAAGTTCTCGAAGTTGTTCAGTTAAAGCCCCCTGATAGTCATCGTGAGTCTCTTCTTTCCTTGCCAAGGTCTGTTTTGGAAACTTTGGTGCCATTTCCACTATATAGAATCAATATAATTAGTATCCATTAATTATAATGATGCATCATAATAAAGAGCTATCGCACTAAAAAATATAACGAAATATTCCCAATTGAATATTCATCATATAATTTAGAGAACTCTTTACCGTTGCGCCTAGACTACTACAGTTATTTCCCTTTACTAGGTTTCCAACCTAAGGTCAAAGCAATTGCTCTGATACCAGCTGCAGTGACCCAACATACCACTGCATGTGTAGTACACTATAGTCGTTGATATGACATTCACAGAACACCGTTCCGTAAATATCACATCCCTTAGAGTGGTACAACAGAAACAATGCGGGTCCATATTACAAACATACACACTTCATTATTACAAGCCAAGAGTTCTCAACTTCAAGCATTATGAAATTACAAACCAAACTTAAGTAGTTTCCGCGGAAGATATAAAATCCAAACTCATACTTCGAATTGAGATCAACAACTTATTATTATAGTTCCAGCTGCTCGGCTCAATTGGTTTACTAATAACTAAAGAAACTACTTGGACTCGTTGCCCTCCACTGCATAGTGTATCTCGTAGTCCACCCCTTCAACTCCTCTGGAAAGGTCTGGTTCTTTGTAGCAGACATCCTCTTGTCCATCAGCTACGTACATCGAAGTGTCTTCTGGATTCTCAGAGTCTAAGCAGGGGTTCAAAGGAAAGAGTGAGTAACAACGTTACCCAGCAAGTTCATTATATGCAAGGTGGGAAGTTTGATGCTCTATCTACCACCTCGGACAACATGTCCTTGGTACCATGCAATTTTTATGAACATTTCTTCAAAGATTGATTTTATTATCAAAAACTATACCTTCGGCTGCCACTCATAAATAATCTAGACACCAAAATCGTGGGGCCTAAGGGTGCCCACCCATATGTTGGATCCATACCCAAAATCCCAACGTCATGATAAGGTCATCTTGCCTCCATATGAAAGGAAGAAGATACAGCTGACTTCTCTGTCCCATTCCAAATCTCATGGTTAACGCGTAATATACGGCGCTAGAATCACTGATGACATGGGTTGTTAAACCTATGTGACTTCTGCAATCGGAACCTTAAGTTCCATTACCAATCTTCATCATCACTTTGGATGACAGCTACATCTTATTTATTAGAGAAGATAACATTTTCTTTCTCCAAATCATAGATGATAACACACAATTTGCAATATCTTTGATAAAGACTCTTCAAAAGACATGAGCAAGTGATGAACTTGCCTTGTGACTGCAAGTTAGTGAAGTCGGATGCTTCCACTTGACCTTGAGCTCCGGGTTCTATAAAGAATCATTATTGCCCGATAAGGACAATATTTAAAGAAACAATATGCAATGCATAGTAATGTCATGCAATGATTTATTATTTACTTCTTTGCATATTTTACCCTCTTAGTAAAAGTTTACTATTTTCTTTAATATCCTTGTAAGAGTAAAAAATATAAATTTATTTAATTTTTATTACTCTTTTAAATATTTTTCTGAAATTTCTTTAAGAAAATAAGATTTATTTCTATCACACCAAATGTACTTTTCAAAAATACATATTAATATTTTTCTACAATAAAATATTCATTTAGGATCTTATAAATGAATTTTATTCAATTTTAAGTGTTTCATCTATTATTATAAAATTCAAAAGTAATTGGCAAAAATTAATAATGGACCTAATTTTTTTAATTACCAAAAATTCTATTGATTATTTTTACTCAATAAAGAATATTTTTGTGAGTTTATAGATATATTATTTATTTATTAAGATTTTTATTTTATTTCTTAGAATCATTTAATTCCTAGGGGTATTTTGGTCATTTGTCAATTTAATTAGATGTTTATTTTTTTTAAATTGGACCCAGCCCATTGGGCTGGCTCAGCCCTCACTTGGCCCATTTGGGTTGGTCAAACCCCACTGCCACGAGCGACCCAATACCACTCGATTCCTCACTTCTCTCTCTCGTGCCCCTCCCGTCTCGCCCCCGTGGAGCCGCCGCGCTGCTGATGCGGTCAGCCCCCGATTCCGGCCATCCGGGCCTACTCCGGCCGCTGCCGTGGTATGTGACGAGGTAGACGATGCCGCTCCACCAACTGGTCCTGCTGATTCGTCTGCAAGTCCCTCTCCCGTCTGGGCTGACTCCATCCCGTACCCTAGGGTTTGGGGTTGTCGGCGATGTGGAGCTCCGCCGCTGTGGTGGCACTGTGCTGGGCTCCAGGCGGTCCTGTGGTGCCTCCGATGTTGCCTGTGTGACTGTGGCCACCGTGCAACGGCTTGGTGCGGGTTGCAGCGCCCTCGGGTGCTCCCCGTGCCACCGCGTGTGCTCGTCGTTGACTCTGCTTCCTCCTCTAACTATCGCGAGGACCACGGGTGAGTTTCACTTCTCTCCCCCTCTGAATCTCTAACTTACCTTGCTACTCTCTGAGTGCTGGCCATGTATGAACCCTAATTACATCTATTCACGACACTAGGTGTAACATCCCAAAACTTAATCCAAAGTTAATCAAGATCAAATCTACCCAATTTGGGGTTAACAAAAACTTTTCCATTAAAAATAATTAAGCATTCATATGTGTGTGCATTTAAATTAGGAGTTGAATTGAATTGCCATGTTTGAGTGATCCATTGGTTGTAAAATGATTCTAAGTTGAATTAAACATCATCTAGATCATTCCCAAACAAATCCCAAAGAAAAAGAAATCAAAAAGAATAAAATAAAGAAATGGTCATTTGTGCCATTTTAACTAACTAGGACACTTTGGGTGTTCCTAGGACTCAAATGCCAACAGAGACAATTCTGGTTCTTTGCACCCCTTGCTAGTACAAGTAGTGTTGTGCAAGGCCCACTTTGTGATCTCCCAAAATCATTCAAACTCTAATTTTAAATGACAATTGAAAATTGAATCTAGTGTATGTATCAAGATCACACTAATTCAAAACCCACTCAAATGAACTCCATTTTAAAATCCCAAGAAAACCTAGATGCTTAAGCATAAGATACATCACTCCACCAAAAATCAACTCAAAATTCAAACAAAAGTTTCTTGCGGCCATTTGATCGAACACCTTGTAAGCAGAATCATTATGGCCTAACTATTACTGTTTTGGAGCTAATCTTGTCGAGCCATTTAGTGTGCATTAATCACCCTGGTCTCCCCCAGGTCCAACCAGACCAAAACCAACCCTATCTCTAGCCCCTAGCACCAGTGCCATGCCGACCCGACGCCATGATCGCCGACCAAGCGTGCACCAGCCACAGGTGACCACCAGCCCCTCTCCACCGATCCAGGAAGCAAGGCGTGACCTCACCACCGCCCACGGTCCACCCCTCGATCAACCCCAGCCACTGGACCACCCCACAACATCACTGCCCTTTCTCTCTGCGCCGTGCGCAGCGCACGCCACAGACCAAGCCCCAACACCAAATCGCGCACACAGCTCCGCCTTGAACCCAGCAACCTGCCAGACATGGCCGTGCACCACCGCGCGACCCACAGTCGCCATGATCACCGTCGAGCACCGCCTCTGTCTCCCAGAGCGTGTGAAGCCCCCGACCACATGCCATGGCCCCTAGCCGTGCCATTGCGCCATAGCTGACCGCCAGCAGACCGCCAACCGTCCGCCTACCTCGCCCACGCCGGTAGCCCTCTATACCGCCCTCGCCGGAGATGCCATCCCACAACCGTCGGTCCGCTCGTAGAGCCTATATAAGGAGGCCACCCCAGCAGCATTTCTTCACACCATTCCACTCCCCTCTCTGCACTGACCATTTCCCCTCTCTCGCCGGAGCCGCTCGAGCCGCCGTTCGCTGGAATTCCACCGGAGGTAGCCACTGCAAAGGAGGAGAAGTCCCCATCGATTTCGTCCACCTCAGCCCC
Organism: Avena eriantha; assembly: GCA_910589775.1. Lineage (NCBI taxonomy): Eukaryota > Viridiplantae > Streptophyta > Magnoliopsida > Poales > Poaceae > Avena > Avena eriantha. The sequence continues at coordinate 203,594,807 of OU342745.1, read as the reverse complement.
TGCCACGACTTCGCCTGAGCTCGCCGTCGCTGTCCAGTTCGATCGCCCGCCTTGCCGCACTAGCTGGAGCCCTGGTACGTCCCTAGTAGACCCCCACTGGTCGTTTAGGGTTCGGTCTCGCCGGGACAAGTCCGTCGTCGACGATGACCGTGAACCGTCGATTTGTGTTCTAATCATGTGGCCTAGATCGTCCCGTACCACTTCGGGTTTTATTTGCCGCTAACATGCGGGACCAGCCTGTCAGTCGCCCTCTACGCCGCTGAGCGTTACTGTAACAACCTCGGACCCTACGCTCTAAGTTCAAGCCTGGATGGACCAAAAGTGGTTAAGGGTTTTACAGCGGAGGCCTAGGGCCACCCACGTGTAGGCCCGTCGGCCGCCCTAACCACTTCCAAGAACATCGGGACAAGAGCGAGCGGCGTAGGCAACAGGCGAAGAGATCAAATACATACACAAGTGAGTATGTATGCAAGCTACCTTACAACATTTCTCAGAGCCATACCATCTAAAAGAAATAGAAATATTGCAACGCCATACGGCAAGATCCAAATATCCTAGATAGAGATAATAGTGTAGGATAGCTCCTCATACATCAGCCAACAGAGTATCAAGCGGAAGCGAGAAACAAGATCCGAGTACGGATAAGAAGCAAATCGGCATAAGTTGCCACATAAATAAGCACATCCCGCCCACAGATCTCACGGATCCCCATCCTCGGAATCTCTACACCGAGTGATCGTTGCCAACATCATCTGTCTCCTCCACCCAGTATCCATCTTGCGAGTATACCTGTCCATCTGGATCAAACAATTTATCGTGTGAGACCCTAGGGGTACTCAGCAAGTCTTTATGCCTCTAAAGGGGACATAACCTGGGGTGACGCAATTGCAGCAAAAGATATAACTAACAAGTCTATAGATACTCGCTAACCATCCGCCTAACCAAAGATATGCGGATGTCCATTAATTAGAAACAAGAGTTATAACAGTATCAAGTAACAGATCCATCCTCCTTCTCGCTTACCAACGAGAAAGAGGACGAACAACCCGTCCGTTAGCAGTTTTATTAAGCATTCCATGAATATTGCTCTAATTACTAGTCAGATATTTAGTCAAATTAAAAGCGGTACTTTAGTTATGCTTGTCTATGATCGAGAAACTGTGCTCCAAGTCGTCCATAACCGCGGACACGGCTTTCAGAAAGATTTACCCTGCAGGGGTGCACAAATAGTAACGCACACACGATCGGCCTCGGAAAAACCAAATCAAAACCCAACGAGGCTTTCAAGACAAAGCAATCACAGGATTCATAAAATATTTCAGGGGGCCACCCCACCAAGTTACCCGCAACGAAGTTGGCCGGCTCCAGAACGGACCCAGGGTTTGTGATGACGGCTGTAAACGACTGGGAACCCGAAAGTGTGACTAGGCATGTCGATACCGCGAAAACGTGGCACGATCCAAAACAGTACAGGTGCTCCACGCACAATCTTAAATAAAGCAGTACAACATGGTATAAGTACAAGATAGTAATAAAACCCCAAAGTACTTTGTGGCCCCAAGAATAAAGTGCGAATCAAGCTCATGCAAAGGGGGATTCATAGAGTCACCCGTATGTGGATAGTGCGAATAGTCAAGGAATAGGTATCAAGTACTCGGGGTCCTACGGGACACAAGTGAGCATGAAAACCAAATAACAGATATTGCACACCGGTGCCTCTTTCATTAGTTATCCCATTACTACTTAGGTTAAGTTGTTTAGGTACCTCGTTATCCATCAGACACTCACAAACCCTACACATGCAATTCTACGACTCGCATGGCTCAAACAACTCCTGTTGTAATGGCTCATAGGATGGAGGAACAAGCTTCGGTGGGGTTTAAAAGTAAAGGCTGTGCAGTACTTGGGATTCAATTTAATGCAATCGCGACTCCATGATGCAAGAATAAGATAGAAGCAATAGGTACTATATGTATGCAAGCATGTGGTAGTGCTTTCCTAGCAGCTTAGTTGAAGCGAGAGATGGGTATTGGTAGTACTCCTGGGATTCCTGAAAATTCTCTTGCTTGGCGTCTATTCGAAAGAAGAACCAAACAAACAAGGGCCAACATAAATAAAGTGCATAAGCATATAAATAAAATGCGACAAGCAAACAAGCATGCCATGATGAATGATGCACAATTTACATGGCAATAATGTAGCATGGCAAGGGTGAGGTGTGGGGACAATAAAATAACACTTTTATTGTTATTTGGTCAAGATTTACTTGCATAAACCATTCAGGTTTTGATAGTTTTACATAATCCATGCTTCAGTTTATATCATGGAATGCATAGTTAGAACAGGCTCGTCGCGCTGATCGATTTAGACATATTATTTGTCGAATTTGGAGTTATAGAATTAAAGTTATTAATTAATTAAGAAAAGACATTGTTGTTGCAATTAAACAATTTCGAAAATTTAAAATAGTCAAACATTAATTTGGATGGCAGATTTGAGTTCTCACATTTTTCTGATTCAAACACATATATTATTTGTATTATTTGGATTTATTAAATAAAAGTTATTAATTTCTAGATTTAAAACATAATTAACAATTTCTGAAATCATTTTTATTATTTTAAAAAGATGGCTGGGACTTTTCTCACTCAGGCCTCTCTACCCACTCTCGGTGACATGTGGGCCCGCGTGCTGCGGGGCCACCTCGCGTGTAACTGTGCCAGGGTGTGACAAGTGGCAGAGTGGAGGGGCGGCGGGGTGAGGATTCCGAAATCACAGGGGCCTTTTAGCAAAAGGTTCTAGAGGTGGGGGGGTGATCTGACGAACTGAATTTCCTCGCAGAAACAGCTAGCTACAATGATTTGGTGAGGACAATCCCGGGCAAACCGCTACGAATTAAGGCATGCTTGAAAAACAAAAGTCGTATATCTCGCTTAGATCTCCAACTCTCGTGTTCAAGGTTTCTCAAATGGAGGTCTACAACGGCCGGGATCTTACGAGGAACAGAGAGTGCATCACGTGGCTAATAACTGAATTTTTGTTCAGTCAACAACAGCGAGTTTTGCCTGACTTTCGAGGAAGATTGCGAGAGATCGGTACCGCTGTTTTGGGTGAGGTTTGAACTGGAGTGGATCTGGGTGTACGGTCGTCCGCACCATTCGAGTAGATTCGCTGGAGGTGTCTGTGTTGGTCTAGAATCGGTGATGAACAGAGGAAAGAAACACGATCTAAACTGACGAGAGACAACGACAGCGTCGACAGAGATAAAGGCCCGACTTCGGAGGTCAGTTCCGAGAGCTACGGCGCATGGACTTGAGCGTGGCCTGGTATTCTATAAAGAGGGCAGTACCCTCTACGCATGGATGTGCAGGGTAGCGTCCGAGATAACCAAGGTAGGTGGGAAAATGTCTGGGAACAAGGTGACAGAGAGGTGCGCGGGGCTGCAGACTAGCGCGCGCGGCATGCTTGCTGCGCGTCGCGGCGGCGGCAAGATGCGGCGACTGCGGCGATGTGCCAGGGAAGGAGTGCAGGGAAAGGTGAGTTGCTCACCGCGGGTAGGTCGGTGGCGAGGTTCTCTGCCGGAGAAGGACGAGGGCGTTGGTGCGGTGACGGCGACAAGATACAGCGGCACGGCGGCGGCAACACGATGACGGACCAGGTTTTAGGTGGGCATGGTCGGCGTTTCTTGTAGAGGGAAGGAGAGGAGTCTGGAGTCGGTCTCGATCTGGGGTTGGGATCTAGATTGGTTGGGGTGGATTGGGTTGCCGGCTGTTAGCTTTATGCACATGGCGTGGCCGCTTGATCAGCTGGAAAAACACGTGAGCAGCTAGGGAGAAGATCATCAGGGCAAGGCTCGATGTCCACCTAGTTTGAGTCAAACCAGGCCAAGGTTCCGAGTGGCACCAGGTCCGGCTGCAACTGGTTGGGTCGATGGCACCGAGGAGGCTGGACCATGTGAGCTTGCTATAGCTGGTTTGGATCAGAGCAAAACACCAGATGGTTTGGTTGGTTTGGAGAGAAGGATTTAAACACGCATCGAATAGAGACAAACTCACATGAATTTTTTTAAAACAAAAAACAAAAGCACACAGATGGTATCCTTTCATGTGAGCATGGAATATAATTATATTGCATAGGATAGAATAGAGGGAGATGATCCCATGCATAGAGAATTAGATAATGGCAAGCCCTAGCATGTAGAAGATAGATTGACAAGATAAGATAGAATCCACATAAATTCAAATGGGCTTGATTTTAAAACCATAAAGCAAAATAAAGAAACCCACTTGTTTCCGTATGGTGGAATTTATGAGAAGCTCGTATGGACAAGATAGAATGGCATGTTATTGATGGAAAAGGAAAAGGAAGAGATATGCCCTTAACTCGATTTGGGCCTGAAGCAATGTATCAAGAAGCAACTACAAGATATCAAGAAGCAAAAAGAATCAATAAGGCAATGCAATTATGAGAAGAAAGACCAAATGAAAAGAGTTTTAATATGATGCTCAAATGCAACGTGGCATGATGACATGAACAAGATATAATTATGATGCAACAATTATATGTAGGGAGTAGCATTTTATTATTAGACCATGTAGCATTATAGATGTTAGACAGATGGGATGCTACAACTCTCCCCCACTAAACAGGAATCTCGCCTCGAGAATCTAGGAAGAAGAAGACATGAAGAGGGTAGGATACTTGGCACGGAGCTCATCCTTGCGTTCCCAAGTGGCTTCATCAACAGAATGGTGCGACCACTGCACCTTGCAGAACTTGATAGACTTGTTGCGAGTCTTTCTTTCTGCGACTTCTAGGATTTTTGTGGGGTGTTCTTGATAAGACAGGTCTTCTTGGAGATTGATGAGCTCATGGTCCACGGTCCTGCCGGGATCCTTGAAGCACTTCTTGAGTTGAGAGATATGGAAAACATCATGAACCTTGAGTTTTTCAGGGAGCTCAAGAGCATAAGCAACTTCTCCTCTTCTTCCACGAACTTTGAAAGGACCGATGTATCTAGGAGCTAGCTTTCCTTTGATACCAAACCGGTGCGTGCCTCTCATGGGAGTGACACGAAGGTAAACGAGATCACCCGGGACATACTCCATGTCCGTGTGCTTTCTGTCATAGTTGCTCTTCTGGCGACTTTGAGCAACCTTCAGGTTTTCGAGAATGATGTGAACCTTCTCCTCCGCTTGAGTTACAATGTTGGGGCCAAACAATGTTCTTTCACCTGCGCCCGACCAACCAATCGGAGTTCTGCATTTGCGGCCATATAGAACCTCAAATGGTGCCATCTTTAGACTCTTCTGGAAGCTGTTGTTGTAAGAGAATTCAGCATAAGGAAGGCATTCTTCCCACTTCATGCCAAAAGAGATGACGCAAGCACGGAGCATATCTTCCAGAATCTGGTTGATCCTTTCAACTTGTCCTTGCGACTGAGGGTGATAGGCAGTGCTGAAGTTCAACTTTGTTCCCAAAGCATTTTGGAAACTTCCCCAGAACTTGGAAGTGAAGATGCTTCCACGGTCTGAGCTGATCTCAAGAGGAACCCCATACAGAGAGACAATTCTGTTGATATAGAGCTCAGCCAACTGAATTGCAGAAATTGTTTCCTTGACGGGAAAGAAGTGAGCCACTTTAGAAAGCCCAACGATGACAACAAAGATTGCATTGTTGCCTTTCTGCGACCTTGGAAACCCAGTTATGAAGTCCATCTCTACTTTCTCCCATTTCCATTCCGGAGGCTTCAATGGCTGTAGAAGACCAGAAGGTTTTTGATGGACAGCTTTAACTCTGCGGCAGACATCACACTCCGAGACATACTTGGCACAATATCGTTTCAATCCAGGCCACCAATATTGTGTTTTCAGATCCATGTACATCTTAGTGCTGCCAGGGTGGATAGAAAGAAAATAATCATGAGCTTCTTTAAGAACTTGCTCTCTCAAACCCGGATACTTCGGAACGAACATCTGGTGCTTAAAGAATAGAGTGCCTTGGTCGTCAAGGTGGAAAGGTTCATACTTCGGAAGCTGAATCTTGGAGATGATGTTTTTAGTGTAAGGATCACCAAGTTGAATGGAGCGAACTTTTTCTTCCAAGAGAGGGGTTGCCAGAAGATTCAGAAGATAGCCTTGATCCACAATTTCAAGGTTGAGCTGGCGGAATTCCTCGCACAAGAGAGGCTGTTGTTCTTCCACCATGAGGTTGTTGACATAAGCTTTTCGGCTGAGAGCATCGGCCATCACATTAGCTTTGCCCGGAGTGTAGTTGATGGTGAGATCGAAGTCATTAATTGCTTCAATCCATCTCCTTTGACGCAGGTTGAGATCAGGCTGAGTGAAGATATACTTCAGACTCTTTTGATCAGAGAATATCTCACAACGGTTTCCAAGCAAGTAGTGCCTCCATACTTTCAAGGCGAAGACAACCGCTGCGAGTTCGAGGTCATGTGTTGGATAGTTGAGCTCATGATTTTTCAACTGACGGGAAGCATAAGCAACGACTTGCTTTTATTGCATGAGGACCACACCCAATCCTTGCACGGAGGCATCACAGAATATCTGGAAAGGCTTTGATGTATCTAGAGGAATCAAGACTGGTGTGGAAGTGAGCTTCTCTTTGAGTGTTTCAAAGCTTGCTTAACATGCAGGAGACCAAAGGTATTTCTTGCCTTTCTTGAGGAGATCGGTAAGAGGCTTCGCAATCTTCGAGAAGTTCTGAACGAAGCGACGACAGTAACTAGCCAAACCAAGGAAACTCCAGACTTCTTTGACATTTTTGGGTGGAAGCCACTCAACAATTGTCCGAACAGTTTTTGGGTTGACGGCAATGCCCTTGGCAGAGATGACGTGACCCAGATAGGTGACTTCGGGAAGCCAAAATTCACACTTGGAGAACTTTGCATACAGGCGGTTCTCACAAAGCTTGTTTAGGACACACCGAAGGTGTTCTTCATGTTCTTCTTTTGACTTAGAATAGACTAGAATGTCATCCAGATAGACCACGACGAACTTATCAAGATACTCCATGAAAACCGAGTTCATAAGCCTCGAGAAGGTGGCAGGTGCGTTGGTGAGACCGAAGGACATGACCGTGTACTCATACAGGCCAAAGCGGGTGGTGAAAGCTGTTTTGGGAACATCTTCCTTGCAAATCTTGATTTGGTGATATCCACTTCTCAAGTCAAGCTTAGAGAATACCATAGCTCCAGCTAGCTGATCGAAGAGATCATTAATCCACGGAAGGGGATATTTATTCTTGATGGTTTTTGCATTGAGAGCCCGATAGTCAACACAAAGTCTGTCTGTCTTGTCTTGCTTCTTCACAAAGATGGTTGGGCTACCCCAAGAGGAAGTACTGTGCTGAATGAAACCCAACTTCTCTTGTTCATCAAGCTGACGTTTGAGTTCGGCCAACTCAGCAGGACCCATTTTATAAGGCCGCTTGGAGATAGGAGCGGTTCTAGGTTCAAGCGCAATCACAAACTCGACCTCTCGGTTAAGAGGCATACCTGGTAACTCTTCGGGAAAAACATCTGGGAACTCACGGACCACCGGAACACTCTAAATAGCCTCCATAGCATCATCATTCAGAGCCACCAAAGAGAAAAGCTGAATTGCAGGAGTCAGACTTGGAAAATAGACTATATGGCCTTCAGGAATTTTCAGAAAAACCGTGCGTTCAGCACAATCAATCACAGCTTGCTGTTAACCAATCCATGCCCAAGATAACATCAATGTCAGAATTGCCCAGAATAATTAAGGAAGCCGGGAACAAAGAGCCACCAATCTCAATTTGATTGGCGTGGCTGATTTTAGAAGCCCTCATGTTTGATCCAGGAGATTGCACCATGAGGCGAGTTGGTAAAGCATCCGAAGGTAACCCATTGTTCTCCGCAAACTTGTATGACACGAATGAATGTGATGCACCAGAATCAAATAAAACTCGTGCAGGGACTGAGTTAATGGGAAGCGTACCCATCACAACTCCAGGTGCATGTTCAGCTTGAGCGACGTTGACATAGTTGGCACGAGCAAGAGTGGACCCGGGCTTGGTGTTAATGTTGAGAGCCCGCGGTGGAGGTGCACGAACCATAGAAGAACTTGCTGCAGGTCTTGGAGGTGGTGGAGGAAGAGCTTTGTTGTTCATGGGACAACTCCAGTGTTGATGCCAAGTGTTCCCACAAGTGTAACAAGCACCAGGTGGACGTGGAGCAGTGTAGCCAGGGACTTCGCCAGGCGCTCCAGGGTAGTTGTGGTTGTAGCCCCTAGGAGCAGCGGTGAAGGAGTTTGGTGGCCTTGCCGCGTAGCTTGAAGGTCTTGGTGGAGCCGGGAGCGACGGTGCGGTATTAGGAACCCACACTCGACGCTTAGAAGGAGCTGTCATAGGTGAAGAGCTTGCTGCGTCACGACTGTGTTTCTTGGACTCCTCGAACACTTGCCTACTGGCTTCTTCCTGTAGAGCTGTATGTTGGAGTTCCAGAAAAGACCCCGGCCTTGCATGAGTGATTGCATATTTGATAGATGCATTGAGCCCTTTCCTGAACCTCTTTTGCTTCTTCTTGTCATCAGAGATCTCATCGCCACCATACCGAGAAAGATTCATGAAGTTTCTGATATAGGTATTGACATTGTCATTGCCCTGCTTGAGGTTGAGAAACACTTCCTTCATCCTTTCCATGACAATTTCTGATAGGTATTGCTCTTTGAAAGCCCCAGTGAACTGCTCCCAAGTAAGCTGAAAACCAGAGTGGTTTGCCTTCAGGTAATTCTCCCACCATAGAGCTGCGTCTCCCTTCAGAAGGTGAGTGGCACATTTTACCCATTCTTGCTCAGGAACATCAGCAGTCATCAGCAACCTTGACATATCACGAAGCCAATCATCAGCATCCAGTGGCTGATCAGACAACTCAAAGTGGCGCAGGTTAAACTTCAGAAAACCCTTGATGTCTCCTCGCTTGGGAGGTGGAGGTAGCGGAACAAACTCATTCCTCCTGACACTTTCTTTAGAGTGTTGCTGGTTCTGTTGCATTGTTCCCAAGGCATTAGCAATACTTGCCAACGCAGCCCTCAGTTCAGGTGGTATGTCCTCCTCAGTACGGCATGGTGGTGCCATCCTGTGATTGATATAAAACTCAAGTTAGTACTATAATGGAGAATAATAATAATCCACAATAGTACCAAAATGGAATTAACCAAGATTAAAGGATACAATTTACTGAGATGATATTAAAATATCAACAAAGTTCAAAGCACCTAGAAGATAGTAAGCATATCACACACGACTGAACAAGGAGTGTGGTACACAAAGCTCTCAAACAATTTTTTTTCACAAATTTCGGTATTAAAATACCACTATATGCGCAAAACCACTTAACGAATCAAGATTAGTAACTCTACAAATTCAATATACAAGAGCAAATGATAAAAGTAGTGGTATGGTCGTGACTCCATCCCGCACTCAAATCATTACTCCGCACATGAATAAGTAAAACACATATCCCGACTCTCTTCCTTCTTAAGAAGAACCTAAAGATTAGTAACTACGGAAAACAAACACCCCTAACAAGATAGCGTCAGATAACAAAGAGTAAGACAGATCGCGTCGGTTTACAACGAATCAGATAGATCGCGTCGGTTTACAGAAGCCTGTCAGTATGGAATGTACCAAGAGTTGATAACCCAAAAGGCAGATAGCGACAACAAGTTGGATGCAATAGATAGACAAGGGATTACCCACACATACACACACTCACACAACCTATGGTACTACGGAACCCAGAACACGTGAATCCTAGTTTGAATTTTTAGAATAGGAATGAAAACGTTACACTTCCTTAGCAGAAAAGGGTGGGTGGGTGGGTAAGAAGAAAAATAGAAGCAGTCCTACTCTCGCGTTTTGTTTTTCCCTAGTATACATAACTACCAAAATATTTGCTAGACTGACAACGACCATTTGGCTGAGACCCTGAAGGGCGGGATGGCTCTGATACCAATTGTAACAACCTCGGACCCTACGCTCTAAGTTCAAGCCTGGATGAACCAAAAGTGGTTAAGGGTTTTACAGCGGAGGCCCAGGGCCACCCACGTGTAGGCCCATCGGCCGCCCTAACCACTTCCAAGAACATCGGGACAAGAGCGAGCGGCGTAGGCAACAGGCGAAGAGATCAAATACATACACAAGTGAGTATGTATGCAAGCTACCTTACAACAGTTCTCAGAGCCATACCATCTAAAAGAAATAGAAATATTGCAACGCCATATGGCAAGATCCAAATATCCTAGATAGAGATAATAGTGTAGGATAGCTCCTCATACATCAGTCAACAGAATATCAAGCGGAAGCGGGAAACAAGATCCGAGTATGGATAAGAAGCAAATCGGCATAAGATGCCACATAAATAAGCACATCCCGCCCACAGATCTCACGGATCCCCATCCCCAGAATCTCTACACCGATGGATCGTTGCCAAAATCATCTGTCTCCTCCACCCAGTATCCATCTTGCGAGTATACCTGTCCATCTGGATCAAACAATTTATCGTGTGAGACCCTAGGGGTACTCAACAAGCTTTATGCCTCTAAAGGGGACATAACCTGGGGTGATGCAATTGCAGCAAAAGATATAACTAACAAGTCTATAGATACTCGTTAACCATCTGCCTAACCAAATATAGGCGGATGCCCGTTCATTAGAAACAACAGTTATAACAGTATCAAGTAACAGATCCATCCTCCTTCTCGCTTACCAACGAGAAAGCGGACAAACAACCCCTCCGTTGGCAGTTTTATTAACCATTCCATGAATATTGCACTAATTACTAGTCAGATATTTAGTCAAATTAAAAGCGGTACTTTAGTTATGCTTGTCTATGATCGAGAAACTGTGCTCCAAGTCGTCCATAACCGCGGACACGGCTTTCAGAAAGATTTACCCTGCAGGGGTGCACAAATAGCAACACACACACGATCGACCTCGGAAAAACCAAATCAAAACCCAACGAGGCTTTCACGACAAAGCAATCACAGGATTCATAAAATATTTTAGGGGGCCACCCCACTAAGCTACCCGCAACGAAGTTGGCCGGCTCCGGAACGGACCCAGGGTTTGTGACGACGGTTGTAAACGACTGGGAACCCGAAAGTGTGACTACGCTTATCGATACCGCGAAAACGTGGCACGATCCAAAACAGTACAGGTGCTCCATGCACAATCTTAAATAAAGCAGTACAACATGGTATAAGTACATGATAGTAATAAAACCGCAAACTACTTTGTGGCCCCAAGAAAATAAAGTGCGAGTCAAGCTCATGCAAAGGGGGATTCATAGAGTCTCCTGTATGTGGATAGTGCGAATAGTCAAGGAACATGTATCAAGTACTCGGGGTCCTACGGGACACAAGTGAGCATGAAAACCAAATAACAGATATTGCACACCGGTGCCTCTTTCATTAGTTATCCCATTACTACTCAGGTTAAGTTGTTTAGGTACCTCGTTATCCATCAGACACTCACAAACCCTACACATGCAATTCTACGACTCGCATGGCTCAAACAACTCCTGTTGTAATGGCTCATAGGATGGAGGAACAAGCTTTGGTGGGGTTTAAAAGTAAAGGCTGTGTAGTACTTGGGATTCAATTTAATGCAATCGGACTCCATGATGCAAGAGTAAGATAGAAGCAATAGGTACTATATGTATGCAAGCATGTGGTAGTGCTTGCCTGGCAGCTCAGTTGAAGCGAGAGATGTATCTGGGTAGTACTCCTGGGATTCCTGAAAATTCCCCTGCTCGGCGTCTATTCGAAAGAAGAACCAAACAAACAAGGGCCAACATAAATAAAGTGCAGAAGCATATAAATAAAATGCGACAAGCAAACAAGCATGCCATGATGAATGATGCACAATTTACATGGCAATAATGTAGCATGGCAAGGGTGAGGTGTGGGGACAATAAAATAACACTTTTATTGTTATTTGGTCAAGTTTTACTTGCATAAACCATTCAGGTTTTGATAGTTTTACATGATGATGCTTCAATTCATATCATGGAATGCATAGTTAGAACGGGCTCGTCGCGCTGATCGATTTAGACATATTATTTGTCAAATTTGGAGTTATAGAATTAAAGTTATTAATTAATTAAGAAAAGGCATTTTTGTTGCAATTAAACAATTTCGAAAATTTAAAATAGTCAAACATTAATTTGGATGGCAGATTTGGATTCCTCACATTTTTCTGATTCAAACACATATATTATTTGTATTATTTGGATTTATTAAATAAAAGTTCTTAATTTCTAGATTTAAAACATAATTAACAATTTCTGAAATCATTTTTATTATTTTAAAAAGATGGCTGGGACTTTTCTCACTCAGGCCTCTCTACCCACTCTCGGTGACATATGGGCCCGCGTGCTGCGGGGCCACCTCACGTGTAACTGTGCCAGGGTGTGACAACTGGTGGAGTGGAGGGGCGGCAGGGTGAGGATTCCGAAATCACAGGGGCCTTTTAGCAAAAGGTTCTGGAGGGGGGTGATCTGACGAACTGAATTTCCTCGCAGAAACAACTAGCTACAACGATTTGGCGAGGACGATCCCGGGCAAACCGCTACGAATTAAGGCATGCTCGAAAAACAAAAGTCGTAGATCTCGCTTAGATCTCCAACTCTCGTGTTCAAGGTTTCTCAAACGGAGGTCTACAACGGTCGGGATCTTGCAAGGAACAGAGAGTGCATCGCGTGGCTAATAACTGAATTTTTGTTCGGTCAACAACAGAGAGTTTTGCCTGACTTTCGAGGAAGATTGCGAGAGATCTGTACCGCCGTTTTGGGTGAGGTTTGAACTGGAGTGGATCTGGGTGTACCGTCGTTCACACTGTTCGATTAGATTCGCTAGAGGTGTCTGTGTTGGTCTAGAATAGGTGATGAACAGAGGAAAGAAACATGATCTAAACTGACGAGAAACAATGACAGCGTCGACAGAGATAAAGGCCCGACTTCAGAGGTCGGTTCTGAGAGCTACGGCGCATGGACCTGAGTGTGGCCTGGTGTTCTACAAAGAGGGCAGTACCCTCTACGCAGGGATGTGCAGGGTAGCGTCCGAGATAACCAAGGTAGGTGGGAAAACATTCGAGAACAAGGTGACAGAGAGGTGCGCGGGGCTGCAGACTAGCGCGCGCGCGCGGCGTGCTTGCTGCACGTCTGGGCGCTGTCGTGCGCGTCGCGGCGGTGGCAAGATGCGGCGACTGCGGCGACGTGCTAGGGAAGGAGTGCAGGGGAAGGTGAGTTGCTCACCGCGGGAAGGTTGGTGGTGAGGTTCTCTACCGGAGAAGGACGAGGGCGTTGGTGCGGTGACGGCGACAAGATACAACGGCATGGTGGCGGCAGGACGACGACGGACCAGGTTTTAGGTGGCCATGGTTGGCGTTGCTTGTAGAGGGAAGGAGAGGAGTCTGGAGTTGGTCTCGATCTGGGGTTGGGATCTAGATTGGTTGGGGTGGATTGGGTTGCCGGCTGTTAGCTTTATGCACATGGCGTGGCCGCTTGATCAGCTGGAAAAACATGTGAGCATGTAGGGAGAAGATCATCAGGGCAAGGCTCGATGTCCACCTAGTTTGAGTCAAACCAGGCCAAGGTTCCGGGTGGCACCAGGTCCGGCTGCAACTGGTTGGGTCGATGGCACCAAGGAGGCTGGACCATGTGAGCTTGCTGTAGCTGGTTTGGATCAGAGCAAAACACCATGTGGTTTGGTTGGTTTGGAGAGAAGGATTTAAACACACATCGAATAGAGACGAACTCTCATGAAATTTTAAAAAAAGGCACACAGATGGTATCCTTTCATGTGAGCATGGAATATAATTATATTGCATAGGATAGAATAGAGGGAGATGATCCCATGCATAGAGAATTAGATAATGGCAAGCCCTAGCATGTAGAAGATAGATTGACAAGATAATATAGAATCCACATAAATTCAAATGGGCTTGATTTTAAAACCATAAAGCAAAATAAAGAAACCCACTTGTTTCCGTATGGTGGAATTTAAGAGAAGCTCGTATGGACAAGATAGAATAGCATGTTATTGATGGAAAAGGAAAAGGAAGAGATATGCCCTCACCTCGATTTGGGCCTGAAGCAATGTATCAAGAAGCAACTACAAGATATCAAGAAGCAAAAAGAATCAATAAGGCGATGCAATTATGAGAAGAAAGACCAAATGAAAAGAGTTTTAATATGATGCTCAAATGCAACGTGGCATGATGACATGAACAAGATATAATTATGATGCAACAATTATATTTAGGAAGTAGCATTTTATTATTAGACCATGTAGCATTACAGATGTTAGACAGATGGAATGCTACAGTTACTGGGTTGGCCCATTTAGTTTCCCGCGCTGACCCGTTTAATTCAAATTAGGTTTTTCTATTTAGACTGAAAATCAATTATGTCCCTTAGTTCAAAAATCAATTCAAAGAGTTTTACAAATCCAAATGGCGTGATTCCAATTTTTTTGGAAAGGTAATGAAAATCTCTATCCAAGCCCGTTGGATTTAAATCTTTTAGAGTTAGAGATCTCTGCTAGTAAAAATAACAAGACAGAAGCATTTGCACATTCAAACATTTTTCTAAAATCAACTATAATAGCTTTTGAGTTGATTCCAACTCTCAAAAATCACATTTAAGCATACCTATCCAAATATGTAAAAATACTAAGGTTTGCATGCAGTGACTTTGGACTAGTACCAAAATAATGCTACATAGGCATTTCTAGTCACTTTAAATCATTAAATGTTAAACTTAAAGTTATTAAAATGTGATCGAACCTTTAAATCACATTCCCATATGTTAGAATATGTGGTGATGACATGTGTACACATGATCCCATATTTTGATTGGAGAATATTAAATCTTAGTTAATTTGAATGAGTAGAAATTACTTTTCTCAAATAAAAAGTTAAAGCTAGTTAATTAAACCTTGTGATGCTTGTGATGATAATAGATCATCAAATGTGTGCTAAGTAGACTAGTTAAGCTGTGTTGGTGATTGTGTATCCCGTATGTATTTATAGACGATAGTCCCGACCAAGCTTTCGAGGAGGAGGACTTCTACCGAGAGGAGGAGGAAGAAAACTTCAACCACTGCACCAACCAAGGCAAGCCATCATTAAAAATGCAAGCTAGACCTTGTAAACTAGATAACCTAAGTAAATGCATTAGGCATTCTTTGGTTATACCCTTGGACTTATACCTATTCCAAATGTTATTTACAAGCTTTACTTTACCAAAATCCTTTAGTTGTTTGAAGGTAGCATAAAAAGTATAAAACTTGACCTATCTAGATAAACTTAGATGTCATTCTATGGCATGATATTGATCTTAGCATCCCATATTAGTGAACACTCTTAACTTATTAGTTTAAAGCTAAACTAGAACCTGAGTCACTTTAGATGGGAATACATGGTGAAAATGAATTGTGAAAACCTTGGAATGATGAGTCATTCTATTGAGATGTTTTGACATGTGATGAGAAACACAAATGGTTTATGATGATGAAAATGTTGAGGCATGAGCCTGAGCCCTTTTACAAAACTGATGGTTGCGTTCGGATGTGATACCATTCCAATTTTACCGTACAACCACAATACCTGAATTGGGTAAGGCTTAGCCGGAAGTTTATATGCATTAGTATTAGTTCCCTCGCGGGAGAGATTTGAGATGAGGCTACCTCTCAATGTTGTCCACCTATGCAGTGCCCAAGATGACAGATGGTCATGGTTGGGAGGCAATGCTCATAGGAGAGGTGCTTATACTAGGGTGTGTAAAGGAAAGGTTATGTTTGATTATCTGCATACTAAGTATGATGATTCAGGGTTATCCTTGACAGATGTATCGAATCTTGTGGTGAAAGTGTACCACCTCTGCAGAGTGTCAAACTATTCGAATAGTCGCGTCCGTGGTTATGGACAGTTGGAGCGGCCATACTGTTCCGTTGTCAGATGTTTTCAAAATGACTTATGATATGAATGATGAATCTTGACTTGACCACAACTGGGTTGTGACTATGACACTAGCTTCCCAACTTAAGTGATTCTAGAACTTTATTTTATCTTTCTTTGTTTCTGGACTCAGCTTAGGTTTCAAACTTAACTTTACAAATAAACCTAGAGTTAGCATTTCCCACTAGAACTACCTTACTTGTTAGTGATAGTTTGCGAGTACTTAAAGAGTACTCATGGATTTTGTCCCTGGCTATTACTATGGCCAGACTATGAAGGAGATTACCAAGATGAAGGGCAACATGACGGCTATGATAACTAGGACTATCTTCCATCGTCAGCATTGCCTGTGACTCTGTAGATGGACCCCACCGCTACACTTATTATTTATTCCGCTGCTTGTTGTATTAAGACTGGATCATGAGATCCTTTATTCGTGTAAGACCTTATTATGGTTTATAATGGATGATGTACTGTGATATCCAATCTGTTATGCCTTGCAAAAATGGTAATCCTAGGATTGTGATGTATGGCGTAACAGGCATTTGGGATTAAAAATCCGGGTGTTGACAAGTTGGTATCAGAGCCATCCTGACCATAGGAGACCCTAGTTAGAATGGACGTCCGAACAAAAACTTAGCTTCAAAAACCAAAGTGAGTATTTATGAAAACTATTTCCTCTCTTACCCTTGGGAATTCTTTCTCTCAAAAAAATTCATGCTCCTCCAATTCTTCCATTACTACATAAAAATTTGACACACTTGATCACTTCACTAACTTCCTCATCCTTAATTCTTATAGATGGAGACTTAGTTCAACAAGTTCTACTAGTTGGGCAACGGAGGCCAGCTGATCTTCGAGAGGGATCTTGACGCACTATCGGAGTACTTGGGACGTCCGCATCCGGAGTTTCTGGGAGCTCAACTTCCTAGACCCCCAGGAGGAGACTTACAATGGCTAGTCACCGCTGATCTTCGAGGCAAGATAGAAGCACCAATGTCCGGGAGAATCTAGTTCTCTGTAAGAGAGAACAACTTGCTAGATGGATTCTCCCGAACGTTGGTGCTTATATTCGTGAATTCACGGGAATTCCAATGGAGATGCCAAGTCACCCAGAGTTGAAGCGTCAAGTGGAGAACCTTGACTTCCTGCTGTACGACCTCCAGAAGGAATTGGACAATGCTAGGGAGTTCGCCAACCACAACCTTGCCATTGCCGCCCAGAAGGCCCAGACTTTCTCACTTCTTGCCATTGCCGTCAGTCTCTTCGCCGGCAGCGCAAAAAAGAAGGATCGCACCATCGACCGTCTTTGCAAGAAGGTGGCCGACCTCGAGAAGACCATTAAGGAGCAAGAAGCTCAGCTTGCAGCAAAGGAAGAAGAAGAGGAAGGTGAAGACATCCAGGGAGATATGGACTCTTACCTCAGCAATGATGATGACTTTATGGAGGAAGATGTCGTGGACTTCCACACCGACGATGATGACTCTGACTTCATCGATGATGAGTAGATACACTAGAGCACTTCGTAGCATGAGGAGTATCGGTCCCATTGTATCGTAGTTCACAGAATGGTTCTTAAAACCATATGTTTTCCCTTGTTGTTGTGGTGTGTGTGTGTGTGTTTGTATCGTGTGCTTGTTTGAATGAATGAGAAGAAGTTAGTTCCAAAAACCCGAGTCAAACTCAAAGTTTTAACTTTGAAATCAAAACCATGAACCTTAGAACTTTCCCTCTTACCCCTTTATCTACCTCAATCTTCAAATGACTCGTGGAAACCCCGGAGGGAGCAGCTCATCGCAGGACTCAATGCTGCAGATTATGCAGATGCTGGTTGCAGACCGTGAAGCAAGCCAGGCAGAGCGCCAGGCCAACTTAGCAACACTGCAGCAGATCACCCAGATGGCCCAAAACAACCAAGGCCATGGAAATCAGGATCATCAAAGATCCAAGCTGAAGAACTTCCAGAATACCAATCCCCCAATCTTTAGCACTTTGGAGAACCCACTAGATGCTGATGACTGGTTGCAGACAATGGAGAACAATTTGGAAGTAGCCAGAGTTGATGACAACGAGAAAGTTCTCTTTGCCACCCACTATTTGGCAGGAGATGCAAGAGCCTGGTGGAACAACATCCGCATGATGAACCATGGTCAAGTGATGACATGGGAAGCCTTCAAAATCAAGTTCAGCCACACCCACGTGCCGCAAGGCCTAGTCACCAGAATGAGGGATGAATTCAGAGAGCTGAAGCAAGGCAAAATGATTGTAGTGGAGTACCCTGACAGATTCCTGTCGCTTGCCAGGTATGCACCTGATGAGATCAACACGGAGGCCAAGAAGAAGGAGAGATTCCTGAACGGACTGCATGATGAGATGTAGACTGTCCTCGTCAATATCCGCTTCGAGGATCTCGAAGAGCTAGTTGACTTTGCCATTCAGATGGAAGGGAAGATTAACCAAGCCAATGACAACTGCAAACATCGTATGATGCACCAAGCTGGATCCAACAGCCACCAAAAGTACCGTCCCAACCCGTCTGCAGGATATGCACCAAGAAACAACCGACCACGAATGTCTCGCCCAAGCTACCCCAACCATAGCGGAGGCAATGTGAAGTCCAGAGGAAACAACAACAACCCCGACAACACCAGCAATTTCAACCGTGCACCTCCCAAGAGCAGCAGCAACAACAACAACACTGCACCCAGAACTGGAAGCAATGTTGTGCCTGTCGCAGCTAAAGACAAGTCTCAGATCACTTGTTTCGAGTGTGGACTGAAGGGTCACTATTCCAATGAGTGCCCCAAGAAGACTGCCGCCACTGCCAATGTGAATGCCCCAGCTCAACAGCAGCGTCGTGTTCAACCAGGAAGGAGATTTGCCCCAGGGAACCCTCACAATTGCAACGGCCGTCTCTTCCACATGAACGCCGAAGAAGCCCAGGGAGCGCCAGATGTAGTGCTGGGTATGTTTTCTGTCAACTCAGTTTTAGCAAGAGTGTTGTTTGATTCTGGAGCATCGCACTCATTTGTCACCGAAGAATTTGCATGCACTAGTAAGATTCACCCAACCAACTTGAAGCATGTCATGATAGTTCAAATTCCTGGTTCAACTACAAAAGCTAGAAAAATTTGCAAAGTTGTGCCTATCAGAATACATGGGATAGATTTTTATGCCAACCTAATAGTACTTGGAACCAAAAGATTGGAAGTAGTACTAGGAATGGATTGGATGTCAAAGCATAAAGGACTGATAGACTATGCTAAGAAAGCCATCACCATGACCAATAGCTCTGGAGTCACAGTAGAGCATGTATCTGAAACCTTACCCCGTCAGTTCAAGTGCAACAAGAGTCTAGCCCTACCCACCATAGACCAAGTCAGAGTAGTCTGTGAATACCCCACGTATTCCTAGATGAATTGCCAGGCATGCCCCCAGATAGGGATATTGAGTTCATTATTGAACTAATCCCTGGAACCGGACCAATAGCCCAGAGAACCTATAGCATGAACCCCTCAGAGTTAGTAGAGTTGAAGAAGCAGTTGGATGCTATGTTAGCAATAGACTTGATTCAACAAAGCGCATCGCCATGGAGATCACCAGTGTTATTCGTCGACAAGAAAGATGGAGGCAACAGGTTGTGCACCCATTACAGAAAGTTGAATGACGTCACCATAAAAAAACAAGTACCCTTTGCCAAAGATAGAGGATCTATTTGATCAGTTGACTGGTGTCCAAGTGTTCTCAAAGATTGATCTTAGGACTGGTTATCACCAACTTAAGATTCGTGCAACAGATATTCCGAAGACCGCCTTTACTACTCGTTATGGTTTATACGAGTATACGGTCATGTCTTTTGGATTAACCAATGCCGCTGCTTATTTCATGAATCTCATGAATAAGATCTTTATGAATTTCCTAGATAAGTTTGTTGTTGTGTTTATCGACGACATCCTTATCTACTCCAAGTCAGAAGAAGAGCATGAGCAACATCTGAGAATCATCCTGGAAACCCTGAGAGAGCATCGGTTATATGCCAAGTTTAGCAAATGTGAGTTTTGGCTGAAAGAAGTAGGATTCCTAGGACATATTGTGTCTGCCGGAGGAGTCTCTATTGATCCCACCAAGATCAAAGATGTTGAAGAATGGGAAGCCCCAACCACTCAAACCCAAGTCCATGCATTTCTCGGATTAGCGGGATACTACCGCAAGTTCGTAGAAGGATTCTCGAGCATCGCCAGACCCATGACCCAATTATTGAAGAAGGACAAGAAGTTTGAATGGACAGACAAATGTGAAGCCAGTTTCCAGGAGCTGAAGAAGAGATTGATATCAGCCCCAATATTGATCATGCCAGACATCAAGAAGCCATTTGATGTATATTGTGATGCATCCAAGATTGGTATCGGATGTGTATTGATGCAAGAAGGCAAAGTCATCGCTTATCTGTCTCGAAAAATGAAGCAGCATGAGCAGAACTATCCGACCCATGATCTTGAGCTAGCAGTCGTAGTTTTGGCATTGAAGACATGGCGTCATTATCTGATGGCTAATCATTGTGAGATTTACTCAGATCACAAGAGCTTGAAGTATATTTTCACGCAGAAGGAGCTGAATATGAGGCAAAGGAGATGGATAGAGTTAATCAAGGATTATGACCTTGACATTCACTATCACCCTGGCAAAGCCAATGTGGTAGCGGATGCTCTTAGCAGATTGCCTTGCAGGCTAAACACCATGATCAAGGAGAAGCAACCAAGTTTGTATGAGGAGTTGGAGCAGTTCAGAATTGAATTAGTTAGCAAAGGATTCTTAGCTAGCATTGAACTTCAACCCACTTTGATTAGCCAAATCAAGGAAGCCCAGAAGGGAAATGAAAGTATCGACAGAATCAAACGTCGTATTGGTACAGGAAAGGTACCTAGATTCACTGAAGACGAAGAAGGAGTTCTATGGTACAAAGGATGTATCTGTGTACCAGCAGATTCGGAGCTGAAGCAGGTTATCATGTAGGAAGCTCATGATACTCTTTATTCTATCCACCCCGGAGGAACGAAGATGTATCAAGATTTGAAAGAGCAATTTTGGTGGCACAAGATGAAGAGAGAAATCGGAAGCTACATCGCCAAGTGTGACATCTGTCAAAGAGTCAAGGCAGAGCATCAGAGACCTGCAGAACTATTACAACCATTGCAGATTTTGGAATGGAAATGGGATTCTGTCAGAATGGACTTTATCACTGGTTTGCCTACTTCTAGTAGGGGAAATGACTCAATCTGGGTCATAGTTGATAGACTGTCCAAGGTAGCTCACTTCATACCTGTCAAGACTACCTACCAAAGTTCGAAGCTAGCAAATTTGTATATTGCTAGGATTGTTAGTCTGCATGGAACCCCCAAGACC
The DNA here is from genome assembly GCA_910589775.1 of Avena eriantha. NCBI lineage: Eukaryota > Viridiplantae > Streptophyta > Magnoliopsida > Poales > Poaceae > Avena > Avena eriantha. The sequence goes on along the minus strand of OU342745.1, from coordinate 203,573,399 downwards.
ATAGTATCAGATCGAGGAACCCAGTTTACGTCGAGATTTTGGCAAAAAGTTCAGGAAGGATTAGGAACCAAGTTGAACTTCAGCACCGCTTATCACCCGCAAACTGATGGACAGAATGAGAGAGTCAACCAGATCCTGGAGGATATGTTAAGAGCTTGTGTTTTGGAGTATGGATAAAAATGGGAAGACTGCCTGCCTTTCATAGAATTCTCATATAACAACAATTATCAAGCTGGTTTGCAAATGGCACCATTTGCAAATGGCACCAAGCGTTTCTCTAACACACATACATAACTCCATGGACTTACAAGCTCCCCTTTCATTTCACACCGATGACATTGATGACCCACAAGTATAGGGGTGTATCGCAGTATTTTCGAGGGAAGTGAAACCCAATTTATTGATTCGACACAAGGGGATCCAGCCTTAACAACTAAGTTGTCAATTCAGCTGCACCTAGAAACAATCTTGCTCACAACAGTTTATCAGTAGGAATAGTAAAGTAGCAGCAGCAGTAAAGTAAAGACAGTAGTAACAATAACAGTAAACAGTAGGATTCGAGTGCGGTAGGCATAGGGTTGGAAGGACGGGCGTTGCATGGACAAGACAATCCACAATGCAATCAGAACATAGGGCAATTGCAGATAAATAAGATAAATCATCCAAGTACTAGATAATCCTAGGCATGTGTTCCATATATAATCATACGTGCTCGCAATGAGAACTTGCACAACATCTTTTGTCCTGCCAGCCTGTTTGCAGCGGGGCCTCAAGGGAACTACTGGCAATTAAGGTGGTCCTTTTAATAGAGCACCGGAGCAAAGCATTAACACTCCATGAACACATGTGATCCTCACATCAAAGCCATTCCCTTCAGTTATCCCAATTTCTGTCACTTCGGGGCCATTGGTTCCGGACAACAACGTGTGTATACAACTTGCAGGTAAGACCAAAAACAATACTATCATAATGAATCAATAACATGTCCAAATCTGAAATCATGGCACTCGGGCCCTAGTGACAAGCATTAAGCATAACAAGTCGCAACAAAGTCATAAAGCACTAATAGAAGATACTAGGCACCATGCCCTAACAATCTGATGCCATTACATGAACGATCTCATCCAATCCCTACCATCCCCATAGCCTACAGGGGGGATTACTCACTCATAGATGGGGGAAACATGGATGGTCGATGGAGAAGCGATGGTGATGATGATGGCGATGATCTCCTCCAATTCCCCGTCCCGGTAGGGTGCCAGAACGGCCAGATCACCCCCTGGCACGACCTGGGCTAGCCCGCGCGGCCAGGTGGTGTAGCCTGGGCCCAGCCCCCCTCCGTCTCGTATTCTGGCTCCGAGAGTCTTCTGGTGAAATAGGATTTTTGGCATATTTTCTAGGATTTTTCCTGATAGTTGATTTTCTGCACAAAAAGTAAACACCAGGGCAATTCTGCTGAAAACAGCGTCAGTCCGTGTTAGTTGCATCCAAATCACACAAGTTTAGAGGAGAAACAATAGCAAAAGTGTTCGGGAAAGTAGATACGTTTTGGATGTATCAACTCCCCCCAAGCTTAGCTTATTGCTTGTCCTCAAGCAATTCAGTTGAAAACTGAGTGCGATAAAAGAACTTTCACGAACACATTTGCTTCATATGATGTATATATTCTCAGCATGTGATCAACTACTTAGACAATTCACAATAAGGAGTATGCAACTAAGTTTACTTAATAGGCATTGCAAGCTATGAAGAGATTCCAACTCAAAAATAATAAGTAGCAAGAAGCATAAACATAAGCAACATTACAATGCTCATAACAAAGTATGATAGAGTGGTATCTCGCTTGCCTTTGATTATGAATGCCAAGGCACCTCTGAAGTTCAGGTGAAGCCTAGAAGTAAAGATATCAAAGATACAAGCATCAAAGTCATAACACAAATAATCAAGTAATGAGACAAGCACAAAGAATGACAACTATGCTCTCAAGAAAGTGCTCAAAGAGTATGTGGAGACTCAACAAGAAAATAAAAAGGTTTTGAATAGTTTGAAAGGCTTCCAAATGCTGAAAGTATGGTACTCGTTAGCTTTGAGCTCTCATTGCCCCTATCATAAGCATCTTTAAATGGTTAAGGTTAAAGTGACACTACTAAGAGGATATGCTTGACAAGTTATAAATCAAAGTCTCATGCCCCTTACTTACGAAGACCAATCCTCATGCTACTCAACTTCAGTCACAAGTAAGCTCTTGTCATTGTAAGTATATACGTATCATAGAGAACCGCCAACGGGGTACCCCTTGCACATGACACAGGAGCTATCCCATAATCAAAATGACAAGGCAAGCAGACAATGAGCATCTCAGAGGTCTTTTTATTTACTATATTCATAGATTTTTATTGAGGATGCTTCATAGAATGCTCATTATGGTTATGCTGCAAGTTTCCACCATGATTAGGCATGGATTAGCCTAGCGGCCCAGGCGTTTCTCTAACATACATACAAACTCCATGATCTTACAAGTTCCACTTTTATTTCACACCGTCGGGATCCATAAGCAAAAGAACATGATATCAATAAGGTACTAAGTACCAATGCGATGTTGAAAATGTTCCCCATGATACATGGTTTTGCTAATTTCAACTTATAAAGTGCAAGCATATATGCAACAAAGAAGGACGCAATGGTTCAGGTTTATTAAATGCAAGAAAGTAAAGTGTGCCATCAAGTTTGTGAGAGCTTTACTAACTAACTTTCTCATAACAAGCAAACATTTTTTTCCGAAGAAAACAAGGCATATTGAATATGCATGGAAGTAGAAAATGATGCTAATAGGTAGGTATGGTGGACACTTTGGCAATATTTGGTTTAGGGAGTTGGAAACATGAGTAAAACATACTCAGTGAAAGTGAAGGCTAGCAATAGTAAGGGAGCGACAAACGAGAGAGCAATAGCTGTCATAATCATGCTTGCAACAAAACATGACTAAACATAGCATGAAAGTGATTCAAGATCCTCAAGGCAAAATAATTCATCGAGGCTTAACTGATTATTACAGTCATGTGCATGCATGGGCATGTGCCAAGTCAATTCAAATGAAACATTCATAGGAGGATACCATAGTGTCATACCAAGTTATGAATAGAGTAATGCAAGCAAATATTCATATGCCATGCTATAAAATATTAGCAAGCTGGGATTAATCATACGACAGCAAGAACTACTAAGCATCCAAAGATAACATACACCTTACACGAACACATTTAAGCATGCCCACAGTGATGAGTATATGTACAAAAATGAAAACAAATAGAGTTCGTTACCAGCCTCTTACCACACCTCAAGTTGTCATTAATCCTCATTATTGCTCTTCACTTGTGTGGCTTGAATAATAATATGAAACCAATATCCACTGAGGAATGCTAAACCCTGCAGCAAACTCACAAAACCAAAGAAGAACGACAAATATTTTTGTTGTTTACGATTTTTAAAACAAGAACCAAAAATGAAACATAAGCAAAGAAAAATCTTTTTGGGTTTTTCGAATAATTCAAACAAAGCAAAAAGGGAAAAACAAACCAAGGCAAAAATAAGACAAAGCAAACCAAAGAGAAACAACAGAAATATTTTTGGTCTTTTTGTGTTTTAGAAAGCAAAAGTAAAGAAAGAACGAAAACCAAAAATAAAACAGAACATGAATATACAAAGTACCGACACAACATGATAAGGAGATGAGTGCGATGTCGGCGTACCTCCCCCCAAGCTTAGGCTTTTGGCCTAAGTGGGTATCAATCCCAAGCCGGCTAGGATGACATGTCATCGTACTATGACGAGGAGGTACCCTCGTCCTGGTGCGAGCTCGAGTACGTCCCTCCGTAGTGTGCGGAGTAATCATAAGAGGGTACATCCTCCTGGTGCTGCTCGTGGAAACCCAGCAAGCGAAGATGCTCGTCCACCTCCTCCTTGGAGCACGACCATGGTCTCATGTGAACACTAAACAAAGAAGACCGCGGCAAAGGGATCTCCCTCTCATCCCCGTCAGTAAACAACAGCCTATATACTAGACTGTCCAAATCAGAAGCAGCAGTGACAAAGTGATGAGTTTTCATAGCAACAAGGTCAAGCCTTTGTGGTGCCAATACCGCATCATTGGGGTCCACTAAAAGACCCAATGCATTGACCATACGCGAGGCAGCCCCCATAGATAGGCCCCATAGCAGCTAGGCGGTGAGCAATAAGCGAGCCAAGGTTGTACCGAGTATCATTGTTAAGCGTAGCAGCAAGGAAGGCTAAATGATAGTTGGAGATATTACTTGTGTTCTCCCTACCAAGTATGCTAGTAGCACGATAATAAGCAAAGTATCTGAGAGCAGGGAGTTGGATGTTTCTTATCTTTCCGTGTTGCGCCACACGGTCATCATCATTGGTCACCCCTCGATAAAGCTCCAGCAAATTAGCGGGTCACCCTTGAATTTTCTTCATGGTCCCTGTCATGCTTACACCTACAATACTGCAAAATCTTTCCAATGGCATGGTAAAGGGCAGATTATAAATTTTGAAAGAGACAGTTGACTGATAGGACGTGTTAGTAAACGTGAAGCTCTCAACAAAGGTTTTGGTGAGCATAGCGTATTGCTCACTCTCATCTTGCATATATGAGGACAAACCAACCCTCTCAATCAGTAGCAAGAAATCATCAAGAATCCCTGCAGCTTGTAAGAAAGTAAAACAAGGAAAAGTAGATGGGTGAGCATCCCCATCATCCCTTTCATTACCAATACGAGTTGCAATGAGATATTCATTGTATGATGGCCTAAAGTGAGAGGCTGATCTTGAGGGCCTCGACCTCCTAGGTGCATCCCTCTCAAATATCTCTCCAAAGGTATGGTTGTTCATGCTTGGTATTCTAAAATTTAAACACCTATTAAACAAGTGATTGCAAAGTGAATATAATGAAGGATACTACTCATACGGACTTGTAAGAGGCCTAAACATGCAAAACTATATCTCTAAGCATTACAAGCTTACAAGCTCTCATAACCTGTCACCTACAGCAGCAAAATACTCAAGATATAATCCACTAAACACAAATCTACATGGACAAGGGGAGGAGTCACATACCAGAGAACAAGTGCTCCAAATTTCAGCAACAAAGATGGGTTGAGCAAGGAGATCGAAAAAATCGAGAGCAAGCACAGGAAGAACGTGATTTTGAGCAATGAACTGCAGCTTACTCGGGAGAGAGAAGAAAGTGGCAGGTGGGAGAGTTAGTGGAGGGCCAGGGGTGGCCCACACCATGGCATGGCGCCACCTAGGGAAGGCCGCGCCACCAGGTGGTGAGCCTGCCTGGTGGGTCTGCCTGGTACCTCCCAGGCACTCCTCTGCCCCTTTTTTCACGTAAAATTTAATATGAATTTTCTGAAATTTTTCGAGACACTTTATTTTTGGGCAATTTTCAGGTATAGAAGAATGATTTTCTAACAGACAGATTTTTTTTTGGAAAAGATGCAATGCAAAACAAAGCAAAAGCTACAGAAGTTCTAAGACACTCTAAAATGCAAGCAACTAGCACAAGAAAGGTAAACTAAACGAAAGCAAAAACTAAACTGGATAGAATAGAAGTAAGCGGAGGTAATCATAGTGAAAACATTGTTTTGTTCAACGAAATCCTTTTGTTAACAAGGTTGATCAAGTCTTGTTACCAAAACAATTTCATATGAGACAAAACTTTGTATTCCACTAATGATTATGTTACCTCAACCTTAATAGCAATGGTCCCAATCATAATAGTTTTAAATTTTTCTCTTGGTATGGGACAATATATCTCTCCAACTTGAATGCCCTCAACATGTTCAATTGAATTCAGACCATAAGTCCTTTCAATCTTCTTGGGGAAATAGACAGTATGTTCCTTGTCATTAACATTTAAAGTCACCTTTCCTTGATTACAATTAATAACAGCTCCTGTAGTATTAAGAAAAGGTCTCCCAAGAATAATGGACATATTATCATCTTCAGGCATTTCAAGCACAACAAAATCAGTTAATATTAAGCAATTATGAGCCACTTGAACAGGTACATCCTCACATATACCAACCGGAATAGTGGTAGATTTATCAGCCATTTGCAAAGATATATCAGTTGGTATTAATTTTTCTAGTTGAAGCCTCTTATAGAGAGAGAAAGGCACAACACTAACTCCAGCTCCCAAATCACACAAAGCAGTTCTAACATAACTATTCTTAATAGAGCAAGGGATAGTTGGAATCCCTAGGTCTCAAAGTTTCTTTGAAACCTTACCATAAAAGGAATAATTAGCAAGCAAAGTAGAGATTTCTTCATTAGGGATCTTCCTTTTATTCGAGACAATATCCTTCATAAACTTTGAGTAAGGAGGCAATTTAATAGAATCAGTTAAAGGAATTCGCAAGAATAAAGGTTTCATCCACTCACAAAACTTATTATAGTGTTCATCTTCATTTGACTTGTGTTTCTTATCAGGGAAAGGCATAGGTTTTTGGACCCAAGGTTCTCTTTCACTACCATGTTTCTTAGCAATAAAATCTTCTTTAGTGTATTTAGTATTCTTAGTGTGCTTTTCAGGTTCTTCTGCAACTTTTTCTTCATTTGGAGCTTCATTTTCTTCATTACCACTTTTAGTTTCAGCATCAGAAATAGATATACTATTAGGATCTATAGCAGGTTCAGAGGGTTCTACAACAGTTTTATGTTTCTTTTTCCTTTTCTTACGAGTAGAACTACTGTTGTTAGCTTGTTGAGAATCCTTCTCAATTCTTTTGGGATGCCCCTTAGGATAAAGATGATCTTGGGTAGCAGCACCACTTCTAGTTCTAATTTCATAAGCATGTTTTTCTTTAGCAGCATTAACTAGCAAGTCTTTTTGCACTTTAATGAGTTGATCTATTTGAGTTTGAACCATTTGAAAGTGTTTAACAATCATTTTAACATCATTAGAGGTTCTTTCCACAATATCTTTCAACTCAACAATAGCTCTAGTGTTTTCCATTAGATGATTTTGCACCTTTTTATTAAAATTATCTTGCTTAACAATAAAGATATCGAATTCTTCTAAGCATTGATCAGGAGGTTTAGAGTAAGGGATATCACCTTCATCAAAGTGTTGGAGAGAGTGTACCTCAATAGTGGATGAGTAGGGAATATGCTTACATAATTCTTCTATAGGAGGTAAATTCGTGACATCTGCAACTTTAATTCCCTTCTCCTTAAGACATTTCTTAGCTTCCTTCATCACTTCATCATTTAATTCAATAACTCCCCTCTTCTTTGATGTTGGAATAGGCACCGGAATAGTAGGTTCAGGTACAATTACTTCAGGTATAGCTGGTTCAGGAGGAGTCCAATCTTCATAGTTCTTGCTTATTTTAGCCATTAATTCCTCAACTTCCTCAGGAGTCCTATTCCTGAAAACACAATCAGCACAACTATCTAGATATGTCCTAGATTCTTCGGTTAGTCCATTATAAAATATATCAAGAAGCTCATTCTTAGGTAATGGACTTCCAGCTTGTGAATGAATCAAAGCACAAAACCTTGCCCAAGATTCAGGCAATATCTCCTTTTCTCCCTGTTTAAAATCAAAAATTTCATGCAAAATAGCATGCCTAGCACTTGGAGGAAAATATTTCTACAGAAATATACTAATCAAGCAATCAGGGCTATCAATAGATCCAAGAGGTAAATTACTAAACCGAGCTTTGGGTGTAATAGTAAGCCTCTCAAGCAGACTCTTAGCAGCGCTCCTATCATGGGTGTTTTTACATTCTTTAATAAATTCATCGGTCATCTCAACATAACCATCTTCAATATCATAACTTTCACTAAACTCAGGTGAACTAACAGGTGTGGTAGTGTCTTCATTAGGAGTTTCGGTATTTCCAGCTATAGTTCTAGCAATCGTAGCATCTAGGAAAGGACCTAATGAACCACTCTTATCAAGCACAGTAGAAGCAACATCATAAGCATCAGAAGTTTCAGATTCAGCAGTAGTAGCAGTGTGTGTAGCATGTGTATGTGGTGGTGTAACGAGCTTAAGATGGTGAATCAAGAGCAATAGAGGTGTTCAGAACCGTACCTCTTCTTGTAGTGGATGGTAAAATAGGAACCTTGCCATCACGAGACTTACCCATAATGGATGGATAGCAGCGAACAATAGAGAATCCAAGTGAACTTGATAAATAAAGCTATGCTCCCTGGCAACGGCGCTAGAAAATAGTCTTGATGACCCACAAGTATAGGGGGTGTATCGCAGTATTTTCGAGGGAAGTGAAACCCAATTTATTGATTCGACACAAGGGAAGCCAAAGAATATTTATAAGCCTTAACAACTGAGTTCTCAATTCAGCTACACCTAGAAACAATCTTGCTCACAGCAGTTTATCAGTAGCAACAGTTTTGTAGTAGGAATAGTAAAGTAGCAACAGTAGTAAAGTAAAGACAGTAGTAACAATAGCAGTAAATAGTAGGATTTGAGTGCGGTAGGCATAGGGATGGATGGATGGGCGCTGCATGGACAAGACAATTCACATGGCAATTGCAGATAAATAAGATAAAGCATCCAAGTACTAGATAATCCTAGGCATGTGTTTCATATATAGTCATACGTGCTCGCAATGAGAACTTGCACAACATCTTTTGTCCTGCCAACCCGTTTGCAGCGGGGCCTCAAGGGAACTACTAGCAATTAAGGTGCTCCTTTTAATAGAGCACCAGAGCAAATCATTAACACTCGGTGAACACATGTGATCCTCACATCAAAGCCATTCCCTCCGGTTATCCCGATTTCTGTCATTTCGGGGCCATTGGTTCCGGACAACAACGTGTGTATACAACTTGCAGGTAAGACCAAAAACAATACTATCATAATGAATCAATAACATGTTCAGATCTGAAATCATGGCACTCGGGCCCTAGTGACAAGCATTAAGCATAACAAGTCGCAACAAAGTCATAAAGCACTAATAGAAGATACTAGGCACCATGCCCTAACAGTCTGATGCCATTACATGAACGATCTCATCCAATCCCTACCATCCCCATAGCCTACAACGGGGGATTTCTCACTCATAGATGGGGGAAACATGGATGGTCGATGGAGAAGTGATGGTGATGATGGTGGCGATGATCTCCTCCAATTCCCCGTCCCGACAGGGTGCCAGAACGGAGTTTCTGGTGCTATTTCGTGGAATATGGTGGTGGCGGCGGAGCGGAACTCCTTCTGGAAAAACGTTGAACCCCCCCTGAGTTTTTAGGTCAGAAGGCATCTTATAGGCGAAGAGGGAGACCGAGGGGGAGTCTAGGGCGGCCGGACCACCCCCTGGTGCGGCCTGGGCTAGCCCGCGCGGCCAGGTGGTGTGGCCTGGGCCCAACCCCCTCCGTCTCGTATTCTGGCTCCGGGAGTCTTCTGGTGAAATAGGATTTTTGGCATATTTGGGATTTTTCCTGATAGTTGATTTTCGGCAGAAAAAGTAAACACCAGGGCAATTCTGCTGAAAACAGCGTCAGTCCGCGTTAGTTGCATCCAAATCACACAAGTTTAGAGGAGAAACAATAGCAAAAGTGTTCGGGAAAGTAGATACGTTTTGGACGTATCAGACATCCATAGACAAAAAATCATGATATCAACTAGGTACAAAGTACCAGTGCAATGTTGAAAGCGTTCTCCATGACAGCATGGTTCTGCTAATCCCCAACAAATAAGTTTAAGCATATAAAACATAGACGACATAATGGTTCAAGTTTATTAAGGGCAAGAAAAGTAAAGTGTGCCATCAAGTTAGTGAGAGCTTTAATCACTAGTTTTCTCATAACAAGTTTAATTCAAAAGGTAGATAAAAACATGAATATACTTGGAATAGCATATGCTAGTACGTAGGTATGGTGGACTCTTTTGAATAACTTGGTTTTAGGAGTTGGATACATGAGTGGAACTCATACTTGGTTGTGGAGGCTACCAAAAGACTGGGAGCGACAAACTAAGAGAGCAATAATGGCCATAATCATGTAGAGCGACAAAACATCATTAATTAAAGCATAAAGTGATATTACAAGTCGAAAACTAAAGGATCATAAAGGCTATGGTGACTTGGGATAGTCATAACATGGTGTGAGCATGCGCCAAGTCAACCCAAATAAAGCATCAAAGGAGAATACCACAATACTATGCTTTAATATGCTAAAACAACGCATGATTCTTCCAAGGCACATTAAGCAGTCTCAATTGTTTATAACATGTCATGCTACAGAAAATAATACTAAGCATAAAGCCAAAACAATATCGAGCATGGCATGACAAAGCATTGGCCACAATCAAAAACAAGCTCCTTTTATCACTTAAGCATGAACTTTCCTACTCTTTTCCAATCCAAACCAAACTATTTGAAAACCAATGCATGAAAGAGGGGGTACAACCAATTTATTCAGCAAACTAAGCAAACAAAGAAAACGAAAACTAAAATGAAAACGAAAAAGAAGACGCTCCAAGAACAACACAACTGTGCATGAAGCAAGAAAAATGAAGCGTTTGGAAGAAACCTGGGATTTTTATTAATGAAGAGGGGGATGCCTTGGGCATACCCAAGCTTTGAAGCTTGTACTTCTTGGATGTTTCTTGGGGTGACACGCGTGGCATCCCCAAGCTTGAGCTTTAGTTCATCCTTCATCTCATTACTCATTCCTTCCATACACCTGAAAAATTTTCCTTCATACAAAACTTCACACAATCTTTATTAGCAACATTAGTACACTCAAGATAATAAGTCTTTAGGTTCAGTTCTAACACCAATAAAACTTCCAATAAAACACAAGCTACTGTAGCACTTCCCTCAAAAAGCTCAATTCCCCAAAAGAACTCAATAAGGAACCAACAAGAAGCAAATGCAAATAATGGTAGAAATCTGTCAAAACAGACCAGTAGATAAAGACGAATTTTTTTGAAGACCTTATGTTGCTCAAATCAAAAAGTGTTGAACTAAAGAAAGTTCGATAACAACCTGGGGTAGAAGCACAAACATTCACGCCTCAAAAGGACATACAGAGATTTTACACGAATTTTTATGGTGAAGCACATAAATCTGTTTCAGGACAACAACTTTCCCAATCATTACTTCTTTCTCATTAGAGGTTACTCTTGGCACAAAAAGCAAATAAAAAGGATAAGGAGCGGTTATTACTGAAGTAATAACTTCCCAGACTCATCTAAAACTTTTGGGTTATCTTCCAATAAGTACTTTTCTTTAACGCCTTTAAGTTAGGCATGATAGTTTGAGAAGATGCTCACATAATAAATATGAATTGAAGTAAAAGAGAGTATCAAGAAGCAAATTCAAAGCACATTTAAGTCTAACCCACTTCCTATGCATAGGAATCTTGTAAAGAAACAAGTCATGAAAGCACAAAGAAACAAGCATAGGAAAGCAAAACAAGTGCAACTTCAAGACTTTCAACATAAAGAGGGGAAACTTAATATTGTTGAGATGCATAAAACCATGTTTCCCTCTCTCATAATAACTTTCATTAGCATCATGAATAAAATTAACAATATAATTATCACATAAAACATTCTTATCATGAGCCACATGCATAAAATAATTAATACTCTCCACATAAACATAGTCATTCTTACTAATTGTATTGGGAGCAAATTCAACAAAATAGCTATCATTATTATTCTCATCACCATAGTCATCTAATATAGGACGCATATTGTAATCATAATTAATTTTCTCCTCAATAGTAGGTGGACTGAAAATATTATATTCATCATTGTAATCATCATATATTGGAGGTTTGGTATCATCATAAGCAATAGAATAGCTATCTTCCAAAGCTGGGGAACTAAAAAGATAATTTTCATGAAAACTAGCTTCCCCAAGCTTAGACTTTTCCATAGCATTAGCAATAATGGTGTCCAAAGAATTCATATTAACAACATTGCTATTAGCATGCAAATAAAGTTCCATAGGTTTTTTAATTTTCTCTTCAAACACTTCATGTGCTAACTCAAGATAAATACTATAAGCTCTCTATTTTTTGTTGTTGTTTTCCATTAAGCCTAACTAGTGAAAATAAAAACAAGAAACAAAAAGACAAAATTGTAGAATCTAAAGGAAATAACTTCGAGCACTCACACACTAGCAAATGTACTAGAAGATAGCTTAGTAACCAGAGAATGTGAGTAACTTTTACCTTACCTCCCCGACAACAGCGCCAAAAAAGAGCTTGATGTCTATGCACTTCTATTCTTGTAGACAGTTGTTGGGCCTCCAAGTGCAGAGGTTTGTAGAATAGCAGCAAGTTTTCCCTTAAGTGGATCACTGAAGGTTTATCGAACTCAGGGAGGAAGTGGTCAAAGGTATCCCCTCTCAAGCAACCCTGCAATCAAGATACAAGAAGTCTCTTGTGTCCCCAACACACCCAATACACAGGTGTATAGGTGCACTAGTTCGGCGAAGAGATAGTGAAATACAAGTGGTATGGATAATTATAAGTGGTAACGGTGCCAGAAAATAGATTGATGGCGTGTGGTTGACGTGGGAAAAGACTAAAGGAAAACTGGAATAAAGATGGAAGCAAGCAAACATGTAATAGATCTAATTGCAAACGGTGTATCAATGCTAAGAAACAAGGCCTAGGGTCACTTTCACTAGTGAACACTCTCATATAAATATCTTCTCTTCATGATACTACTCTTAACTACTCTCCGATTGGACACTCTAATCCATGGTAGGGCTATAACAGCACACCTCAAAGTAAGCCTTTCCCATCTAGAAAACCCCACACTATCACCTTGAGCACTAGATGGTTCCAACAAACACCACAATTTCATAAAGACATCCAACTCCAAATATAACTCATAACAAGTATTTTTAATCTCTAGCCTAAGTGCCACCATGGTGTGCACGCTATCACTTTCACACACATGGGGAGAGCAGAGATCTATTAAAGCACTTGAGTAGCAAGGTAGATCTATAGATTACAAGCTCATGATCACAATATGATCATGCATAGAGAGAGAGAGATGAACACATAGCTACCGGTAGAACCCTTAGCCTCGAGGAAGAACTACTCCCTCATCATCATGGGAATCAGCAACGGTGATGGAGATGGTGGTGGAGATCGATGAAGATGGCTCCGGGGGCACTTCCCCGTCCCGGCAGGGTGCCGGAACAAAGACTTTCTGTCACCCGAATCTCCCCTTCGGTGGCGGCAGCGCTGCAGAACTTTTCGTGGATTTCGGATTGATTATCTAGGGTTTTTGCCTCGGGGAGATATATAGGCAACAGAGCCAATGTCGGTGGCCGGCCAGGGGGGCTGCACCATGCCCTGGCGCGGCCAAGGGGGGCCTGCACCCTGTGGCCCCTCTCCGTCTCGTATTCTGGCTTTGTGAGTCTCCGGGAAAAATAGGCATACTGGCTTTTGTCCCATCCAATTCCGAGAATATTCATTTTCTGACTTTCTGGAACCAAAAACAGCAGAAAACAGGCAACTGGCATTGTGGCTCTTGTTAATAGGTTAGTCCAAGAAATCATATGAAAAGTACTCCAAAGTGTGGACAAAACATAAGAAAGTACTTAAAACCAAGCATGTAGCATCAAAAATTATAGATACATTTGCAATGTATCATAGTCTTGGCATTGAAGACATGGTGTCATTATCTTATGGGAAATCGCTGTGAGATTTACTCAGATCACAAGAGCTTGAAGTATATTTTCACTTAGAAGGAGCTGAATATGAGGCAAAGGAGATGGATAGAGTTAATCAAGGATTATGACCTTGACATTCACTATCACCCCGGCAAAGCCAATGTGGTAGCGGATGCTCTTAGCATATTGCTGTGTAGGTTAAACACCATGATAAAGGAGAAGCAACCAAGTTTGTATGAGGAGTTGGAGAAGTTTAGAACTGAGCTAGTTAGCAAAGGATTTCTAGCTAGCATTGAACTTCAACCCACTTTGATTAGCCAAATCAAGGAAGCCCAGAAGAGAAATGAAAGTATCGACGGAATCAAGCGTCGTATTGGTACAGGAAAGGTACCTGGATTCACTGAAGATGAAGAAGGAGTTATGTGGTACAAAGGACGTATCTGCGTGCCAGCATATTCGGAGCTGAAGCAAGTTATCATGCAAGAAGCTCATCATACTCTTTATTCTATCCACCCGGAGGCACGAAGATGTATCAAGATTTGAAAGAGCAATTTTGGTGGCACAAGATGATGAGAAAAATCAGAAGCTACATCGCCAAGTGTGACATCTGTCAAAGAGTCAAAGCAGAGCATCAGAGACCTGCCAGACTATTGCAACCATTGTAGATTCCAGAATGGAAATGGGATTCTGTCGGAATGGACTTTATCACCGGCTTGCCTACTTCTAGTAGGGGAAATGACTCAATCTGGGTCATCGTTGATAGACTATCTAAGGTAGCTCACTTTATACCTTTCAAGACTACCTATCAGAGTTCGAAGCTAGCAGAGTTGTACATTGCTAGAATTGTTAGTCTGCATGGAACCCCCAAGACCATAGTATCAGATCGAGGAAGCCAATTTTCCTCGAGATTTTGGTAGAAAGTCCAAGAAGGATTAGGAACCAAGTTGAACTTCAGCACCGCTTATCACCCACAAACTGATGGACAGACTGAAAGAGTCAACCAGATCTTAGAAGATATGTTGAGAGCTTGTGTTTTGGAGTATGGATCAAAATGGGAAGACTGTCTGCCTTTCGCAGAATTCTCCTACAACAATAGTTATCAAGCCAGTTTGCAAATGGCCCCATTTGAGTTCCTATATGGAAGAAAGTGTCGTACCCCTTTGAATTGGTCACAAGTAGGAGAGAGTCAGATTTTTGGACCCGACATTCTCCGAGAAGCCGAAGAAAAGGTTCACAAAATCCGTGAGCACCCAATCCAGACAAAAGAGTTATGCTGACAAGAGAAGGAGAGACCTGACTTTCAATGTCAGAGATTTTGTGTATCTCAAGGTTTCACCATTGAAGGGAACGCAACGCTTTAGTCTGAAAGGAAAGTTAGGCCCCAGATACATCGGACCCTTCAAGATTCTGAATCGCCGAGGAGAAATATCGTATCAGCTGGAACTACCAGAAGAGATGTCAGCCATCCACAATGTGTTCCATACCTCGTTACTTCGCAAATGCCTAGAAGTGCCAGAGAAGACTGAAGTTTTCAAGAACATCGATCACCAAGTCGTTGATATCAACAAGGATCTGACATATCGTGAAGTGCCCATCCGTATCTTGGAGGAAGCTTACAGAACCACCAGGACGAGGAGTATCAAATTTCTGAAGATTCAATGGAGCAACCATACTGAAGAAGAAGCCGCTTGGGGCGGGAAGATTACATTAGGACAGATTTTCTAGATCTCTTTAGTTCCTAGTTTTCTTTCGTAAATCTCGGGACGAGATTTTGTTTAAGGGGGGAAGGTTTGTAACATCCCAAAACTTAATCCAAAGTTAATCAAGATCAAATCTACCCAATTTGGGGTTAACAAAAACTTTTCCATTAAAAATAATTAAGCATTCATATGTGTGTGCATTTAAATTAGGAGTTGAATTGAATTGCCATGTTTGAGTGATCCATTGGTTGTAAAATGATTCTAAGGTGAATTAAACATCATCTAGATCATTCCCAAACAAATCCCAAAGAAAAATAAATCAAAAAGAATAAAATAAAGAAATTGTCATTTGTGCCATTTTAACAAACTAGGACACTTTAGGTGTTCGTAGGACTCAAATGCCAACAGAGACAATTGTGGTTCTTTGCACCCCTTTCTAGTACAAGTAGTGTGGTGCCAAGGCCCACTTTGTGATCTCCCAAAATCATTCAAACTCTAATTTTAAATGACAATTGAAAATTAAATCTAGTGTATGTATCAAGATCACACTAATTCAAAAACCACTCAAATCTACTCCATTTCAAAATCCAAAGCAAACCTAGATGCTTAAGCAAAAGATACATCACTCCACCAAAAATCAACTCAAAATTCAAACAAAAGTTTCTTGTGGCCATTTGATCGAACACCTTGTAAGCAGAATCATTATGGCCTAACTATTACTGTTTTGGAGCTAATCTTGTCGAGCCATTTGGTGTGCATTGATCACCCTGGTCTCCCCCAGGTCCAACCAGACCAAAACCAACCCTATCTCTAGCCCCTGGCGCCAGTGCCATGCCGCCCCGACGCCATGATCGCCGGCCAAGCGTGCACCAGTCACAGGCGACCACCAGCCCCTCTCCGTCGCTCCAGGAAGCAAGGCGTGACCTCACCACCGCCCACGGTCCACCCCTCGATCAACCCCCGCCACTGGACCACCCCACAGCATTGCCGCCCTTTCTCTCTGCGCCGTGCGCAGCGCACGCCGGAGCGCGATCGCTGCCAGCACGCCACAGACCAAGCCTTGACACCAAATCATGCACGCAGCTCCGCCTTGAACCCAACAACCTGCCAGACACGGCCGTGCACCGCCGCGCGACCCACAATCGCCATGATCACCGTCGAGCACCGCCTCTATCTCCTAGAGCGCGTGAGCCCCCGACCACATACCACCGCCCCTAGCCGCGCCATTGTGCCATAGCTGACCGCCAGCAGACTGCCCACCTACCTCGCCCATGCCGGTAGCCCTCTGTACCGCCCTCGCCAAAGACGCCAGCCCACATCCGTCGGTCCCCTCGTCGAGCCTATATAAGGAGGCCACCCCAGCACCATTTCTCCACACCATTCCACTCCCCTCTCTCCACTGACCATTTCTCCTCTCTCACCGGAGCTGCTCGAGCCGCCGTTCGCCAAAATTCCACCAGAGGTAGCCGCTGCAGAGGAGGAGAAGTCCCCGTCGATTTCGTCCACCTCAGCCCCTACCGCGACTTCGCCTGAGCTCGCCGTCGCCGTCCAGTTCAATCGCCCACCTCGCCGCACTAGTTGGAGCCTTGGTACATCCCCCGTAGACCCCCACCAGCCAATTAGGGTTCGTTCTTGCTGGCGAACAGTCCGTCGTCGACGACGACCGTGAACCGTCGATCTGTGTTCTAATCCCTGTGGCCCAGATCGTCTCGTACCGCTTCGGATTTTATGTGCCGCTGACATGCGGGACCAGTCTGTCAGTCGCCCTCTACGCCGCTGAGTGTTACTGGGCTGGCCCATTTAGTTTCCCGCGCTGACCCGTTTAATTCAAATTAGGTTTTTCTATTTAGACTGAAAATCAATTTTGTCCCTTAGTTTAAAAATCAATTCAAAGAGTTTTATAAATCCAAATGGAGTGATTCCAATTTAGTTGGAAAGGTAATGGAAATCTATATCCAAGCCCGTTGGATTTAAATCTTTTAGAGTTAGAGATCTCTCCTAGTAAAAATAACAAGACAGAAGCATTTGCACATTCAAACATTTTTCTAAAATCAACCATAATAGCTTTTGAGTTGATTCCAACTCTCAAAAAATCACATTAACCATACCTATCTGAATATGCAATAATATTAAGGTTTGCATGAAGTGACTTTGGACTAGTACCAAAATAATGCTACATAGGCATTTCTAGTCACTTTAAATAATTAAATATTAAACATAAACTTATTAAAATGTGATCCAACCTTTAAATCACATTCCCATATGTTAGAATATGTGGTGATGACATGTGTCCACATGATCCCATATTTTAATTGGAGAATATTAAATCTTGGTTAATTTCAATGAGTAGAAATTACTTTTCTCAAATAAAAAGATTAAAGCTAGTTAACTAAACCTTGTGATGCTTATGATGATAATAGATCATCAAATGTGTGCCTTAGTGTGCTAAGTAGACTAGTTAAACCGTGTTGGTGATTGTGTATTCCGTATGTATTTATAGATGATAGTCTCGACCAAGCTTTCGAGTAGGAGGTGTTTTACCAAGAGGAGGAGGAAGAAAACTTCAACCACTACACCAACCAAGGCAAGCCATCATTAACAATGCAAGCTAGACCTTGAAAACTAGATAATCTAAGTAAATGCATTAGGCATGCTTTGGTTATACCGTTGGACTTATACCTTCTCCAAATGTTATTTACAAGCTTTACTTTCTTTACTTTACCAAAATCCTTTACTTGTTTGAAGGTAGCATAAAAAGTATAAAACTTGACCTATCTAGATAAACTTAGATGTCATTCTATGGCATGAGATTGATCTTAGCATCCCATATTAGTGAACACTCTTAACTTAGTAGTTTAGAGCTAAACTAGAACTTGAGTCACTTTAGATGGGAATACTTGGTGAAAATGAATTGTGAAAACCTTGGAATGATGAGTCATTCTATTGAGATGTTTTGACATGTGTTGAGAAACACAAATGGTTTATGATGATGAAAATGTTGAGGCATGAGCCTTAGCCCTTTTACAAAACGGATGGTTGGGTTCGGATGCGATACCATTCCAATTTTACTGTACAACCACAATACCTGAATTGGGTAAGGCTTAGCCGGAAGTTTATATGCATTAGTATTAGTTCCCTCGCGGGAGAGGTTTGAGCTGAGGCTACCTCTCAATGTTGTCCACCTATGCAGTGCCCAGGATGACAGATGGTCATGGTTGGGAGGCCATACTCATAGGAGAGGTGCTTATACTAGGGTGTGTAAAGGAAAGGTTATGTTTGATTATCTGCATACTAAGTATGATGATTCGGGGTTATCCCTGACAGATGTATCGAATCTTGTGGTGAAAGTGTACCACCTCTGCAGAGTGTCAAACTATTCGCATAGCCGTGTCCGCGGTTATGGACAGTTGGAGTGGTCATACTGTTCCGTTGTCAGATGTTTTCAAAATGACTTATGATATGAATGATGAATCTTGACTTGACCACAACAAGGTTGTGACTATGACACTAGCTTCCCAACTTAAGTGATTCTAGAACTTTATTTTATCTTTCTTTGTTTCTGAACTCAGCTTAGGTTTCAAACTTAACTTTACAAATAAACCTAGAGTTAGCATTTCCCACTAGAACTACCTTACTTGTTAGTGATAGTTTGCAAGTACTTAAAGAGTACCCATGGCTTTTGTCCCTGGCTATTACTATGGCCAGACTATGAAGGAGATTACCAAGATGAAGGGCAGCAGGACGACTATGATAACTAGGACTATCTTCCATCATCAGCATTGCCTGTGACTCTGAAGATGGACCCCACCGCTACGCTTATTATTTATTCCGCTGCTTGTTGTATTAAGACTGGATCATGAGATCCTTTATTCGTGTAAGACCTTATGGTTTGTAATGGATGATGTACTGTGATATCCAATCTGTTATGCCTTGCAAAAATGGTAATCCTGGGATTGGGATGTATGGTATAACATTCATCTGGATTAAAAATCCGGGTGTTGACACTAGGGTTCATCCCTCTGTGTTAGGGTTCATCCCTTGATGTCATATTTAACTAAGGTGATTTCTTGCTGAATCTAGCTATGTATGACTCACTGTTATACTGTGATTTTCATTGTTGATAGTTGTTTCTGTCTGCAGTCTGTTAACTGGACTTTATTTACTATTCTGTATGATAGCTATGATCTGATTGAGATTAGCTCTCTGGTTCTTGTTGCTATACTTTGGTATGAAAGAATTGTAGGTTGATTTTTAATCCAATTACCCTCTGATACTTGCCTATTACAAGATTCAGATATATTAATTATGATTCCTAATTGTTATGTTAGGAAAATGATTAGATGTTCTGTTGCAATATTGGATTGTGGAATCCCTGGCAGGAACCACTTGGTTAAGATAGGCTCTTGTGATACCCTCAATTGAGTGGCACACATGATTTATCTCAGAACTAGGCTGTTTTTATTTATGTTCTATTGTACCTGAGAGTTGCAGATCCTTCTATAGATTAGCCTGTGATGCTGGTCTGAGGCAAAACTACAGAAAAGTAGCTATATTTACCTGCTGCTTTACCTCTTTGATGATCTGTGATGGATAAACTGTTATAAGAAGATTAAGGTGGATCCTTACTATTTAAGATAAGGCTTTAAAATGTGTCATTTCTGAGGTGCTACCATCCACAGGATGTGCCCAGAAATGTTTGTCCAAAGATGCCTGTGTATCTAGTTATGAAACTAGAGATTTCTCTCCAAGATGAGTGATGCAAAAGCTGAGATCTTGGTAGTAGCTGGTAAAGTTTTATCATTTGCTTTTTATCTTTCTTCTAGGATGGATATACACCTCACTTGGGTGTTTTCTGAGAAGATCAAATAAAACAACACATGCTCCATTGAATCTATGAGGACTTGATCATGTGGTGGTTTTATTTGTACTCACCAAATTACTTGATGGTTGATGAGGTTATGGTGTTGCTTGCTAGCTTGATCTAGCTCTGCATCTCCTGGTGCTGCTCCTGTGATTGTGTGCTTGGCCTTGCTATCCACTTGCTCCACCCCCTCCTTATGTTACCATCTTGTGAAGGATTGGTGGTTGATTTGGTAATCTGGCTGAGGATTTGGCTATGGTTTTGGCAAGCTCAATAAGCTCTGAGTGAGTGCTTGAGAAGGAGAAATGAGTTCCTGTATTATGCTTTGATTGGTGCTCTTGTGAGTGCTTGTACTACTGCTGCTGGCTTGACAGCAACTCCATGCAGTTTGGTGACTAAGTTGTGTGTTTGTGTGAGCTGTTCATGTGGATCAGCTCAATTAACTTGGCTTTTAGTATTACCTATTTACTTGTTGATAGCCTGGTGAAACTTACCTCTCTCCACTTGGCTTCTACTATGGCCTCTGGCTATTTACTGAAAAGAACAGATACTTCACCTTTGGTGAAACTTGCCCCTTTATTTACTCAATGATGTACTATGAATAGTGCACTTCACTGTTCACCACTGAGAGAAAATTAGCTAACTAACCCTTTAATTTCCTTTTAGTTGTTTATCTTATTTATAGGAACAAGATCTGGACATATAAGATTTAGTATAGGAGTAGATAGGTTCTAATTGTAACCTTCTTTTTATTCTTTTTATAAAAGATCTTATAAAGATATTATTACAAGTTAATAAAGTTTGATTTCTGTTCTTTGTAATCTTATGCTTTTGATGTATTTATCACCAGTTGTAAACTTAATATGAAATGAAGAAATACGAATTCATTTCTTATTTAATTTTCCTTGCCTTTGATCCTTATTGTTGATTACTATTTCTATACTATAATCACACAATGTTAATAAGGGTTTTTAGAAAACCTTCAATATTAATAACTTCTAATTTTTAAATATTTTCCAGTTGATTTGAATTCAAAGTAATTTCCCCAAAATCTTAATACTACCTAAAGGTCATATCAAAATTCATAGCAATCACTAACAAGAGCTATTCCTACCTCCAGTTAGCGAAAGAAACTTTGATCCCTTTAGCGTTTTGTTTGGCGAAAAATTTACCCAGATTTTTACAGATGCAGTCATGCACAAACTTATATTCCTATTTCTAGCCTTCGTTGGATCCTAATGCTAGGATGTTACACTAGCAGAGGACATCGTCGATTTCTTCGAGGAGCAGACGGACGTTCTTCTGTTGCAGTAGTAGCGTGATTTGTATCCTGCACATAAATGTATAAGTGTTGTAAAGTTCATATGATTGTATTGAGTGTATTGAGCACCTGTTGCTATGCGAAGAGCTTGTTAGCTTATATATTTTTTGAGTGTGTTGCACCCTGCGATTCCTTTTCGTTAGCCTGACGTGTGTTTATCTCAGCACCTTGCCAACCTATCAGGTGCGCTGCAGCTGGGTTGGTGTTTATCAAGGGTTTGATTAGTACGTCAGCTACTCAGGATATCGCGATTAGTTCGTAGAACAGGAGTGTATAGGGTGGCGCAGCCTCCGAGTGATGAAATTGCAGTAGAGTAGAAAAATAGAGAGAGTTTTGGGGCACTTAGCTTTATTTATTCGCAGAATAGTACGAGGTACAATGTGTGGCTAAGTAGCCTGGCTGAATAGCCTTATTTGTAATGTAAAAACGACTAAGGGTAGAAACGACGCAGCTACGCGACGTTCTAGGGGTTGGAGTAAGCGACTCCGGTCTCGAAATCTTTAAGGCGTTAGGCGCCACCTGGGATTACTTCTGTAATCACGTATGGTTCCTCCCAAGGGGACTTGAGCTTGAGATGCCCTTGTTGCTTTAGTCACAGGACCAAGTCTCCTTCGACGAAGGATCTAGGGCGTAGCCTTCTGCTATGGTAGTTGCGGAGGTTCTGCTGGTAGATCATTGATCTCTTCGCTGCTATCTTGCGTGCTCGTCAAGGAGGTAGATTCCTTCTCGTTGTATGCGACCACCCGTGGGGCTTTGAAGCGCACTTATGCGGGTAGCACCGCTTCAGCGCCGTGCACCATGAAGAACGGAGTATAGCCCGTAGCGCTGTTTGGAGTTGTGCGCAGGCTCCAGAGTACAGATTGTACTTCTTCTGGCCAGCATCTCGCGGCTTGTTTGAGTGGCCGAAGGAGTCACTTCTTGATTCCACCGCACATGAGGCCATTGGCCTTTTCCACTTGACCGTTGGTCTGTGGGTGAGCCACCAAGGCGTAGCTTATGTTGATTCCCCAGTTTTCGCAGAAATCCTGGAACTCCTTGGAGGTGAAGTTTGTCCCATTGTCTGTGATGATGCTATGTGGCACCCCAAAGCGATAGACAATGGACTCGGAGAACTTGACAGTGCTGGCTCCTGATTGATTCGTTACCGGCATGGCCTCGATCCACTTGGTGAATTTGTCGACTGCGACCAAGAGGTAGACGTAACCTTCTCGTGAGGACCTTGGGAGCTTACCGACCATGTCGAGTCCCCATTGTGCGAAGGGCCAGGCCAATTGTATTGGCCTGAGTTCCGCGCTAGGTGTGTGAGGCTTGTCCGCGAATTACTGGCAAGCATTGCAGCGCTGGACGATATCCTTGTCGTCGCGCATGGCCGTGGGCCAGTAGAATCCAGCTCGTAGAGCTTTGGCAACAAGGGCGCGACTGCCAGCATGATGCCCACATGTGCCTTCGTGTATGTCGAGGAGGACGGCCCTTCCGTCCCCGTTGGAGACGCATCGTTGGAGTACTCCTGTAATGCTGCCTTTGAATAGTTCGCCATTGATAACAACAAATGCCTTGGATCGTCGCGCGATGCCTTGGTGAGTGATGGCCTTTTGCACTCAATTTGAGGGGCGTCCTTTTTGGATCATCATGTTGCCCACGGCCCGTCGGTATGGTTCGCCTCCGTGGTGTTGGAATGGCATGGCCGTGGGTGGTGGTGGTCCAGGCGGTGGTGGAGGAGCTCCGTGTGCCACCGCGCCTGGGGTGGCTCCATAGCCCGTGTTGACGGCATCGCGATTCATCCGGGCCAGACCCTCATGGAGTTTGAGGAACTCGCGGCAGTCCTTGAGAAGGTGGCTGGATTTCTTCTTGCCGTCGTGCTTGTCGATGTAGAAGTGCACGTTGCATGGTCCGACCAGTTTGTCCTCGATGGATGTTGTGGGTGCCTCTTCGCGAGTGCACCGCTGCCACACTTGCGTGGTTTTCTCGGAGTCGCGGTATCTGCCGCTGCGATAGCCCCTGTTGCAGTTGTCGTCGCGTTTGTCGACGTAGCGAGATGTGACCATATTGACGCCGTCGCGGTCATCATAGATGTGCATTCGACGCTTGCTTCGGCGGTCGCGTCTGCGTCCGAGGTCGTCGTCGTCGGAATGAACACGGTTTTTCACCGAGTCTTCTCCATCCACCCACCGATTTGCGATTTCCATCAGGTGTTCAATTGTTTTGGGATTCGAGCGACCCAGCTCCTCCCTATGCTCTATGCGGCGAACACCGCCATTGAACGCGTCGATCACATGATCCTCCGAGATGTTTTCTGCGGAGTTCTCGATGATGGACCACCTCTAGATGTACGAGCGCAGCGACTCGCTAGATCTTTGTTGGCAACCTCTTAGTTCTTCGATTGATGTGGGCCTTTTGTAAGTGCCCTTGAAGTTGCGAACGAAGCTGTAGACCAGCTCTTCCCAACTGCGAATGGATCCACGTGGGAGATTGTTGAGCCATGCGCCAGTTGCGCCCTGCAGCTGCAGCTGCAGGCATTGCATAGTCGTGCTTCGACTCCTGCCGTGGAGCCTGGCGAAGGAGATATGATCGTCTAGCCAGATCTACGGGTCCTGTAGGCCGTCGAATTTTGGGTTCTCTGATGGGAGTTTAAACCCTTTAGGCATTCGCTTTTGCCTGATGGCTCTGCTGAAGCATCTGGCGCCGCAGAGCTCTACATCTTCGTCTTCCGAGTGAGTCGAACGAGCACGTATTGCACGCATTTTGTCGAATTTGTGCTGTGTGATATCATCACACACGTCGTAGTCGCGATCGTGCCGCCGTGAGTGGCGACGTCGAGACAGGTCGTGGCTATCGTCGTTGGACGAGGGCGAGGAATAGCGTTTTGCCAGAGCCTTGCCTTTCTTTGGCTCCGGTGTTGGCTCCCTATCGAGGGCGACCTCGATTAGCCCCAAGCCCGCGATCATAGATCAGTGCATGGCATCTCGTGGATCTCCAGCTGGCGGCTGGTTGTTCAGGAGGTACATGGTGGCTTGATACGTCCATTTTGCATCACTATTGAAAGGATATTATTTTCTCCTTATGTTTTTGGTGCTGATGACAACCTCTCTTGTGGTTATCTATCTGTCCAAGTTGCAGGGCTTATCTACGAACGTGCTTGTTGGTGGACTTTTCTCTAGGAAGAGCTTGAAGACGGTGGCACTTATTTAGACTTTCTCTTGTTTTATGTTTTAGGCTACCGTACTATCAAGAGGGGGTCCACCTTGGAAGGTTGTGGGAAATCACCATTTCATGCACAGACCTTATATGCACTTCCACATCCATCCCAGTTTTCATGTGAGAGACCGTTCCCTGTTGCCTTGGTCGGTTTTCTGCCCTGACCGGTAGTATCGGCCAGGTGGCAGTAGTACCGCCCAAGGAGTTTTTCAAGGCAGTTTGGGCGGAACTTCCGGATGTAGTTTCGATACTATTTCCGGCAAGCCATTATTTGGTTCTGTGAGACTTCTGTCTAGTCTTGCGTATTTGCCGGAATTAGTACCGGAATCTGGGTCGGTTGTACCGGCCTGACCTGCACCTGGCTCCCTGAGAGGTAGTACCGCCACGCCTGACCGGTAGTACCGGCCACTCTCTGCACCGGTAGTTCCGGGCCCTGTTCCGGACCTAGTTCCGGTGCCAGGCTGGGCGGGTTAGAAAACCTTCTGCCTCGCACTGTCTATTTGCCGGTAGTAGGACCGGAATTAGGACCGGTAGTTCCGGCCAGCTCCTTAGGCCTATTGACCGGTCAATTGGACCGTTGTGTGGCCTTCGCTGGGCACTGGGTGGCCTGCTCACTGGTACTACCGGTCCGCCACCGATAGTACCGATGGTGTCGGGGCTAGGCAGAATCTGCCCATTTGGAGAGGGCCTATTTAAAGCCCCTTCTTTCTCCTCTCATCTTATCTCTTCGTTTTCTCTCTCCTCCATTAATACAAGAGCTTGACTTGCCTAGATCTCTCTCCCTACCCACTCAAATCTCTTGATCTTTTGAGTATTGGGAGAGGTGACCTAGATCTACACTTCCACCAAAGGAATCGTGATTTCCCCCACTCATCCTTCGTGGATCTTGTTACTCTTGGGTTCTTGGAACCCTAGACGGTGTAGGGCATCCTTGGAACTGGGGCATTTGTTGTGAAGATCCGTGGTGTCATTGAGGGTCTCCAATTGAGTTGTGGAGCCTTCCCTCAACCTCGTTGTAAAGGTTTCGGTTGGCGCCTTCAAGGTCACCAGTTAGTGGATTGTGAGGCCACCTTTGTGGTGGTGCTCACTAGAGAAGAAGGTGAGGCCTTTGTGGCGCTCGGGTGACCTTGTGTGGCCCCGACACCTCTCCAACATAGACGTAGCTTCCTTGGAAGTGAACTACGGGAATTACATCTCCGTGTCCCCTCGCCGGTTCTTTCGTTCCACTCCTTTACTTCTTGCAATTACTATCTTGTTTACTTGTTGTGTTACTTACCATATAGGATATTCATCTAGTTGCATATCTAGTGAATTTTACTTTGTGCTAAGCCATAAAATTGCAAGAAAAGATAAAAAAATTGGTAGTCTCCTATTCACCCCCTCTAGTCGACCAAAGTTGGACCTTTCAATTGGTATCATAGCCTTGTCTCTTACTTTGGGCTTAACCGCCTAAGAGACAATGGCCGACGAAGATGGGAGTGTGGGTGCAACCACCAAGAACTTGGCCTCCATGGATGACCTCAATCGATTGGAGACATCCATGATGACCAAGTTTGAGGAAATGATGACCCTCTTGCAATCCCTTAAGCCTGCCCCCATGCTAGAAACCCCTCATGATGCATCTCGTGCCGCCAAAGCCCCTTCCTCTCCCGAGCATGTGGTTGCCCCCGGGGTGAATCCCGCGGCTGCCCCAAAGCACTTGGGCCTAGGCTTTGTGGCTCAAACCACCAAGCCTCCAAGCAAGAGCACCGAGGGGCTAGGTGACTCCTCCTCCAAAGAGGGAGCCAGGGGAAGGATTGCTCGGCGGTACCACCACCGTTCAAGTACACTCCGGACCCACCTATCCACATGCCACACATCATACCTCAAGGAGCACCTCCCATGCTAGATACTTCTAACTTCGCCAATTGGCAATATCTAATGCAATCTCACATTTCCAGCTCTTCTATTGAATTGATGAGGATTGTGGAGGAAGGTTTCTCTCCATATGATGCTAAGAAGTTGACTCGGACCGAGGTCATGGACAAGCAACTCCATGCCACCGCTTTGGGAATGATCCAAAAGGTGTTGACCCCCAAGGACTTTGCTCACATTCGCCAATTCTCCACCGCCAAAGAAGCTTGGGATCATCTCACCGAGTTGTATATTGGGAATGCGAGCACTCAAAGCTCCAAGTTTGATGAAGTCAATAATGAGTCTGATGGCTTTGCAATGCAATATGATGAGACACCCGAAGACATGTATCGTCGTATCAAGGTTCTTTGTTGTACCATGAGGTACCTTGGAGCTACCTATGTTGATGACAAGTTCATGAAGAGGAAGTTTGTTCAAGCCCTTCTTCCCTTTGAGGAGCAAAAACTCAACTCTATCAAGGGAGAAGCAACTACCACACCATGTCCTCTCAAGATGTGTTGAGTGAAGTCATTGCCATGACCATTGCTAAGAAGAATGCGAAGTCAGCTCGTGTTCGTGCTTATGGGTCTCAACAGTTGAACCTTGCCTTGAAAGCTCAAGTGGTGGAAGTTGATGAAGACGATAACTCTAGTGAGTGGTCATAAGAGGACATCAAATATGCTTTCAACGAGCACTTGGCTCTAGCATCAAGGGTGTTTGGGAACAAACTGGGAATGAAGTCAAGGTCAAGAGACAACCCAAGATTCAACTCAACCATGAAGGTGCCAAAGGCAAGATCTTGCTACAATTGCAACGGCAAGAGTCACTTTGTAGCCCAATGCCCCTTCGAGAATAGAGAAGACAATGGAGGCCACCTCATTCGCAAGAACAAGCCAAGACCTCCTCACCCCTTGAACAAGAACTTCCACAAGAAGAACCTTCCTAACAAGGAAAGGGCAATGGTGGTCCATGAAGAGTACTTCTCGGGCGCGGATGATGATGATGAGAGTGAAGGTCAAGGTGGATAGATCGTGGGAGTTGCCGCTATTGCTACTTCATCTACCCCACGAGTGTCTCTCTACGACTCTCCCAATGAGAACATCACCAACCGCAACCAAAAGTGTCTCATGGATAAGGCCACCGAGGACTTTTCTTCCGGCGGTGCAAAATGGGTGCTTGATAGTGGATCTACAAGCCATATGACCGGAAGCAAGTCTATCATGTCGGAGATTAGGCCAAATTTTGCCAATACTATGGTCTCCTATGGTGATAAAACAAGCTCTCAGGTATTGGGTTTTGGTAAGGTGGTAGTAATCCCAGATGTATCCTTGGTTAATGTCATGCTTGTCAAAACCCTTGGTTACAATCTCCTTTCCGTTCGTGCTCTTGCTATCATGGGTCTTTCATCTTTCTTTAATGAGCACTCTGTGGTCCTCATGTGGAGCAAGTCTCTCATGGTGGCTTTCGTTGGATACGTAGAGCATGACTTATATGTAGTGGATTTCTCTGGAAATCCATCTACCCATGCTATATGTCTCTATGCGAAAGCCGATGTGGGCTGGTTGTGGCATTGCCGCCTAGCCCATGTTAACATGAAGGCTTTGCAAAGTCTCTACTCGGGGGGCCACATCCTTGGACTAAAAGACATTTCCTTTGCCAAAGATCGTGTGTGCAGGGCTTGTATTGAAGGGAAGATGCATGAGAAGCCTCACAAGATCCGTAATCAAATCACCACCGAACGGTGCTTGGAGCTTCTTCACATGGACCTTTTCAGGCCTCCCTCTCATGATAGCCTTGGTGGGAAGAAATATTGTTTGGTAATTGTTGACGACTTCTCAAGATACACTTGGGTCTACTTCTTCAAGTTCAAGAGCGAGACTCAACAAACCGTCATCGACTTTGCCAATCAAGTGCAACGGAAACACAATGCTACCATCCTCTCTATTAGAAGTGACAATGGCACTGAATTCAAGAATTACACTTTGGATGAGTTTCTTAGTGATGAGGGGATCAAACATCAATATTCTACTCCATACACCCCTCAACAAAATGGTGTTGCCGAAAGGAAGAACCGTACTCCGATGGATGCCGCTCGGACCATGTTGGCAGAATTCAAGTCACCATATAACTTTTGGGCCGAAGCCATCTCAACCGCTTGCCATGCTACCAACCACCTCTATCTACGCAATAAGAAGAACAAGACTCCATATGAACTTCTCACCGGACGCAAGCCAAATGTCAAGTGCTTCCGGGTGTTTGGATGTAGATGTTTCCTCCTCAAGAAAGGTGTTCGCTTGTCAAAGTTTGAGTCTAGGGCTCAAGAAGGGATCTTTGTTGGGTACCCAAATCAATCCCATGCCTATAGAGTCTTCAACAAAGCAACGGGAAGGGTTGAAGAATCTAGCAATGTCGAGTTCGATGAAGATCATGAGTCCCTTGTGAGGCAAGACAATGTTCATGATTCAAGTGATGAAATTCCTCCCTAAGCCATAAGAAGAATGGGTGTGGTCTTCTTCCACCCCATTGAGGATCCCCTTATGGCCGAAGGAGAAGGACCAAGCTCCACTCAAGCGGAGCCTTCACACTCACAAGACCATCTTGCACCTCAAGGGCAACTTATTGCTTCTCAAGGTTCTCCAAGCTCTTCTCAAGATCTTCATGTCCATGACTCTCCAAGATCAAGTCTACCTCAAGCCGATCAAGCTCCACCTCCTCAAGATAGTGAAGCTTCTCATATCAACAATGCTCAAAGTCATGTTGAAGAAGGCCAAGCTAACATTGACCAAGGCCAAGCTAATGTGTCTCCACCAAATGATGATGTCTCTCCTTCGGTTGATGTTGATGAAGATAGTGATCATGTTTGTTCATATAGTCAAGGCGGGGACTCAGATCGTGGTGATGACCAAGTGGTTACTCAAGAATCTTGTCTTGAGGTCCAAGCTCGCCGTCAAGCGTACCGTCTCGCCAAGCTCATCAAAGATGGCCATATCCTTGAAAATGTTTATGGAGATCTCAATAGGGGATCCACTACTAGGAGACAACTAACCTCTTTCAGTCCTCATCATGCGTTTATTTCTCATGTTGAGCCCCAAAAGGTCTTTGAAGCTCTTGAAGATGATAATTGGCTTGATCCTATGAATGAAGAACTTCACAACTTCAAGAGGAACAAGGTGTGGTCACTTGTGAAGAGACCCAAAGATTTTCAAAATGTGATTGGGACCAAGTGGATCTTCAAGAAAAAGCGGGATGCAAATGGTATAGTCGTCCGCAACAAAGCAAGGTTAGTTGCCCAAGGATACTCTCAAGTTGAGGGTATAGACTATGGTGAAACTATGCTCCCGTTGCTTGTCTAGAATCCATTCGTATGCTTCTTGCTTATGCTACTCATCATAACTTTAAATTTCCACAAATGGATGTTAAGAGTGCTTTTCTCAATGGTCCCTTAAAAGAGTTGGTGTATGTCAAGCAACCTCCGAGCTTTGAGGACCCTCTCTTCCCGGACCATGTCTACAAACTCGATAAGGCACTATATGGTCTCAAACAAGCCCCACGTGCATGGTATGAGTGCCTTAGAGAGCTTTTGTTAGACCGTGGTTTCGAAGTAGGCCTCATTGATCCCACTCTTTTTACTAAGAAAATTGGTGGGAACTTGTTCATTTGCCAAATCTATGTTGATGATATTATCTTTAGGTCTACTAACAAAGCTTTTAATGAAGATTTTGCTAAGCTCATGACCGGCCGCTTTGAGATGTCCATGATGGGGGAGTTGGAATTCTTTCTTGGCTTCGAAGTCAAGCAATTGAGGAAAGGGAATTTCATCAACCAAGTTAAATATGTCCAAGATATGCTCAAGAAGTTCAACCTTGATCAAGTAAATGGAGTCAAAACTCCCATGCCCACAAAGGTTAATCTTGATCTTGATCCCAAGGGTAAGGATGTGGATCAAAAGCTTTATCGCTCGATGATTGGTTCTTTGCTCTATCTTTGTGCATCTCGGCGGGATATTATGTTGAGTGTGGGTATGTGTGCAGGATTCCAAGCCACACCAAAGGAAAGCCACATGGTGGCGGTCAAGAGAATCATTTGATATTTGGTGCATACCCCTAACTTTGGGCTGTGGTACCCCAAGGGAGCCAGCTTTGACCTCATTGGATACATGGACTCGGATTGGGCAGGAGACAAAGTGGAAAGGAAGTCAACCTCCGGTGCTTGTTAATTCCGTGGAAGATCATTGGTGTGTTGGTTCTCGAAGAAGAAAAACTGCGTGTCTATGTCCACCGCCGAAGCTAAGTACATCTCCGCCGCAAGTTGTTGTGCTCAATTGCTATGGATGAAGCAAACCTTGAAGGATCTTGGACTCTCTTTCAACAAGGTGCCACTTCTTTGTGACCATGAGAGTGCCATTGGTATTGCTCACAACCCGGTTCAACACAACAAGACCAAGCACATTGAGATTCGTCATCATTTTATTCGGGATCATGTTGCAAGAGGAGACATTTCTTTGGAGTATGTTCCTACCAAGGCTAATCTTGCGGATCTTTTCACGAAGCCACTTGATGAAGCAAGGTTCTGCGAGTTGAGGCATGAACTAAATATCATTGATTCAAGCAACATGGCTTGAGTATCTTGCACACCTACCCAGGTCTCAAATAATATCATGTTTGGATGTGCGCATGGGTTTAGGGGGAGTGTAGTTCCTCATATGAACCAACACTCATCCTATTGTGCACATATTAATGTATCATTCTCTATGGTCTCTCAAAGAGACAAAATGAGCTTAAATGATGAGTTTCGGTAATGAACCCAAGATACATCTTCGCGATGTCAAGCCAAATATACTCTTATATGGTGGCCTAGGCCACCGACTTTGTTTTGATTGGTTCCCTTTCGTTTTCTATGTTTTTGGGTGTTGTTTTTCGTTATTAGATCTCTTTTTTGTCATTTGTTCTTAGTTTGTGCCTCCTATCCCAAGCCTTTTCTCCTTCCCTAGACCCTCTTTTTCTTGCACAAGGTCTTTCTCTTGCCAGTCAAAATCTGGACCACGTTTCCTGGGAATCGTCGGTAGTTCCGGCTGCAGCCGGTACTACCAGTCAGGGCCAAATGTCTCAGAAATTTCGCTCTGATCGGAAATACCACTCCTTCCTGAAGTTCCGATGTCATTGGTAGTTTCGGCCCCTGGCCGGTACTACCGGTCGAGCGAGGCCCCTTTAAGTGACGGTCTAGGGGGCACGCAAGGTCTTCTTCCCCACTTGCCCTCTGACCCCATCTTAACAACTCACATCCCCAAGAAGCGCTTCACGGTGTCACCGTCGGCCACACCGATTCTGGCCGTCCCTCCTCAGATTGGCTCCGTGAGATTCTTCCCCACCTCAATATCCCGCCATGGACCCTGGTATTTGCTCCTCTCATACTCCATTCATGGAGATCTGGCCACTTCTTGTGCTTAAGTAGGACATGCCATGTCTAGGGCCCTTCTTTGGCTAGAACTGCTTTGGGAGATCTTGGTAGGGCTAGGATTTGACTTTAGACCAGATTGCCCTAGTACATTGTCTAGATTTCAACAATTGGTGCATCAAGTTTCGTAGATCTGTGTTTTCTAGTCAAACTGCCCTGCTCGTGCCCTGACCGGTACTACCGGTGAGGCTCGGTCGGTACTACCGGCGGGGTCCCCTCACCAGTACTACCGTTGAGGGCACGACCGGTACTTCCGATGCGCCCCACGCCACCGGTAGTTCGCCAGGCGGAACTTCCGATGCACAATTTGTCTGATGTCTGCATGTGTACTCTGTCAATCTAGTCTAGTTGTTTTTCCATTTTCTTTCGACGTTGTGCACTTATCCTATGTTCCCTCCCTTCTAGTTGCTTTGTTCTCAGGGCAAGGTGGTTCCCGTGGCAAATCCAAGCGGTCTCGTGCTCCTTCTCATGGGCCGTCTGAGATTGATGAGGATGATCTTGAGGTCTTGTGCCCTCCCAGTCAGACTGCTCGTCAGAGGGCGCCTGCTGGGCGCCGTGCTGCTGCTGCTGAAGGTAAAATACCTGTTCTGGCCTGTCAAAAGAAGACCGCCTCTAGACCTGATTCGAGCAAGAAGAAGATCTCCTCCTGGCCCCAGCTTGCGTATGAGGAGTTTCGCAAGATTGATCCCTACAGTGTTCCTCGTGACCGCCTGGCTCAGGATCCCTTCTTCCACACCATGCGTCAAGCAGAGATCTATTCTGAGGTTTATGCTACCAAGAAGAAGAATGTTGTTTCCCCTCAGAAGCACATCAACATTGCAAAGATGGAGAGCAACCCTGAGTACTTTGGTGAAGCTCTCGATATGTGCAGGCGGTTTGGACTCATCAAGCTTATGCAACACCGTGAGAACTGAGAGGGCCATTGCTCAGTTCTACTCCACCATCTACTTTGATACTGACCCTATTGATCGAACCATGAAATGGATGACTCATAACCGGTATCTGTCTGCTAAATGGTCTGAGTTTGCTACCCTTCTTGGCTACCCTATTCAAGAAGGCCGTCGTGCCAATGGGTGGTGGGTGCATAGGGGGAAGGCCTCTGGCCCATAAGTTCTTGATCCCCTATACATTGGGGGCTGGGGCGTCAATGGAAATGTTTCCCATCTTCGTCCCACCTATGACATCACGCGCAAGGTCTATCAGAACACTATTGCTCCCAAGGCAGGTAACTTCGATCAGCTCCATGCATTCCAGATTGATCTCATGTATCAGACTTACCGCCACCGAGACTCTCATGAGCGCCTTGATGTTATGGATTATATATTTGAAGAAATCTGGTCCGCTATGATTGAGAAGAGGTCTTGTCCTTATGCTCCATACATCCAGACTCTCATCAATGCCAAATGGAGGGAGGAAACATGTTCTATCAACCCTTAGGAATCTCTCACTATCCATGAGGAAAAGACTCTCCGTGTGATGAAACACAAGTTACCTCACTCTCAGGCTGAAAAGGAAGCTGCTGCTGCAAGGGCTGCCACGGATGCTAGTCATGGGGACCGTGTTGAGGCTTCTCCTCCACCCCAACTTGTGAAACAACCCTCTTGGGCCAAGAAGCTGTTGAAGAAGGTTAAGAAGACTTTCTGCTTCATTCAGGACCGCGAGTATCAGTCCTATGTCGCTCAGAGGCATAGTGTTCGAAGGGAGAAGGCCATCATGAGGAAGCTTGATATTGAAGTGTCTCCTGAGTCCAGCTCCGTCACCGCACCCAAGGATCAGTGGGTCAACATGCATTGCATGTGGACTGATAGTGATGACAAGCCTGAGATCTCTAGTCAGTTTCCGCCCGCTTGGAACAGTGCCTCTTGGAACCCCGAGCCTCCTCCTCTGTTCGTTGGTGGGTGGGGCGTGTAGTTTGTCTACTTTGTCCCTTTTTGGCGTATTGATGCCAAAGGAGGAGAAAGTGTTCCGTTAGTACTACGGGATTTGCATGGGTTGTGTCACGAGCTCGCTCTTGCCTTGATCCTTTTTATGCTCGTGCACATTTTTCATTTAGTTATGTATGCTTGTGGACCTCCGTTATTGTCTTTGGATCTCATGTATGGTTGGTACTATGTTGGTGAGACTATGTGTTAAGGTATGCTTGTGGTATTCGTTTGTGTGATTGTGGTGGACTATTCTCTTTTATCCAGTCTTTGTCTCACCACAATGGTATTGGTGCAAGGTATGAGTCCTCTTCCTTTCTCTTTTACTTCCTTGCAGCCTTGTTGGTCTATCTTGTAAGGGGGAGCTCTCTCCCGTGTATGCTCTAGGGGGAGTATCTCTCCTCTCTTACTCTCTTTAGTTATTTCTGCTTGTTTTCCTCCATGAAAATCTTGTGGGGTTGTCATCAAGCACCAAAAAGGGGGAGATTGAAAGGATATTATTTTCTCCTTATGTTTTTGGTGCTGATGACAACCTCTCTTGTGGTTAACTATCTGTCCAAGTTGTAGGGCTTATCTACGGACGTGCTTGTTGGTGGACTTTTCTCTAGGAAGAGCTTGAAGACGGTGGCACTTATTTACACTTTCTCTTGTTTTATGTTTTAGGCTACCGTACTATCAAGAGGGGGTCCACCTTGGAAGGTTGTGGGAAATCACAATTTCATGCACAGACCTTATATGCACTTCCACAGCCATCCCAGTTTGCATGTGAGAGAGTGTTCCCTGTTGCCTTGGTGGGCTTTCTGCCCTGACCGGTAGTACCGGCCAGGCGGTGGTAGTACCGCCCAAGGAGTTTTTCAGGGCAGTTCGGGCGGAACTTCCGGATGTAGTTTCGATACTAATTCCAGCGAGCCATTCTTTGGTTCTGTGAGACTTCAGTCTAGTCTTGCATATTTGTCGGAATTAGTACCAGAATCTGGGTCGGTTGTACCGGCCTGACCTGCGCCTGGCTCCCTGAGAGGTAGTACCGCCACGCCTGACCGGTAGTACCGGCCACTCTCTGCACCGGTAGTTCCGGGCCCTGTTCTGGACCTAGTTCCGGCGCCAGGCTGGGCGGGTCAGAAAACCTTCTGCCTTGCACTATCTATTTGCCGGTAGTAGGATCGGAATTAGGACCGGTAGTTCTAGCCAGCTCCTTAGGCCTGTTGACTGGTCAATTGGACCGTTGTGTGGCCTTTGCTGGGCAGTGGGTGGCCCGTTCACCGGTACTACCGGTCCACCACCGGTAGTACCGATGGTGTCGGGGCTAGGCAGAATCTGCTCGTTTGGAGAGGGCCTATTTAAAGCCCCTTCTTTCTCCTCTCATATTATCTCTTTGTTTTCTCTCTCCTCCATTAATACAAGAGCTTGACTTGCCTAGATCTCTCTCCCTACCCACTCAAATCTCTTGATCTTTTTAGGATTGGGAGAGGTGACCTAGATCTACACTTCCACCAAAGGAATCGTGATTTCCCCCATTCATCCTTCGTGGATCTTGTTACTCCTGGGTTCTTGGAACCCTAGACGGTGTAGGGCATCCTTGGATCTGGGGCATTTGTTGTGAAGCTCCGTGGTGTCATTGAGGGTCTCCAATTGAGTTTTGGAGCCTTCCCTCAACCTCGTTGTAAAGGTTTCAGTTGGCGCCTTCAAGGTCACCAGTTAGTGGATTGTGAGGCCACCTTTGTGGTGGTGCTCACTAGAGAAGAAGGTGAGGCCTTTGTGGCGCTCGGGTGACCTTGTGTGGCCCCGACACCTCTCCAACATAGGCGTAGCTTCCTTGGAAGTGAACTACGGGAATTACATCTTCGTGTCCCCTCGTCGGTTCTTTTGTTCCACTCCTTTACTTCTTGCAATTACCGTCTTATTTACTTGTTGTGTTGCTTGCCATATAGGATATTCATCTAGCTGCATCTCTAGTGAATTTTACTTTGTGCTAAGCCATAAAATTGCAAGAAAAGATTAAAATTTGGTAGTCTCCTATTCACCCCCTCTAGTCGACCAAAGTTGGGCCTTTCAACTATTCTATATCATAATTTACTATTATTCATTGATATATTTCATGTTAAGAGATGATACTTATGTAATTTCATCTGTTTTTGCATGGTTGATGACTTTTGGAGCATGGACCGCTGTAGTCAGGATTCTGATGGAAAAGATGTTGTTTGGAGGCGAAATTCATGAAGATCAGAAAACCTAGGAAAATACATGGAAAATCCTATTTTTCCAGAAGACGAAGATTGCCAGAAGGAGGAGTGGAGATGGGCCACTGGGGGCCCACACCACCCCTGGCGCGGGCCACCCTAGGCCACGCCACCAGGTGGTGTGCCCGCCCTGGTCTACCCCCGGCTCTCCCCTCTGGCGTATATTATCCTCTCGAAACCCTAAGACTCGGGGAGCGACCACGGAAAGATTCTGCTACCTTTGCGGGGCAGAAAACACCAAGAGAGAAAGATCTCTCCGGCAAACAGAATTCCACCGGGGGAATTCCTTCCCGGAGAGGGGAGATCGTCGCCATCAACACCACCATCAAGCTAGACTTCATCGGGATCATCATCATCACCACCATCATCTACACCAGCACCATCATCATCACTCCATACCACTGTAACAATTGGGTTGAATCTTGAGTAGTTCTTAGGGGGAACTTTCCTGGTGTTGATTACTCTTTGTAGTTGATGCTATTGAGTGAACCATTGAATTATTGTTTATGTTCAGATTGTTACATATCCTTATTTCATCTCTGATCATGATCCATATGATGTCTTGTGAGTAGTTCGTTTAGTTCTTGAGGACATGGGAGAAGTCATGTTGTTATTAGTGGAATTGTGTTGAGAAAGATTCAATGGTTTGATATTTAAGTTGTGGTGTACTTCTTCTAGTGGTGTCATGTGAACGTCGACTACATGCCACTTCACCTATATGGGCATAGGGGAATGCATTGTGTATTTGGCTACTAATCGTAGGGGTTGTCGGAGTGACAGAAACCTGAACCCCCGTTAGGAAACCTTTGCACAAGGGGCGTCAGGGTCTTAGAGTTTAAAGCTGTGGTTAGGTTTGTACCTTAATTACTTTCTTGTACTTGCGGATGCTAGCAAGGGGTATAATCACAAGTATGTATTAGTCCTAGGAAGGTCGGTACATTAGCACAGGTTCACCCACACAACACTTAGCAAACGAAAGAAGATTAATCAACTATATGCAGCGAAAGCACTTGACGATATTCTCGTGTGTCCTCGAGAACGTTTGGTCATCTTAAGTAATACAACCGGCTTGTCCTTTGCTGAATAAAGGATTGGGCCACTTGCTGCATTTATTCTTACTATCTTTTATTTACCCGTACTTTATTTACCTGCATTATCAAAAACCCTAAATATCCGTTTGCTAAGTATTTACAAAGAATTCCTTCTCCAAGCCACTAGCCAGCACCTTCTTCTCCTCGTTGGGTTCGACACTCTTACTTATCGAAAATACTGCGATACACCCCCTATACTTGTGGGTCATCAAGACTATTTTCTGGCGCCGTTGCCGAGGAGTGAAGCGCTATTGGAAAGTGGAACTGGTAAATGAGACTTCTACTGTGAGTATTGTTTACTTCTGTTAGTTGCTTTATTTCATTATGGATAATTTGCTGAGTTTCTTATTTCGTAATGCTACTACCACTGCTAAGGTAGTAGATGAACCACCACCTGCTGAGAATGATACTTTTAAAATACTTACAGGAATTATTGATCATGTTATGGATAACTATTATGTTGGAGATGGAACTGTCCATCCCGGTGATCATTTGCTCTTTATACACGAATTATGCAGGTTGTTTAAGTGTGCAGGTATTACAACAGATCAAGTCAAGAAGATGTTATTCTCATTATCACTAAAAGGAAGAGCTGAGGAATGGTACAAGCCGTTGAAGAATGGTCAAGCTCTTGAATGGGAGGAAATAGTGCCTCTCTTTTATTCTAAATTTTACCCTCCTAGTGAGATTCATAAAGATCGGAATCAAATATATAACTTTTGGCCTCTTGATGGAGAGAGTACAGCTCAAGCTTGGGGGAGATTGAAGTTCCTAATGCTCAAATGTCCCATTTTCATGAGCTCCCCAACAATATTATTATCAATAACTTTTATGCAAGGTTTTCTCTTCATGATAAGGATTTATTGGATGCTTCTTGTGCTGGATCATTCACTCGCATGGAAGAAGAAGCTAAATGGGACTTCTAGACTGTATTCAAGACAATGCTGAAGCATGGGAGAATGACAAAGGAAGAAAGTCAGGTATAAATTATGATTATGAATGCATTGAATCTTTTATGGGAATTGATGACTTTTAAAATATTAAAAATGCTTATGGTTTAGACTCTCAAGCTATTGCAACTTATTTTAAGGCCTTTGCTTCCTATATTGAAGTTCCTAAAAAGAAGTGGAATAAGTATCATGAACCTTATAAAGATATTGCTAATAGTGTTCCTGTAAGAAATACTGAAGTGTATACTGCTAATCATGTTTTATCCAAACCTTATATTGAGAAAATGACTTTCCCAGTCAAGGTAAAGGAACATTCTATGATAGCTAGTATGGTTAATGAAAGTACAAATAAAGCTGTTGAACCTGAGGAAAAAGTAGCTATTGAACCTATGATAGCAAATGTGAAAGACTTTGTCACTAAATATGTAGAAGATGGACACACTATCCTTTGCAAGGACACTTCAAAAACTATTTCACAAAGTAGTGTTATGAAACCTAGTATTCCTGTGTTTTCTGTTAGAATAAGTGACCATTTCTATGATGGTACTTGTGATAGTTATATTGTTAAGTTTATGCATGATACTGAAAGTTATTATGACAGAGGGAAAAGTGTTCTCATGCATATCAGTAATATTAAGTTTCCTCGCTTTATGCTGAAAATCTTTATGTTGTACTTGTTTTGCCTTCCTATGCTTGAAGCCTTTGGTTTCAACAATTTATTTTCTTACAAAATTCCCTTGCATAGGAAGTGGGTTAGACTTAAACATGTGTATTTTTGCTTCTTGATGCTCTCTTTTTCTTCAATTCATACTCTTATGTGAGCATCATTAAAATCATCATGCCCATCTTAATGGCTATAAAGAAAGAGATTTTTGGGACACAACCCAATATATTTGTGTTTTCGGTTTGCTTTCGTTTAGTTGAGTCTTGTAAGTTATTACTTCGGTAATAACCTCTCCTTATCCTTGTTGTTTGGTTTTTGTGTCGAGATCAACCCCTAATGAGAGAGAAGTAATATTTGGGGAAGTTGGTGTCCCGAAACAGATTTTTGTGCTTCACCGTAAAAATTCGTGAGAGATTTATGTACATCGGTTTGAGCTGTAATTGTTTTTTCTTCTACCTCAGGGTGTTATTTAACTTTCGTTAGTTTTGCACTTTTTGACTTGAGCAACAGAAGATTTTCGAAAAAATTGATCTTTGCTGGCTGGTCTGTTTTGACAGATTTTGACCACTCTTACATTTGCCTCTTAAATTGATTTCCTTTTTGAATTCTTTTGGACTTTCGGAAGGAGTTGTTTCAGTAGCTTATGTTTTGATGAATTTTAGTTGAAATTGAACTTAAAAGGTTTATTACCTCGCTTATACTAATATTGCTAATGAGAATTGTGTGAAGTTTTGTGTGAAAGGAATTTTCAGGTTAGTGGAGAAAATGGTGTAATAAGAAAGTGAAGGTTTCATGACACAAGAAATATGTGTATAAAGATGAAGATATTGATGCTGTTCAAGTGGTGACTCCGGAAGAATCTACTAAAGACCAAATACAGAGACCTGCAGAGTCCGTTTTCGAATAGGTAACTGTTCTGGTAAGAAAAGTTCCGCGAAAAATCCGTCCAGTTATATTTTTGCAGTTTTTATCCAACAAGGAAAGCTATGAAGCGAAAGAGGGATGGAAATAGAGCCTAGGTGGCTCACACCACCCTGTGGCGTGGGCCCACCCCTGGCCGCGCCACCAGGTGGTGTGACCACCCTGGACTCCGTCTCCGACCCGTTTTCTCCCAGTACATTCCTTTTGTTGTAAAAACTCGTAATATATAATCCCCTGGATCCCTCGAGGTTCGTATATCGTGTTCTCGTCGTGTTTTCATTTCGATCTGTTTCTGCCAGGAACTATTCTTAAAATTTTAGAAGCACAATGGTCTCCGCCAAGAATAAGGGAAAGGAGCCTGCGAAGGAGGATCCCCAAGACCCTGGGCAGGAGAAGGAGATCAAGAGTAAAGATGAAGAGGAGGCAAAGCAAAGCCAACATCCGCACACCGCCACTACCATTGCAAGCATTGGAGTGGTGGCAAACCCTGCCAGGATCAAAAGGACTGCACGGATGTCAACTGGAGGAAAGCCTCCGCATCACTATTTGGCTCCACGGCCACCTTCTCCATGCACCAAGAATCCTTTCCATACCCTTATTCATGAGCATCGGTTCCAGAATATGCCCAAGGAGAAACTACCCTCCAATTGGGATATGCCTCGTTCTAACCATGCAGGAAAAGAAGACTTCAAGGAGGAAGGGTGGGGAAAGAACCACAAGAGCTGGAATTCGCAACCTGACATGATCATGAGCCGTATTGAGCAAAACTTGGAGTTGATTCGTACTATCACCTTCGAGATTGAGGACTTGGGAAAATTAATAAAAAATCTCATCGAGAGAATACCACCACCACCGAAGGAGTAATTCGTCATCAGGTTTTGGCATCCCCTTGGTTTGTTCCAAGCTTGGGGGAGTGTCGCGGTATCACATCACTATCTTCTATCTTTTTACCTTTTTAGTAGAGTCATATCATGAATAGAGAAGTTATTATGTAGGATGGTTTGCAATGTGGAAGTGTCCCCTCTCGTTAGATATGCATCCCTTGGTGTGAGTTGCTATTATAGAATATTAATGAGAAGTCCTATCATTTACTCTTTTGCATATCTTATATTAGTTTTCAATTCATGGTTATGTGATTGATCTTGTTGATTAGTATTGGTATCACTTTGGGATCATTGAGTTAATTTAGTTGGTTTTGGCAAACCTAGCTTGGTCAGTAGCAACACTATTTTTGAGAGTTGAATGAAAAAGATAAAAGTACTCTTAAAGAAATATAATTTCATCATCTTTCTTTCTTGACTCATAAGCTTAGTACTCTCTAGTTAAGATCTTTTGTGCTTCCAAGGAAGATTGCATGTTTGTTTTTATCGCTTGTATGTTTGTTTTTCCTTCAACTCTTATACTTGCTACCCAGCCTTGCTAGCCAAAAACCTGTACTGAGAGGGAATTCTTCTCGTGCATCCAATCATTAAACCAAAACCTATGCCATTTGTGTCCACCATACCTACCTATTAGCATTATTGCTATTCCGAGTAAATTCATGTTTTTATCTACCTTCCAAATTAAACTTGTTATGTGAAAATTAGTGATTAAAGCTCTCACGAACTTGATGGCACACTTTACTTTGTTGCACTTAATAAACTTGAACCATTGTGTCCATCTTTGTTGCGTATATGCTTGCGCTTTATAAGTTGAGGTTAGCAGAACCATGTATCATGGGGAACGCTTTCAGCATTGCATTGGTACTTTGTACCTAGTTGATATCATGATTCTTTTGCCTATGGACCCCGACAGTGTGAAATAAAAGGGGAACTTGTAAGATCATGGAGTTTGTATGTGTGTTAGTGAAATGCCTGGGCCGCTAGCCTAAGCCATGCCTAATCATGGTGGAAACTTGTAGCATAACCATAATGAGCATTCTATGAAGCATCCTCAATAAAAACCTATGCAAATAGCAAATAAAAAGATCGCTAAGATGCTCATTGTCTGCTTGCCTTGTCATTTTGATTATGGGATAGCTCATGTATCATGTGCAAGGGGTACCCTGTTGACGGTTCTCTATGATACATATGTACTTACAATGACAAGAGCTTACTTGTGACTGAAGTTGAGTAGCATGAGGTTCGGTCTTCGTAAGTAAGGGGCATGAGACTTCAATTTATAACTTGTCAAGCATATCCTCTTATTTGTGTCATTTTAACCTTAATCACCTAAAGATTCTTATGATAGGGGCAATGAGATCTGAAAGCTAATAAGTATCATAATTTTTGGAAGCTCTTTATGAAACTTGAAATCCCTGCTTCCCTCTACGAAGGGCCCTTTCTTTTACTTTTTAGTTGAGTCAGTAAACATATTCCCTTCTATCTCAGCAAGTATTTTGAGTTGTTGTGTTTCATTCATTCATATGGTGATTTATTCAATCATGTTTCTTATGTTCCTTGTTTTGCACTTTGCTCTTACCTTAGTGAGTATTACATTGAAAGTTATCTTTGAAAACCAGTTATTTGTGAACTCCTGCAAATTGTCATATATTCTTCGACCAAGAGCTAAGTTTGCCATTACCAATTATGATTTACTCTATGCATCTTTATTGTGTTTCCTTTACTTATTGCAAGTAAAGTTATATAATAGTGAGTTGTCTTCTATTATGAATTATGTATTGATGAATGTGATGCTTCTTGTCCATATTCTTTTATCGACTCTTCACTCCATAAACTTGAGGTCATGTTTATTGAGCTCAGTTTCGCTTGGGGACAAGCGAAGTCTAAGATTGGGGGGAGTTGATACGTCCATTTTGCATCACTATTCTATATCATAATTTACTATTATTCATTGATATATTTCATGTTAAGAGATAATACTTATGTAATTTCATCTGTTTTTGCATGGTTGATGACTTTTGGAGCATGGACCGCTACAGTCAGGATTCTGATGGAAAAGGTGATGTTTGGTGGAGAAATTCGCGAAGATCAGAAAATCCGGAAAAATACATGGAAAATCCTATTTTTCCAGAAGACGAAGATTGCCAGAAGGAGGAGCGGAGATGGGCCACAGGGGGCCCACACCACCCCCTGGCGTGGGCCACCCCAGGCCGCGCCACTAGGTGGTGTGGCCACCCTGGTCCACCCCTGGCTCTCCCCTCTGGGGTATATTATACTCCGGAAATCCTAAGACTCGGGGAGCGACCACAGAAAGATTCCGCCACCTCTGCAGGGCGAAAAACACCAAGAGAGAAAGATCTCTCCGGTAGACAGAATTCTGCCGGGGGAATTCCTTCCCGGAGAGGGGAGATCGTCGCCATCAACACCACCATCAAGCTGTACTTCATCGGGATCATCATCATCATCACCATCATCTATACCATCACCATCATCATCACTCCTTACCGCTGTAACAATTGGGTTGAATATTGCATAGTTCTTAGGGGAAACTTTCCCGGTGTTGATTACCCTTTGTAGTTGATGCTATTGAGTGAACCATTGAATTATTGTTTATGTTCAGATTGTTACATATTCTTATTTCATCTCTGATCATGATCCATATGATGTCTTGTGCGTAGTTTGTTTAGTTCTTGAGGACATGGGAGAAGTCATGTTGTTAGTAGTGGAATTATGTTGAGAAAGATTCAATGGTTTGATATTTAAGTTGTGGTGTACTTCTTCTAGTGGTGTCATGTGAACGTCAAATACATGACACTTCACCTATATGGGCCTAGGGCAATGCATTGTGTATTTGGCTACTAATCGTAGGGGTTGCCAGAGTGACAGAAACCTGAACCACCGTTAGGAAACCTTTGCACAACGGACGTCAGGGTCTTAGAGTTTAAAGTTGTGGTTAGGTTTCTACCTTAATTACTTTCTTGTACTTGCAGATGCTTGCAAGGGGTATAATCACAAGTATGTATTAGTCCTAGGAAGGTCGGTACATTAGCACAGGTTCACCCACACAACACTTAGCAAACTAAAGAAGATTAATCAACTATATGAAGCGAAAGCACTTGACAATATTCCCGTGTGTCCTCGAGAACGTTTGGTCATCTTAAGTAATACAATCGGCTTATCCTTTGCTGAATAAAGGATTGGGCCACTTGCTGCATTTATTCTTACTGTCTTTTATTTACCCGTACTTTATTTACCTGCATTATCAAAACCCCCTAAAAATCCGTTTGCTAAGTATTTATAAAGAATTCCTGCTCCAAGCCACTAGCCAGCACCTTCTTCCCCTCGTTGGGTTCGACACTCTTACTTATCGAAAATATTGCGAGACACCCCCTATACTTGTGGGTCATCATGGCCACCGTTACCATAGCTTGCGGCGTCTTCGGGAGCACGTTGCCACGAGTATCCACCGTCATGGAGCTAAAGTCGAGGACTTTCGTGGCTTCTATGCGCTCTGGCTCGGTGAGGTAGGCCAGTCGAGATCTTCTCTTGTTGGCCACGTAGTCGTTACCTTTGGAGGAGGATCCTCCGTGGGAGGAGAGCCTAGCTCGCCGAAGGCTCGACTCATCCGCCGCCTTTTTACGGCTTCGAGTTGCGCGATTGCATGTAGCTGGCGTCTAT
The DNA here is from genome assembly GCA_910589775.1 of Avena eriantha. Taxonomy (NCBI): domain Eukaryota; kingdom Viridiplantae; phylum Streptophyta; class Magnoliopsida; order Poales; family Poaceae; genus Avena; species Avena eriantha. Next base: position 203,528,952 of record OU342745.1, on the reverse strand, counting down.
ATTACTCCTTCAGCAGCCAATGGTACCCCATCAGCTTGTCCTTCTGGGAGTTGAGGGGCAGAGGGTTGCCCCGTAGAGCTTCTTGGCAGTGGGCCCACTCGTTGTCGTTGAGCCAGTCACTACACACTCTCCAGTGTTTTCGTTCACTATGGTTGGCGGTTCTCCTCCCGCTCCATTGTTGATGGGCGCGCCGTTGCCACCGTTGGTGGGGTCGCCGTTAGGTATGTCGTCGTTGGGTGGGCCACCATTGGGTATGCCACCGTTGGGTGGCCTGGTGCCAGATCCGGTGCCGGTTTCGCGATTTGCGGTGGTGTCACCCACGTTGATGACGGCACACATGAAGTGGTTGGGGAAGCTGTTGCTCCCGCAACTTTCACATCCGGAGCCGTAAGCTCCATCTTCCGTGGCTAGATCACCCAGATCAGATCCGTGACTGCTGTCGCTATCCGTGCTTCCAGTTGTTGCCGAGGCGTTGAGCTTGCTGAGGGTGCCGATTGACGGAGGGAACCATGATGCTGGAGCAATCGATGGTGTCGTCGGCTGGTTAGGCATGCGAAGCGTGCCTAACTGGCCCACTTGGAAGCGAAAGCTCCCAATCGCCAGGCTGATCCCGTCGCCCACGGACTCGAAATCCGGGCGAGTGGCCGGCATGTGGATGGTGAAGTTGAAAGCGACAAAGAGCTGGCGAATCTCTGCTGTTGCGGAGTTGTAGATCGCGGTTGATGGGGCCGAAGAAGCCGCAACATCAGCACTCTCAATTCCCACAGACGACGCCAATTGACGAGGGTTTAACTCGTTAGTGCCCATTGTTATGGATTTGGGTTTTGGAGAAGGAGGGAGCGCTGGAGGCATCAGTCGGCTAGCAAACAAGCACACATGGACGCAAGGTTTACCCAGGTTCAGGCCTCGTAGAGGTCCCTACTCCTGCTTGTCTGCTCTTGGAATTAATGAAGGAATCGAAGATTACAGGGGCACGCAGATGCAATCTAGCGAGAGTTGTGGAAACTAGGGTTGTGATTGTCCTTGCCGCCCCCTCCTAGCCTTTATATAGATAGGCCAGGTCTCGGGTAGTAGGTCGAGTCGGTTACAAATTAGGGTTTTCTCTTTGAACTTTCTATCTTAAGCTTCTTCTTGTATCGCAAGCAATCGAGAGTCCGTGGGCCACTCGAATTCTTCATTGGGCCCTGGCAACGCCGTGGGATTCTACCGTATCTGGGGCGTGTATACCAAACTCGAGTACCTATAGGGTATACCCATGTCAGGCTTTCTTTTATGCAAGATGCTAGGCCAGGTGTACGAAGCCGAGCGGGATAGTGAGCACTCCAGAAATCACCATTAGGGAAATAACGATCTTTAAAGAGCAACTCCAACAGCTTACCTATAAATAGGTAAGAGGTGAAATAACTGCCAATATGGGTAAGAGGGGCAAAAAACTAGCTCCAACAGCTTACCCATAAGTGGTCCCCCACTATTTTTTTGGGTGATCACCCATATTTTGCCACCTCCTACCCATTTATGAGTAGATGAACACAAAATATGGGTAAGAGACACCTCCTACCTATCTGCTGCCACATCAGCACAAACACACGCGGGAGAAAATACAATTGCTGGAGCAGATATTTCCGTCCGTCTCGGCCAAGCTGGCATGGTCGCGCCGCCGCTTGCCGGTGCCACTCCGGTCGTTGCCGCACCGTAGCCAACCTCCCTCACCTCCCCCAAGCCCCCACCAACCATTCCCCCTCTGCTACTGCACTCCCGGCCGTCGCAGTAGCCAAGACGAAGCCCGCCCGTGACCTTGGTTGCGGCCGAGGAAACCTCGATTCCGGCCGAGAACCTGCAGGAGGAGAGGGGCGTGCCCGCGGGCCATGGACGGAAGTAGAGGGGCGGCGTCGCGGGCCATGGACGGGGAGGAGAGGGGCTGGAGGGGTGACACTTCTCCTTGGCGGGGCCCTGGCGATCGGGAAGGAGAGTGGCAGCGGCGGCCAGGGCCTCTTTGGTGTGGGACGACGAGGTTGGGCTGTCCAGTGAGGGGCACCGGTGGCGGTGGATGGGTGTATCGAGTTGGAGGGGTTAGACGGGAAGAAGAAAGTAGTGAATAAAAAGAGAAGAAAAAGACTAACCCACTGACAGGTGGGCCCTATATGGAAATACTTGTCCCTCCATGTTTTAGGTAACCTGTTTTGGGTAAGGTGAAAAAGTGGAAGAGTTGTTGCTTACCTATATCTTATCTCTCCTCTTACCCAAACAACTTTTCCTTACCCATATATGGGTAAGCTGTTGGAGTGGCTCTAAGGTCCGATCGAATAGGGAGTTTGGTTTAGTTTACGAGACACCAACATTGACACCCGAAAATGGAAGTTCTTTCTAGGGATGTAAATGGTACGGATAATTTCCGCTCCGAATCCGTATCCACATATGTTTTTAAGGATATGGTATGCATTTTTAGATATCCGGCGGATATGGATGCGGATGCGGATATTTGTCGAGCGGATATCCGATGGATATGGTAGCGGATATGGTATTTATGATATCCGACATTTTATGCGGAGTATCCGAGGTACACAAATAAGATAATCCGATAAATTTAGCATAACTCCAATATATAGACAATCTAGTTATGTATCGTCTAGCTATACATGCTACGTATGGATGCTATTACCAATCTTGCACTTTCATACTACCATTATGTAGTGTTGAATGCTTTCTTGTCATTTATTTTGCATAAACTAAATAAATTTTTATTTTTCTACGTGTATTTGTTCGATTATCCTCTTCCGATCCGAGTCCACGCCGAATCCGCTCCATATCCGCAATCCGATATAATCCGCATCTGGCTTTTATCCGCTCCGCTCCGAATCCTCCAAAAAAATATGGTAAAGGATATGGTAATAGCAATATCCGATCCGATCCGTTTACATCCCTAGTTCTTTCCACACGAAGAAAAAAGAAGATCTGAAAAAAACCTGTGCAAGAAGGCCTGCTCCTCGAGTCTCGTACCATCTTTAGGCCCAACACTGAGAAATCTCACCCAGGCCAGCAGCCAGGCATAGAGCGAAACGTGTGCACAGGGCGGCTCTTTGCATGAATCCAAGCCGACCTCTGAAGCCCAAAACCCAACCCAAGCGTCGACGGACACCCTGTAAAAACAACTCGGCCGCGGAGCTCGATCACAGGCCGGGCTTGAAACGATCTGCCGCGCGCGCCTACCTCGCGTCGTGCGTGCAGACACGCGACGACACGTCCGTCCGCGTCGCGCCGTCGCCGCTTTAATTCCTCGCAAAGCCGTAACACTTGTGCGTACTACTAGGATGGATGGGATCGTTTTCTTAATAAATAAAAGAGAAAGAAAAAAATCGACGTGATCGTTCGGGAACATACGAAACGTCGCTCACGAGCGACGGTCGATGGGCCAACGAGCGTGCACCATCAGCGACCGACCGTTGATTACGAGTGACGGTGCGTTGCATTTGGTGTTGGTGACGAGACGCGACGGATATGAAGGAGCTCAAGACAAAACGTTTGGCACCCCACCACGGTCCACGGGCCAGTGTCCATCGCCACGGAGCTAGGCAGCTAGCTATGGGGATTGAGGACGACACGAGGCATGGGTACGTTGATTAGTCGCCGTGGAGCACTTGCACGTTGCTCGACGATTTGATTGATTGGCAACGCCAACACATTCAGATGTTTGTCCGGAGATGAGACCGGGACGTACGCCAGCCAAAAAGTGCCTCTTGTTCTACTCGCGCCTCGCGCCTCGCGCGCCCGGCCTATAAAAATCGAGTCGACAAACGTGACCAAGTCGTGTCCAGTTTTCCCGCAGTAAACAAACATCTGATGCCGAGATCAGTATGTTCTCGCAGCATCTTTAAGAGAGATCAATAGGCGATGTATTATAGGCATCAAAAGTTATGTACATTATGTACATCACAATAAAAGAGATTTTATACTACCTGTGTAATTCTGCTTTTGTAGATTACTAGAAAATATTCCCGCGCTTGCACCGAGAGAAAAAAAGTAAACTTTTAAATTTAAAACTGCCCAAAAATCAATGGACCATCATAACTCTAGCCAACTGAAGTCTAACCTAAGCTTCATGTCAACTTAGAGAGCTTTGTAAAAACACTGACTTATGTTTGTATTGATCTTCTGACAGACTCTCCAATTCTCAATCTTCAAATTCCATCAATATCCGATTATTGATTTCTTGTAGCTATCAGAACAACCCAACTCTACGATTTCATGTCGAGTAGTCTCCTTTCATTTTACAAGATGTATCATATATTTCTTTCATATGCTATTTTCACCGTATTTTCTTATACAGTTTCTAAGATATAATTTTCTGTCCTAATTTGTCATACAATAAAGTATCTGACTAGGTTGACGTTCATTGAATTCAATCAATAGAGATTCAGCCTGCATTGCACTGGATATGTACCAATGTTTTTCTGCACACAAACACATACAATAACTAGGTTGGCGCCAGGCTAGGCAGCAGTGCACTTATGAAGTTATGATACATAGCTCGAGCGATGTCGGGGGATCGCCCCCGGGTAGGTTAACCGGGCCGGTTATCTGTCGTCCGGCTAGGAGAATCCCATGATGAGAGGAAAGCAGTTGTCAGAGCTGGTGTGATCCAGCCGAGCTAGCTAGGTTAAAGAGATCCAAGGATTGATGCGGCAAAGACCTTCGTTGGTCTGGCTGGAGGAGCTCAGGAAGACTAGCGAAGTGTAACATCCTAGCATTAGAGTTTAGAAATAAGCAGAGATCAGATGTGTACTGCATTCATGCATGGAAAATCTGAATAATTTTCGTTCTTTTGATCAAAACTTGTTAAAGTAATTGAAACTTCTCTTAACTTGATGGAACTGAAGTAGATCATCAAGTTGATTGCGATAAGTCTCAATATGACCTTTGTTAAAACCTTAGAGCATCTCCACTCGTAACCCCCATACGGGCTCCGGCGCAGCCTGTTTTTGGCCCGTATGGGGGGCCGCCGGCGCCAAATCGGAAATAGGGGCGCCGCCTTCCCAGCCGTGCCCCCCCAAAGTAAACACATATTTTAATAAAATAATATTTAAATAGGGAAAACCTAATTTTATTACATAATAAAAATAGAAAACTAGTCATAATCGCGCCTAGCCTTGTAGTACTCGTCCTCGTGGTCGCCGTAGGAGCCGTCGTCTTTGTCGTCGGTCGGCGCGCGCTCCGGCCTCGGCGGTGTTGGCCGCCCACGATCGCGCCACATCGAACGATCGCCGAAGAGCGATCGTCGCTTTGGGGAACGGTGCCCGAAATGGCTATAGCCTTCGCTGTCACCTCCGCCGCGCGCACGATAGGCCTCCTCCTCCTTCCGCCACCAGGTATCCCCCGTCGGCATCGGTTCGAGCGACGCGCGAATGGCCGCACGCTGGCCCGGAAATTATTTCGGGTCACAGGGACGCCTCTGTTGGCGCGCCGCCACGGCGTATTTCGGAGGGACCACCCACTCCGGCTGAGGCTCCGGTCGAGCCTCCAGCATCCGGTCGAGGCGTAGCATTGCGCGCGGGGCAAGAGGATCCTAGAACACCACGCGAACTCCGCCCTTTTTCCGCTGGAAGTGCGGGTACCGGAGGCGGGGATAGTCGCCTGCCATTATGTGTACATCATGCCGGCAAGAGTCCGGGCACCCCACCCCAGCCTGCGGCCCTCCTTGTTGTTGTTGACGGGCGGCGGACCGTCCCCATCGTACATGGCGAGCTACCGCTCGCGACGGTTCACGAAGAAGGCATTCCAGGTGGCGGCGTTGTCGGGGTCCTAGTTGGTGTCCATCCACTGCTCCGGCGTGAGCTCGCCGTAGTAGTGGTTGGTGATGGCCAACCAACGGGCAGCACCTTGAGGGACGGGCGGGACCGGCACGCCACCGGCGCTCAACCTCCAGCCCGGATGGCACCCGTACCCCGGCGGGCAGGGGTAGTGGGAGGCGCACAACGCCTCCGCCTCGGCGTATGTTAGTGTGGGGAGGTTGGAGGATGCCATTGCGTGTAGATCTGAGTTATGGCAATGGCGGCCGTGGCCTATGTAGTCGGAAATGGCGGGAAGTTGAGGCGAGAAGCGGTAGAACTTGCGGGAAGGAACTGGAGGGAACGCGGTGGCAGCCACTTCTGGCCACCGTGTGGCCACCGAAGGGCGCGTGGCTTGATAGGGCAATATTTTATTCCCCTCCGGCGCCACCGCTTGCCTCCCTGTAGATAGGGTTTCGCCTGCGGCCACCGGGTTAATAATTGGGTCGCGCCGGTCTAAAATGAGGGCCGCAATTGGGTGCATTTTTGGCGTCGGCGGCCCTCATAGGCCTTTGGGGGGCCTTTGAGGACTCCGAGTGGAGATGCTCTTATTTTTGGTAAAGATAATTTGATCTATGGGTAGATCAAATGGAATAAAACTAAACCCATAACCCATTACTTAATGATAAATACCAGATATTCTGAGATCACATCATGGTATTCTTTATAACAACTCTTGGCTACCAAGTTAAGTATATAACTCAAGGAACAAGAATTTAATAATTAAATCTTGATCTATCTTATTCTTATCCATTTCTACCATGAGCATCATGGTAATTCTTAAACCCCAACTCTTTAGTTTATATGGAGTAGGAAGGAAATCAAGTGAAGACCTTTTACCACATATCCCTCTTTCTATACTAATCATTGTAATCTTTCTTGAACCATGTTCTAGTATCTTTTGATCATCAATGTTGGGTGATCAATCCTTGATCTATCAATTCTTGTCCTATCATATCTTAACCTTTCAACTCTTGACCTGCTATATTGTTCCTTCTCAAGTCTTGAAAAGAAAGAAGTAAGAAGAGATAAGTAGTTATGCTAGTTGAGTTATCATCTTAGGATGAGAGTATTAGGAAAGGATCAAATCAACATGGTAGTTGGTGGAGTTAACTCACTCTTGAATTGAATAGAAGAGTTATCTTAAATAAAGATACATGTTGGTAACAAGAGGATTATAAGGATGGATTTTGAAGATATAGTTACCAAGGAGTAATCTTATTGGACCAAGTAGGTATAGTAATTGTGTAATATCTCTTAGTCAAAAGGAACTACTAAGAAGATAGTTATAATACAAGTTTAGTGTGGTATTGATGAAAGCCCTTGATTAGACAACTGGAAACCTAAGACACAAATGATCAAAGGATTATAATGATCATGCTTGAGTCACTAGGAGTGAATGATGAAATGATACCAAAGTGACATTGGTGGAGAGAACATGATTAAACTCTAGTATAGATATGTTATCTTAAGATCAGCCATGACAAGGCATGGTGGTATAAGATGAAGATGTGTCTGAGTTACTGGTGGTAACTGAAGTTGGGATAGTGTGACCAAGCTCAAATCAGAGCAACAATGGACTATAGGGGTAGTATCATTACTCTCAAAGATTAGTGAACATTTGAGGTGTAGTAGGAATTGCAATATGCATCTACTAGAGGAATACTGGTGATGAGTAATAGTGAGAATGTGAGTGGAGTTAGAAGTAAATAGTTAATGGATTGGAAGTTATCATTAGTAATGAGAGCTAATAAAATGTACCTATGAGAACTTTATTAAAGGCTTCATTGACAAGATTTTGTAATTCATAAGTAAGATTACAAAGTAGTTCATTAAGGAAGAGAGTAATCACTCAAATGGAGTTGGATTCATTAGAGGTATCCTTGAAAGGAGAGTTATCTATATAAGGAGAATATGAAGAGCTTTAGTGTCAAGCTCATTTGATTTACAAATGAATTGAAGTATAGAAATTATTAGTGAGGGTATAAATGTGAAACAAGCTCATCATGCCAAGTCATGATGATGGATGTGAAGTAGTAGTATATCTAGGAAAGTAATTCCTTAATAAGGAACCAAGAATTATGAAGTATGGAAGATAGGAATGCTTGAGAAACTATTAACAAAGACTATATCAAGCCATGTCAAGTTCCATGTCTATTTCATTCTTATAAACTAAAACTAAGTACTAGGGAACCATCAAGATCATGTTTTATTATAATGCATATTATAAAGCCATTTTGCTATTCTATTCTAGACTTGGATATTCTCTATAACCACCAATCCAATGTCAATGTTCTTTAGCCATAAATCCTTAGCAAGTACTATGAAGAGAATAAGAATTTGGGAAATCTTTTATAGACCAGAGTAATAAAATTATTACATTTTAACTTTATACCAAGAGATCAACCACAACTAAGAAGGTAGTGAATAACTAGTTAAGGACTCCACTTCTATACTTATTCTATGTACTATAATAAACTCATTACTTTTATCTAGTTAACCACAAGAATATTCCTAGGAATGATATTAAACACTGAAACCAAGTGGGTTTTTGAGCAGAAGAAATCACCAAATTTTGGGAATCATAAAATTTAAACCATCATATACATATTAATTTCTATATGATGATATACATATGTAAAAAGAATCCTATGGTTATAATTAATCATCTTAAATCCTTGAAATTACATTTCTCAAAGAGAAAATAAAATCATTTTTATAAGATCTTTATATAAGAAGCAAAAACCTTAAAACCCTAAGTCCTAGTTGTTTTGAAGGAATCAATGTGGTATCGTTTCCGGTGACCCTCAAAGACCCTCCTCGTGGAAGTAATCAATGGGGCGTTGGTTGCCGCTAAATATTTTGAAGGAAAGCATCTCCACTCCGTCGAACATGACAATGAGGATGTCCTCCCGCTGAAGGGAGTTTGTCTCAGAGAAGTGGGTCACCCCCTCCCGAGGCACATGCTCCCGGCCTCTTCGGAGAAGATGCGAGCCCACCAGATCGTATTGCAGCACCCGATGGGCTGGAGCATCAGCCTGCTAGGGCGGCGGCTGCCAAAGGACCAAGCGAAGACGTCAGGAAGACGCATAGTTCCCACACTCTCCCGGTGCACCCTCATGTAGAACTCGAAGCCGGAAAAATCCGGCCACGCGTCTTTAGGAGCTGCTGCTGCAGGGTAACGATCCATCTCCAAGCGATGACCTCGGCCCTAACCTCGCCGCCCTTGCCCTCAATCCGCCTCGCCACCGCCCAATGGGAGCCAACCCTCCGGCGCCGGCATACGCATCCTCGCTGACTCTAGCACACTGTCTGCAAGGTGGACAGTGGCCATACTTCTGGGAAGAGTAAGGAACACGAAGGGAGAGAAGATAAGCGTTGGGTGCGGCCTCCTCCCTTGAGGTTGTTTAAATAGGCTGGGGAAGGAAGCCACCAAGCGCAGTACCAAATATTTAAGCTACTGCAAGGAAAGTCCCTTGGATTCCCAATGTTGTGGAGCCAATGCGTCAAGATCTTCATTAGAATCTGCAGGCCAGATTCCGGGAAACTCCGGGGCGGCCCCTTGGTCTGGTGCCTTGGATGGGCGGGGTACCGCCCTGGGTCGCGAACGACACAAAGCGACACCTCGCCCGAGGGATACTATCTGTTTCGTGCTCTTTATGGGTCACAGAACAACGGGCTCCAGGCCGGACATCCCATGGACTGCCAAGCCGAGAGGCCCAGGGAGCTCTCCCCGGGTAGACCTGCGGCTCCGCTGCCTGAGTCGGAAGGTCTCCCGAAGACAAAAACGGGCAGCTGACCTACGACATCTTACCCAATACAAACTACGCAGTGAGAACACTGCACACTAAACCAGTGGAAGAACCAAGACCACACTTCACCCACTGGTAGCACCCACCCGCCGCATGGCCTCCATGCGCACAATGCCTCACCGCATGGCCGCTTGAGGACTCCATCGGGATGCCCTCCTAGGCCCTGATGGCACTCCTGCCAATAGTCTCGACCGGGATAGGCCGCCCAGAGACAAGAATCAAGCTGACAACACCAAACCAGCATGAGTCTTCCATAGTCGAATAAGCGACAAATGACACTAAGGCATAATTGCTAAGCCACATTGTAAGTCACGGCCACCGCGTGGTCGAGCCCTCAACGCTGCGTGTGATCCGACCCCTGTGGTGTCCCCTTACCCATATAAAAGGAGGCCTAGGTCGAACCTAGAAGGTGGAGGGTTGTAAAATTGTGATAATCAGATAGCAGATAGTTGCAGGACATTAGGATCTTCTTACAATGGACTTGGACCTGGGTAAAAACATCGCATCTCTCTCTGTGGGATCGTTCGTCTAGTTCATCGATCGCGCTCACTAGATACTGCGCCCCTGGCCGAACAACAAAGGGGGACACACCCCCGGTGTCCAAAATCAAGACACGGCAAGGGTGACACACTTAAGGTATACCGACACAAAATGGGGCAGATATAATACCATAGAACGGATTTGAAAGCGCTAGGATTATTTCGATAAGCTCCGGAATTGTTTCGGGTCAAATTGTTGAAATTGGTTTCAGATATAATATCAAAGTAATGCAAGGGCTTTATGCAAATATTGGTTAATTAAAGTAATTAAAAAAATTATGGATAAAAGAAATAATAATTGTTTTTATTAATGAGAGCTTGCATTAATTTTGGTGGAAAATTAATGTAACATGAGTGGAGTTCAAATTGATGTGAGTGGGCTTAGTGGAAGTTCCACCCACATAAATGAGGGAGAGGTGGGGGCACCCACCATGGCCACCGGCCATGGAATGGGGGCTTCACCCTCCCCTATAAAAGGAGGTGATGGCCTCCTCTTCTCTCACACCTCCTCATGAAAGATCCCTCTCCCTCTAGCACATTCCCCATGGCTTCAGATTAGCGAAGTACATGTTCTCGGTGGTTTATTTGGAAAGGATCTGCTGCTTCTTCTCCTTTGCTGGAGCGAGGACTCGGAGGTTGTCGGAGTGTTAGACGTGTGTGCGATCATGGATGCGCTGCTGGATTGCGGTGCTCTATAACTCAATCTTGAGATCGGCAAGAGTACGACTACATCATCCACGAGAAAAAAAATCTCGTAACACTTTTGGTCTTCGAGTGTAAGTTCTCTATGAATATATATCCACCTGTTTCTTGTATCTAGACAGATATATCTTGGTGCTTATTTGTTCAAATATGTAGGAATTTTTTGTTTTCTATGCTGTAAACCCAACAGGATCCTGTGCATTAGTGTCTACACCTGGCGAGGGGGCAGTACGGGTTGTTAGATCACTTAATTGTGTTTGACTTGCCAGTTGAGCATCCACAACGTCTTTTGTAAATGAATATGATTGACGTGAGGGGCAAGCTAAATGGTACACATTGTGAGCACCACATACGCCTATGACCTATGTTGCTAGCTAGGCTCTAGACAGGACCCACAATACGACCTGACCGCGATAAATCTAAACTGTGTAGTCTATGGTCTATGTTGCCATCTCGTCTCTATGCCCATGATAACCCGCATCGTGTATGATCTACACTGACAGAGCATACGTCTATGGTCTATGTTGCTAGCTCATTTGTACGCCTGCGATAACCCGTGACATCTGCAGTCTACACTGACAGACATGGTAGGTTCATATCGCCACGTCGGCTCTAGACAGCCACCATGTCCATGAGAAACCATGGATGGAATGGGCTTATGGCGCCACGTCATCTATGGGTGGGCCCCATGACCGCGAGAAACTGTAGATGGCATGGGCTCACGGTGCCACGTCAGCTCTCGGCGGGCCCTTCCACCCCGCGCGTGTGGAGGCATGTTGTGCTGGGAATGCCTCTCACAACGCGAGTTCCCGCCCGTGTACGTTGATGACGGGCTCATAGCATGCGCGGTCCACCATCCTGCGGTGCGTGGTAAGACAGCATGCGCGACACATGTACGCGAGAAGGCATCTTCCACCTAGCCTGTAGCGGGTCCCGCCTCCCGGAAGAGTAGGCCTCCGTTGCGACCATGTTGCATGTCCTCTCCGGCGTCCATCCCACGGCCGAAAAGAATCGGGACAACGTGGATAGCAGTTTGAGCAAAAGCAATATACCGCTAGTATTTACTCTGATTGGAAACATTGGTACATGTTTTGTATGTAAACAAACCAAGTCCCTAGTAGCCTCTCTTCAACTAGTTTGTTGGTCAACGGATGATCAAGGTTTGCTGAACATGGACATTTATGTCAATTGACAATGAGGTCATATCATCAGTGAATGATATGATGGACATGTACCCAACATAAGTATTACGACATGATCAAGTCACATAGTTCATCGTTGCAATAATTATAAACATAGCATCCTACTCCTTAGACCATCATATCATATTTAATCACCATCACCTAAGGCTTCCTTAACTGCATCAACCATCACATCGTAACAGGGCGATCATAAAGGTGTCTATGATGTATTCCAGAGGGATATGATGAGGCGTATGCATTGAGATCGGGATTTGATCTCCTGCGTGATGGGAATATACACCGGACCCACTCAGTGTGATTACATCCATAAATTTACACAACATATGACTGGGTCATGAGGATGGAATATCACATGAACAAGTTAAGCATCACTTGTAGGTAACAATATTGAACAAGGTATGGTGATGCCAATGATTAGATCTCGGAAAAGTTAGGTACCAACATAACAAAGGAAATTGGACTCAATGTTTATGGTTCAAACGGCATTGATATCGTGAAATGCATAGGGTCATTATGGTATCTAGACCCCGCTGATGATCATTGATCTAAGAAGTGTCTCGATCATGTATGTGATTTTCCCGAACCGTAGGGTAACACACTTAAGGGTTCTATGATGCTCAAATATCATTTTGGAATCATTGGGATCATAGGAAGAAAGAGATGAGAAAGCGGAAAGTGTTCCGTGAGAGAACCGGAATCATTCTGGGAGGATCCGAAGTAGTTTGAAGTGATCTGAAAGGATTTTCGGGTCAAATGGAATTTAATAATATGTATTTTATATTAACTCAACTCCTCTCTGTGCCCTCCGGGGCGTGGCTGAAAGGCGGAATGCTTCATGATATGATCGCTCTACATATACATCGTTCTCTTTGTGCCTCCCTAGGGCTTATTTTTTCACGATATACATTTACCGACATACATAGAGAGAGAATGTTGTGGCAATTCAATGCTAACAGGACATTTGTCTATCAAGGAAGGAACGAGCGAGTGTGTCACTTTGCATAAACATGCCGACACAACTCTGCATATGCTTGACTCGGATAAAATGGGCCACACAAAAATGCGATTGATTGTCAATGACAAGAAGAAAGTTCGATGTGATTGTTTGAAATTCTTTGAGTTTAAGGCTACAACCATCACATAGATTTGCGAAGTTAAGGGGAAGAGCCTGACACGATTGTTTGACATCTTTTAAGTTTAAGGCTAGAAGATCTAAACACAAGATTGTGCAGGTAAGAGGTAGACAATTTTTCTTAAAAGCTGAACATAAGGAGCACATAAATTATAATCAGATATAATAGAGTATGATTACAAAGAAGATAAGAGCAAGAATAGTAATTATCATCACACACACATGCTCGAAACCCAAAGATGATAGTAAATTTTTTTTGTTCAAGATATAAGTAAATCTACAAGTACGAATGAATTCTAGAACCTATCTAAACCTAAAATCACTCAAAAAAAATCGAATTGCCGTGACGCCCAGACGGAGTTAGCAGCTGATGAGTGCATATTTGCATCAAGTTTTATATTATTATTTTGCATTGTAGATGTAGCCTCTTATGGGGACTCGATGAAGGGGATTACTAGTTGGTAGACAGAGGGATGATATCACTTAATGTGACTATAAAGATGTTGTCATTCTTTACGTACTAACTCGGGGAATCAAGGAGAACTCATAAATCCATGTCCATGCGATGGGAGAAATCCCTTAATAGCGAGATAATACGATTGATGTCGTTTATCTGTCGGTTGTGGTTATGAAGGATGATATGAGTAGTGGTTGCTGCCTATTTGTCCATATATGGAGCTCCCCCCACATATATACATATTATGAGAATATTCGTTATAATACTCTTGATTGCTTAGTCTAAATTGCTAGTGGTGTATCCACCACTCCCTGAGAACGCCTTTTCCCTATTGCAGTTCCAAGTTCTCTCACATACGTGATTCTTACTTTCTGCATTCAGTTTTACTTTACTTTACTTGCTTCATTTAACCAAAAACCCAAAAACACATCTACTATTCTTGCATCTTAAATTTATTCCTTAAGTACTTCGTTTAGTTTTAGTTAAAATCATTTCAGTCTTTCGCCTACTGCTCCCTGTGGGATCGTGTCAACACCCGGATTTTTAATCCTAGATGCCTGTTATGCCATACATCGCAATCCCAGGATTACCATTTTTGCAAGACATAACAGATTGGATATCACAGTACATCATCTATTACAAACCATAATAAGGTCTTACAACAAATAAAGGATCTCATGATCCAGTCTTAGTACAATCAAGTAGCGGAATAAATAGCGTAGCGGTGGTGTCCATCTTCAGAGTCACACGCAATGCTGGTGATGGAAGATAGTCCTAGATATTATAGTCGTCCTGCTATCCTTCATCTTGGTAGTCTCCTTCATAGTCTGGCCACGGGAATAGCCAGGGACAAAAGCCATGAGTACTCGCAAACAATCACTAACAAGTAAGATAGTTCTAGTAGGATTGCTAACTCTAAGTTCATTTGTAAAGTTAAGTTTGAAACCTAAGCTGAGTTCAGAAACAAAGAAAGATAAAATAAAGTTTGAAATCACCTAAGTGGGAACTTAATTGTCATAGTCACAACTCTGTTGTGGCCAAGTCATGTCACAATTCATTTCATAAATTGTTTTGAAAACATCTGACAACGGAACAGTATGACCACTCCAACTGTCCATAACCGCGGACACGGCTATGCGAATAGTTTGACACTCTGCAGAGGTGGTACACTTTCACCACAAGATTCGATACATCTGTCAGGGATAACCCCGAATCATCATACTTAGTATGCAGATAATCAAACATAACCTTTCCTTTACACACCCTAGTATAAGCACCTCTCCTATGAGTATGGCCTCCCAACCATGACCATCTGTCATCCTGGGCACTGCATAGGTGGACAACATTGAGAGGTAGCCTCAGCTCAAACCTCTCCCGCGAGGGAACTAATACTAATGCATATAAACTTCTGGCTAAGCCTTACCCAATTCAGGTATTGTGGTTGGATGGTAAAATTGGAATGGTATCGCATCCGAACCCAACCATCAGTTTTGTAAAAGGCCTAAGGCTCATGCCTCAACATTTTCATCATCATAAACCATTTGTGTTTCTCAACACATGTCAAAACATTTCAATAGAATGACTCATCATTCCAAGGTTTTCACTAGTCATTTTCACCAAGTATTCCCATCTAGAGTGAATCAAGTTTTGGTTTAGCTCTAAACTACTAAGTTAAGAGTGTTCACTAAGGTGGGATGCTAATCTCAATCTCATGCCATAGAATGACATCTAAGCCTAACTAGATAGGTCAAGTTTTATATTTTCTATGCTACCTTTAAACAAGCAAATGACTTTGGTAAAGTAAAGAAATTAAAGCTTGGAAATAAACTTGGAGTAGGTATAAGTCAAAATGGTATAACCAAAGCATGCCTAATGCATTTGCTTAGGTTATCTAGCTTGCAAGGGATAGCTTGCATTGTTAATGATGGCTTGCTAGTATAATACTTGAAAGTGTTAGCTTGCTCAGTTTACTTGTAGTGCTAGGCTTGCCTTGGGTAGTGCAGTGGTTGAAGTTTTCTTCCTCCTCCTCTTGGTAGAACTCCTCCTCCTCGAAAGCTTGGCCGGTACTATCTTCTATAAATACATAGAGGATACACAATCACCAAACAATGCTTAACTAGTCTACTTAGCACACTAAGGCACACATTTGATGATCTATTATCATCACAAGCATCACAAGGTTTAATGAACTTGCTTCATTCCTTTTATTTGAGAAAAGTAATTTCTACTCATTGAAAATTACTAAGATTTAATATTCTCCAATTAAAATATGGGATCATGTGGACACATGTCATCACCACATATTCTAACACATGGGAATGTGATTTAAATGTTGGATCACATTTTAATAAGTTTAATAATTAATAATTTAAAGTGACTAGAAATGCCTATATAGCATTATTTTGGTACTAGTCCAAAGTCACTGCATGCAAACCTTAATATTATTACATATTCAGATAGGTATGGTTAAATGTGATTTTTGAGAGTTGGAATCAACTCAAAAGCTATTATGGTTGATTTTATAAAAATGTTTGAATGTGCAAAGCTTCCGTATTGTTATTTTTACTAGGAGAGATCTCTAACTCTAAATGATTTATATCCAACGGGCTTGGATAGAGATTTTCATTACCTTTCCAACAAAATTGGAATCACTCAATTTGGATTTGTATAACTTTCTGAATTGATTTTTGAACTAATGGACAAAATTGATTTTAAGTCTAAATAGAAAAATCCTAATTTGAATTACTGGGTCAGCGCGGGAAAGTAAATGGGCCGGCCCAGTGACACTCTGCAGCGCAGAGGGCGACTGACAGGCTGGTACCGCATGTCAGCGGCACTTAAAACCCGAAGCGGTATGGGGCGATCAGGACCACCCGATTAGAACAAGATCTACGGTCCATGGTCGTCGTCGACGACGGACTCGTCGCCGGCGAGACTGAACCCTAAGCAGTCGGTGGGGGTCTACTGGGGACGTACCAGGGCTCCAACTAGTGCGGCGAGGCGGGCACACGAACTGGTGGACGACGGCGAGCTCACGCGAAGTCGCGGCAGGGGCTGAGGTGGACGAAATCGACGACCACGTCTCCTCCTCTGCAGCGGCTACCTCCGGCGGAATTCCAGCGATGTGCTGCTCGAGCGGCTCCGGCGAGAGAGGGGAAACGGTCAGTGAAGAGAGGGAGTGAGATGGTGTGAAGAAATGGTGCTGGGGAGGCCTCCTTATATAGGCTCGATGGTGAGGCAGTGAGGTATGGGCGTGGCTCGTCGGTGACGGTGATACAGGGGGCTACCGGCGTGGGCGAGGTGGCGGATAGTGGGCGGTCTACTAGCGGTCATCTAGAGCTTAATTGCGTGGCTAGGGGTGGTGCCTAACGGTCGGGGCTTCCCGCGCTTTGAGGGACAGAGTTGGTGCTCGACGGTGCTCTTGGCGACTATGGGTCGCGCGTCGGTGCACGACCGTGTCTGGCGGGTTGCTGGGTTCAAGGCGAAGCCGCGCACACGATTTGGTGTCGAGGCGTGGTCTGTGGTGTGCTGGTGGTGATCGCGCTCTGGCGTGCTCTGGCCGCACGTAGAGAGGAAAGGACGGCGCAGATCTAGGGTGGTCCAGGGGCTGGCGGTGATCGTGGGGTGGACAGGGAGTCGAGGTAGGGTTGGGCGGAGCTAGTGGGTATGCTGGAATGGCGCGGCGCGGTCTGCTGCGAGTTGCACATGCTCGGCCAACGGTGACCAAGTTTGGGCGGTGCGCAACTGCTGCAAACGGCTAAGGGGTAGGCCGGTGAGGGTGTGGTTAGAGCTATGGGAGACAGGGGAACCAAATGGGGGTCAAAAACTCGACAAAGCGTTGATCATCAAGCAAGAAAAGTTAGGCAGAAAAATCTTGCCTACCACCTATTCGATCAAGTGGCCACATGAAACTTTTATTTGAATTTTGAGCTGATTTTTGGTGGAGTGGTTCATCGTATGCTTAAGCATCTAGGATTGCTTGGGATTTTAAAATGGAGTTCATTTGGAGAGTTTTTGAAATAGTGTGATCTTGATACATACACTAGATTAAATTTTCAAATGTCATTTGAAATTAGAGTTTGAATGGTTTTGGTAGATCACAAAGTGGGCCTTGGAACATCACTACTTGTACTAGCAAGGGGTGCAAAGATCCACAATTATCTCTGTTTGAAATTGAGTGCTAGGAATAGCCAAAGTAGGCTAGGTGATTAAAATGGCAAAAGTGACCATTTCTTTTATTTATTCTATTTGATTTCTTTTTCTTTTGGATTTGCTTGGGGATGATCTAGATGATGTGTAATTCACCTTAGAATCATTTTACAATCAATAGATCACTCAAACATGGAAATTCAAAACAACTCCTATTTTAAATGCACACACATATGAATGCTTAAAGATTTTTTTAAATGGAAATTTTTTTGTTAACCCTAAATTGGGTAGATTTGATCTTGATTAACTTTGGATTAAGTTTTGGGATGTTACAAACCTTCCCCCCTTAAACAAAATCTTGTCCCAAGATTTAAGAAAGAAAACTAGGAACTAAAGAGATCTGGGAACTCAGTCCTAATCTAATCTTCTTGCTCCCAAGTGGCTTCTTCTTCGGTATGGTTACTCCATTGAATCTTGAGAAATTTGATACTCCTGGTCCCGGTGGTTCTGTAGGCTTCCTCTAAGATACAGATGGACACTTCACTATATGTCAGATCCTTGTTGATATCAATAGCTCGGTGATCGATGTTTTTGAACACTTCAGTCTTCTCCGGCACTTCTAGGCATTTGCGAAGTAATGAGATATGGAACACATTGTGGATGGCTGACATCTCCTCTGGAAGTTCCAGTTGATACGATACTTCTCCTCGGCAATTCAGAATCTTGAAGGGCCCAATATATCTAGGGGCTAGCTTTCCTTTCAGACTAAAACGTTGGGTTCCGTTCAATGGTGAAACCTTGAGATATACGAAATCTCCGTCATTGAAAGTCAGGTCTCTCCTTCTCTTGTCAGCATAACTCTTCTGTCTAGATTAGGCGGTCTTGATGTTCTCACGGACTTTGTGAACCTTCTCTTCGGCTTCTCGGAGAATGTCGGGTCCAAAGATCTGACTCTCTCCTACTCGCGAGCAATTCAAAGGGATACAACACTTTCTTCCGTATAGGAACTCAAATGGTGCCATTTGCAAACTGGCTTGATAACTGTTGGTGTATGAGAATTCTGCGAAAGACAGACAATCTTCCCATTTTGATCCATACTCTAACACACAAGCTCTCAACATATCCTCTAGGATTTGGTTGACTCTTTTAGTCAGTCCATTAGTTTGCGGGTGAAAAGCGGTGCTGAAATTCAACTTGGTTCCTAATCCTTCTTCGACTTTCTGCCAAAATCTTGAGGTAAATTGGGTTCCTCGATCTGATTCTATGGTCTTGGGGGTTCCATGCAGACTAACAATTCTAGCAATGTACAACTCTGCTAGCTTTGAACTCTGGTAAGTTGTCTTGACAGGTATAAAATGAGCTACCTTAGACAGTCTATCAACAATAACCCAGATTGAGTCATTTCCCTTGAAGTAGGCAAACCGGTGATAAAGTCCATTCCGATGGAATCCCATTTCCATTCCAGAAGCTGCAATGGTTGCAACAGTCCTGCGGGTCTCTAATGTTCCGCTTTGACTCTCTGACAGATATACTTGGCGATGTAGCTTCCGATTTCTCTTTTCATCTTGTGCCACCAAAATTGCTCTTTCAAATCTTGATACATTTTTGTTCCTCCGGGGTGGATAGAATAAAGAGTACCATGAGCTTCCTGCATGATAACTTGCTTTAACTCCGAATCTGCTGGCACACAGATACGGCCTTTGTACCATATAACTCCTTCTTCATCTTCGGTGAATCTAGGTACCTTTCCTGTACCAATACGACGCTTGATTCTGTCGATACTTTCATTTCCCTTCTGGGCTTCCTTGATTTGGCTAATCAATGTGGGTTGAAGTTCAATGCTAGCTAGAAATCCTTTGCTAAGTATCTCAGTCCTAAACTGCTCCAACTCCTCATACAAACTGGGTTGCTTCTCCTTCATCATGGTGTTTAGCCGACACGGTAATCTGCTAAGAGCATCCGCTACCACATTGGCTTTGCCGGGGTGATAGTGAATGTCAAGGTCATAATCCTTGATTAACTCTATCAATCTCCTTTGCCTCATATTCAGCTCGTTCTGAGTGAAAATATACTTCAAGCTCTTGTGATCTGAATAAATCTCACAGCGATTTCCCATAAGATAATGACGCCATGTCTTCAATGCCAAAACTACGGCTGCTAATTCAAGATCATGGGTCGGATAGTTCTGCTCATGCTGCTTCAGTTGTCGAGACAGATACGCGATGACTTTCCCTTCTTGCATCAATGCACATCCGCGACCAATCTTGGATGCATCACAATACACATGAAACGGCTTCTTGATATCTGGCATGCTCAATATTCAGGTTGAAACCAATCTCTTCTTCAGCTCTTGGAAACTTGCTTCACATTTGTCGATCCATTCAAACTTCTTGTCCTTCTTCAACAATTGGGTCATGGGTCTTGCTATGCTCGAAAATCCTTCTACGAACTTGCGGTAGTATCCTGCCAATCCGAGAAATGCACGGACTTGGGTTTGAGTGGTTTGGGCTTCCCATGCTTCGACATCTCTGATCTTGGTGGGATCCACAACGACTCCTCCGGCAGACACAATATGTCCCAGGAATCCTACCTCTTTCAACCAAAACTCACATTTGCTGAACTTGGTATACAACCGATGCTCTCTCAGGGTTTCAAGAATGATTCTCAGATGCTGCTCATGCTCTTCTTATGACTTGGAGTAGATAAGGATATCATCGATAAACACAACGACAAACTTGTCTAGAAAATTCATAAAGATCTTATTCATGAGATTCATGAAATAAGCAGGGGCATTGGTTAATCCAAAAGACATGACCGTATACTCGTACAAACCATAACGAGTAGTAAAGGCGGTCTTCGGAATATCTGTTGCACAAATCTTAAGTTGGTGGTAACCAGTCCTAAGATCGATCTTAGGGAACACATTTGCTCGGGTCAACTGATCAAATAGATCCTCTTTCTTTGGCAAAGGGTACTTGTTCTTGATGGTGACGTCATTCAGCTTTCTGTAATCTGTGCACAACCGATTGCCTCCATCTTTCTTGTCGACGAATAGCACTGGCGATCTCCACGGCAATGCGCTTGGTTGAATCAAACATGTTGCCAGCATAACGTCCAACTGCTTCTTCAATTCCACTAACTCTAAGGGGTTCATGCTATAGGGTCTCTGGGCTATGGGTCCAGTTCCAGGGATTAGTTCAATAATGAATTCAATATCCCTATCCGGGGGCATACCTAGCAATTCATCTGGGAATACGTCAGGGTATTCACAGACTACTCTGACTTGGTCAATGGTGGGTAGGGCTAGACTCTTGTTGCACTTGAATTGACGGGGTAAGGTTTCAGATATATGCTCTACTTAGACTCCCGAGCTACTGGTCATGGTGATGGCTTTCTTGGCACAGTCAATCAACCCTTTATCTTTGACATCCAATCCATACCTAGTACTACTTCCAAACCTTTGGTTCCAAGTACTATTAGATTGGCATAAAAATCTATCCCATGTATTCTGATAGGTACAACTTTGCAAATTTTTCTAGCTTTTGTAGTTGAACCGGGGATTTGAACTATCATGACATGCTTGAAATTGGTTGGGTGGATCTTACTAGTGCATGCAAATTCTTCAGTGACAAATGAGTGCGATGCTCCAGAATCAAACAACACTCTTGCTAAAACTGAATTGACAGAAAACATACCCAACACTACATCTGGCGCTTCTTGGGATTCTTCGGCATTCATGTGGAAGAGACGGCCGTTGCGGTTGTGAGGGTTCCTTGGGTGAATCTTCTTCCTGGTTGAACACAACGCTGCTGTTGAGCTGGGACATTCACATTGGCCATGGCGGCAATCTTCTTGGGACACTCATTGGAATAGTGACCCTTCACTCCACATTCGAAATAAGTAATCTGGGACTTATCTTTTGCTACCACGGGCACTGCATTGCTTCCAGTCCTGGGTGCAGTGTTGTTGTTGTTGTTGCTCTTGGGAGGTGCATGGTTGAAATTGCTGGTGTTGCCGGGGTGATTGTTGTTTCCTCCGGACATCACATTGCCTCTGCTACGATTGGGGTAGCTTGGGCGAGACATTGGGGGTCAGTTGTTCCTTGGTGCATATCCCGCAGAAGGGTTGGGACGGTACTTCTGGTGACTGTTGGATCCAGCTTGGTGCATCATACGACGGTTGCGGTTGTCGTTTTCCTGGTTGATCTTCCCTTCCATCTGAATGGCAGAGTCGACTAGCTCTTCGAGATCCTCGAAACAGATGTTGACGAGGACAATCTGCATCTCATCATGCAGTCCGTTCAGGAATCACTCCTTCTTCTTGGCCTCCGTGTTGATCTCATCAGGTGCATACCTGGCTAGGGATAAGAATCTATCACAGTATTCCACTACAGTCATTCTGCCTTTCTTCAACTCTCTGAATTCATCCCTCATTCAGGTGACTAGACCCTGTGGCACGTGGGCGCGGGTGAACTTGATTTTGAAGGCTTCCCATGTCATCACTTGACCATGGTTCATTGTGCGGGTGCTGTTCCACCATGCTCTTGCGTCAATGCACATCCGAGACCATGGTTCATTGTGCGGGTGCTGTTCCACCATGCTAGTGCCTGTTTAAGGTTCATGGTTTTGATTTCAAAGCTAAAACTTTGAGTTTGACTCAAGTTTTTCAACTAACTTAATTTCATTCACTCAAGCAAAGCACATGATACAAACACACACACACACCACAACATCAAAGGAAAGCAGATGGTTTTAAGAACCATGCTGCAAGCTACGATACAATGGGACCGATAATCCTCATGCTATGATAGTACGCTAGTGCATCTACTCATCATCGATGAAATCGAAGTTGTCATCGTCGGTAGAAGTCCATAGCATCCTCCTCCAGAAAGTCATCATCGTTGTTGAGGTAAGAGTCCATATCTCCCTGGATGTCTTCACCTTCCTCTTCTTCTTCTTTTGTGGCAAGCTGAGCTTCTTGCTCCTTGATGGTCTTCTCGAATTCGGCCACCTTCTTGCAAAGACGGTTGATGGTGCAATCCTTTTTTGCGCGCTGACGGCGAAGAGACTGACGATCCTTGACGAGCAGTGAGAAAGTCTGGGCCTTCTGGGAGGCAATGGCGAGATTGTGGTTGGCGAACTCCCGAGCATTGCCCAACTCCTTCTGTCTGTCATACAGCAGGAAGTCGAGGTTCTCCACTTGACGCTTCAACTCCGGGTGACTTGGCATCTCCATGGGCATTCCCATAAAATCACGCCTTGCGTAGTGAGCAAAGCGGGTTCCTTGAATTTGGTTGACACTCATGGCACACAGATGTACGAGAGCTTCCTGCATTGCCCTGGCTAATCCATCTAGCCAGTTGTTCTCTCTCACGGAGAACTAGATCCTCTCGGACATTGGTGGTTCTATCTTGCCTCGAAGATCAGCGGTGACTAGCCATTGTAAATATCCTCGTGGGGGTCTAGGAAGTTGAGCTCCCAGAAACTCCGGATGCGAGCGTCCCAAGTACTTCGATAGTGCATCAAGATCCCTCTCGAAGATCAGTTGGCCTCCGTTGCCCAACTGGTAGAACTTGCTGAACTGAGTATCCATCTATAAGAATTAAGGATGAGAAAGTTAGTGAAGTGATCAAGTGTGTCAAATTTTATGTGGTACTGTAAGAATTGGAGGAACATGAATTTTTTTGAGAGAAAGAATTCCCAAGGGTAAGAGAGGAAATAGTTTTCACAGATACTCACTTTGGTTTTTGAAACTAAGTTTTTTGTTCGGACGTCCATTCTAACTAGGTTTTCCTATGGTCAACCTGGCTCTGATACCAACTTGTCAACACCTGGATTTTTAATCCCAGATGCCTGTTATGCCATACATCGCAATCCTAGGATTAAAATTTTTGCGATACATAACAAATTGGATATCATAGTACTTCATCCATTACAAACCATAATAAGTTCTTACAACAAATAAAGGATCTCATGATCCAGTCTTAGTACAATCAAGTAGCGGAATAAATAGCGTAGCGGTGGTGTCCATCTTCAGAGTCACAGGCAATGCTGATGATGGAAGATAGTCCTAGATATCATAGTCATCCTGCTGTCCTTCATCTTGGTAGTCTCCTTCATAGTCTGGCCACGGGAATAGCCAGGGACAAAAGCCATGAGTACTCGCAAACTATCACTAACAAGTAAGATAGTTCTAGTAGGATTGCTAACTCTAAGTTCATTTGTAAAGTTAAGTTTGAAACCTAAGCTGAGTTCAGAAACAAAGAAAGATAAAATAAAGTTTGAAATCACCTAAGTGGGAACTTAATTTTCATAGTCACAACTCTGTTGTGGTCAAGCCATGTCACAATTCATTTCATAAATTGTTTTGAAAACATCTGACAACAGAACAGTATGGCCACTCCAACTGTCCATAACCGCGGACACGGCTATTCGAATAGTTTGACACTCTGCAGAGGTGGTACACTTTCACCACAAGATTCGATACATCTGTCAGGGATAACCCCGAATCATCATACTTAGTATGCAGATAATCAAACATAACCTTTCCTTTACACACCCTAGTATAAGCACCTCTCCTATGATTATGGCCTCCCAACCATGACCATCTGTCATCTTGGGCACTGCATAGGTGGACAACATTGAGAGGTAGCCTCAGCTCAAACCTCTCCCGCGAGGGAACTAATACTAATGCATATAAACTTCCGGCTAAGCCTTACCCAATTCAAGTATTGTGGTTTGATGGTAAAATTGGAATGGTATCGCATCCGAACCCAACCATCAGTTTTGTAAAAGGCCTAAGGCTCATGCCTCAACATTTTCATCATCATAAACCATTTGTGTTTCTCAACACATGTCAAAACATTTCAATAGAATGACTCATCATTCCAAGGTTTTCACCAGTCATTTTCACCAAGTATTCCCATCTAGAGTGAATCAAGTTTTGGTTTAGCTCTAAACTACTAAGTTAAGAGTGTTCACTAAGGTGGGATGCTAATCTCAATCTCATGACATAGAATGACATCTAAGCCTAACTAGATAGGTCAAGTTTTATATTTTCTATGCTACCTTTAAACAAGCAAAGGACTTTGGTAAAGTAAAGAAAGTAAAGCTTGGAAATAAACTTGGAGTAGGTATAAGTCAAAATGGTATAACCAAAGCATGCCTAATGCATTTGCTTAGGTTATCTAGCTTGCAAGGGTTAGCTTGCATTGTTAATGATGGCTTGCTAGTATAATACATGCAAGTGTTAGCTTGCTCAGTTTACTTGAAGTGCTAGGCTTGCCTTGGGTAGTGCTGTGGTTGAAGTTTTCTTCCTCCTCCTCTTGGTAGAACTCCTCCTCCTCGAAAGCTTGGTCGGTACTATCATCTATAAATACATACGGGATACGTAATCACCAAACAATGCTTAACTAGTCTACTTAGCACAATAAGGCACACATTTGATGATCTATTATCATCACAAGCATCACAAGGTTTAATGAACTAGCTTCATTCTTTTTATTTGAGAAAAGTAATTTCTACTCATTGAAGATAACTAAGATTTAATATTCTCCAATTAAAATATGGGATCATGTGGACACTTGTCATCACCACATATTCTAACACATGGGACTGTGATTTAAATGTTGGACCACATTTTAATAAGTTTAAGTTTAATAATTAATGATTTAAAGTGACTAGAAATGCCTATATAACATTATTTTGGTACTAGTCCAAAGTCACTGCATGCAAACCTTAATATTATTACGTATTCAGATAGGTATAGTTAAATGTGATTTTTGAGAGTTGTAATCAACTCAAAAGCTATTATGGTTGATTTTATAAAAATGTTTGAATGTGCAAAAGCTTATGTCTTGTTATTTTTACTAGGCAAGATCTCTAACTCTAAATGATTTAAATCCAATGGGCTTGGATAGAGATTTTCATTACCTTTCCAACAAAATTGGAATCACTCAATTTGGATTTGTATAACTCTCTGAATTGATTTTTGAACTAAGGGACAAAATTGATTTTAAGTCTAAATAGAAAAATCCTAATTTGAATTACTGGGTCAGTACGGGAAAGTAAATGGGCCGGCCTAGTGACACTCCATGGCGCAGAGGGCGACTGACAGGCTGGTCCCGCATGTCAGCGGCACTTAAAACCTGAAGCGATATGGGGCGATCAAGACCACACGATTAGAACAAGATCTACGGTCCACGATCGTCGTCGACGACGGACTCGTTGCCAGCGAGACTGAACCCTAAGCGGTCGGTGGGGGTCTACTGGGGACGTACCAGGGCTCCAGCTAGTGCGGTGAGGCGGGCAAACGAACTGGTGGATGATGGCGAGCCCAGGCGAAGTCACGGCAGGGGCTGAGGTGGACGAAATCGACGACCACATCTCCTCATCTGCAGCGGCTACCTCCGGCGGAATTCTGGCGATGTGCTGCTCGAGCGGCTCTGGCGAGAGAGGGGAAATGATCATTGGAGAGAGGGGAGTGAGATGGTGTGAAGAAATGGTGCTGGGGAGGCCTCCTTATATAGGCTCGATGGTGAGGTAGTGAGGTATGGGCGCGGCTCGTCGGTGACGGCGATACAGGGGGCTACCGGCATGGGCGAGGTAGGCGGACAGTGGGCGGTCTGCTGGCGGTCATCTAGAGCTTAATGGCATGGCTAGGGGCGGTGCCTAACGGTCGGGGGCTTCCCGCGCTCTAAGGGACAAAGGCGGTGCTCGACGGTGCTACTGGCGACTATGGGTCGCACGACGGTACACGACCGTGTCTGGCGGGTTGCTGGGTTCGAGGCGAAGCGACGCAGAA
Source organism: Avena eriantha (assembly GCA_910589775.1). Classification (NCBI taxonomy): domain Eukaryota; kingdom Viridiplantae; phylum Streptophyta; class Magnoliopsida; order Poales; family Poaceae; genus Avena; species Avena eriantha. The sequence continues at coordinate 203,502,335 of OU342745.1, read as the reverse complement.
GATTTGGTGTCGAGGCATGGTCTGTGGCGTGCTGGTGGCGATCGCGCTCTGGCGTGGTCTGGCTGCACGCAGAGAGGAAAGGGTGGCGTGGATCTGGGGTGGTCCAGTGGTTGGGGGTGATCGTGGGGTGGACAGGGAGTCGTGGTAGGGTTGGGCGGAGCTAGTGGGTACGCTGGAATGGCACGGCGCGGTCAGCTGCGAGTTGCGCATGATCGGCCGACGGTGACCAAGTTTGGTCGGCGTGCAACTGCTGCAAACGGCTAAGGGGTAGGCCGGTGAGGGTGTGGTTAGAGCGGGGGGAGACAGGGGAACCAAATGGAGGTCAAAAACTCGACAAAGCATTGATTATCAAACAACAAAAGTTAGGCAGAAAAATCTTGCCTGCCACCTGTTCGATCAAATGGCCGCATGAAACTTTTATTTGAATTTTGAGCTGATTTTTGGTGGAGTGGTTCATCGTATGCTTAAGCATCTAGGTTTGCTTGGGATTTTAAAATGGAGTTCATTTGGAGGGTTTTTGAAATAGTGTGATCTTGATACATACACTAGATTAAATTTTCAAATGTCATTTAAAATTAGAGTTTGAATGTTTTTGGTAGATCACAAAGTGGGCCTTAGCACATCACTACTTGTACTAGCAAGGGGTGCAAAGATCCACAATTATCTCTGTTTGAAATTGAGTGCTAGGAATAGCCAAAGTAGGCTAGGTGATTAAAATGGCAAAAGTGACCATTTCTTTTATTTATTCTTTTTGATTTATTTTTCTTTGGGATTTGCTTGGGGATGATTTAGATGATGTGTAATTCACATTAGAATAATTTTACAATCAATAGATTACTCAAACATGGCAATTCAAAACAACTCCTATTTTAAATGCACACACATATGAATGCTTAAAGATTTCTTTAAATGGAAAAGATTTTGTTAAGCCTAAATTGGGTAGATTTGATCTTGATTAAATTTGGATTAAGTTTTGGGATGTTCAGATTGATATCTTTATTTTGAAACTAGCTACAAATGATCTGTGCAGTTGTAGTCATCAAGTTATTTTTTAGCGCCGTTGCCGGGGAGTTAGCGCTATAAGTCACTTTACTTTTAGTTATTTACTTTCGTTGTACTAATTTTTAATTTAAGTTGCAGGCCCGCAAAAACGGACAACACTCAACATTTCATCCAGCTTGAGGCAGTAAGGAAAATGGGTTCGCCCATGGACACTTTTATTACTATCAAGAAAACCATAAATCCAGATGGAATTGAGATCCACCCTTTATTATTTGAACTAGTGCACTCTAAGAAATTTGCAAGAACCAATGAAGAGAGTCCATATGGACGCTTACAATTCTCTGAAAACATTCTCAGTTCCTTTATATTTGATGACTATGATCTTGATATGGTTAAAACCCAGTTGTTTAGACAAACTGTCTCTAATAATGTTTGCGACTGGTATAGATCTTTTTGTGTAGAAGCACCAAGGATTTGGACGGAATTCACAACCAATTTCCTATCACAATATTAGTCAGAAAGCAAAGCTCATAGGATGAGAGGTATTATTATCAGTTTCAAAAATAATCCTGATGTGGGTTTGTATGAGGGATATCTAAGGTACAAGAGCTATCTAGATAATTTCCCCATCATCATTTGCCTGATTGGTTAATCACTCATACTTTTTATGGAGGGCTTAATAATGAAAATAGAATGAATTTAGACACCACTTCTAATGGTAGTTTTCTATCTTATACCTATGATGAAGCTTGGACATTAATAATGAAAATGAGGGAGGCACTAAAATCTTAAAAATGAGGAGAACATTACAAATAGTTTTTCTGAATATGCTTGTGTTAACGATTTCCTTGCAGATGAAAGGACTTGTGCAATGATTAAAACCCTCGGTATTGATTCTTACTCGGTAAAGAAAATTATTTAGAATTATGCAGGGCATTTATAGGTACCTACAAAATGGGAACCCCATAAACCCCTCGAAGAAAAGAAGCATGCAAGAGCGCTAATGGAAGAGTTCTCCTCCGCACCTATTCGAGAGAATATCAAGAAAAAACAAAAAGAGGAAGAACAAATAAAAAGAAGATTAAAGAAACTAGAAAAGAACCCCGAAGCTACCAATATAAATAATGTCATATTGAAGGATCTTATGGAAGCATGAACGGTGGATAATGAAGTGGTTATGCTAGACTTTGAAACCTCAGAATTCATCGAAGGTAAGGTACAAGGTAACAAAACTTCTAAACCTATGACTCCTATATATTATGGAGAAACTTTCTTATACGAAATTTATGAGCTGATCTCCACTATAAATATTATGCCTTTATCACTTTATGAAGAAGTTCGCTATAATTTAAATAATCCAGATGTGGAACCGGTAGACACTACTATTAAATTGTTTAATAGAACTAATATAAAATCGGAAGGGGTTATCAGAAACATCTATGTCTTTATTGGATCACTCATGTACCCCCTTGATTTTCATATTGTTGACATGCCTCGAGACTCTTTTTGTCCTATTCTTTTAGGCAAGCCTTTTATTTCCATAACCAAAGCTCGAGTCGATAATAAGAAGGAGACTATTTCGCTAATGTTTGGAGAATAGGAAATGACATTCCACTTTGCCAAACTAAAGAAGAGGCCCTATGAAGTGGAAGATATCAAGGAAGAGAAAACGATTGCTGAGCTGGTAGCAGTTCATTTTAGTACTCCACAAGATGAATTAGAGAGGAGCCTAATTAATTGGGAGGAAGCACGAGATGATGAGGATAGAGAAGACATGGATGATTACCTTGATTCAGTTCTGGAAGCACAAAATCCACATGACTATGAAGAACTGGTAAGACAAGGAGACGAAGAACCTCCGCCAATTGAATTGAAACAATTTCCAGACAATATGAGGTATGAGTTTTTAGATAATGAAAATAAATGTCCTATTATTATTAGCAAAAATCTATCAGAAAATGAAACAAATAAACTCATTTCGGTCTTGTTTAAGCATCGTGAAGCCTTTGGATGTATTGTAAGTTATATTAAAGGATTAGATCCATCTATTATAACCCATAAGATTACCATGCTTGATTATGCCGAACCTGTAGTTGATACACAAAGAAGGCTTAATCCTAAAATGAAAGAAGTAGTAAGAAAAGAGGTTACACGCTTATTAGATGCAGGCATAATATATCCTATTTCTAACAGTAAGTGGGTTAGCCCAGCTCATTGCATACCAAGACAAGGTTGTTTTGATGCTGCTATGAATGAGGATGGTGAGCTAGTTCCTGTAAGACCTATTGTTGGATATCGTATGTGCATTGATTTTAGGAAGCTAAACCGCGAGACAAAGAAAAATCATAAACCTATACCATTTATGGATAAATTTTTAGAAAGACTAAGTAATAATTCTTATTTCTGTTTCCTTGATGGTTATTCTGGATATTCTCAAATTGCGTACAACCAGAAGATCAAGAGAAAACAACTTTTACTTGCCCTTATGGCACATATGCTTATAGCATAATTCCATTTGGCTTATGTAATGCAGCAACAACTTCTGAATAATGTGTTTTAAAAATCTTTGATGATTTTGTTGAGAAGAGTTCTAACAAATGATTTTTTTGTTTGTGGAACAACCTTTGATAATTGCCTCTACAATTTAACCAAAGTTTTGCAGAGATGCAGGCAATCATATTTGGTTTTGAATTGGGAACAATGCCATTTCATGGAAAGAGAAGGTAAAGTTTTTGGGCATAAGGTTTTGGAGAAGGGAATAGAAATAGATAAATCTAATATAAATGCTATAGAAAATCTTCCAATACCTCAGGACATAAAAAACTTAAAAATGTTTCTGGGACATGTAGGTTTTTATAAGTGTTTTATAAAAGATTTTGCTAAAATAGCTATGCCTCTCACCAACCTTCTTGAGAAATAAACTCAGGGCGTACTTGTCATCAATCTGACGACCCTTGGCGCCCACCGTGGGGCAAGTGAGCTTCGGATCTGCGTTCCGAGCGGAATCTGCAAAAATCGGAATCGGCGAGACTATCGCCGTCGGTCGCATCCTCTACGCCAGTGACGTCCCTCTCATCGTTCTCGACGAGACCTAGATTCTGGCTAGGGAAGCCGTGACCACCTACGCCATCATGTCTTTCGGTGAGATCGATGTTTACATTGGTTTCAGTGAACCTGTCCCACCCACCCCAATGGTGATGATAGAGGCAGAAGAAATTTCTGGGTCCCCTTTGTCCGCGGAGGCGGTAGAGTTCCGGATCTCAGAAAACCCTAATCCCACCCAGCCCGCACTAGTCGCGGAGATGGTGGAGAAAGCTGAACCTGAGGCAGATCTCGCAGTACAAGTTGGATCTAGAGTGGATCTCCCTAACGAGGTCGAATCCTAGATCGATCCACCTGTGGAGGTCGAAATCCAGGAAGAGCAAGAAGATAACTCTGCTTCTGGTTCTGATGACGCTGGAACAGACAGGCCTTTCCTGAGATACACGTTGAGACGCATGATGATGCAAAACGCAAGCATGGATGCAATCCTCGAGACCATCAGGCGTTTCGACGAAGCCTACCAAGAAAAACGCAACCATCTCAGGAGGCACGCATCGCACTTTGTCGGATACGTTGGATCCGGATCCGGCTCTGCTGATGCTGGAGACAACAAAGACTCGGTGCTGGAAGCAATCAGAATAAGCATCGACTTTCCGACATCTTCGGATGATTCCATGACATCGGCAGATTTCCGAAAGTTCTCCGCGGAATATGAAGAGGAGCTTAACTCCACAGCTGCAGAAGAAGGAGAAGCCATGGATGAAGGATCCGGAGAAAACTCTCCTAAAGCGCAGGACAACATGGATCTCGGAGATAATCCCGAGGACCAAATGGCCGAAAGTACCGATCAAAGTTTGACTCCGGGAAACGGGCCCAAAGCCGTCTTTGCTACCGGCGCTGACAAGAAGGCAAAGAAGAAGAACAAGAAGAACAAGACCCCGTCAAAAGATCTTCTGGCAGAGGAAGTGATTGCTGAGGAATATGAGGAAGACTCGGATGGAGCACTTATCCTAGACGAGCCCAAAGAAGAGTCGGTGGATGGACACGTGATCACCGAAGGTGTGCCTAAACTCATCGATGCTGCATTAACCACACCTATCCCTATAGCTGCAGAACTTACTACTGAAGAACTGGATGAAAGGGCCCAGGCCCTAGAAGCGCGTCGCCAAGTACTCCTGGATGTAGCCAAAAACATCGAGGAAGAAAAGAAACGCATGGCAACTGTAGAGAAGTACATCTCTTGGCAGCATCAGAAGACCCGGAAACGTCACACACGTGATGATCAATTTCCGGAAGTTCACAAGGTTCTCTTTGAGGGAGACCCAGGGATGCCTTGACTCGACAGCAAGGGAGATCTGGTGTATCCAACGCCGGTGCAAAACACTGTTGCAACTCGAGATATCCTGTCAAATAATCTAGGCCTAGAACATGTTCGATTGGGCATTAAGCTACTCACTAAGGGTCTGGAGCAGCAAAGGGCCGCGAAATCCAGAAGCGGAAAACTGGTCTCCCAATCCGACCAATGTCGCACGGATCCAGCTTGGAATGACATAAGACCCCAACGTGATCCGGAACGACATTACCGTTCCGACCGTCAGGAACACAACTACTCAAGAAACGGATCTTCAGGGCAGCATCACAGAACTGCATGTGACTGGCGCAACGTCGCTCCAGCTGCTGAGCAAGAGGCAATTGCTGCACTGTATCCGAGGAATCCTCCCCAGCAAGAGCCAAATGATCGCAGGGAAGAAGACAAAGAGAAACGTCGGGAGGAGGACCGTCAAAGAATGCCACCTCCTAGACCTACAAGCCGTCCGGCTGAGCCCCACCGTGGTGGGAGTGACGGACGAAGAAACGGCGGAAACCATGCTGAGACAAGCCGGCAGGGGGCTCGTCGCAATGAAGACCCTCCCCGGAACCAGAATAATGATGCTCCAGACGGAGGCCGGCGATCAGCTGGAAACAATCTAGCTGCCCCACCCTCTCCACCAAGTAGCCATCACAACGGCTCTCAAGGAGGCCAAGGAGGGCGTCGTGGCGGAGGAGGTGGTGGTAGAAGCCGAAGTCCGGCTCCAAGGCACAGCAGCCATAGCCATCACTCAGGACGACGATCTTTATCTCCAAGTGACAAGAGACACTAGATTAACTCCAACATAGAGGCGCGGCGCTACGAAAATGATGACATATACGTGGGCCCAAAATGCTTCGGACCATGCATAAGAGCCACAAAGTTCCCAGAAGGATTTGCTATCTCAAGACACATCCAGCCCTACGACGGTGTAACTCGGCCGGATACTTGGCTTCATAATTTTTTCTAGGCCCGCTGCATCGTAAAAGGCGGAAATAGCTTGGTCGCAACCCGATATCTCCCACTTATGTTGCGAAAGACGGTGCGATCATGCCTCAATGAACTTCCGGAGAACACCATCCACAACTGGTATGACATGCAAAGTGTGTTCTTTTGGAATTTCGAAGGCACATATCGGAGGCCCTGTATGGTAGGAGACCTACAACGTTGCACCCAGAAAGTCGGAGAAACTTGCCGAGATTATCTCAGATGATCGATCGACACCAAGAACTCTTGTGAAGGAGTAAATGACCAAACTGCGATTGAAGCTTTCATTGTAGGACTCCCAATTGGTTTACTATGTCATCGCTTGAAGTGTGACAAGGTCACTGATTTGGGAGAGATGATAGAAACAGCGAGCAAGTATGAAGATGTTGACGACGACGTAGAGGGATTACTGAACGCCCTAGCTATGCCACAGTCGGCAAAACAACCAAAGCAGCAAGCTTAGAAGCGTAAGAACACCTTGGAAGAAAAGTCCAACGTGGAAACGGTAGTGGTTACTGCTACTTTTGGGTCTAGAGGATGAGGAGGACGTGGCGGTGGCTGCGGACACAGTCGTGGGACATTAAGAGTCCAAGGTAGAGGAGACCAGCAACCTTGCAAAACCTACTCTTGGGTCGACATTGCCAATAACCCATGTGTGCATCATTTAGATGCCAATGGGGGCTCATCTCACACAAACACCGAGTGTCGTTTTAATGACGACATCAAGAAAGATGACACCGCTGGCTACATGGCTAAGCGGAAGAAGGGAAAGAAGAATCCTAAAAAGGATAAAGAGACCAAGGAAGATTCCGACATGGAGGAAGCTGATCCTTCAAATCCCAAGCCGGAAGGGAAGAAAACCTTCCCAACAAAGAAAGACACCTACGTCACCTTCCTCGGATATCAACCAGCTAAGGTCAAGAAAGCAGTTCTTCATGAGCTCAACGCAATAGTTCCGGCTGTCCCTCAGTACCTAGACTGGTCAGAAGTTGCCATCACCTTTGACCGTGCTGATCATCCGCCTAAGTTGCACATGCGAGGAAAATACGCCTTAGTCATCAACCCACTTATTGACGGCTATGGTTTCTCCAAGACTCTCATGGACGGTGGTAGCAGCATCAATATTCTATATGTCGAAAGGCTACGCCGGATGCGAATCTTAGAGACCCAGCTGAATCACAGCTCTGTGATCTTTCATGGAGTTGTCCCAGGAAGACAAGCAAATTCCCTGGGAGAGATCACTTTGGATGTTACCTTTGGAACTCCAAAGAACTATCAAACGGAAGCACTTTCCTTCGAAGTGGTCCCGTTCAAGAGCGCGTACCACGATATATTCAGACGTCTGGCTTATCGGGCTTTTATGGCTCGTCTGTGTTACATTTACAATATGATGAAAATTCCAGGTCCCAACGGCGTGATCACCATCAGGGGAGACCCGAAGAAAGTGCGAGAGTGCGAGGATGGAAATGCCGCCTTTGCTGAAGCCGTGCTGCATGCCCAAGAGTACCAGGAGATCAAGAAAACCACAGACCCGTCCGAGATGCCCGCAATGAAGAAGGAGGTGACAAAGCCAAATCCGGAGTTCAAGGCATCGGAAGAGACAAAGAAGACGCTGTTGAAGGATGATGACCCTTCCAAGGTGACCTAGATAGGCGTGGGCCTAGATAGCGCATAGGAAAGCGCGCTCGTCAAGTTCCTCCAAGCAAATCAAGATATCTTCGCATGGCAACCATCTGACATGACCGGAGTACCTATGGAACTTGCTGAGCACTCTCTAAATGTACACCCGAACACTAAACCCGTCAAACAGTCCCTACGACGATTTGGCAATGTAAAGCGTAAGGCAATAGCTAAGGAACTAGCCCGGCTCGAGTTAGCCGGATTCATAGAAGAGGTCATCCATACTGATTGGTCGGCCAACCCTGTAATGGTCCCTAAAAAGGACACCACTGATTTAAGGATGTGTGTTGATTATACTGCCTTGAACAAGGCTTGTCCCAAAGATCCGTTCGCTCTGCCTAGAATTGATCAAGTTATCGATTCTATGGCAGGCTCATAACTCCTCTACTTTCTTGACGCATATTCTGGTTATCACCAAATTCGGATGAAGGAATTGGATAAAGTCAAAACTTCATTCGTAACCCCCTTTGGAACCTTCTGTTTCGTTACGATGCCCTTTGGGCTCAAGAACGCATGAGCTACGTACCAGCGCACAAATGCAGCGTTACCTCCACGACCAAATCGGACGCAACGTACATGCATATGTGGACGACATTGCGGTGATGTCCAAAAAGAAGGAAACACTAATTTCTGACTTGGAGGAAACATTCCCCAATCTACGAAAATACAACATAATGCTTAATCCGAAGAAATGTTTCTTTAGAATCCTAGCCAGAAAATTGTTATGTTTCATCGTGTCTCAAAGAGGCATAGAGGTGAACCGAGACAAGATCAAGGCTATACACAATATTTCCAGGCCAAATCGCATGAAGGACGTTCAAAGACTAACTGGTTGCATTGCTGCAGTCAGTCGGTTTGTAAGCTGGCTCGAAGAAAGAGCCGCACCATTTTACAAGCTCCTGAAAAAGACCAAAAAATTAGTTTGGACTGATAAAGCTGAAGCTGCACTACAAGACTTGAAAGAAGTACTCTCGTCTGCTCCTATCCTTGCAGCACCGGAACCAAGGGAACCGATGTTGCTCTATCTCGCTGCGACAAACAGGGTCGTCCGTGCCGTCATGGTAGTGGAGAGATCAGAGGAAAATCAGGAACACCTAGTGCAGCGTCCGACTTACTACCTCAGCGAGGTCCTAACTAAATCAAAACAGTGGTATCCGCACTATCAAAAGCTGGCTTATGGTGTGTTTTTGCATCCCATAAGTTACGGCATTATTTTTAGGAACACCCAATTACCGTGGTGAGCACAGCTCCCATGAGAGATATAATCAATAACAACGAGGCTACAAGACGCGTCGCACAATGGGGCATAGAGCTTTCAACTTTCGACATTGAGTATAAACCTCGAACCACAATCAAATCCCAAATCCTTGATGACTTTGTTGCCGATTGGACAGAGAGAAAGGAGAATATGACCCTCCCTGAGTCGGAATATTGGACCCTATATTTGATGGGTCTAAGGCTCGATGGGGCTCGGGGGCTGGCGTGGTACTCAAATCACCCCAAGGCGATAAACTTTTATATGTGTTGCAGATCCACTTCACGGCGACCAATAACATTGTCAAGTATGAAGCACTGCTGCATGGAATCCAGATTGCTAAGGATATCAGCATCCGACGTTTGATGTGTTATGGAGATTCGGATCTTGTTGCTCAACAAGTGTCATATATTTGTAATGAAAATAAGCACATGGCAGCATATAAAGCTGTCGTGGATGGTCTATCTAAATCGTTCGAATGGTTTGAGGTTCAACACATCCCTTGAGCGGAAAATGAGGAAGCATATGCATTATCTCGGATAGGCTCTGCACGGAAACAGGTCCCGGATGGCGCTTCTTAGAGCACCTCAAAGTTCCCTCTATAAAAGGAGTAGACGAGGAATATCTGACCAAATCCGACTCACCTTTAGTAGCAGTTCTGGCTGTAATTCCCAGCTGGACTCAACCCTACCTTGATTACTTGGCAGATGGCAAATTACCCGAAGACGAGGTTCTGAGTCGGCAGATCGTCCGACGAGCAAAAGCCTATACTATAATTAGTGGTGATCTCTATAAGTGGAGTGCGTCTGGGGTCTTTCAGCACTGCGTATCTCCGGAAGAAGGAGTGGAAATCCTAAGAGAAATCCACGAAGGCGAGTGTGATCACCATGCTACAGCCAAATCTTTAGTGGCAAAAGCTTTTCGACATGGTTTTTTTGGCTTACAGCAAAGGAAGATGCCGAACGGCTGGTCAAGACGCGCAAAGCTTGCCAAAAATACTGCAAACAAGCTCATGTTCCGACTGATCAACTGCGAACAATACCTATAACATGGCCTTTTGCGGTCTGGGGGCTTGACATGGTAGGACCGTTTAAACGGGCTCCAAGTGGATTTACTCACCTCTTAGTGATGGTGGATAAATTCACCAAATGGATTGAGGCTAAACCCATCACTAGTTGTGATGGAGCAACAGCCATAAGATTTGTCGAGGATGTTATAATGCGATATGGTTATCCGCATAGCATTATCATGGACAACGGGAGTAACTTGTCTATGGGAGAGCTTGCCGAATTCTGCAACGAACAAAATATCCAGCTGGACGTCGCGTTAGTCGCACATCCACAGGCTAATGGACAAGTCGAAAGGGAAAATGGTTTAATCCTACAAGGCCTAAAACCAAGAATCGAAGCACCACTAAGGCGTGCTGCGGGGGCTTGGGCAGAGGAATTACCCTCTATAATATGGAGCTTGCAAACAACTCCGAACATGTCAACCGGATACACACATTTCTTCTTGGTCTATGGTGCTGAAGTAGTTCTTCCTAGTGATTTGATTCACAATTCTCCTAGAGTTGCCGCGTATATCAAAGAGGATGCTGAGATTTCTCGACAAAATGAGCTCGACTTAGTCGAAGAAGTTTGCATCGTTGCTGAAATGAGATCAACAACCTATCAGCAGAAGTTACACAAGTATCATAGCCAGAGAGTCAGAAACTGGTCTTTCAATAAGAGCGATTTGGTTCTCCGGCTTGTGCAGCAAATAAAGCACAAACTTTCCCTAGTATGGGAAGGACCCTTTTTGGTTAGTCAAGTATTGCACAATGGTTCATACTACCTAACTGATATGCGACTAGTCAAAGAAATACCTTCTACTAAGAATAGAAAGAGAGCTGGGGGCAGTACAAACCCGGAAGAATTAGACAGACCATGGAATATTGCTCAGCTACGTCCCTTTTATTCTTAGTTTATCCTTCTTTGTAATCATATATGTGTACATGTTCTAAAAGAAATAAAGTATTGGTTGCCTCAAATTTTTCTAAGAAGTTTTTACCATCTTATTTCCGAATGATCATGTCACAGTCAAAAATCCCAGAATACTTGAAAGTACTTTATGCTCATGTTTGTTCTGGTTTAGATTTCCGATTCTAAAATTGCTACCTTCGAGTATAAGTTTAATTTTTATAGTCTATGCTTTGGTTATTTGTCTGATTGCCGGATGCAGGCATTTTCCGAGTAGTGAATTGTTGGTACTGGAAGCCGGCTTTGTTTTCGAGTTTAAACTGGTTTAGCAATTGAGCTTCGTTGCTCGGAAAAGTTTCCGTGCTAAAGGTTGGCCGGCTCACGAAAGGCACAAGGCGGAAAGCCAGATAAACGATAAGTGCAGACAAAAAACACAGCTGCTTATGCAAACATTTTAGGCACATAAGCATTTAAGACAAAAGTGCTAAATAGAAAAAAATCAAACTTGGCACTAGCAAACGTATCATACTACTTATTTACAGACCCAAATTGTTTTTAGAATAACACATTGTTTTTTCTGATGCTCTATGATGCAGGGGGGAGGTAGGAGCTGCCGGCTCGCTGGATACATCGCCTTGATAACGTTCCGAGATGTTCAAATCTGATACGGTCTGTTTATCGTCGGAAACTTCTGTTGTTTCTTCAGCAGGCGGAGGTGGCGTGTCCACGCGGGTGAAGAACGGAGCGTTGTAGCTGGTTAAGTCAGCTACATGGCACCTGTATCCGGCGCAGGAGTCCATGATGGCTTTAATGTCCTGCTCCTGGCCGTCTTCGTCCAAAGTAGAATATCCTCTGGTCGCTTGCCAGATCACCATGCTTCCATGGTGGCTCATGACCATGGTGACAACATTCTGCGCTACGGCTCACGCGTAGGACATGTTTCCAGTCCTGGACAAGCTGCGGCATATCCTTGGCCTTGTCTCGCACTTCAAAGCCGGACATGCTATGCTTATCCGGAAGCTTAAGAACTTCGCCACTATCCTCGATGGATTGGCGGAAGTCATGAAGCAGATCACTGACTTGTGTAAGCTGGCTGGTGCGAGACTCGGCAGAGGCTGAGTCCAGTAAGTTCAGAGGATCTATGCATGTAATGCAAAATGGTTAATAAAAGAAATCCGACTTTCAAAAGGTCGAAAGATGTAGGAAAGTTAAAAAGATGGGAACATACCGAACATGACATCGTCAACTTTGGTCTTCTCCTCTCAAAGACTCTAGAGCTCAGCCCGGAGTGCCTCGGCAATATCCCTCTCTCTGAAAAAGTCGTTGTTGAGATCCAAGATATTCTTATCCTGGAGCGCAATCTTATGATCATGCTCCTCGGTAGCCATGGAGGAGGATTCGAGAACTTGAGCAATGCTCTTCTCATGATCCGCCTTGAGCTTATCCAGCTCTTGGTGGAGATCCTTGTTTTCCACCACCAGGGTTTTAAGATTCTCGGCCTCTTCAATCATAGCACAGGACTGCTTCACCAGTGTTGTAGTCAAAAGAACAACAGTTGAACAAAAATTCGACTATGAAATCAAAGGCAAGGTTTGAGTACTGAAATGATTACCTTCAGCCTCATCCCTGGAAACTTTTAGTTCAGCATTTTCAAGTCAGAGAGCTTTGATCTCTCTCCGCTTGTTGCAGATATTCTTCAATAATAACCTGGTTATATGAATTAACTTTCTGTAAGTCAGAATACCTAGAGTCAGAAGTCTACTAAAGACTCGGGCTAATATTGTAACTAATATTAGCACTAGCCTTGGGGGCTACACTAGTTCATTCTTTGGCATCCTAAGAAAGCATAAACCCGGATTGTCTATCCAACTTCATGCTTGGGGGGTATAGGATATGATATGAAATACAGTAAAACGTGAGTTGGAATTCTGACTTACATGTTGTTCATGTGTGAGCTTACTCAAGTACATGTTCACTTCAGTGGTAACCTTCTCGGCGAGGGTGTGGAATAATTGGTGGTGGTGGAAGCACACCAGCTCTTAATCCCTCGTCGCGAAGGCGGACTTGTTCAAGAAGTTCGAAGTACTTGACGTCATCTGCTTCTTGTGCTTCCTCTTCAGCAGTAATGGTCCGGCTTTCTAAGCATTGCCAGGCCAACCACTGGATTTCCTCCGTAGATTTCCGAGAAAGGCCAAGTTTGGCAAGTCCCGGATTGCTTAGGAGATTGTCGGGCGAAGATTTCTGCCGAGGGATCATTACCCAAAGAGGGTTCACCCTTATCAAGACCTGAGTCACTCATGGTGATGTCAGTTTGTGACTCAAGGATCGCTGGCTCTGATGTTTGAGCCGGATCTTCTACAACGGTCGGAGATGGAGTAATCTCCGGTGCTGTAGAAGGTTGAGGGGCAGGAGTCGGAGGAGCTATGGCAGGAGAAACCAAGTTTAGCTTCTGCTGGCATAGGGGCTTTGAAGTAACTCCCTTCCCCTTGCCCTTGATGAGTTGTTTAGCTCTGAGAAGGTAATAGAACAAATAACATTACATCTCGGAAATAATTACAAATAAAGTACAAAGACGAAATTTGTGAGGAAAGTTACCTCTTCACAACAGGCACCTCCTTTGTATTGGTAGCCACTGTTGGAGATTTACGCTTCCGAGGAACAATGTCCGGCAGTGGGACCAACTCTCCCTCATCCTGAGAAAACTTAGGAGGATATCCCTCGATAGGAGCAAGCTCCGACTTGGGGAGGTCGGCAAGCTGAAAAGAAGAAGTATCTCAGTATTGCAAAATAATATAAAGATGAGCACATAAAAAGAGTTGCTGCTGAAGCTTAGCAGCACAACGGGATCTTCCGCTGTATGCATGTCCAGGGATAGCTCTGGAATCTTCCTCTCAATCCGCTCCCTTATCAGCCACTTGATCTGGCTTACATAATCCTTTTCCATGTAGGCTTTGGAGCTGATGCAGCGGGAATCCTTCTTTGATGATGTGATGGAGTGCATCAGTCGATCTCCATGATGTTGGAGAGGTTGGATCCGGCGTGCCACCCAGCATTGGACTAAGTCGGACCCTCTCAGGCCCTTGTGTTTCATCAAATACTCGATCCGCCTCTTGGCGAGAAGCAGATCGTCACTGAGAGCCGGAGTGACCTCGTCCCATGATTCTTGGGGAGTGGCGGCTCCATCGACGAAAGCCGGTAAAGCAGTAGCTTTGCCGGGAGCAGGAATATCCTTGTGATAGAAAAAAGTGGTCGGCCATTGCTTGACCGACTCACTGGCCATAATCCGAGGATAAACGCGCTCTCACCTAACCAAAAAACTAATAGTACCGGTAATATAAGGATTACTGACAGTAATGGAATTTCTCTGGACATGGAAGTAGTACCGAAAGAGAGTAAGGCTCGACCTAATGCCGAGATACCCCTCGCACAACGATGCATAAGCGCTCATCTCTAGGATGGAGTTTGGGGGAAGATGATGGAGATGAACTCCATAGTGATTGATAACCTCGGAAAAGAAATCTGAGGGAGGAAAACTCAGACCTCTATCAAGGTGAGTGCCAAAGTGCACTCGCTCGCCGTCGCGAGGGCTGGGGATGGTTTTTCTGAAGCCGCTGCGCCAGTCGCCGGTGCGGAGGAGCCCTTCTTCTTCCACGCCGCGGAACTTGGCATCATCGAGGACGCACGGGATCCAAACCCCGCGATTGCTCTCTTTCTCCGCTGTTGCTGCCGTCACCGCCGTGCCGGAGGATGATGCGAAAGCCATTTTGCCGGTGTGCCGGTGACCTTGGATGGGCGGTGCTGGGAATTTTTGGGGAGTAGAGGAGCTCTAGGTTCATGGGAGGAGTAGATGAGAAGGAAACGGCTCAAGGAACTAGTGAAGGAGACGGGGAAAAGAATCCTCACCACTTATATCCATCGGCCGCGTCAAGATTCGTGTAAACGGTACAGTGGACGTGCCACGCGTCATGGAAAGAACTTGGTAACCCCCCACGCGATGATTACACTGCCTCGATCTCCATGCACGCTTTGAAACGGCGCCTCGGTTCCGTGAAAGGTGAACCCACCAACGGTCATGCTGATAGGAAATGTCTATCAGTGATGTGACTTGACCATGACTGGTGTTAGATGACGTCAGAGACCAAGTTCCGGCTTAGTTTGAATTTCGAGCTGGAAATCCGAATAATGTATTATAGGTCCGACTCATATTTGAGATCCAAATCGTATCTTTTCTTTTGAAGTTTCAGGAACCCTTCAAGATTCTACAAGCCGAAGATCAAGCTAGACGATAATGAATCCGACTTTGGATCTTGGAGGCCTCCGGGGGATGCTGTTGGGGATATACTTTTCGGGTATCCTCACTGTACCTCACTGACTAGGGTGGCCCACTTCGGGTTAGAGCTTTGCTTCACGGGTGACCCAGTCAAGGAGAAGAGACGGAGTCCAGTCCAGCTATGGGAAGGCCCAGAAGACTTACCGACATAGGCCCATAGTGTTACTTGTAGTTCAAGATGTACTATGTAACCGACTCTTAGTCGTAGCCGGATAGATCTCTCCTGTAAACCCTAGGCTGGATATCTATATAAGCCGTCCTAGGGATAACCTTTAGGGTACCCTCACAATAGTCTACAATCTCAACTCACACAGGCGAAACCCTTGTAACCCATATTCCGGCTCTGTCGTATTACTGGATTGCTAGCAGGAGTAGGATCCGTCCAAAGCCGGCGGATTCAAACCTAGGTAAACTTGTGTGCTCACCGTCCTGGAATCCCGTACGTCTCACACCCCTCTCTTCCACACACTTCGAGGACCCCCCCTCATGGCGTACTTGTCATCAATCCGACGACACATTCTACTTAGACCATAACTGTATCATAGCTTTTGAGAACCTTAAAAACAAATTAGTTTCGGCACCCATCATGCAATCTCCAAAATGGGATGAACCTTTTGAAATCATGTGTGATGCTAGTGACTATGCTTTAGGGGCTATGTTAGGACAGCGAGACTGAAAGAATTTAAATATTATTTATTACGCTAGTAGACCTCTTAATAAGATTCAGAAAATTTTTGCTACTACAAAAAAACAGTTCCTAGCTATAATTTTTGCTTGCGACAAATTTAGATCTTACATCATAAATTCTAAGGTAATAGTTCATACAGATCACCAAGCTTTGCGTCATCTCCTTGTGAAAAAGGATGTGAAGCCCTGGTTGATTAGGTGGGTTATATTACTACAAGAATATGATTTGAAAATAGTAGATAGGAGAGGTAAGGATAATCCAGTAGCACTCATCTCTCTAGGATAGAGGGAATAATTACCGACCCCGTACCTATAAATGAGTCATTTCCGAGAGAATATTTAGCAAATGTTGAAATTGCTGATCCTTGGTATGCAGATTATGCTAACTATCTCGTATTAAAATTTATACCTCCTAGTATGACAAGAAGTCAAAGGATGAAATTCTTTAATGATCTTAAATATTACTTTTGGGATTAGTCGTATCTATATCCTCATGGACCTGACGGAATGATTCGGAAGTGTGTTCCTAACCATGAAATGAATGGGATTTTGCAAGCTTGTCATGACAACCTGTATGGAGGACATCATGCAGGCAAGCGAACTGCAGCAAAGGTACTTCAATCCGGATTCTATTGGCCCACCTTGCTTAAGGATGCACACAGGAATGTAGAATACAACGATTGCCAAAGAAGATGTAATATAGGTAGGAGACAAGAAATGGCCATGAATTATAGTCTTATAATCGAACCCTTTGATGTAGGGGAATAGATTACATGGGACCTTTTATAGAATCAAATGGTTATACTCATATTCTTATTGTTGTCGATTATGTTACAAAATGGGTTGAAGTTATTCCAACAAGCCATGCAGATGTAGCCACCTTAGTGAAAATGATCAAGGATGTTATATTCCCCAGGTTTGGAGTTCCTAGGTTCTTAATTACTAATGGTGGTTCTCATTTTATGAAAGGAACTTTCATCAAAATCTTCAGCAAATATGAAGTAACTCACCGCGTTGCTTCACCATATCATCCTCAAACGAGTGGTCAAGTGGAACTCTCCAATAGAGAATTAAAGACCATACTCGAGAAGACGGTGGACAAATCAAGAAAAGAATGGTCATACAAGTTAAATGACACTCTATGGGCATACCATACTTCGTTTAAAAATCCAATGGTATGATGCATTATAAGATGGTATACGGTAAGGCACGCCATTTACCTTTAGAATTGGAACACAAAGCTTTCTGCGAAATCAAGAACCTAAACTATGATCTTAAAGCAGTAGGAGAATTTTTTTTATTAGATATTCATGCTTTGGACGAGTTTAGAAGTGAGGCTTATGAAAATGCTAGACTGTTTAAAGAAAAAGTGAAAAGATAGCATGATAGAAAAATAGAAAATAAGACCTTTAAAAGTGAAGACAAAGTGTTGCTCTATAATTCTCGTCTCAAGTTGTTTCCAGGGAAGCTCAGATCAAAGTGGGAAGGCCCTATGTAGTTGAAGAAGCTTATTCATCAGAAGAAGTGAAGCTTTAGGTGAAAATACCCTCTATTTCATGGGTGGTAAATGGACAATGCTTGAAGCATTATCGAGTAAAAGAAGATATAAGTGCAGTCACCATACAAGTGATCACCCCAGAAGAGGTGATTAAGCAAAGATATACAAGGGATGTAAACTGCAAGAACAACGGACTCAGGACAAAATGAGCAACACTACGGTCAAGCTATTGACCATAAAAGAGCGCTTCATGGGAGGAAACCCATGCAAAGTAAAGGTTTGAGTAAGTTTTTAAGTTTTTATGAGCTTGTGTTAATGAGGAACATTTGAAGCTCTAGCAAAGAAAAAGGAAGATTGATAACGCCAATATTGGTCAAAAATTTAAGCTGTCATTTTTCTGTCAAAACTTGATATTTTGTTAAGTTTCAGATTAATAAAGAATCCTTGGAGAAGCAGGAAATTTTTGGTGGACACAGAAGGTTTTACGACCAACTATATGGTGGGAATAAAATTCTGGTCATATAGCCGCGGTCGTATAGTTGTTTCGACATCACCCCTTTCGTCCACGAAAGGTACTAATAGTTTAACGACCAACTATACAGTGGGAATAAAAATTCCAATTGTATAGTTGTCGTCGCATAGATATCGATGCCTTTGACAAAGCTCTTTTCTGGGTACTAATAGTTTAACGACCAACTATATAGCGAGAATAAAAATTCCAGCTGTATAGTTGTGGTCGTATAGATATTGACCCATCTCCAAAAAAATTATTCGTAGTACAGAGGGTTTAATGACCAACTATACGGCAGGAATAAAAATTCCCGCCCGTATAGTTCCGGTCGTATAGTTTGTTCCACCATAGAAAATCTATACTCGGTTCATAACTATACGACGGGACCTATACGGGCCATGCCTGTATAGTTGCTCGTTACGAAAGGCGGCTGGGTTTTTGACCTCGCCTTTTAAAGCTGATCACATCTAATCTTTTTCATTAAGTTTTCGCAGAGCTACAGTCTCCAGCCTCGAAAAATCCTCGCCATTCCTATACAAGACCCTCTAACAACATCCGTGCAACGAAGCCATGCAACCCTTCCATGTCAACAAGATCTGGAGGAAGAAAGAGGAGAAGCCCGTGAAGAGGATCGAAGAAGTAGAACCTAAAGGATCACCATCATCATCCAGTCCGGAGATAAAGCCTCTCCCAAACTGGGAGGACATGTTCCCGCAACGGATGGACATGAAGAGGCAAGCTGAGTGGGGAAAGAACAAGGATGAGTATCTCCCTAATCCCTATCATCACAACATAGGATCCTATTATAAACCTCCTCTTGGGCCATCACCTCTTAAACATAAGAAGGTGCAGCAAGATGAGATTCATGATAAGATCTATGAGTTGGAAAAAGCTTCGAAGGCATGTGTTGAAAAAATTGGAGAAGGGATTGACTTCTACTGGATGATGAGCAAAGACCTTGAGAAAAAGGTTGATGACATTGATGGTAGAGTTGGTTTCTTGATTAAAACTGTTTTTGAGTTGACAGATGAGAAGAAATTCCTCAAGAAGAAAATGTTAAAGATTCAATATGACATGGCCGAGCTCAGCATCCGCTTTGCAAGCATAGTTAAAGATGGCAACACAAAATAAGAGGGCAATACTCTTCCTACCTAGGAGGAGGAATAAGTACCAACAAGGAGTTATTTGATCCCACCTGGCTTGATTCCAAGCTTGTGGAGATCTTTAAGACCTTGTAATCGATCCTATAAATTTTACATTACTATCTTAAGTTTTGCATTAGTTCAAGTTTAGAAATAAAGTTTGCATCATTCGAGTTCCCTTAAGGAATAGTCGATCCCATTTGTGAAATTCTGAGTTTATTATCATATATGGAGCATTATTGAGTTTGTGTTTGTTTTATTGGATATATGAATGGCTTGAGTATAATTTTGCTTGCACTTGCTGATAACAATAGGAGTCTTCCACACCATTGGTATTAATGGAACATATAAAGATAATTTAATTAATATGTTGTAAGTTCATGGTTTGATTTACAAAAGTAAAAATAATATGATTAGTCAAATTGAAAAAGACACCCTGAACAAAGGAGAATAAAAAGTATTATCAAAATAGAGTGAGGACAAGTCGAGGTAGAATCTTCAAGTCATAAAGATGCTTCATATACAATTGGAATTCAATAATTGAGATCGTTAAACTTTGGATTCCTACATGAAGTGGAATGTATGGCTAGCTTCTTTGCACAACACTTAAACAAAAGTGTGAGCATGAATAAATAAATAAATAAAAAGAGCGAATGTGCAAAGAGAAAGTAGGCATACACCACTATATTGTGGTATGACTAAGAAATTTGAGATTTTTGAATCCCAAGTGAATATGTTAATCCTAAAACACTTGGGACTACCTGGCTGACTTCGGTCGAACTGAATACTTTTACATCATGTTGAGATTCATCTTTTGTGAACTGTTGATCACTAAGGTGTGGAATACTTCTAATATTATTCAGATGGTTCGAGTAGGGTACTATTCATGAACATATTCCTATGTATCATATATGATAAACACATGCTGCAATCACCTCATGTATTTTATCGACTCAGCTTCATGAATAGGAGGATCACATCCATTAAGCTAAACTTGCTCGGGGCGAGCAAGAGTCTAAGCTTGAGGAAGTTGATGAGTGCATATTTGCATCATGTTTTATATTATTATTTTGCATTGTAGATGTAGGATCTTGGTATTTTACAGCGTCCGCCCGCATGTTTTATGTCTGTTTTCACCAGGATCAGGACAGATGATGGATAGAATGGACACCATCCTTGGAGCTATTGTACTGGGGATAAAAGGAGTAAAAAGCAACGTAAATCGCTTATTTGGGAAATATCAATAATACCAGAAGAAAACCCGAAGCGATCAAGGCTTACAGACGATTCAACAACCAACTATACGATCGAAATACTTTTTCCGCCCGTATAGTTCCGGCTGTATAGTTGGCGCCGCCACTGCCTCCTCAAATAGTTTCACCTCGTCCAACTAGATCAGGGAGACGACATACAGAACACCCAGAAATCGCCGAAAACCTCACCTCCGTAAGGAATCTGGAGGGAGAACTCGCCCAAGGGATCCATCTTCGCCCTATGTAGATCCAGGAGGCCAAGGCATTGATATTCATCTTCATCAACCGCTGTACCACCATCATCTCCATCCATCCCATCTTCACCCATCTAGATCTTGTTGTAATTTCCATACTCGTTGTGGATTTATACAAGAACTATTCATTTACAATCGATTCCATTACCATTGCTATGATGTTTATTGCCTCCATGTCTGACTAGATCTTTAGTTCTTGGGGAGATGGAGAAACCCTAACATATGATTGAGATAAGATAGAGATTATTATGTTATACATCATTATGTGTATGGGTTAATTGTCTTCATCTTGATGTTGGGAGTTGTGCACCTCCTTAATATTTGGCTCTTATGGGGACTCGATGAAGGGGATTACTTGTTGGTAGACGGAGGGATGATAACACTTAATGTGACTATAAACCTGTTGTTATTCTTTACGTGAACTCATAAAGCCATGTCCATTCCATGGAGAAATCACTTAATTGCGGGATACTACGATTGATGTCGTTTATCTATCGGCTGTGGTTATGAAGGATGATGTGAGTAGTGGTTGCTGCCTATTTGTCCATATATGGAGATCCCCCACATATATACATATCATGAGAATATTTGTTATAATAATCTTGATTGCTTAGTCTAAATTGCTAGTGGTGTATCCACCACTCCCTGAGAACGCCTTTTTCCCTACTGTAGTTCCAAGTTCTCCTACATAAGCGATTCTTACTTTCTGCATTAAGTTTTACTTTACTTTACTTGCTTCGTTCAACCAAAAACCCCAAAACGACTCTACTATTCTTGCATCTTAAATTTATTCCTTAAGTACTTTGTTTAGTTTTAGTTAAAAGCATTTTATTCTTTCGCCTACTGCTCCCTGTGGGATCGATATCTTTTTTTAAAACTAGCTACAAATGATCTGCACTTGTAGTCATCAGCGGCATGTCCTACTCGTCCTCGTCGTTTGGTGAGGTTTGCGAGCGCGGCCATGGCGGACCTGTGGAGGGCACATAAAGTTCCCACCGAATGTGCCTTCTCTTTAAGCACCGCTTGGTCTTGTGACTTGTGCAACGCCAATGCCTCCCCCGTGATCAAGTTTGAGTGGCATAATGTCCATACAAAACTTCTCATGCACGACGGAACATTGCTGTCGTGCGTTTCCGGTGATGGCGTGCTTCGCCCGCTAGTTGGCATCGTGGTTGGGGAACTCCTCGCCGGGGATATCTTCATCACACAACCAATCGCACATCTCGTATTGAGTAACAAAGTGTTATTGTGTTTGTCATCTACATCAAATACCTAGCCATTAATATTTATTTTGATAATTGTTATTTGATTCTGGTATTATGAGAACAATTGTTGTTCAAATGATTACTGTATTCCATAGACGATGGATGAACCATTATAAGTCTTGTTGGTGAAATAACATTCATAACACTAATGATAAAATGTCATAAGACAAATGATTATAATTTCACTTAAGTGTGACACCACCATTTAAGTTATATTGGAAAGAAAGACATGAAGAAACTCCATGTTGATGGAATTTATAAGTCAATTTTTTCGAATAAATTGAGGCTTGTAAGAATATCCTATAGATAATTGAACTCCATTCATGGGACAAAATAGAATGAGTGGCTAACTTATTGGAGGTCATACATGTGATGTATGTGGTCCATTATGTGAAACTGTGTGTGGTGGATTATTCTACATACTATACTTTCACGGAGGACTTGAGTAGATATATGAGTTTATCTATTTAATGAGAAACAAGTATGAGACATTATGAAGCATGTTCAAAGGTTTCAGTGTGAAGTAGAAATCATCATAATAATAGAATCAAGAGTTTATGATTGGACCATAAAGGAAGATATTTTGGTTACAAGTTTAGAAAACATCTAAAGTTCATAAATTGTTTCGTAAACTTGAGATTCCTGAAACACCATAGTATTATGGAGTATTTGAGAATGTAATTGACCTAGTTTAACTTGGTAAGATCAAAGATAAAACTGCCATTATAATTTAAAGATTATGCTATAGGGGCTACCACTTTTACACTGAAAAGAGCAACATCATGATGCATTGAAATGGCAAGGGATAAAACGCATGTTATCCTTTCTTAAACTTTGGTATACAAGGCATATGTAAAATGTTTACAACCAAAATTTGGATAAGCACATCTTTGTAGGTAATCCCAAAGAAACCATTGGTTATTCCTCCACTGTAACATTTAAGACAAAACGTGTTTGTCATTGGGAATGACAAATTTGTTGAGAAGGATTTTTCGTGAAAAGTTAAGTAGGAGGACAATAGAATTTTGATGAGGTTGATGAACCTAAGCAACATGTGCTAAGTAGCACAGCATCAGAAAGTGTTCTAGAGGAAGCTATAGTGCGCATGGATCCTATGCCTACAATTGTTGTAGTCCCAGAGATCTAAGTTCCTATTGACCCTTCCAGATCTGGTAATAATCAAATATCAAGATTTGAGGACTAAGTGGCAATAATAAACTGACTACATACAAAGAAGCAATAATGGATCCTGACTCTATTAAATGGCTAGAAGCCATAAGAATCCGCGATAGTATCCATATAAAAATCAAGATGTGAACTTGGTAGACCCCTCGGAAGGCGTGAAGTTTTTAAGGCGTAAATGCATCTACAAATAAACCGACATGGATGTTCACATCTGTGAAATGGTTCATATGTCGGAAAGAAGTTTACGACAATGTTCAAAGAGTTGAATACGACAAGATTTTATCTTTCGTACATTTAGTCTATGAATTCTTGTAGCAACCACTACATATTAAGATATGGTTGTTGAAAAAACAAAACAACATTCTTCTAATAGAATGGTTACCTAGGATATGTGCATGACCCTATCGAAAGGGTTTTGATTGAATCAAAGGGTGCTAAAAGGTATGCGAACTTCAATGGTTGAAGTAAGCACCATAGAGTTAGAAGCTCCACTATGATGGAACTCTTAAAGAGTTTGGTTTCACCAGAAATGATGAAGAGAGCTTATAGATACTTCTAATGCTTTATGTAGAAGAAATTTTGTTGATTGGAAATAATATATCTTTTATTTATGCAAATTAAGAATTTCATTAAAATTTGGATATTGATGAAAGATTTAGGCAAAACCAGAGTATTAGTGACGAGGGGTTAACTCATCAATGCCCATCGCAGATGGGCTTAGGTTCGAGGAAGTAGGGAGCGATGGAGGCATCGATCGGCTATGAAACAAGCACAAAGGGATGCAAGGTTTACCCA
The DNA here is from genome assembly GCA_910589775.1 of Avena eriantha. NCBI lineage: Eukaryota > Viridiplantae > Streptophyta > Magnoliopsida > Poales > Poaceae > Avena > Avena eriantha. The sequence goes on along the minus strand of OU342745.1, from coordinate 203,478,143 downwards.
GGTTCAGGCCTCGTAGAGGACCCTACTCCTGCTTGTCTACTGTTGGAATTATTGAGGAGTCGAAAGTTACAGGGGTGCGCAGATGCACTCTGGCGATGGTGTGGAAACTAGGGTTGTGTGTGTTGTCCTTCTCTCCGCCCCTCCTAGCCTTTATATAGATAAGCAAGGTCTCGGGATAGCGAGCCGAGTCGGTTACAGATTAGGGTTTTCCCTTTTAAACTTCTATCTTAAGTTTGTCATGTGCTGCAAGTAGTCAAAGTCTCCTAGGCCATCCGGGTCTTGACTGGGCCTCAACAACGTTGTGGGCTTCTTCTAAGCTGGACCTTTTATACCAAGCTCGAGTACCTATGAGATATGCCCATGTCAGTAGCCCCCGAGTGTCCGGTTGAATCACAGATTCAAGTGGAGACTTATGAAGCTCTTGAGTGGAGAGTTAAGCATGTTTTTGAATGCTTCAATTTATGTCATAGGGATTGTTGATATACATGCCTAATTCATTCGACTGGATTGGGATCAGTTAACTTCCTTAGGGCAAAACAACGCAATCTACTCAAAATCGAGTCCCCGGACTCGAATTCGGAAAAGTGTTGCCGTAATTCGACTCATGTCGTGCAGGTCTTATAGAGTCGAATCCCAGTGTATAAGTGTGAGCACTCGACGCGTCCGTCGAGGCTTATTTCATCGTACCTGTAGGCACAGATCATTTTTGGTAGAGCGCAGCAGGTGCGTTGCCAGGCCTTCTTTAGGTCTTATCTTCATGCCGCAAGCGTGGCATCCGAATGTTGTCATCACGAAGATGATTCGGGTGGCCCAGGAGACGTAGTCTCTTTGGAGGGAAAATATGAGGCGGAGTCACCAATGCTTTAGAGTGTGGACATAGTCAACACACAGTTATATATAAGGAGAAAATCATAGGGTGCGTGACCAGTGCTCCCTATGGGAGTAGCCTCTGAGTGCCTATTCGAGTCGTAGACTCGTGTGGGGACTATAAGTGTTTTCGACTGCTGTCATCTTTTGTTTGTTCAGTTGAATATGCCTTCAAGGCTCCATAAGGGAGTAACCCTGAATCCTGAGTCGAATTGTTGATTCGAATAAAGGGTTTTGAGAGGAAATACATTATCATAATGCTTTGGCAATCTATAAAGTTTATCAGGTGCGAGGCCAGTGCTCCTGTTAGGAGTAGCCCCCGAGTGCTTGGTCGAGTCGAAGATTCGAGTAAGGACTAGAGTAGTCAGAAAATGCTCCTGCTGGAGTAAATGACGTCAGTGCTGACAAGGAGATGATCTCACCTTCCCGCTTGAGCGGTTTTGACAGGACGTGATGAAAGTGGGCCCCATTTCTGTCCTAGATTTGACCTAGCGTGCGTAATCTTTGATTTTAACTGTGTCTCCTCGATTCTCGCGTGTAATGGGAGGAGTGGAGTGACGGTTCGCTGTTTGCTCTACCATGCTTCTATACCGATTTGCGCCACGCGTCTGGCTGGTGTTCTGCTGGCCGTTGGATGGCATCTGCGGGGAGGTTAAGTATGGATTTGTTGTGCGGTAATGTCCCACAACTCATCTTCTTCCTCGCGCGCTGCCTCCATTGCTACTCCTTGTCGTTCCATTGCTCGCACCCTCTTACTGCGTTGGACGGTCTTCGCACTTTTCCCAACTACTTTCTGCGCTCCCACCGCAAGCGCCAGATGGGGAAGAAGAAAGGTGCTTCTGCCGCTGGATCTACGACTGCCACTATAGCAGCCAAGAAGAAGGGTGCCGCCGCCACGGGCACCGACACTACCGCCACGGCTGGAAAGAAGAAAGGCCCAGGCACACGCGTCACGAATGGGTCATGGTGGTCAACCACCATCAATGGCACAGAGCTCTTCAACCAGCGCCAAGATGGTTCTCTCCCTGCTACGGAAGATGACTACCGAATTCCCGGTGATGAGGTAATCCCTAGTCCTCCCACCGGATTTCGGGTGATGTTCCTTGCATTTATCATTCACGGTCTTTCTCTCCCCCTTCACAAGTTTGTGAGGGGGTTGCGCTGCTTCTACGGGCTCCAGCTGCATCAGCTGACCCCAAACTCCATCCTTCACATCGCCTGGTACATCACCATTTGCGAGTGCTGGCTCGGAATCGAGCCACACTTTGGGATCTTCAAATAACTTTTCAAACTCAAACGCCGCCAGGCTCTGGGTCGGTAGTCTATGATATAGGAGGCTGCGGGATCCATGTCGACTCCAATGTCACATATTTTTCCATCAACTTCAATGCATCTTTCCGAGGATGGAGGGAGAAGTGGTTCTATATTCGCAACCAGAAGGTTGATGAAGAACACTACGAACCCGCCCCTTTTGATCCGACGGCAGTATGCAAGAGAAGGAGGTCATGGAAGAACACGGTGATGCCCGACGAAGCCAAGGAAACCGAGGCTCTGTACCAGCGTGTCTATGACCTTGAGCTCCGCATAGGCAAGGAAATAGGCAGCGCAGACCTCATTCGCACTTGGATGCACCGTCGAGTGTAGACGCTGCAGGCTAGGGTGCATTGTTGACTCGTGTAATAACGAGCTCGTTGGGGAACTCCAAGAGGAAGGTATGATGAGCACAGTAGTAAGTTTTCCCTCAGTTATAAAACCAAGGTTATCGAACTAGTAGGAGCAAGGAAACACCTCCAAGGTGTTGTTTCCAACTTGGAATCCTACACAACACAACCACAGAACTTTGCCCCCAACTTACAGTGAGGTTGTCAATCTCACCGGTTTTGCTGAAAACAAAGGATTAAACGTATTGTGTGGAAGAAAGTAATAGCTTGCAGAAAGTAAACAGAAAATAGTAAACATTTGTAGATTGATGGTAAAAGAAAGGACCGGGGTCCATAGTTCACTAGTGGTGGTTCTCCATAAAATAGATAACATGTTGGGTGAACAAATTATAGCGGGGAAATTGACAAACATCGAGAAATCACACATGCATATACTAATCATCTTGACTCCTTTGAGATTCGATTGGGCATTACAACATTATCCATAGACCCTAATCCAACTGCATCTATGACTAATAATCCACCTCCAGGTTATCATCCGACCCCCTCCAGTATTAAGTTGCAAGCAACATATAATTGCATTACGCATTGCGTGTAAAGTAAACAATACGATTGTTCCATGAACAAAGGATTGCTGTTTTCTCCCTAATAGCAACAACACATCTAGTACTTAGAGATTTCTGTCACTTCCCCAGATTACTAGAGGCATGAACCCACTATCAAGCATAAATACTAACTCTTGGAGTTTCTAGCATCTACTTGGCCAAGATAGCTACTAACAACGGAAAGCATGCAAGATCACAAATAACAAAGACATGATAAAATCAATAATAAATCTAAAATAGTATCTCAATATCCATCGGATCCCCGCAAACACAACATGTAAGATTACAAATAGATGATCTTGATCATGAACGGAGCTCACAAGATCTAAACATGATAGCACAAAGGAGAAGAACCAACCATCTAGCTACTACATGACCCCGTAGTCCAAGGATGAACTACTCACCCATCACACCGGAGGCTTGCATGCTGATGAAGAAGGGGTCCATGGTGAATTTCCCTCTCTAGCAGGGTGCCGGGAAGAGCTTCAGATCCTTCCAGATCTAGGGATGGAGATGATGGCGGCTATAGATTCTTTCGTGGAATTTTGATCGGGTACTTAGGGTTTCTGTATCGGAGGCATCTTATAGTTGGAAGGGGAGGCAAAGGGGGTGCTGTAACACCCTCAAATCGTCCCTATGCAAGTTTTAGCCCTTTCTCCCAAACCCGCATAGAAACGATTCAAGGACGCCTACCAAGCACTTTCGTGCGGGTGGAAAACGAAGTAATACCATTACACAACAGTCCTTGAAGGGACCCACAGAACAGATATATATACAACACGACTCCAAGAGTCAAGATTATAGATAGACACTACAAATATCCAAATCACCTTGAAAACAATACAGCGTCCGAGTACGGACAAGATGCAAATGGGGCTAAGAGCCCTGAAGAATAACCAATGGCATCCATAACCCTGCCCAGGCCAAGCCGGAAGGGTAACCCTGCTAACGACGTCGATCTCAAACCTGCTAAAACAAAAGGGGTGCCCACAGAGGGCAAAGGAAAAAGAGGAGCGTCAGTACTGAGGCCAGTACACGACGAGGCTAGAATTCGGCGGCTCTCGCCTACATAGGTATGGTGGACTGAAGCGGCAGCGAAGCATGCACTAAACAACTTATAGAGACTCGATACATCTGTCGGCTATTAGAGAGGGATAAGAAAGACCTACCCGGATCCAACCTTATACTAACACCAATCATACCCATCCTGGTATTTCCCCCTTGAGACCAAACGAGGAAGTCAAACCGAGGAACTCACACAGTTGGCAGTTTTATTGATTCGATTATAGTTGAAGCACTTACTAGTCAGATATAATTGTCCTGAGGAATCCCAAAACCTAGCAATTGTTAGCACTTTTATCACATTCCATTGGAGTTGAAATACTTACTAGGAAGGTACAGCATGTCACAAAACAACCCCAGATCCATCAGTTGTTGGCATTTTAATATCCATTCCGTGATAGTTGAATCTGATTACTAGTCATATATTAAGTCAAGTTTATAGCACTACTTTAGTTATGCTTGTCTATCATCGAGATACTGTGCTCCAAGTCGTCCATAACCGCGAACACGGCTTTCAGAAATATTTACCCTGCAGGGGTGCACAAATAGCAACACACACACGATCAACCTCGGAAAAAACCAACTCAAAATCCAACGAGGCTTTCACGACAAAGAAATCACAGGATTCATAAAATATTTCAGGGGGCACCCCATTAAGCTACCCGCAACGAAGTTGGCTGGCTCCGAGACGGGCCCAAGGTTTGTGCCAATGGCTGTAAACGACTAGGAACCCGAAAGTGTGATTGGGCTTGTCGATACCGCGAAAACACTCCACAATCCTAAACAGTACAGGTGCTCCACGCACAATCATAAATAAAGCAGTGAAACATGGCATAAGTACATGATAGTAATAAAGCCCCAAACTAGTTTGTGGCCCTAAGAAATAAGAAATGAATCAAGCTCTGGCTAAGGGGGATTCATAGAGTCTCCCGTATGTGGATAGTGCGAATAGTCAAGGAACAGGTATCAAGTACTCGGGGCCTACGGGACACAAGTGGACATAAAAACCAAATAACATATATTGCCCGCCGGTGCCTCTTTCATTAGTTATCACGGCAATTTAATAGTTGTAGTTAAAGACATGATCATCTCCACCATTAACATCTGCCAGCATTCCAACAACTGTGGTACTCGACAACACGAGATCGCACCTAAGCAAGCAACTACGACTCGCAAGGCCAGCTATCTACCAAACAACAGGTATTAGGAGGTGTCCATGGCAATATAGGGGCTGCACAGGATATATAACTGGTGCACGGAAACTAAAGCATCGCGACACGGATAGCAATAGATCAACAGGAGGAAATAAAGACTATAAATGCAAAATAGGTAGAAGGGAGAGAGATGCTCGCCTGGGAAACTCTGCCGAAGATACACCAGAGAACTTGTTGATACTCGCATCCACTCAACGGCCTAATCCGTGAAGAAGCAAAGCACTAAAAGAAACACTGGATGCACTATTTAATACTACGGCAAAAGATCTGGCATGATTATGATATGATGCATGGCATGGCAAGGATGCGATGCAACTAGGCAATATTAAGCGGAACCGGGGTCCTGATAATTAATTAGGAGGTTCATATTGTTTAGGTACCCCGCAATTTAAATGTTGTATTAACAAGGCGAAACAGGGCATCGGTTCGCTACACAAATTTAAATGGAGTCCGGAATAAGACTAGAATAGCCCGCATATAGACTCCATATTTAATTTAGGTGAATCGACAATTTAACCCAACCCACCAGATGACATGTATGCAAGCATGATGATTTAATGATGCGACAGGTATATGTCATATTATAAAAATAGAGGCTTAGGGTCACACATCTGGGTTCGGAAGATCTTGGGTTCCGGGGGTCCGGGGTCCGGTCTCAGGGTTGGACGGGAACAACGAGGTTCGGATACACGATGGAGAACTTGTCATGACGTGACGGAGATCTTGGGTTACAAGCGGTCGATCTTGTCGTCGATGGCGAACTTGAATGGATCAGGTTCCGGTGGTCTTCGGGTCCGTGTAGACGGTTATGGCGTTCGAGATGAAGAACTTGGTGTTCCGTGTCGGCGATCTTGGCGGTCATCGGAAGAACTCGGAGATGTCTCCACTTTGCAGTCTCGACTTCGGATCGAGGCTTCGGGGTTCCGTTCGGCGCCGTTGGCACTCGGAAGATCTTGTCGGGGTTCTCGGCTTCGGGATCGGGCTTCAAACTCCAGGAGGAAGATCTTGGCATCCGCATTGGAGGTGCTTCGAATCTGCATCCGCGAAGAAGACCTTGGTGTTCTGGACCAACCTTCGGGTTTGTGTCGCTGAACTTGTCGTCCATGAAGAGGGACTTGGGTTGTCGCGGTTACATCGTCGGTGGCGATCTTGGATTGAGTGAGGGGCTCTGCGGCAACGAATAGGCAAGGAGATAGCCAGCCGAGACCAACACTGGCATCAGTTTAGCGGCCAAAGTAGCATCAACGAGGTCTTTGCCCGATCTCTAGTCCTGGCCCACGCGGAGATGCAGGTCGGGGAAGGCAGATGCAGCACTGGCTGGAGGAGCCTGAGGAAGCGATGCTGCATGCTGCTGTGAGGACTCGCGCGAGGAACAGGGCCGGAGTTTGGGGCGGCAGCTCACGGGAGAAGCGAGGTGAGGAGGCGGAGGCAGATGCAGGGGAGGGCGACACACGCGGCCTCGGCGCGTGGGTGCGGACCAGAGCAAAGAGGATCAGGAGATGGCAGCCGGCGGCGGCCTCGCGCGAGATGCGGCCGGTGGAGGACGACACGCTGGTGGGGCATGAGGCGGCGGTGGCTTGAGGCGGTGCCGGGGCGAGCGGCCCTGGCACCGGGGCGGGGGCCGGCGAACTGGCGAGGCTAGGGGAAGGGGCCGGAGGCGCCATGGCACGGGAGGTGGTCGGCGCAGACGAGAGAGGACGGCTTGCAAGGAGGATGGAGGAGCCCGGGAGAGGGACAGAGCCGGGGAAGAGCTCGGCTCAGGTGAGGCAGGATGGTGGCGGTGGAGAGCGGGGCCGCGGAGGTGAGGAGCGTCACGGGGATGGCGGCGGCTTGGAGGTCGACAGCGGGAGCTCTGGTAGGTGGAGGCGGTTGGTGGCGACGAAGGGATGGCGATGGAGCGGTTCGTGCGTGAGGCAGAGGAAGTACGGGGCCAGCGGGAGTGGGCTCGGGCTGGCGGCGGCGACAGGAGGCGGGGTAGGTGGCTGCCGGCAACTGAGCGGCGGCGGAAGGACACGCTCGAGGAAGGACAGCGGGGTTGGTGGGAAGAGGGAGGCGAAACGGGGCGATGAGGGAGAGAGAGGAGCGGGCGACACGGGGTCTCCGCGTGCGTGCCAGGTGGTGGGGCCGGGCAGGGGCGCCTGGGGATGCGGGAGGAGACAGCGCGCGTGGTTCGCTGGAGCGTGGTGCGGGCGGGGATGAGGAAAAGAGCGGCAGGTGGCGATGGGTGGTGGGACCGGAGGGAAAAGGTGGCGTGCGGAAGGGGTGTTTCTCGCGCTAGCGGGGTGTGCGTGCGTGCGGATTGTGTGTGTGTGGGAGTGGCGTGGTGCATGGGAGGTGGCCGGATTGGTGGGGCCAGATGGTGTGGGAGGTTGTCGGCTGGGCGGGAAAAGAGCTGGGAGGAGGAAGTGTGGCGGCGGGGCAGGAGGGAGTTGGAGGGAGGAGGGGTAGGTAGGCTGTGGGGATTAGGGTTAGGGCTAGATTTAGGGTTTTGGAGGTGGCCGGCCGGGCTTTTGGGCCTAGCGGCTGCCCCCTAAAAACAACTTAAATATTTTATTATTTAAAAATGGGGCTTTTGAAATTCATTTGTAGACGAAACAAAATATTCTGGAGATCCGGGTTTTAATTTGAAATAAAGACGGGGCGTTTAGAAAACAAAACTAGGCTTTTTGAAAATAGTTTTTAAGCAAACCATGCATGATGATGACGATGCTCAAATGCAATGTGGCATGATGACATGAGCATGCGGTCATGATGATGCAATGCACAAAAACACAGCGATTTTCTAGTAGTGGTTTTAGCGGGGTGCTACAGGTGCCCTAGGCGGTCACACCACCCTCTGGCGCGGGCCAGGCCTGGCCGCACGGCCAGGTGGTGTGGCGGCCTTCTGGCCCTTCTCCGTCTCGTATTCTGGCTCCGTGTCCCCCTCGGTGAAATATTGACTTTGGCTTTTGTCCCGTCCAATTCCGAGAATATTCATTTTCTGACTTTCCTGAAACCAAAATGAGCAGAAAATAGGCAGCTGGCACTGTGGCATCTTGTTAATAGGTTAGTCCAAGAAAGTGTATAAAAATACTCCAAAGTTGGAACAAAACATAAGAAAGTAGATAAAAACCAAGCATGGAACATCAAAAATTATAGATACGTTAGCAATGTATCAACATCCCCAAGCTTAGCTCCTGCTCGTCCTCGAGTAGTTAAGTGATAAAAAGAAAGAATAATTTTTGAGGTGACATGCACCATCATAAACTTGTTCAAAGTATTTGTAAAACATTGAAAGTTGGGATCATAGTACTTCAACATAGCATAAAAGATAAAGTTCTAACGATAAGACATAGCAACTATGTTGTAACATGAAAAGGCACAAACAAAAGATTCATGAATAACAATGCTTTGCAAGACGTTTGTTTGTTTCACATAAAGAAAACATAGCATAGTGGCATTCAGCTTGTCCCTCATAGAGTAGCAAAACATAAATGTATAGGACACCTTCAAAGTTCATAAGGGTGACTAGATACAAATAGTTTAAGAACAAGCAATATCAAAGTAATGCATCAATCAACAAGTCTTGGGACAATGCACATTATACTAAGAATGGCCACTATGGTCTCTCAATAGGTGCATAAAGATAGAAGATGGAGACTCAACATAAAAGAAAAAGAAAGGCCTTCATAGAAGGAAGCAGGGATTCAAGTCTCATAAAGAGCTTCCAAAAATTATGGTACTTATTAGCTTTCAGCTCTCATTGCCCCTAGCATAAGCATCTTTTGGTGGTTAAGGTTAAAGTGACACAACTAAGAGGACATGCTTGACAAGTTATAAGCTAAAATCTCATGTCCCTTACTTACGAAGATCGAACCTAATGCTACTCAACTTTAGTCACAAGTAAGCTCTTGTCATTGTAAGTACATATGTATCATAGAGAACCGCCAATGGGGTACCCCCTTGCACATGATACATGAGCTATCCTAGAATCAAAATGACAAGGCAAGCAGACAATGAGCATCTCAGTGATCTTTTTATTTGCTATTTGCATAGGTTTTTATTGAGAATGCTTCATAGAGTTCTCATTATGGTTATGCTGCAAGTTTCCACCATGATTAGGCATGGCTTAGGCTAGCGGCCCAGGCGTTTCTCTAACACACATACAAACTCCATGATCTTACAAGTTCCACTTTTATTTCACACCACCGGGATCTAAAAGCAAAAGAATCATGATATCGACGGGGTACAATGTACAAGTGCAATGTTGAAAGCGTTCCCTATGATACATGGTTCTGCTAATTTCAACTTATAAAGCGCAAGCATATACGCAACAAAGATGGACACAATGGTTCAAGTTTATTAAGTGCAAGAAAAGTAAAGTGTGCCATCAAGTTCGTGAGAGCTTTAATAACTAATTTTCACATAACAAGTTTAATTCGGAAGGTAGATAAAAACATGAATATACTTGGAATAGCAAATACTAATAGGTAGGTATGGTGGACTCTTTGGAATAACTTGGTTTAATGGAATTGGATGCATGAGTGGGACTTATACTTGGTTATGGAGGCTAGCAAAAGACTAGGAGCGACCAACTAAGAGAGCAATAATGTCCATAATTATGCAAAGTGACAAAACATCATTAATTAAAGCATAAAGTGATATTACAAGTCAAAAAATAATGGATCATAAAGTCTATGGTGACTTGGGATAGTCATAACATGGTGTGATCATGTGCCAAGTCAACCCAAATAAAGCATCAAAGGAGAATGCCACAATACTATGCTTTAATATGCCAAAACAACGCATGATTCTTCCAAGGCACATTAAGCAATCTCAAATGTTTATAACAAGTCATGCTACAGCAAAAATCACTAAGCATAAAGCCAAAACAATACCAAGCATGACATGGCAAAGCATATGTCACAGTTAAAAACAAGCTCCTTTTACCACTTAAGCATGAACTTTCCTACTCTTTTCCAATCCAAACCAAACTTATTTGAAAACTAATGTATGAAAGAGGGGTTCCAACCAATTTATTCAAGCAAACAAAGAAAACAAAGCAAACGAAAAACCAAAAAGAAAAACGAAGAGGCTCCAAGAACAACACAAGTGTGCATGAAACAATAAAAATGAAGTGTTTGGAAGAAACCTAGGATTTTTATTGATGAAGAAGGGGATTCCTTGGGCATACCCAAGCTTTGACTCTTGTACTTCTTGGATATTTCTTGGGGTGACACGTGTGGCATCTCCAAGCTTGATCTGTAGTCCATTCTTCATCTCATTACATCATTCCTTCCATATACCTGAAATTTTTCCTTCATACAAAACTTCACACAATCTTTATTAGCAACATTAGTGCACTTAAGATAATAAGTCTTTGGGTTCAGTTTCAACACCAATAAGACTTCCATTAAAACACAAGCTAATGTAGCACTTTCCTCAAAAAGCTCAATTCCCCAAAAGAACTCAAAAAGGAATCAACAAGAAGCAAATGCAAATAATGGCAGAAATATGTCAAAACAGAACAGCAGGTAAAAACCAATTTTTTCGAACACCTTATGTTGCTTAAATCGAAAAGTGTTGAACTAACAAAAGTTATATAACAACCTGGGTCAGAAGTACAAAAATTCACGCGTCAAAGAAACATACATAGATTTTACACGAATTTTTACGGTGAAGAACAAAAATCTGTTTCGGGACAGCAACTTTCCCAAAGATTACTTCTCTCTCATTAGAGGTTACTCTTGGCACAAAAAGGAAATAAAACAAAAGGCAAATAAAAAGGATAAGGAGTGGTTATTACAGAGGTAATAACTTCCAAGACTCATCTAAAACTTTTGGGTTATCTCCCAATAAGTACTTTTCTTTAACGCTTTTAAGTTAGGCATAAGAAGCAAGAAAGGAATCAAGTATTCTCAAATGAAGAAGCATTAAAACCAAATTTCTTGCCCTTACCTCTCTTACTTTTATTCTTAACCTTGGGGAACATATGATTGTTTGGTGGAGAAGCAAAGTGCATGGTGCCCTTTTCTACATCTATTATTGCTCCAAGGAGTTTTAATAGGGATCTTCCAAGTGTAATTTGTCCTTTTCCTACACATTCAATAACAAGATAATCAGTAGAAACCATTTTTTGTAGGCTCTTTGTGAACACTTCTTCAGCTATTCCAATTGGTAATATTGTGGCATTATTAGCAATAAATATTTCTTCTCCTTTAAACTAGCATGATAACAAGTCCCCAAAGATTCATAGATATCTTTAGGCATAAGACAGAATTCAGACATGATATCACAGCGAGCATGAAAAGTTTCATTATTTATAATAATCTTTTCTGTAGGAAGCCATTTGGAGGGTTCAGAATTTATTGGAACATAATCATGATGCTCTCTAAGCATGTTATAGCAATCCTTTTAAACTAATAGTGCGGGTCTCAAGGGTGTTTAATCTAGTAAATATGTTTATAAAGGAAGAGTTGGATTTGCTAGGCAAGTTGTAAGTAAAGACCAACTTCTTTATGGCATTAACAGCATCATCCTTATTGCATTGGAGGATATCTCTTCCCACTACAACATCCAAAGCATATCTATAGCAAAGAGCATTTCCAAGATAAAAACTGCTAACAAACAAGCTTTGAGTCATTTTAGGTTCAGTTTTTTCATGTAGATCAGAGATTCTAGACCAAGCTTCTTTGAAACTCTCTTAAATTACTTGTTTGAAAGTGAAAATCATTTCCTCAGGTGACATAGTGATTGGAGCAATGCTAAACATAATGAAAACTTAAGGTTGAAACTAATAATAATTTTTTTATGTTTTTGATAAAGAAAGCAAACTTAGTACAACTAATTTTTTTGTGTTTTTGATAAAAAATAAGAAAACAAAACACAAAATAAACTATGCAAAACAAAAACAACAAAGTAAAGAGATTGGTTATGAGGGACTCCCCTTGTGAAGATGTCCTTGTCTCCCCGGCAACGGCGCCATAAAAAGTACTTGCTCACTCGTGTAATGATGAGCTCGTTGGGGAACCCCAAGAGGAAGGTATGATGAGCACAGCAGTAAGTTTTCCCTCAGTTATGAAACCAAGGTTATCGAACCAGTAGGAGCAAGGAAACACCTCGAAGGTGTTGTTTCCAACTTGGAATCCTGCACAACACAACCACATAACTTTGCCCCCAACTTATAGTGAGGTTGTCAATCTCACTGGTTTTGCTGAAAACAAAGGATTAAACGTATTGTGTGGAAGAAAGTAATAGCTTGCAGAAAGTAAACAGAAAACAGTAAACAATTGTAGCTTGATGGTAAAAGAAAGGACCGTGGTCCATAGTTCACTAGTGGTGATTCTCCTTAAGAGAGATAACATGTTGGGTGATCAAATTACAGTGGGGCAATTGGCAAACATCGAGAAAGCATACATGCATATACTAATCATCTTGACTCCTTTGAGATTCGATTGGGCATTACAACATTATACATAGACTGTAATCCAACTGCATCTATGACTAGTAATCCACCTTCAGGTTATCATCCGAACCTCCTCCAGTATTAAGTTGCAAGCAACAGATAATTGCATTACACATTGCGTGTAAAGTAAACAATATGATTGTTCTGTGAACAAAGGATTGTTGTTCTCCCTGGTAGCAAGAACACATCTAGTACCTTAGAGATTTCTGTCACTTCCCCAGATTACTAGAGGCATGAACCCACTATTGAGCATAAATACTAACTCTTGGAGTTGCTAGCATCTACTTGGCCAAGATAGCTACTAACAACGGAAAGCATGCAAGATCACAAATAACAAAGACATGATAGAATCAATAATCAATCTAAAATAGCATCTCAATATCCATCGGATCCCCGCAAACACAACATGTAAGATTACAAATAGATGATCTTGATCATGAACGGAGCTCACAAGATCTAAACATGATAGCACAAAGGAGAAGAACCAACCATCTAGCTACTACATGGCCCCATAGTCGAAGAATGAACTACTCACGCATCACACCGGAGGCTTGCATGGTGATGAAGAAGGCCTCCAGGGTGAATTCCCCTATCCGGTAGGGTGCCGGGAAGAGCTTCAGATCCCCCCGATCTAGGGATGGAGATGACAGCGGCTATAGACTCTTTCGTGGAATTTTTATCAGGTACGTAGGGTTTCTGTATCGGAGGCATCTTATAGTCGGAAGGGGAGGCCGAGGGGGTGCCCTAGGCGGCCACACCACCCCTGGCACAGGCCAGGCCTGGCCGCGCGGCCAGGTGGTGTGGCGGCCTTCTGGCCCCTCTCTGTGTCGTATTCTGGCTCCGTGTCCCCCTGGGTGAAATATTGACTTTGGCTTTTGTCCCGTCTAATTCCGAGAATATTCAATTTCTGACTTTCCTAGAATCAAAACAGCAGAAAACAGGCAGCTGGCACTGTGGCATCTTGTTAATAGGTTAGTCCAAGAAAGTGTATAAAAATACTCCAAAGTTGGAACAAAACATAAGAAAGTAGATCAAAACCAAGCATGGAACATCAAAAATTATAGATGCGTTAGCAACATATCATGCATCCGATGTGCTGCTAGACTGGCGTTGAGGATGTGACTCGCATCTTGCGAGAGAGCATCTCTTCGGGCGAAGTTGACAGGAGGTTTCGACTGCTGACCAAGCACACCGCCAAGGAGAAACTCCCTAGTGACTCAGTCGTTCCTCCCTTCTGTGCGAGTCATCCTCTGCCTGAGGTGGATTTCTTTAAAGTTCTTCTTGTTTTTAAATTGCCTGCTAGGTGTCCTTTATACTGATGTTTGTTCCTTGTTTTGGGATTAGAAGGGGACCACCGTGTTGCCTCCTCAGCCCGAGGGAGTAGTCCCTCGTGAAGCCGAAGAGGAGGACGAATCAGAATCCACCATCCCTGTCGAGGGAGAGCAGGAAGCCCCCAAGTCCAGCGGTAACAACACTCGCAAGCGTTCTCAAAGCAACAACTCGGATGACTCCTCGCTGATGACGCCGGAGGGTCCTTCGACTGTGGTAGAGGAGCCGATTCCTGCCGTGCTTGTGCACGCCATGGCTCCTCCTCCACGGAAGAAACTGAGGACCCCGAAGGAGGCATCCGAGGACTCCTTTGACCATGACAATTTTGACGGGTATGTTTTATATTCTTGCGAGTTCGTCCTTGTGTCCCAAAATCTTCTCTTCTGAAGTTGCACTATTTGTTTTGTAGCCAAACCGTGTCGTCATCATTTGATGATTGTCTATTTGTGAAGGAGTCTAGAGTCGTAGACTCCAAAGACAAGGAGGTGGTGGCGCGGTCTCCTTCTCCTCCGGTGGCGGCCAACTCTGGTGCTCATTTTTCGAGTTCCCCCCATGCCGAGGCACCAGATTGTTGCCCGGACGTCTACTCAAAAGGAAACTTCGGAGTCCCTGGGGGAACATGTAAATTTTCTTGTTGTTGAGAGTCGAAATCCGGTCGATGCTCATACTTCCCTTTTCGTAGCTGATGGCTCGTGTTGACGTTGAGCTCGTTGGGAACCCCAAGTGGAAGGTATGATGAGCACAACATCAAGTTTCCCTCAGTTATGAAACCAAGGTTTAATCGAACCAGTAGGAGCAAGGAAACACCCCAAAGGTGTTGCTAGCTGAGCCTTGGCAGGGCGCACTACCGGTGCTAGTAGCAACGTGGAGTCCTACACGACACAACAACAGAACTTTGTCCCCAACTTGCGATGAGGTTGTCAATCTCACCGTGTTTTGCCGAAAACAAAGGATTAAACATATCGAATGGAAGGAAGTAATAGTTTGCCGAAAGTAAACACAAAGCAGTAAACAGTTTATAGATTGTATGTAAAAGAAAGGACCGGGATCTGTAGTTCACTAGAGGTGGCTCTCCTTAAGATAGATAACATGCTGGGTGAACAAATTACAGCGAGGAAATTGACAAACATCGAGAAAGCAATACATGCATATACGAATCATCTTGACTCCTTTGAGATTCGATTGGGCATTACAACATTATACATAGACCGCCATCCAACTGCATCTATGATTAATAATCCTGCTTCAGGTTATCATCCGAACCCCCTCCAGTATTAAGTTGCAAGCAACAGATTATTGCTTTACGAACTGCGTGTAAAGTAAACAATACGATTATTCTATGAACAAAGGATTGTTGTTTTCTCCTTAGTAGCAACAACACATCTAGTACCTTAGAGATTTCTGTCACTTCCCCAGATTACCAGAGGCATGAACCCTCTATCGAGCATAAATACTAACTCTTGGAGTTGCTAGCATCTACTTGGCCAAGATAGCTACTAACAACGGAAAGCATGCAAGATCACAAATAACAAAGACATGATAGAATCAATAATCAATTTGAAATAGCATCTCAATATCCATCGGATCCCCGCAAACACAACATGCAGAATTACAAATAGATGATCTTGATCATGAACGGAGCTCACAAGATCTAAACATGGAAGCACAAAGGAGGAGAACCAGCCATCTAGCTACTACATGGATCCGTAGTCCAAGGATGAACTACTCACGCATCACACAGGAGGCTTGCATGGTGATGAAGAAGGCCTCCAGGGTGAATTCCCCTATCCGGTAGGGTGCCGGGAAGAGCTTCAGATCCCCCCGATCTAGGGATGGAGATGACAGTGGCTATAGACTTTTTCGTGGAATTTTGATCAGGTACGTAGGATTTCTGTATCGGAGGCATCTTATAGTCGGAAGGGGAGGCCGAGGGGGTGCCCTAGGCGGCCACACCACCCCTGGCACAGGCCAGGCCTGGCCGCGCGGCCAGGTGGTGTGGCGGCCTTCCGGCCCCTCTCCGTCTCGTATTCTGGCTCCGTGTCCCCCTCGGTGAAATATTGACTTTGGCTTTTGTCCCGTCTAATTCCGAGAATATTCAATTTCTGACTGTCCTAGAATCAAAACAGCAGAAAACTGGCAGCTGGCACTGTGGCATCTTGTTAATAGGTTAGTCCAAGAAAGTGTATAAAAATACTCCAAAGTTGGAACAAAACATAAGAAAGTAGATAAAAACCAAGCATGGAGCATCAAAAATTATAGATACGTTAGCAACGTATCATGCATCCGATGTGCTGCTAGACTGGCGTTGAGGATGTGACTCGCATCTTGCGAGAGAGCATCTCTTCGGGCGAAGTTGACAGGAGGTTTCGACTGCTGACCAAGCACACCGCCAAGGAGAAACTCCCTAGTGACTCAGTCGTTCCTCCCTTCTGTGCGAGTCATCCTCTGCCTGAGGTGGATTTCTTTAAAGTTCTTCTTGTTTTTAAATTGCCTGCTAGGTGTCCTTTATACTGATGTTTGTTCCTTGTTTTGGGATTAGAAGGTGACCACCGTGTTGCCTCCTCAGCCCGAGGGAGTAGTCCCTCGTGAAGCCGAAGAGGAGGACGAATCAGAATCCACCATCCCTGTCGAGGGAGAGCAGGAAGCCCCCAAGTCCAGCGGTAACAACACTCGCAAGCGTTCTCAAAGCGACAACTCGGATGACTCCTCGCTGATGACGCCGGAGGGTCCTCCGACTGTGGTAGAGGAGCCGATTCCTGCCGTGCTTGTGAATGCCATGGTTCCTCCTCCACGGAAGAAACTGAGGACCCCGAAGGAGGCATCTGAGGACTCCTTTGACCATGACAATTTTGACGGGTATGTTTTATATTCTTGCGAGTTCGTCCTTGTGTCCCAAAATCTTCTCTTCTGAAGTTGAACTATTTGTTTTCTAGCCAAACCGTGTCATCATCATCCGATGATTGTCTATTTGTGAAGGAGTCTGGAGTCGTAGACTCCAAAGACAAGGAGGTGGTGGCGCGTTCTCCTTCTCCTCCGGTGGCGGCCAACTCCGGTGCTCATTTTTCGAGTTCCCCCATGCCGGGGGCACCAGATTGTTGCCCGGATGTCTACTCAAAAGGAAACTTCGGAGTCCCTGGGGGAACATGTAAATTTTCTTGTTGTTGAGAGTCGAAATCTGGTCGATGCTCATACTTCCCTTTTCGTAGCTAATGGCTCATGTTGATGTTGAGCTCGTTGGGAACCCCAAGTGGAAGGTATGATGAGCACAACATCAAGTTTCCCTCAGTTATGAAACCAAGGTTTAATCGAACCAGTAGGAGCAAGGAAACACCCCAAAGGTGTTGCTAGCTGAGCCTTGGCGGGCGCACTACCGGTGCTAGTAGCAACGTGGAGACCTGCACAACACAACCACAGAACGTTGTCCCCAACTTGCGATGAGGTTGTCAATCTCACCGTGTTTTGCTGAAAACAAAGGATTAAACGTATTGAATGGAAGGAAGTAATAGTTTGCCAAAAGTAAACACAAAGCAGTAAACAGTTTATAGATTGTATGTAAAAGAAAGGACCGGGATCCACAGGTCACTAGAGGTGGCTGTCCTTAAGGTAGATAACATGCTGGGTGAACAAATTACTGCGGGGCAATTGACAAACATCGAGAAAGCAATACATGCATATACTAATCATCTTGACTCCTTTGAGACTTGATTGGGCATTACAACATAATACATAGACTGCCATCCAACTGCATCTATGACTAATAATCCACCTTCAAGTTATCATCCGAACCCCCTCCAGTATTAAGTTGCAAGCAACAGATTATTGCTTTACGAACTGCATGTAAAGTAAACAATACGATTGTTCTATGAAAAAAGGATTGTTATTTTCTCCCTAGTAGCAACAACACATCTAGTACCTTAGAGATTTCTGTCACTTCCCCAGATTACCAGAGGCATGAACCCACTATCGAGCATGAATACTAACTCTTGGAGTTGCTAGCGTCTACTTGGCCAAGATAGCTACTAACAACGGAAAGCATGCAAGATCACAAATAACAAAGACATGATAGAATCAATAATCAATTTGAAATAGCATCTCAATATCCATCGGATCCCCGCAAACACAACATGCAGAATTACAAATAGATGATCTTGATCATGAACGGAGCTCACAAGATCTAAACACGAAAGCACAAAGGAGGAGAACCAACCATCTAGCTACTACATGGATCCGTAGTCCAAGGATGAACTACTCACGCATCACACCGGAGGCTTGCATGGTGATGAAGAAGGCCTCCAGGGTGAATTCCGCTCTCCGGCAGGGAGCCGGGAAGAGCTTTAGGTCTCTCCCGATCTAGGGATGGAGATGACGGCTGCTACAGACTCTTTCGTGGATTTTTGATTGGGTCCTTAGGGTTTTCGTCCCGAGGGCATCTTATAGGCGGAAGGGGAGGCCGAGGGGGTGCCGGAGGCGGCCAGACCACCCCCTGGCACGGGCCAGGCTGGGCCACGCGGCCAGGTGGTGTGGTGCCCCCCTGGCCCCTCTTTGTCTCGTAGTCTGGCATCTGATGACTTCCAAAAAATAGGCACTTTTGCTTTTGTCACGTCCAATTCCGAGAATATTCATTTTCTGACTTTCCTGGAACCAAAAACAGCAGAAAACAGGCAACTGGCACTGTGGCTCTTGTTAATAGGTTAGTCCAAGAAATTTTATGAAAAGTACTCCAAAGTGTGGGAAAAATACAAGAAAGTGGATAAAACCAAGCATGGAACATCAAAAATTATAGATACATTTGCAATGTATCAACATCCCCAAGCTTAACTCTTGCTCGTCCTCGAGTAGGTAAGTGATAAAAAGAAAGAATAATTTTTGAGGTGACATGCACCATCAAAGACTTGATCAAAGTATTTGTAAAACATTCAAAGCTGGGATCATAGTACTTCAATCATAACATGAAAGACAAAGTTCTAGCAATAAGACAAAGAAACTATGATGCAACATTAAAAGGCACAAACAAAAAATTCATGAATAACAATGCTTTGCAAGACGTTTGTTTGTTTCACATAAAGAAAACATAGCATAATAACATTCAGCTTGTCCCTCATAGAGTAACAAGTATAAATGCATAGGACACCTTCAAAGTTCATAAGAGTGACTAGATACAAATAGTTTAAAACAAGCAATATCAAGTTATGCATCAACCAACTAGTCTTGGGATAATGTACATAGAACTAAGAATGGTCACTATGCTCTCAAAGTAGGTGCATAAAGGTAGAAGGTGGAGACTCAATATAATGGTGGAAGAAAGGCCTTCATAGAAGGAAGTAGGGATTCAAGTCTCATAAAGAGCTTCCAAAAATTATGGTACTTATAGCTTTCAGCTCTCATTGCCCCTATCATAAGCATATTTAAGGTGATTAAGGTTAAAGTGAACAAACTATGGTGTACATGCTTGACGAAGTATAAGTTAGAAATCTCATGTCCCTTGTATATGAGGGTCGCTCCTAAAGTTTAGTCACCGGTAAGTTCTTGTCATCGTAAGTACATGTGTATCATAGAAAACCGCCAATGGGGTACCCCTTGCCCGATGATACGGAAGAATCCCCATATAAAAATGATAAGGCAAGCAGACAACGAGCATCTCGGCAATCTTCTTATTTACCATGGGAATATGGTGCTTTTTTCTCTCTTTCCTCTTTTCATAATCTAATTTTTTTCTTTTCTTTTTTTTTCTTTCTCAATATAGGACTCTTTTTTATAAGAAGAATGCTTCATAGACAGCTCATTATGGTTACGCTGCAGGTTTCCACCATGTCAGCATGGATTAGACCAACGGCCCAGGCGTTTCTCTAACACATATACATAACTCCATGGACTTACGAGCTCCCCTTTCATTTCACACCGACGACATCCATATACAAAAGAGCATGATATCAACTAGGTACAAGTACCAAGTGCAATGTTGAAAGCGTTCCCCATGAAAGCATGGTTCTGCTAATTCCCAACAAATAAGTGCAAGCATATACAAAATAGACGACACAATGGTTCAAGTTTATTAAGGGCAAGAAAAGTAAAGTGTGCCATCAAGTTCGTGAGAGCTTTAATCACTAGTTTTCTCATAACAAGTTTAATTCGGAAGGTAAACAAAAGCATGAATATACTTGGAATAGCATAAGCTAATGGGTAGGTATGGTGGACCCTTTGGAATAACTTTGTTTAGGGAGTTGGATGCATGAGTGGAACTCATACTTGGTTGTGGAGGCTAGCAAAAGACTGGGAGCGACAAACTAAGAGAGCAATAATGGCCATAATCATGCAGAGCGACAAAACATCATTGATCAAAGCATAAAGTGATACTACGAGTTGAAAACTAAAGGATCATAAAGGCTATGGTGAATTGAGATAGTCATAACATGGTGTGAGCATGCGCCAAGTCGTCCCAAATAAAGCATCAAAGGAGAATACCACTATACTATGATTTAATATGCTAAAACAACGCATGATTCATCCAAGGCACATTAAGCAATCTCAATTGTTTATAACAAGTCATGCTACAGCAAAGAATACTAAGCATAAAGCCAAAACAATATCAAGCATGGCATGATAGAGCAGAGGCCACAGTCAAAAACGAGCTCTTTTTACCACATAAGCATGAACTTTCCTACTCTTTTCCAAACCAAACCAAACTATTTGCAAACCAATGTATGAAAGAGGGGGTACAACAAATTTATTCAGAAAACTAAGCAAACCAAGCAAACGAAAACCAAAACAAAAACGAAAAAGAAGACGCTCCAAGAACAACACAATTGTGCATGAAACAATAAAAATGAAGCGTTTGGAAGAAACCTGACATTTTTATTGATGAAGAAGGGGATGCCTTGGGCATCCCCATGATTTTACGCTTGTACTTCTTGGATATTTCTTGTGGTGACACGCGTGGCATCCCCAAGCTTGAGCTTTAGTCCATCCTTCATCTCATTACTCATTCCTTCCATACACCTGAAATTTTTCCTTCATACAAAACTTCACACAATCTTTATTAGCAACATTAGTGCATTCAAGATAAATAAGTTTCAGTTCTAACACCAATAAACTTCCATTAGAACACTATCTACTGTAGCACTTCCCTCAAAAATCTCAATTCCCCAAAAGAACTCAAAAAGGAACCAACAATAAGCAAATGCAGAAAATGGCAGAAATCTGTCAAGACAGACCAGCAGGTAAAGACGAATTTTTTCGAACAGCTTATGTTGCTCAAATAGAAAAGGGTTGAACTAACAAAAGTTGTATAACAACCTGGGGCAGAAGCAAAAAATTTCACGCCTCAAAAAGACGTTCAGAGATTTTACACGAATTTTTACGGTGAAGCACATAAATCTGTTTTGGGACAACAACTTTCTCAATCATTATTTCTCTCATTAGAGGTTACTCTTGGCACAAAAAGCAAATAAAAAGGATAAGGAGTGGTTATTACAGAAGTAATAACTTGCAAGACTCATCTAAAACTTTTGGGTTATCTCCCAATAAGTACTTTTCTTTAACGCCTTTAAGTTAGGCATAAGAAGCAAGAAAAGAATCAAGTGTTTTCAAATGAAGAAGCATTAAGACCAAATTTTGTTTTCATAGGAGAAGAAAAAGAAATATTCTCTCTCTTCCTAGGGAAGTGTTCTATACTTTTCTTGAATGGGAGTTGATATTTAATGGTTCCTTCTTTCATATCAATAATGGCACCAATAGTACTAAGAAAAGGTCTTCCCAAAGTAATAGGACAAGAAGCATTGTATTCAACATCCAAAACATAGAAATCAACGGGGACATAGGCATTGTTAACCATTATAAGAACATCATTAAGACTCCCCATGAGTTTATTTTTAGCATTATCATCAAGTGGGACATTCAAATAACAATCTTCAAGTGGAGGCAAATCAAGCATATCATAAATCCTTCTAGGCATGATAGAAACACTACTATCAAGATCACATAAAGATTTGAAATCAAAGTCATTCACTTTCATACTAATGATGGGTTCCCAACCATCTTCTTGTTTTATAGGAATAGAAGCTTTATGTTTCATCTTTTCTTCTTTAATATTTATGAGAGCATCAGTAATGTGTTTTGTAAAGGCCATGTTCATAGCACTAGCATTAGGACTTTTAGCAAGCTTTTGTAGGAACTTAATAACTTCAGAGATATTGCAACCATCAAGATCAAAATCAATTTTATCATCTAAAGTAGTAGAACTATTACTAGCCTCAACACTAGTGGTGGTAATAGTAGCAACACTAATATTTCTAGCAATTTCATCTTCTCTTTCCCACTTAGCATGTAATTCAGCTAATAGTCTAACATTTTCATCAATTCTTACGTGTATAGCATTAGTAGCTGAAAAGAGATTATCATTAGTTTTAGGTTTAGCAACCATTTTATTCAAAGAAGATTGAGCTTCAACCAAAGATGCTATATTTCTTTCAGCATTAGAGAGTTTTTCCTCAATAGTTTTATTGAAAGCAGTTTGTTTACTAATAAACCCTTTAAGCATAACTTCAAGTTCAGAGGGAGCACTCCTATTATTGTTGTAAGAATTTCCATAAGTATTATCATTGTTAGGAGGATATGGCTTATAATTGTTGTTACCAAAATTACTCCTATAAGCATTATTGCCAAAATTGTTATTTCATATGAAGTTCACATCAACTTGCTCTTCTTGAGCAACCAAAGAGGCTAAGGGAACATTATTTGGATGAATATGGGCTTTCCCATTAACAAGCATAGACATAATAATATCAATCTTATCACTCAAGGAGGAGGTTTCGTCAATAGAATTTACCTTCCTACCTTGTGGAGCTCTCTCCGTATGGCATTCAGAATAGTTAACCATCATATTATCCAGAAGCTTTGTTGCAGCACCCAAAGTAATGGTCATAAAGGTACCTCCAGCAGCAGAGTCCAATAGGTTCCTTGAAGAATAGTTCAATCCTGCATAAAAAGTTTGGATGATCATCCAAGAAGTCAGTCCATGAGTGGGACAATTCTTAACCAAAGATTTCATTATTTCCCAAGCTTGAGCAACATGATCATTATCAGATTGTTTAAACTTCATTATTTCACTTCTCATAGATATAATCTTAGCAGGAGGATAGTATTTTCCAATGAAAGCATCTTTGCACTTAGTCCAAGAATCAATACTATTCCTAGTTAAGGAATTCAACCATTCTTTAGCCTTTCCTCTCAAAGAGAAAGGAAACAATTTCAGCTTAATAATATCACCATCTACATCCCTATGATTTTGCATCTCACAAAGTTCAACAAAGTTATTTAGATGGGAAGCAGCATCTTCATTACCAATACCAGAAAATTGTTCTCTCATAACAAGATTGAGTAAAGCAGGTTTTATCTCAACGAAAGTATCTTCAGGCACAGGTGGAGCAATAGGTGTGCTCATAAAATCATTGTTGTTGGTGCTAGTGAAGTCACACAACTTAGTGTTTTCAAGAGTAGTCATTTTTTATGTGTTTTTAAATAAGAAAACAAACTAGTAAAACTATTTTTGTGTGTGTTTTGATAAAGAAACATGCAAACAAAGCAAAAAGGAACTAAGCAAAACAAAAATAACAAAGTAAAGAGATTGGTTATGAGGGACTCCCCTTGTGAAGATGTCCTTGACTCCCCGGCAACGGCGCCAGAAAAATGCTTGATGCCTCGTGTTGATGTAGAGCTCGTTGGGAACCCCAAGAGGAAGGTATGATGAGCACAGCAACAAGTTTCCCTCAGTTATGAAACCAAGGTTTAATTGAACCAGTAGGAGCAAGGAAACACCCCAAAGGTGTTGCTAGCTGAGCCTTGGCAGGGCGTTCTACCGGTGCTAGTAGCAACGTGGAGACCTGCACAACACAACCACAGAACTTTGTCCCCAACTTGCGATGAGGTTGTCAATCTCACCATGTTTTGCTGAAAACAAAGGATTAAACGTATCGAATAGAAGGAAGTAATAGTTTGTAGAAAGTAAACACAAAGCAGTAAACAATTTATAGATTATATGTAAAAGAAAGGACCAGGATCCATAGTTCACTAGAGGTGGCTCTCCTTAAGGTAGATAACATGCTGGGTGAACAAATTACAGCGGGGCAATTGACAAACATCAAGAAAGCAATACATGCATATACTAATCATCTTGACACCTTTGAGATTCGATTGGGCATTACAACATTATACATAGACCGCCATCCAACTACATCTATGACTAATAATCCACCTTTAGGTTATCATCCGAATCCCCTCCAGTATTAAGTTGCAAGCAACAGATTATTGCTTTACGAACTGCGTGTAAAGTAAACAATACGATTGTTCTATGAACAAAGGATTGTTGTTTTCTCCCTAGTAGCAACAACACATCTAGTACCTTAGAAATTTCTGTCACTTTCCCAGATTATCAGAGGCATGAACCCACTATCAAGCATAAATACTAACTCTTGGAGTTGCTAGCATCTACTTGGCCAAGATAGCTACTAACAATGGAAAGCATGCAATATCACAAATAACAAAGACATGATAGAATCAATAATCAATCTGAAATAACATCTCAATATCCATCGGATCCCCACAAACACAACATGCAGAATTACAAATAGATGATCTTGATCATGAACGGGGCTCACAAGATCTAAACATGAAAGCACAAAGGAGGATAACCAGCCATCTAGCTACTACATGGATCCGTAGTCCAAGGATGAACTACTCACGCATCACACAGGAGGCTTGCATGGTGATGAAGAAGGCCTCCAGGGTGAATTCCCCTCTCCGGCAGGGTGCCGGGAAGAGCTTTAGGTCCCTCCTGATCTAGGGATGGAGATGACGGTGTCTACAGACTCTTTCGTGGATTTTTGATCGGGTCCTTAGGCTTTTCGTCCCGAGGGCATCTTATAGGCGGAAGGGGAGGCCGAGGGGGTGCCGGAGGCGGCCAGACCATCCCCTGGCGTGGGCCAGGCTGGGCCGCGCGGCCAGGTGGTGTGGTGGCCCCTGGCCCCTCTCCGTCTCGTACTCTGGCATCTGATGACTTCCGGAAAAATAGGCACTTTGGCTTTTGTCACGTCCAATTCCGAGAATATTTATTTTCTGACTTTCCTGGAACCAAAAACAGCAGAAAACAGGCAGCTGGCACTGTGGCTCTTGTTAATAGGTTAGTCCAAGAAATCATATGAAAAGTACTCCAAAGTGTGGGCAAAACACAAGAAAGTGGATAAAACCAAGCATGGAACATCAAAAATATAGATACATTTGCAATGTATCAATAGCCTCTCATGAAGGAATACACACGCGTCCCCGAACAAATTATTTCCTTGGGTCGCTAGCATGCTTCGCTGGAAGCCCGCCATCGCACCTTTGAAGGTGAGTTTGCACTCTCTTATCCTTGCTGTTATGCATGAAAATTGGTGATTTTGAGTTGTGTTGTTTCCACTTGTAGGTAAGCATAATGAGCTTCTGCACCGCGTCGATTCCCTCTAGAAGGGTCTTGCCGCCGTAGAGAAAAAGCGCGACAAAGAACTCCAAGCCATGGAACGCTCCGCCCAGGAGTCGAAGACTCGCGAGGAGGACCTGCTGGCAGCTATGGCTGACAGGGAAAAGGTGTTCATAGAACAGATTTTCTCTGTTGCTAAGGCACTCTCGGGTACGATATTGCATTATTTTATTTGCTGTGTACTTTGCTTGTACGTCGTTGTGCTCATGTGCATCTTCTGCAGATGCTGCTGGCGTGCACTTTGACGCCTAGGCTTTGGCCCGCTCAGATGCTTTGGCCGGTGTTGTGGCTGTAGTCGAAGACCGCAGTGTCTCCGTCAAGGACTCACTCGAGAAGGCCAAGGGCATGCTTGTGCGTCTTCGAGAGGAGATGGTCCCCAAGGCCAAGCTGATCGAGGATCTCGATGGCTTGGTGGAGTCCTTTACTGGAGGCGTGCCCATGGACTTCAAGAATGCTCAAAGGGGGTTGGAGCGACCATGGGACTCGCCATGGTGCAAGCTCACGGTGTTGATCTGAACCCCAGTAGGATCTCCTCGGTGATGACGGTCACTGCAGATGGCCAGCAGGTAGTGTTTTCTCCCTTTTCCACTAATTGCAATAAATATGGGCCTTGGCTCATTGAAACACTCGCCAAGTATTCGGCAGAGCTGAGGCGGTGGAAGACGGCAAAAGTCATGGCATCAGAGATTGTAGCCAAAAAGGATGTGGCATCGGAGACTGCCACAGACTCGAGGAAGCCCCCGAGTGCCAACACGTAGCTGTAGTCTGCTGCTTAATCACCTTTTTGTAATAGTCTAGTTTTTCCCTTTTGAATTGTACCTTGTGGGGTACCCCTTTTGAGACTTGTTGAACCTTGATGTTTTTTCTGTTGGCATTTATTTATAAATGGTTGGTCTTATTTGCTTCTTACTCTGCTTGTAATAGGGTCCTTCGAGTGGTCTGTCCGACTCACCTTCCACCGATGAACCTGTGGCGCAACCAGGTTCAAAGGTGGAGGAGCTGTCACTGCTGTCGCGATTGCGAGACCGCATAAAACATTTGGAGGGAGAGATGCCCATGATCCGTGGTAGTGTGGACGTGTGGAAGTCAAAGTCTGAAAAATCCAGTGCGCATGAGAAGTACCTTCTGGGCGAGGTGGCTTACTTGAATGAGTAATTTAAGTGTTAGTTCTCTAGCTTCTCACCCTTTCCCAGCCACTCGTGGCGACACTTTTTCTTTACGCTTTGTACTGCCTTTTGCAATTGTTAGTGCTCGTCGCCCGTAGGATAAGAGGGATAGAATCGCCATTCGACTGAATTGCTTGACCCAGGAGCAGCTAGAAGCTAGTGGGTACATTTGGGTTGATCGTGATCACGCAGCCGCGTTGGCGACGCTGTAGGACCGTGTGTCACATGTGCTGCTTTATTTGAAGAAGTCGCGTTCATGCCTTAAGCATATTTTCCGGGCGATGTTCCCATTGGATGCCATGCCCTCTAGCTTGTTAGCTTTACTGAATAAATTTTAGGATGCCAATGGAGTTCGCGAGTGTGTGCATCAGTAGCTAGTTGTGGGTTCCAAGGTTGCATTGGCACTTGTTCGCCTGCATCGTCCTAATATGGATTTCGCAGATGTTGCTGCTAGACCGCCGCCCCTGCCAGAAGGAATGGCATGGAACATGGTGCCTCATTATTGGGCAGTTGATCAGCCAGCCGAAGATATCGTCGAGTTCTTCGAAGAATGTACCAACATTCTCCTTTTACGGCAGTAGAGTATTTTTGAACCTGCAGATAGATGCGTAGGTGTTGTAAAGTTCGTATAAGTACATCGGGTGGTTTTTGTTACTCGTTTATATGTAAGATCTTGCTAGCTTATATATTTTTCAAGTAGCTTGTAATCTGCAGTTCCTTTTCGTTAGCCTGACGCATATTCATCTCAGCACCTTGTCATCCTGTCAGGTGCGTTGCAGCTGGGTTGGTTTTACCAAAGGTTCAATTGATAGTACGTCAGCTACTCAGGCTACTGTGTTATTCGTGTAATGAGGTGTAAAGGGTGGCGCAGCCCCTCGAGTGATACAATTGTAACTACAAATAGAAAAATAAAGTTGGAGGCACTTAGCTTTATTTATTCGTAGAATATCAGGAGGTACAATGTATGGCTAAGTAGCCTGGCTGAATAGCCTTATTTCTAAAGTAAAAATATCTAAGGGTAGAAGCAACACAGCTGTGCGACGTTCCAGGGATTGGAGTATGCGACCCCGCTTTCTATGTCTTTAAGCCGGTGAGCGCCACCTGGATTACTTCGGTAATCACATAAGGTCCCTCCCAAGGGGACTCGAGCTTGAGGTGCCCTTATTGCTTTAGTCACATCACGAGGTATCCTTTGACGAAGAACCTTGGGCGTAGACTTCTGCTATGATAGTTGCGGAGGTTTTGCTGGTAGATCGTGGATCTTTCTGCTGTAATCTCCCATGCTTCGTCGAGGAGATCGATGGAGTCTTCGAGTGCGAGGGTTGATTTTGCCTCGCTGTATGCTACATCCCGTGGGGCTTTGTAGCGTCACTACAAGAAAAGTTTCCTTCCGCAACGAATTGTCCCGACGATTGTTGTAGAAGGCACGTCTTCCACGATGAAATTCTCGTCTCGACCGTAGCTGATGGAAAACTTTTTTTTCCAGTTTCACAGCCCTCTACTACGATGGATCTGCTAAAAATATGGCGGAATCTTGGCCAGCGTGTGGCAGAAGCATGATTTTCGTTTCCTCGCACGATGTTGACTCGCCGAAGTCTTTTGAGGCGTGTGGGTCTCGGACGTCAGTATCTCTAGCGGACCATTCTTTTCGGTCACGCCTCCCTGATTTGAACTCGGTAACGTAGCTCGAGGCGTCTACCATTTAGTCAGGCTGCTAGGTCCCACATATCAGCCTCTCATTAGAAGGATCGTGTGTATGATGGAATTTTTTTCCTTCGCTCGCGCTACCCTGTTCTGAAGTTGATAGCGCTGCTCGATGCATCTACCGTCTAATCAACCTCCTAGGACCCACATGTCAGCCTCTCATTAGAAGAAACGTGTGTCTGATAGAGTTTTTTCCTTCGCTAGCGCTACCCCGTTCTGAGTTGATATTGTTGCTCGACGCATCTACCGTTTAACCAACCTCTTGAGCCTCACATCTCATCCTCTCATTAGAAGAAATGTGTGTATGATCGATTTTTTTCCTTGGCTCGCGCTACCCTGTTCCGAACTTGATAGCGTTGTTCAATGCATCTACCGTTTAATCACGATGATGGGCCCCACATGTCATCCTCTTATTAAAAGAAACGTGTGTATGATGGATTTTTTACCCTCTGTAGCGCCTTCGTGTTCCGAACTTGATAGCTTTGCTCGCTGCATCAGCCGTTTATTCAGTCTGGTGGGTCCCTTATGTCAGCCTCACATTAAAAGAATCGTGGGTACGATGGATTTTTTCTTCTCTACCACTACCCTGTTCCGAACTAGATAGAGTTGCTCGACGAATCTGCCGTTTGCTCACGCTGCTGGGTCCCCCATTTCAGCCTCTCCTTAAAAGAAACATGTACATGCTGAACTTTTTCTCGCTCGCACCTCCCTGTTTCGAACTAGCTACGTTGCTCGATGCAGCACTTGTATAAGGTCGTGTTGCTGGGTCCCATATATCAGCCTCTCTGTAAATGAAACGTGCGTATGATGGACTTTTTTGGCCATGTCCGCTGTTTTGACCTTGGGAACTTGCTGGGTCCCAGATATCAACCACCTATGTGCAAGAAACGTGTCTATGCTGGGTCCCAGCTGGCACCCTCTATTTGAAAGAAACGTGTGTATGTTGGACTGTTTTTTCGGGTCCCAGACGTCAGCCTCATAGTACAAAAAATGCTCAGAAAGGCCGAATTAAAAAGATTCTGGGCTAACTCGGGGCGGATGCCCTATTCGTTATTGATTATATTCCATGGGCTCACTCTTAAATTGAATGGGCTACGGTCGGTGGCCAAAAGACCATGAAAAGGCCGAATTAGAAGGTATTGGGCTATGCTTGGGGCTGATAGGCTAATTTCATGGGCTATGCTTGAGCCTGCTGGGTCCGACATGTTAGCTTCTCTGTAAATGCAACGTGTGTGTGATGGACTTTTTTTGGCCGTGTCTGTTGTTTTCACCATGGCAGCCGTGTATGGTCTTACTACTGGGGCCCTTATGTGAGCATCTCTGGCACGTTCTGGCTTGTGGGTTCCCGATGTAGCCTTGTATGTTCTGTCTGGTGGGTCCCTGATGCAGCCTTGTATTTTCCCTTGGCTATTGCCTCCATGATTTCAACTTGATAACGTTGCTCGATCTATCTGCCATCTAGTCACGCTGCTGGGTCCTCCATGTCAGCCTCACATTATAAGAATCGTGTGTGTGATGGAATTTGTTTCTTCGCTCGCACTACCCTGTACCGAACTCTATTGCGCTGCCCGATGCATCTACCGTTTAATCAAACTCCTGGACCCCACATCTCATCCTCTCATTAGAAGAAACGTGCGTATGGTAGAACTTTTTCCCTCGGCCGCGCCTCCGTGTTCCGAAATTGATAGCGTTGATCGCTGAATTTACCATTTAATCATGATGCAGGGCCCCACATGTCATCCACTTATTAGAAGAAACTTGTGTATGATGGAATTTTTTCTATTTTTTCAGGCTGCTGGGTCCGCCATGTGAGCCTCTCATTAGAAGAAACGTGTGCATGCTGGACTTTTTTCTCACTCGTGCCTCCCTGTTTCGAAGTTGGCAACGTCACTCGAGGCAGAACATGTATAAGGCCGTGCTACTGGGTCCCACATGCCGGTCTCTCTGTAAATCAAACCTGCATATGATGGACTTTTTTCGGCCGCGCGTCCGCTGTTTTGACCTTGGCAATGTTGCCCGATGTGGCAGCCGTGTATGGTCTTGCTGCTAAGGCCCCCATGTTAGCCTCTCTAGTATGTTCTGGCTTGTGGGTCCCAGATGCAGCCTCGTATGTTCTGGCAGGTGGGTTCCCGATGCAAGCCTCTTTGTACAAGTATTTAACTTTTTTCAAACCCGACCATTAAACTCGAGGGATGCTGAAGGCTGGTGGGTCCGCGATGTCAGCCTCTCCATGAAGCAATATTGCTAGAAGAAAAAATGTAAACCCAAGATAATTATATGTCAAGCATAGAGAATTGAACTCAAGACTTCAAAACACATATAAGCCATGTGCGTTGCTACAACGACAAACAACATAGATGAACATTCTCATTAAAAAGATTTATAGTACCTATAACTTATATATTAGCCTTCTTAAAAAGATTTTATGTGTCCATGTTATCTCTCTTATTAAAATAGAAGGGAAGCGATCCTGGCATCTCAATTTATTAAATGCCAGATAATGGAGTAGTTTCTTAAATACATGGGTAGGCGGGTTTTTTGTTTTTGTTTTAAAGGGCAATTCCAAAAACGCCGAATTGAACATTTTGGGCTATTCTACATCTACTATACTCAATGGGCTATACTCCATGCACTATTCTCCATGGGCTCCTTGATAAATTCAGCAAGTCCCCTGACCCCTACAAGGCCGAATTAAATTGTTCTGGGCTAAAGAACATATATTCGTGTAAAAATATCTAAAGAACAAGGGACACAGACCGCGTGCGACAAAACTGGACTGGTCCAATGACTTCACTTGGTACCCTCTGATTTTTGTCCAAAACACATCCAACGGTACCAATAACACACAGGCAAAAGCTCTAGTGCAAGCAGCCCAACAGCAGCGACATAATTGTTTTACAAATTCAGTAGCATTTGAAAGATCCAGTAGTATAGAATAAGATAGAAAAAATATCGATAGATTCCTAGTTCATATTCAGTAGCACTTGACCGATTCTGCAGCGTTCCAAAGTGAATGTTTCAGCTACAAAGACACTAAAACTCAATAGCAGTACAGAGAGAACCCGTTCACGTTTCAGCTCTAAATACCTTGTCGCACGATCAGTTTGCCCTTTTCTCCAAACACACTCGATTATTGGAGCAAGCATAACTGACGATCAAGTATGATTTTGTGTGCATACCTCCTCTTCACATTAATACTAGTGTGACCCCCATATATATGAATCCCAAAGTGCCCAAGCCTCATCTAGATTGTGACAAAGGCAAGTTTAAAAAGGAAAGCAAGACCATCTACTGCACTTGATCTAAACAAGTATCAGTACATCAGTATTAGTTCTAGTAAATACCTTAGTAATAGTAACGACATAACACTTGACATATTGAGTAGAATTTGAAGCTTGAGTAGTACAGAATAAGACAGAAAAAATATCTACAGATTCCCAGTTCATATTCAGCACCACTTGATAGATTCAGTAGCATTTCAAAGTGATCGATTCAGTAGTACAGACAATAGCCAAAAGAAATGACAGATTCAGCAATGTAGACATTGAAATTCAATAGTTGTAGCAAGGCCATGACTCATAAGGAAAGAGAGTCCATATTCAGCACTCGATCGGTCGATCTGAACAAGTACCAGTACATATGTATACTACAAAATAGATTAGCAGTAGCAAGTTAAGACCTCCATACAAAATACTTGGCATAACGCAACAGCTTGTCAAGTGTTGGCCGGGTAGCACTTTCTTTCCTGCCTGTTACCCTTTCCTTGTCACACCGTCGCCTGTGGGCCCACTATGTCAGCAGCGTACATTGGAAATAGATATACATTGCCGCAAACTTGTTCCACCTCCCCCCATACAAATTGAATCTGTCACCAACATAAAGTAGTAATTAATTAGTACGATGTTACATATCTTAACATTGGGATCATCACAAAGAATATTTAGATGTTTGATCTCACTTGAAACTTGTTGATGCAATACTGCTAATCCACTTGGAATTCTGACAAACGGTTCAAAAGCTTCCAGGTAACACCGCGGCTACGACATGTATGACCTGAGCCCTTCCAGGACGACTTCGGCTGATGATGGCCTGCTCGTCAGCTCAGATGTCGCCACCATTTCGATCGCATGGAGCTCAAGCCATAGAGACAGTGTCCGTGGTGTGGCCATCAATTTGGGCGACGAACACAGTGCCCTCTTTCCTGATGCCGATGATATCCGCTCTCTGTGAGCCCCCTGTGGGCACCGGCTTAGACGACTCCCCGTGTTTGTGGCTATAGGGAATTATGGGCGCAGTCCCCGAGTGGGCAACTTTGAGGTGGCGGACGAGCTCTACCATAGGTGTTAGCTCTACCGACGAGGTGATGAACTCGCATACAGGCTCCGTGCAGACTTGCTAGCCGTGAAAGCACCAGATTATGTGGTCGTAAACGTCGTTGTAGGGGACGAATGTCCCGCATTGGTTGTTGGGGCATCTGCTACATTTTCCGCCCGCGACTTGGTGGTACAGCTCCTTTGAGCATGCGGCCAGCCGGGCGGCACTGTTAGTGTCTAGACGCATAGCGATTTCGTTGAAAACATCGTCGTTGACCTTGCTCCAGATGCCGTGCAGTGGGTTGTGCGTCGATTGCGACATCTGGATGGATTAGGGGGAAGAGGTCGGACCAGAGTATGACTATCGGGGGACTTTTGGAGAGGGGTGGCGCGCGGCCTGCAAGATCCGATGCAGCGGGCAAGATGGCGAGGAAAATGTGTGAAGCATGCACTGGAAATGATCCCAAATGCGGGGCTAGGCGGCGTTGGCGAGTGGGGATAAAAATAGCCGAGATGGGGAAGATGGGATGGCTCTTTGAACGATTTTTTTTTGCAAGGCCTCTGGACCTGCATCCAGGACGCCGATTATCTTGGCTTGCACACTGCAGTGCATGAAATTAACCATCTGAAATCCTAGCGCATTTTATAGCTAGGCCGGCACGCTGTCGTGCCCTAAATTAACCAGGTCACGACCTGGGCCATTATAGCTAGGCCGGCACACTGCCGTGTACGCCGACTAGTGTTACTACTACTGTCATGTTTGACCAGATGATGTTTATTTAGTTTGCTAAAAAGGATTATACTGTGTAGGGCTGTACTATCGAGCAGCTCGACCCGTTAAGGCTCATGCTCATTAATGCTCAGATCATTAAACTCGTTAAGGATAACGAGCAAAAAGTAAAGCTTAGCTCGGTTCATTAGATCTTATCGAGCACTCACGAGCTGCTCGTTATGAAAATGTATCATCCTCAGATAGAGGCATACCGATAATTAAAAATGACAGTCGGCAGGGTTCGGTCAGTGCTGCGGCCAGCAGATCCAAATCGAGAAGATGGAGATGGGGTATGCAGTGGGAGATGACGAGTTGACGAGACACATGAGAAATATTCTGAATCGATCGGGAGAGTCTAGGGTAAGGTTTTTGGTCGGTCGCTCTCGCTCATGGATTGATCAGTCTTACTCAATGGGCTAGATGTTTGCCTTAGATGGGCTGCCAGATTAGACATGTAGCAACATAAGTGGGCCATACCTTGGTTGTTACCGAGCTTAACGAGTAGCTCACGAATATAGTTAACTCGATCGTTTAGCTCGTTAAGGATATCGAGCAAAAACTACAGCTCATCTCAGGTCATTAAGGAAATGAGTCGATTTTGAACAAGCCGAGCAAACGAGTTGATACGTCCAAAACGTATCTACTTTCCCGAACACTTTTGCTATTGTTTCTCCTCTAAACTTGTGTGATCTGGATGCAACTAACACGGACTAACGATGTTTTCAGCAGAATTGCCTTGGTGTCTAGTTTTTGTGCAGAAAATCAACTATCAGGAAAAATCCCGGAAAATATGGCAAAAATCCTATTTCACCAGAAGACTCCCGGAGCCAGAATACGAGACGGAGGAGGGCTGGGCCTAGCACACACCACCTGGCCGCGCGGGCTAGCCCAGGCCGCGCCAGGGGGAGGTCTGGCCGCCCTAGACTCCCCCTCGGTCTCCCTCTTCGCCTATAAGATGCCTTTTGACCTAAAAACTCAAGGGGTTCGACATTTTTCCAGAAGGAGTTCTGCTCCGCTGCCACCACCAGATTCCACGAAACAGCACCAGAAACTCTGTTCTGGCACCCTGCCAGGACGGGGAATTGGAGGAGATCATCGCCATCATCATCACCATCACTTCTCCATCGACCATCCATGTTTCCCCCATATATGAGTGAGTAATCCCCCGCTGTAGGCTATGGGGATGGTAGGGATTGGATGAGATCGTTCATGTAATGGCATTAGATTGTTAGGGCATGGTGCCTAGTATCTTTTATTAGTGCTTTATGACTTTGTTGCTACTTGTTATGCTTAATGCTTGTCACTAGGGCACGAGTGCCATGATTTTAGATCTAAACATGTTATTGATTCATTATGATAGTATTGTTTATGGTCTTACCTGCAAGTTGTATACACACGTTGTTGTCCGGAACCAAAGGACCCGAAGTGACAGAAATCGGGATAACCGGAGGGAATGGCTTTGATGTGAGGATCACATGTGTTCACGGAGTGTTGATGCTTTGCTCCGGTGCTCTATTAAAAGGAGCACCTTAATTGCCATTAGTTCCCTTGAGGCCCCGCTACAAGTGGGTTGGCAGGACAAAAGATGTTGTGCAAGTTCTCATTGCGAGCACGTATGACTATATATGGGACACATGCCTAGGATTATCTAGTACTTGGATGCTTTATCTTATTTATCTGCAATTGCTCTATGTTCTGATTGCCATGTGAATTGTCTTGTCCATGCAGTGTCCATCCATCCATCCCTATGCCTACCGTGCTCGAATCCTATTGTTTACTGCTACTGTTACTACTGTTCTACTTTTACTATTGCTATTACTCTGCTTTTACTTCACTATTCCTACTACAAAACTATTGCTACTGATAAACTGATGTGAGCAAGATTGTTTCCAGGTGCAGCTGAATTGAAAACTCAGTTGTTAAGGCTTATAAATATTCTTTGGCTCCCCTTGTGTCGAATCAATAAATTGGGTTTCACTTCCCTCGAAAATACTGCGATACACTCCCTATACTTGTGGGTCATCAAGACTATTTTCTGGCACCGTTGCCGGGGACCATAGCTTTATTTATCAAGTTCACTTGGATTCTCTATTGTTCGCTGCCATCCATCCATCCATCATGGGTAAGTCTCGTGATGGCAAGGTTCATATTTCACCATCCACTACAATAAGAGGTACGGTTCTGAACACCTCTGTTGCTCTTGATTCACCATCTGTTATGAGTAGGCTCGTTACACCACCACATACACATGCTACACACACTGCTACTAATGCTGAATCTAAAACTTCTGATACTTATGATGCTGCTTCTACTGTGCTTGATAAGAGTGGTTCATTAGGTCCTTTCCTAGATGCTACGATTGCTAGAACTATAGCTAGAAATACTGAAACTCCTAATGAAGACACTACTACACCTGTTGGTTCACCTGAGTCTAGTGAGAGTTATGATATTGAAGATGGTTATGTTGAGATGACTGATGAATTTATTAAAGAATGTAAAAACACCCATGATAGGAGTGCTGCTAAGAGTCTCCTTGAGAGGTGTACTATTAGACCCAAATTGTCTCCTATTGCTAAGTTTGCTGCTTCTCCCATAAACATTAAAGGTAAAGATTATGATTTCTCTCTTGATCTATCTTACATACCTATTGTTGAGAAAGAACCTTTTTGTGGGACTAAGAATGAAAGTGCGGTAGCACATATGAATGAGCTTTCTACCATGAGTGGCTTGTTTTCTGATGATATTAAGATGCGTACTTACTATGTTCCTAAGATTTTCCCTTTTTCACTAAAAGGAGAAGCTAAAACTTGGTTTAGTAATTTACCTCCTGGATCTATTGATAGCCATGATTGCTTGATTAGACATGGTATTTTGCAGGAACTTTTTGGTTTTAAACAGGGAGAAAAGGAGATATTGCCTGAATCTTGGGCAAGGTTTTATGCTTTGATTCATGCACAGGTTGGAAGTCCATTACCTAAGAATGAGCTTCTTGATATATTTTATAATGGACTAACTGAAGAATCTAGGACATACCTAGATAGTTGTGCTGATTGTGTTTTTAGGAATAGGACTCCCAAGGAAGCTGAGGAATTAATGGCTAAAATAAGCAAGAATTATGAAGATTGGACTCCTCCTGAACCAGCTATGCCTGAAGTAATTATACCTGAACCAACTATTCCTGTGCCTATTCCAACATCAAAGAAGAGGGGAGTTATTGAATTAAATGTTGAAGTGATGAAGGAAGCTAAGAAATGCCTTAAGGAGAAGGGAATTAAAGCTGCAGATGTCAAGAACTTACCTCCTATAGAAGAATTATGTAAGCCTATCCATTATCCATCCACTATTGATGTACACTCTCTCCAACACTTTGATTAAGGTGATGTTCCTTACCTTAAACCTCCTGATCAATGCTTAGAAGAATTCGATATCTTTATTGTTAAGCAGGATAATTTTAATAAAAGGGTGCAAAATCATCTAATAGAAAACACTAGAGCTATTGTTGAGTTGAAAGATATTGTGGAAAGAACCTCTAATGATGTTAAAATGATTGTTAAACAATTTCAAATGGTTCAAACTCAAATAGATCAACTCATTAAAGTGCAAAAATACTTGCTTTAACGCTGCTAAAGAAAAACATGCTTATGAAATTAGAACTAGAAGTGGTGCTGCTACCCAAGATCCTCTATATCCTGAGGGGCATCCCAAAATAATTGAGCAGGATTCTCAACAAGCTGAAAATAGTGATGCTATTCGTAAGAAACGGAAAAAGAAACATAAAACTATTGTAGAACCCTCTGAACCTGCTATAGATCCTAATAGTATATCTATTTCTGATGCTGAAACTAAAAGTGGTAATGAAGAAAATGAAGCTACAAATGAAGAAAAAGTTGAAGAAGAACCTGAAAAGCACAGTAAGAATACTAAATACACTAAAGAAGATTTTATTGCTAAGAAACATGGTAGTGAAAGAGAACCTTGGGTCCAAAAACCTATGCCTTTCCCTGATAAGAAACACAAGTCAAAAGAAGATGAACACTATAATAAGTTTTGTGAGTGGATGAAACCTTTATTCTTGCAAATTCCTTTGACTGATGCTATTAAATTGCCTCCTGACTCAAAGTATATGAAGGATATTGTCTCGAATAAAAGGAAGATCCCTAATGAAGAAATTTCTACTTTGCTTGCTAATTATTCCTTTAGTGGTAAGGTTCCAAAGAAACTTGGAGACCCATGGATTCCAACTATCCCTTGCTCTATTAAGAATAGTTATGTTAGAACTGCTTTGTGTGATTTGGGAGCTGGAGTTAGTGTTATGCCTTTCTCTCTCTATAAGAGGCTTCAACTAGAAAAATTAATACCAACCGGTATATCTTTGCAAATGGCTGATAAATCTACCACTATTCCTATTGGTATATGTGAAGATGTACCTGTTCCAGTGGATCATAATTGCTTGATATTAACTGATTTTGTTGTGCTTGAAATGCCTAAAGATGATAATATGTCTATTATTCTTGGGAGACCTTTTCTTAATACTGCAGGGCTGTTATTAATTGTAATCAAGGAAAGGTGACCTTTAATGTTAATGACAAGGAACATACTATCTATTTCCCCAAGAAGATTGAAAGGACCTATGGTTTGAATTCAGTTGAACATGTTGAGGGCATTCAAGTTGGAGAGATATATTGTCCCATACCAAGAGAAAAATTTGAAACTATTATGATTGGGACCATTGCTATCAAGGTTCAGGCAACATAATCATTAGTGGAATACAAAGTTTTGTCTCATATAAAATCGTTTTAGTAACAAGACCTGATCAACCTTCTTAACAAAAAAATTTCATTGAACTAAACAATGTTTTCACCGTGATTATCTCCGTCTACTTTTATTCTATCGATTTTAGTTTTTGTTTAGTTTTCTTCTCTGTTGTTAGTTGCTTGCGTTTTAGAACTTCTGTAGCTTTTGCTTTGTTTTGCATTGCATCATTTCCAAAAAAAAACTGTCTGTCAGAAAATCATTCATCTATACCTGAAAATTGCCCAAAAATAAAGTGTCTCGAAAAATTCCAGAAAATTCATATTAATTTTTTACGTGAAAAAGGGGCAGAGAAGTACCTGGAAGGTACCAGGGGGGCCCACCAGGCAGTCACACCACCTGGTAGCGCGGCCTGCCCTGGGTGGCGCCATGTCATGTTGTGGGCCACCCCTGGCCCGTCACTCACTCTCACACTTGCCACTTTCTTCTCTCTCCCAAGTAAGCTCCAGTTCATTGTTCAAAATCGCATTCTTGCTGTGCTTGCTCTCGATTTTTTTGATCTCCTTGCTCAGCCCATCTTTGTTGCTGAAATTTGGGGCATTTGTTCTCCGGTATGTGACTCCTCCTCTTGTCCAAGTAGATTTGTGTTTAGTGGATTATATCTTGAGTATTTTGCTGCTGTAGGTGAAACGTTATGAGAGATTGTAAGCTTGTTTGATGCTTAGAAATTTAGTTTTGACGCATGTTTAGGCCTCTTACAAGTCCCTATGAGTAGTGCCCTTCATTATATTCACTTTGCAATCACTTGTTTAATAGGTGTTTAAATTTCAGAATATCAAGCATGAACAACCATACCTTTGGAGAGATATTTGAGAGGAATGCACCTAGG
Organism: Avena eriantha; assembly: GCA_910589775.1. NCBI lineage: Eukaryota > Viridiplantae > Streptophyta > Magnoliopsida > Poales > Poaceae > Avena > Avena eriantha. The sequence continues at coordinate 203,438,853 of OU342745.1, read as the reverse complement.
AGGTCGAGGCCCTCAAGATCAGCCTATCAGTTTACGCCATCATACAGCAAAGATCTCATTGCAACTCGTAGTGGTAACGAAAGGGATGATGGGGATGCTCACCCATCTACTTTTCCTTGTTTTACTTTCTTATAAGCTGCAAGGATTCTTGATGATTTCTTGCTACTGATTCAGAGGGTTGGTTTGACCTCATATATGCAAGATGAGAGTGAGCAATACGCTATGCTCACCAAAACTTTTGTTGAGAGCTTCATGTTTACTAACATGCCCTATCAGTCAACTGTCTCTTTCAAAATTTATAACCTGCCCATCACCATGTCATTGGAAAGATTTTGCAGTGTTGTAGGTGTAAGCATGACAAGGACCGTGAAGAAGATTCAAGGGCGACCCGCTGATTTGCTGGAACTTTACCGAGGGGTGACCAATGATGATGACCGCGTGGCGCAGCGCGGAAAGATAAGAAATATCCAACTCCCTGCTCTTAGATACTTTGCATATTATCTTGCTACTAGCGTACTTGGTAGGGATAACACAAGTAATATCTCCAACTATCATTTAGCCTTCCTTGCTGATGCGCTCAACAATGATACTCGGTACAACCTTAGCTCGCTTATTGCTCGCCGCCTAGCTGCTAGGGGGCCTATCTATGGGGGCATCATTGCCTCACGTATGGTCAATGCATTAGGGCTTTCAGTGGACCCCAATGATACTGTATTGGCACCACAAAGGCTTGACCTTGTTGCTATGAAAACTCATCATTTTGTCATTGCTGATTCTGATTTGTACGGTCTAGTATATATGATGTTGTTTACTGACGGGGATGAGAGGGAGATCCCTTTGCTGCAGTCTTCTTTGTTTAGTGTTCACAGGAGACCGTGGTCGCGCTCTAAGGAGGAGGTGGACGAGTAGCTCCGCTTGCTGGGTTTCCACGAGCAGCATCAGGAGGATGTACCCTCCTATGATTACTCCGCGCACTATGGAGGGACGTACTTGAGCTCGCACCAGGACGAGGGTACCTCCTCATCATACCACGGTGACTGGCCAGCTTGGGATTGATACCCACTTAGGCCAAAAGCCTAAGCTTGGGGGGAGGTACGCCGGCATCGCGCTCATCTTCATATCATGTTGCGTCAGTACTTTGTGCATTCATGTTTCGTTCTCTTTTTAGTTTTCGTTCTTTCTTTGCTTTTGCTTTCTAAAACACAAAAAGACCAAAAATATTTCTGTTGTTTCTCTTTGGTTTGCTTCTTCCTTTTTGCCTTGGTTCGTTTGCTTTGTTTGAACTATTCAGAAAACCCAAAAAGATGTTGCTTTGCTTGTTCTTCCTTTTTGGTTCTTGCTTTAAAAAATCGAAAACACCAAAAATATTTGTTGTTCTTCTTTGGCTTTTTGAGTTTGTTGTAGGGTTCAGCAGTCCTCAGTGGATATTGGTTTCATATTATTATTCAAGCCACACAAGTGAAGAGCAATAATGAGGGTTAATGACAACTTGAGGTGTGGTAAGAGGCTGGTAACAAACTCTATTTGTTTTCATTTTTGTACATATACTCATCATTGTGGGCATGCTTAGTCTCTTCATATAGGGTGTATGCTATTTATGGATGCTTAGTAGTTCTTGCTTTCATATGATTAGTCCCAGCTTGCTAAAAAATTGTAGCATGTCATATGAATGTTTGCTTGCATTACTCTATTCATAACTTGGTATGACACCGTGGTATCCTCCTGTGAATGTTTCATTTGAATAGACTTGGCACATGCTCAGGCATGCATATGACTGAAATAATCAGTTAAGCCTCGATGAATTATTTTGCCTTGAGGTCTTGAATCACTTTCATGCCATGATTAGTCCTGTTTTGTTGCTAGCATGATTATGACAACTATTGCTCTCTCGTTTGTCGCTCCCTTACTATTGCTAGCCTTCACTTTCACTGAGTATGTTTTACTCATGTTTCCCATATCCTAAAACCAAATATTGCCAAAGTGTCCACCATACCTACCTATTAGCATCATTTGCTATTTCCGTGCATATTCAATATGCCTTGTTTTCTTCCGAATAAAATGTTTGCTTGTTATGAGAAAGTTAGTTAGTAAAGCTCTCACGAACTTGTTCGCTCACTTTATTTCCTGCACTTAATAAACCTGAACCATTGTGACTGTCCATGAAAGTTATATGCTTGCAAATTATAGGTTGGGGATTAGCAGAACCGTGTTGTCACCGGGAACGCTTTCAACACTTGTAAATATATACCCAGTTGATACCATGCTCTTTTGTTTGCGGATGTCATCGGTGTGAAATAAAAGGGGAGCTTGTAAGTCCATGGAGTTATGTATGTGTGTTAGAGAAACGCCTGTGCCGCTGGTATAATCCATGTCGTCATGGTGGAAACCTACAGCGTAACCATAATGATATCTATGAAGCATTCTTCTTATAAAAAAGAGAGATAGCTATTGAGAAAAAGAAAATAAAAAAGAGATTTGAGAAAGAGGAAAGAGAGAAAGAGAGAAAAAAGCACCATTTTCCCATGGTAAATAAGAAGATTGCTAAGATACTCATTGTCTGCTTGCCTTGTCATTTTGATATGGGGATTCTTCCGTATCATCGGGCAAGGGGTACCCTGTTGGCTGTTCTCTATGATACGCACGTATTTACGATGACAAGAACTTACCGGTAGCTAAAGTTGAGTAGCATGAGGAGCGGCCCTCGTACTCAAGGGACATGGGATTTCCAGTTTATAGTCTGTCAAGCATATAACTTAGATTGGACCTCACTTTCACCTTAACCATATTAAAGATGCTTATGATAGGGGCATTGAGAGCTCAAAGCTAATGAGTACCATACTTTCAGCATTGGGAAGCCTTTCAAACTATTCAAAACCTTTTTTATTTCCTTGTTGAGTTTCCACTTATTCTTTGAGCACCTTCTTGAGAGCATAGTTGTCATTCTTAGTGTAATGTGCATGTCTCAAAACTTGATTATTTGTGATATGACTTGATGCTTGTATCTTTGATATCTTTACTTCTAGTCTTCTCCTGGACTTCAGAGGTGCCTTGGCATTCATAATCAAAGGCAAGCGAGATACCACTCTATCATACCTTGTTATGAGCATTGTAATGTTGCTTATGTTTTTGTTTCATGCTAATTATTATTTTTGAGTTGGAATCTCTTCATAGCTTGCATTGCCTATTAAGTAAACCTAGTTGCATACTCCTTATTATGAATTGTTTAAGTAGTTGATCACATGCTGAGAATATATACATCATATGAAGAAAATGTGTTCGTGAAAGTTCTTTTATCGCACTCAGTTTTCAACTAAATTGCTTAAGGACAAGCAATAAGCTAAGCTTGGGGGCAGTTGATACGTCCAAAACATATCTACTTTCCCAAACACTTTTGCTATTGTTTCTCCTCTAAACTTGTGTGATTTGGATGCAACTAACACGGACTGACGATGTTTTCAGCAGAATTGCCTTGGTGTCTAGTTTTTGTGCAGAAAATCAACTATCAGGAAAAACCTCGGAAAATATGCCAAAAATCCTATTTCACCAGAAGACTCCCGGAGCCAGAATACGAGACGGAAGAGGGCTAGGCCCAGGCCACATCACCTGGCCGCGCGGGCTAGCCCAGGCCGCGCCCAGGGGTGGTCTGGCCGCCCCAGACTCCCCCTCGGTCTCCCTCTTCGCCTATAAGATGCCTTCTGACCTAACAACTCAGAGGGGTTCGATGTTTTTCCAGAAGGAGTTCCGCTCCAACACCACCACCAGATTCCACGAAATAGCACCAGAAACTCTGTTCTGGCACCCTACCGGGACAGGGAATTGGAGGAGATCATCGCCATCACCATCATCATCACCATCGCTTCTCCATCGACCATCCATGTTTCCCCCATCTATGAGTGAGTAATCCCCTGCTGTAGGGTATGGGGATGGTAGGGATTTGATGAGATCGTTCATGTAATGCCATCAGATTGTTAGGGCATGGTGCCTAGTATCTTTTATTAGTGCTTTATGACTTTGTTGCGACTTGTTATGCTTAATGCTTGTCACTAGGGCCCGAGTGCCATGATTTCAGATCTGAACTTGTTATTGATTCATTATGATAGTATTGTTTATGGTCTTACCTGCAAGTTGTATACACACGTTGTTGTCCGGAACCAAAGGACCCGAAGTGACAGAAATCGGGATAACCGGAGGGAATGGCTTTGATGTGAGGATCACATGTGTTCACGGAGTGTTGATGCTTTGCTCCGGTGCTCTATTAAAAGGAGCACCTTAATTGCCATTAGTTCCCTTGAGGCCCCGCTACAAGTGGGTTGGCAGGACAAAAGATGTTGTGCAAGTTCTCATTGCGAGCACGTATGACTATATATGGGACACATGCCTAGGATTATCTAGTACTTGGATGCTTTATCTTATTTATCTGCAATTGCTCTATGTTCTGATTGCCATGTGAATTGTCTTGTCCATGCAATGCCCATCCATCCATCCCTATGCCTACCGCGCTCGAATCCTATTGTTTACTGCTACTGTTACTACTATTCTACTTTTACTATTGCTATTACTCTGCTGTTACTTCACTATTCCTACTACAAAACTATTGCTACTGGTAAACTGCTGTGAGCAAGATTGTTTCCAGGTGCAGCTGAATTGACAACTCAGTTATTAAGGCTTATAAATATTCTTTGGCTCCCCTTGTGTCGAATCAATAAATTGGGTTTCACTTCCCTCGAAAATACTGCGATACACCCCCTATACTTGTGGGTCATCACGAGTGCTCATTAAACTCGTCGAGTTTCGAGTTTTATGTCCAGCCCTAATACTTTGGAACAGGAGGTAGTACAATACTAGATGTTTGTTTTGCATTTTTGCTGCAAATAGAGTACAATAAATACCTCCACATTGGAACCTAGCGTGATTAACTATCACGGTGTTCCAACATGATGCATGATAACGGAAGGTGTTCAAGCACCTCTTTACAGAATAGTTATAATTAGAAGCGAACAGTCACTACATTAATACACCTACAATATAGTAAAGTGTCCATCAAATGATGGGTGACAACCTGCACATCTGATCACCTTCTCGTAGTTATCATGATCGAATACTATCACCTTAAAGGAAGTAGTGGCAAGCTTCTTGAATACCAGAAAGTATCCTACCTTCAAGTCATGTGCTTTGACAAAATCTAGCCATCCTTCGTCAAGGATTACCTTGCCATCTTGCTTTTTTAGTTTGACGTCCCAGCTGCAGGCTTTGCATATCTTTAGCTTGATAGCCTCTGGATACTCACCGCCAAACATTGGCAAAAAGGAGTTGGGTATGCTCCGCACGTCTAACCCTCCCGGTATTAACAGCATCTTGCAGAACTCGTCACAGGTGTTCTCCACGTGGGTGTTCCTGGCTAGCCCCTCCATCTAGACTGCATAGGGCTCTCTTGTCTTCTCTGATGATGAGTCTATCCAAGCTCTTCTTGCCCAAACACTACAAAAAAATCCCGTGGATAGATAATGTCTCTACCAACTGTCAATAATTGTGAAATAGTACAATATTAGCTGATATAGAGTTCAATACAAGATCAGCTAAGAAAGTAGAGTGGAGCAATTTTCTTATCAAAGTACACAAGTTAAAGTCTTAACTCTAGCTAGCATGAATGTCGGTTATATTAGTACTACTTCCAAGGTCTAGACATCACATTAGTGCAGTTCTTTATCGAGCAGTACAGATACCGAACACCCAGGAATAGACGAACGGACGAACATGATGAGCTCTATCTGTTGCCGATGCTAGAGATGCATACATATACTCGAAATTTTGGCAAAAATTAGGGTAGGGTAGCAGTCGCCCTAACTTGCCCAAATTAAAGGGACCTCCGCCCCTGAGACAAATCTAAAGCAAAACATATCGAGTGGCCTCCCAAATCATCATCAGCCGTGGATCAATCAATACAAAATTTGAACTTATTATTAATGTTCACCATACATCTAGCCCCGGAACTAGCTTGCATGTGTAAAACTGAACTATAGTATACAGACGGGTTAAATGCACTAGATGAGAACTATACTCAACACCAACCCAATGTTAACCAAGCGCTAATAAAAGCTTGACCGCATCTCATCAAGATGAAGGGTTTCGGGGATTATGTACATACCACACTGCCACCACGATGTCTAAGGGATGCGACGGCTCTATAGATGAGGTTGCAGGGCCCGCCGCCCGCAGCCGACCCGCCTAAGACGAGTAAGTTGCGGTGGTGGTGGCCATCAATGGAGGAAGGTGCAATGGAGATTAAGGAGTGTTGTGTGAGAGAGGGCTAGTGCTGGGGCGGAGGCTGGTGAGGGAATAAATGAGGCGAGGTTACATGAATGTTGTGGACAAAACAAACCTTGCCACCAATACAATACTACTAATTGTCATGCAAAAATTAATTGCCTAGAAAATTGGGCACGGCAGCTTGAGTGCTTGAATAGGAAAACATCAAACACATACTATGAAAGTATATTATTACGTACATGGTGCCTAGTGCAAGCAATAGTGGAAATGATGTTGCAAGTACTGATACTACAAGATAGTATGAAAGTACTACATTACATGGTGACAAGTACTAGCTACAGAAATGATGTTGCGAGTGCTCATAGTCAGCTTTTCGGTATTTTGGTCAAACTTCACATAGTTCTAACGAGACAGGGTTGGCACGAACCACATTGGTGCCTCAGACATTTGCTCTCTATGTTCCTCTCTAGTGTAGTTAAGTGATGAACCTATGGAAGCTCCCCCATTGACGTGCATGCGGCTCCAATCTAGAACTGGTTGTGGGCGATGTTGGCAGCACACGTGTGTAGCAAACACACAGTCTCCTCTGAACACTGGCAGAGCTTCTTCAACATCGGCAGCACCAGGTTCGGAGTCTATAGGAGGATCAAGGATGAATGGATGGTTTATTCCCACAAACACTGACCTCCCTTCAATATTATCCCTTCTAATCTAGTCCGGTGCTACAGGGTCATCCAAATTAAGGGCCCTCTAGAAAACGTGGCAGCAGAGCAAAGGATAAGTGAGCAGTTCTCTACCCCTGTATGATACATGATTACCATGGCTGCTGGTCCGTGCACTCGTAGTGTGAATCCACAGGATATTCCAGCCAAGCTCTATCAAGTACCAGCTGTGTAATGCAATATCTTCAGCCTCGGCATCATCACCAGCTTAGACGTTTGCCGGCTCTTCAATTACTGGAGCCTGTATGACACGCGGGCCTGCAAGTATACCTGTGTGTGCATTTCAGTTAGCAAAAGTATCACGAACAATGTAGTTGATAGTAATTTATAAATTTTACTTTTAAATAACGGGACTCACTCCACTTGTTTGGTTCCCAAACAAGAACATCTCCTCACAATTCTGTCACCGCGTATATGCGATCAATAGAACCACTGATTAGACACTTGGCAATGGGATCGACATACGTTGTTGGTGCAAGATAGTCGTTTTGAAGGATAATCCAGTCCCTCTCACAAGGAAAATCTATGGTAGCAATGAAATGGTCAAACACCGCCATCGCGTTGTAGTTCCATTGGTTGTCAAATCTGTACGGTTTCTTTGCTATTTGTATCTTCAGCAGCTCGATATACGCGTTCTTGTAGAGGTAAATGCATGGGGGGCCAAGGAAACACTGGTTACCCGATGGATAAATATCAACACGCTGCACACGTGGCAGCTCGATACGTGCCATACTGTAGACGTTTTGGAGGTACCAATGCCCCGGGTGCTTTGCAATCGCAATCCATTCTCCGTTGGCACCAACCAAGTGACCCTTGTTTTCAAATCCTTCATCATCCCATGTTCCGGGTATGTCATCATCAACTAGTACAAATGCTTCTACTGTTGGATTGTCTAGTGGCATCAGCAACGCGTCAATGCTCTGCAACAGATTTTCTTCATATCTAGGGGCATGCAAGGTGTTTGACAAAGGGGGTAGTGCTAGCTAGTTTTGCGGAAAAACTACCATCTGAAAGATGCAGAAATGTGTTGAATAAATCATGAATGCATGCAGACAAACACACTAACGAATAAGGTCTTGTTTGCATTAAAGAAAAAGTGTAGAAATAGTTAAGTTTCCTATGCTGGCACTGTTCAGAGGAATGGACCAGAGGAAAAAACGCAGGCAATTTTCCTATGATTGATTAACAAGAATAGGGGCCTCTTTCGATCAATGGTTTTTAAAAACGTGGGAATAGGAAAAACACAGGATTGGCATGGTAGGTATAGTAAATTCATATAAGGAATTAAAAACGCAGAAATTTTGTAACAGGTGTCTTTGGATGGTGAATAGGAAATAAACACAAGAGTTTTGCAGTAATATAGTGTAAGCGCATTGGACTTCTCAAAGGAGAAATAGAATGATCTTGGAGCTCGTGTTTAGATTCTTATGGAATGGAGGGCATAGGAACTAAGAAGTGACTCCATAGGAATTTGATATCTTCCAAAATCCTATGGGTTAGAATCCTCCAAAACTCATATGCAATTATTCATAACCAACTTGGACCTCATTTTCAAATTCCTACGCGCGCAAAGAACAAGAATGAGGTGTCAAGAGACATGATAACATGATAAATATACTCTCTCGTGAGGTTTGACTTTGATTTTACCATGTTTTAAAGTAATCCTATGTTTTTTTATTCATATAAACCAAAGAGCCAACTTTTTACAGAAATATTGTGTTTGTAAAACACATGAAACTTAAAATATAACGCCAGCCTTGATTGGACAATACACCTTCCTTTACAGGTATCAACAATCCTGGTCATTCTTGTGTTTTCAGTTTGGTATGTTTGGAGGAGAGGGGGGACACTGAAGCAAAAGTCTTGGGCCTCTTTTGATCGCAGGATTGAGACCACAGGAATTTCATAGGTTTGCCGGTAAAAAATAAGCGATTATAAACTGTAGGAAAACTACCTACGTGATTGGCACGATGAGAGTTGAGCCTCAAGTAGATGCTCCAATTCCTACGGGATTTAAGCATGGGTAGAGGGTTGCAGTTCAAAAGAATTTGCGTACCATGATTCCTTTGATCCAAATTCAATCCATAGGAAAGAATCTAAGGATTCGAGTCCTACAAAAATCATGCAAAACTGATTTTTACCTACTCGTCACGGTCTAGTGGCCATGTTTGTGGGTCAGAGTGAAGTAGGCAGGGCAAACCAAACAGGATACCAAGATCTTCCGCAATCCCTCGATGCATTCCAACCATGCCGCGAGCCAGGCAAGTGGTGCTCAGAAGATCGGCGCGACCGGTGATGTTGCTCAGCGGTCCATAGTGGAGGTTGCCAAATCCCATTGCCTAGCTGTAGCGCTCATATATCTTACGCTTCATCGCTCTAGATGTTGTTCCGAGGAAGAGTACTGCAGAAGATTAGTCAGGATGGGTTGGCGGTTTCTACCTTTCTGCAAGGGTGGAGAGGGGCTACGATGGTGCACAAGCGGCCGGAGCGGCAGAGGAAGACGATGAGGGGCATAGGGTGGTTCTCCTCCGGTTATCAGATCGACTACTTCGACCCGGTATATTAGGGCTTAACGCAGGATGTTAACATAGACGCTTATGCAAAAAAGTAATAATAATAGGAAATTAGATATAGTAGTATTTCTTAAACACTCCAGCCCGCAATGCTTATGCAAAAAAGTATTCCCATCTACAAAGTGACTCAAGTTTTGATCTAGCTCTAATCTACTAAGTTAAGAGTGTTCACTAAGGTGGGATGATAGGATCAATCTCATGCCATAGAATGACATCTAAAGTTATCTAGATAGGTCAAGTTTTATACTTTTTATGCTACCTTCAAAACAAGTAAAGGAATTTGGTAAAGTAACGAAGTAAAAGCTTGAAATTAAACTTGTAGTAGGTACTAGTCAAAGTTGTATAACCAAAGCATGCTTAATGCATCTTGCTTAAGTTATCTAGCTTGCAAGGTCTAGCTTGCATTGTTAATGATGGCTTGCTAGTGTAATACTTGCAAGTGTTACCTTGCTCAGTTTTCTTGAAGTGCTAGGCTTGCCTTGGGTAGTGTAGTGGTTGAAGTTTTCTTCTTCCTCCTCTTGGTAGAACTCCTCCTCCTCGAAATCTTGGTCGGTACTATCGTCTATAAATACATACGGAGTACAAAATCACCAAACAATACTTAACTAGTCTACTTAGCATACTAAGGCACACATTTGATGATCTATTACCATCACAAGCATCATAAGGTTTTATTAACTAGTTTCATCCTTTTTATTTAAGAAAAGTAATTTCTACTCATTGAAAATAACTAAGATTTACTATTCACCAATTAACATATGGGATCATGTGGACACATGTCCTCACCACATATCCTAACATGTGGGAATATGATTTAAGGGTTGGATCACATTTACTTAAGTTTAAGTTTATTATTTAATGATTTAAAGTGACTAGAAATGCCTATATAGCATTATTTTGGTACTAGTCCAAGGTCACTGCATGTAAACCTTAATATTATTACATATTCAGATAGGTATGGTGAGATGTGATTTTTGAGAGTTGGAATCAGCTCAGAAGCTATTTTGGTTGATTTTATACAACTGTTGCAAGGTGCAAATGCTTCTATGTTGTTATTTTTACTAGGAGAGATCTCTAACTCTACATGAATTAAATCCAACGGACTTGGATAGATCTTTTCAGAAGCTTTCCAACACAATTGGAACCACTCCATTTGGATTTGTAAATCTCTCTGAAATGATTTTCAAACTAGGGGATGGAACTAAGTTCAAACTAAAATAGAAAAACCTAACTTTGAATTCACGGGCTAGCGCAGGAAGAAAATGGGCCAGCCTAGTGGCGTTTCACGGCGCAGAGAAAAGCTAACAAGGGTGTTCCACATGTCAGCAGCTCTTAAAAACGCGAAGCGGTACGGGGCAACGTGGACTGTGCGATTAGAACCTAGATCGACAGCTGGGGCTCGTCGTCGATGACGGACAGGTCGCCGGCGAGGGCTAAGCCTAGCAGCTCGATCGGGGTACGATGAGGGCATACCAGGGCTCCAGCTACTGTGGCGAGGCGGGCAAACGAACGGGTAGAAAACAACGATCCTCCTGGTACTGGCGGCGTCCCGAGAGGTGGCCTTGATCAACGGCGTCCTACTCCTCCTTCCGCGGTGGACTCCGGTGAAATTCCGGCGCTGTGGACAGCGGCTTGCTCCGGTGGGGCTCTGGGAGTGCTGTGAGAGGGTGGGGATGAGAGTGGTGTGAGGAAACGGTGCTGGGGAGGCCTCTATTTATAGGCTTGGTGAAGCAGCAGAGAAGCATGGTCGGTGCTCGCCGGTGACGATGGCACAACGGGCTAGAGGTGTGGGCGGTGTGCTAGGATGGTGGGCGGTGGCCTGGTGAGTGTCACGGCGGTGCGTGTGCAGTGAATGGCGGTCGAGGGAGGTGAGTGGGGTTACGCGCACTATGTTTCTGCCGACGGCGAGTTTCGCGGCGGTCGGCGACTACAGGGCACGGTCCGGGGAATGGGAATGTCCGTTAGCTTCCAAGGCCGGTGGTGATCGTGTAGGCGAGCGGCTGGAGCGAGGTGGGGTCTGGTCGAGCGGGGACCGTGCACACTTTGCGGGCGGCGTCGGCATGGCCGACAGTCTCTGGGCGCGGCGCTTCCTGGCTGCTCCGGTCGCTGTCCTCGGGCTGGGGCTGGTTTGGCAGTGGAGGTGGACCACAGGCGACCTCCTGGACATGTTGGGCGATGGTGGCGGCGGCTGTAGCGTGATGTCAATGGTGGGGGTGCCCAAATGGTGCTCGGCCTTAATGGCCATGACCATTTGGTCATGGCACAGTGGGTGGCCGAGCTAGAGAGGGGTAGGGGAGTGCACTAGGTGGCTGTGGTTGCAAAATGGGAGACCAATTTGGTCCAAACACTCCTCCAAATAGTGTTTTTGGTTTTGTTTGAAATCTGCCCATAAGGTGTTTGTAAAAATGGCCACAAGAATTCAAGTTTTGAATTTTTGGATGATTTTTGGTGGAGTTGCTCGACACATGCTTATGCCTCTGTGGTTTCTTGGTATTTGAAAATGGAGCTCATTTGAGTGGTTTTTGAAATAGGGTGATCTTGATACCTACACTAGATTCAATTTTCAAATGCCATTTAAAATTAGTGTTTGAAAGTTTTTGGCAGATCACAAAGTGGGCCTTGGTACATCACTACATGTACTAGCAAGGGGTGCAAAGATCCACATGTGTTTCTGTTAAGAATTGAGTTCTAGGAATAGCCAAAGTAGGCATGTTAATTAAAAAGGCACAAATGACCATTTCTTTCTTTATTCATTTTGATTTGTTTTTATTTGGGATTGGTTTGGGAATGATCTAGATGATGTTTATTTCACCTAAGAATCATTTTACAAGCAATGGATCACTTAATCAAGGCAATTCAAATCAACTCCTAATTTAAATGCACACACATATGAATGCTTTAATAATTTTAATTGGAAAAGTTTTTATTAACCCTTATTTTGATGACTTGGATCTTAATAACCTTGGATTGAAGTTTTGGGATGTTACAAACCTTCCCCCCTTGAACAAAATCTCGTCTCGAGATTTACAAAAGAAAACTAGGAACTAAAGAGATCTAGGAAGTCTGTCCTAATGTAATCTTCTCGCTCCCAAGTGGCTTCCTCTTCGGTATGATTGCTCCATTGAATCTTGAGAAATTTGATACTCCTGGTCCTGGTGGTTCTGTAAGCTACTTCCAATATACGGATGGGCACTTTATGATATGTTAGGTCCTTGTTGATCTCCACAGCTCTGTGATCGATGTTTTTGAAAACTTTAGTCTTCTCCGGCACTTCTAGGCATTTGCAAAGTAACGAGATATGGAACACATTGTGGATGGCTGACATCTCTTTTGGCAGTTCTAGCTGATACGATACTTCTCCTCGGCGGTTCAGAATCTTGAAGGGCCCGATATATCTAGGGGCTAACTTTCCTTTCAGACTAAAGCATTGCGTTCCTTTCAATGGTGAAACCTTGAGATATACAAAATCTCCGACATTGAAAGTCAGGTCTCTCCTTCTCTTGTCAGCATAACTCTTCTGTCTGGACTGGGCGGTCTTGAGGTGCTCACGGACATTGTGAACCTTCTCTTCAGCTTCTCGGAGAATGTCGGGTCCGAATTCCCATTTTGATCCGTATTCCAACACACAAGCTCTTAACATATCCTCTAGGATTTGGTTGACTCTCTCAATCTGTCCATCAGTTTGCGGGTGATAAGCGTTGCTGAAGTTCAACTTGGTTCCCAATCCTTCCTGGACTTTCTGCCAAAATCTCGAGGTAAATTGGGTTCCTCGATCTGATACTATGGTCTTGGGGGTTCCATGCAGACTAACAATTCTAGCAATATACAGCTCTGCTAGCTTCGAACTCTAGTAGGTTTTCTTGACAGGTATAAAGTGAGCTACCTTGGATAGTCTATCTACGATGGCCCAGATCGAGTCATTTCCCCTACTAGAAGTAGGTAAACCGGTGATAAAGTCCATTCCGATGGAATCCCATTTCCATTCCGGAATCGTCAAGGGTTGCAATAGTCCGGCGGGTCTCTGATGCTCTGCTTTGACTCTTTGACAGATATCACACTTGGCGATGTAGCTTCCTATTTCTCTCTTCATCTTGTGCCACCAAAATTGCTCTTACAAGTCCTGATACATCTTCGTTCCTCCGGGGTGGATAGAATAAAGAGTATCATGAGCTTCCTTCATGATAACTTGCTTCAGCTCTCAATCTGCTGGCACACAGATACGTCCTTTGTACCACAGAACTCCTTCTTCGTCTTCAGTGAATCCAGGTACCTTTCCTGTACCAATACGATGTTTTATTCCGTTGATACTTTCATTTCCCTTCTGGGATTCCTTGATTTGGCTGATTAATGTGGGTTGAAGTTCAATGCTAGCTAAGAATCCTTTGCTAACCAGCTCAGTCCTAAACTGCTCCAACTCCTCATACAAACTTGGTTGCTTCTCCTTAATCATGGTGTTTAGCCTACACGGCAATCTGCTAAGAGCATCCGCTACCACATTGGCTTTGCCGGGGTGATAGTGAATGTCAATGTCATAATCCTTGATTAACTCTATCCATCTTCTTTGCCTCATATTCAGCTCCTTCTGAGTGAAAATATACTTCAAGATCTTGTGATCTGAATAAATCTTACAGCAATTACCCATAAGATAATGACGCCATGTCTTCAAGGCCAAAACTACGGCTGCTAACTCAATATCATGGGTCGGATAGTTCTGCTCATGCTGCTTTAGTTGTTGAGACAAATAGGCGATGACTTTGCCTTCTTGCATCAGTACACATCCGAGACCAATCTTGGATGCATCACAATACACATCAAACAGCTTCTTGATATCTGGCATGATCAATATTGGGGCTGAAATCAATCTCTTCTTCAGTTCTTGGAAACTGGCTTCACATTTGTCTGTCCATTCAAACTGCTTGTCCTTCTTCAACAATTGGGTCATGGGTCTGGTGATGCTAAAGAATCCTTCTACGAACTTGCGGTAATATCCCGCTAATCCGAGAAATACACGGACTTGGGTTTGAGTGGTTGGGGCTTCCCATTCTTCGACATCTTTGATCTTGGAGGGATCAACAAAGACTCCTCCAGCAAACACAATATGTCCTAGGAAGCCTACTTCTTTCAGCCAGAACTCACACTTGCTGAACTTGGCATATAACCGATGCTCTCTAAGGGTTTCAAGGATGATTCTCAGATGTTGCTCATGCTCTTCTTATGACTTGGAGTAGATAAGGATATCGTCAATAAACACAACAACAAACTTATCCAGGAAATTCATAAAGATCTTATTCATGAGATTCATGAAATAAGCAGGGGCATTGGTTAATCCAAAAGACATAACCGTATACTCGTATAAACCATAGCGAGTAGTAAAGGCGATCTTCGGAATATCCATTGCACGAATCTTAAGTTGGTGATAACCAGTCCTAAGATCAATCTTTGAGAATACCTGGGCTCCAGTCAACTGATCAAATAGATCTTCTATCTTCGGCAAAGGGTACTTGTTTTTGATGGTGACATCATTCAGCTTTATGTAATCTGTGCACAGGCGGTTGCCTCCATCTTTCTTGTCGACGAATAACACTGGTGATCTACATGGTGAAGCGCTTGGTTGAATCAAGCCTGTTGCTAACATGGCATCCAACTGCTTCTTCAATTCCACTAACTCTGAGGGGTTCATGCTATAGGGTCTCTAGGCTATGGGTCCGGTTCTGGGGATTAGTTCTATAATGAACTCAATATCCCTATCCGGGGGCATACCTGGCAATTCATCTGGGAATACATCGGGGTATTCACAGACTACTCAGACTTGGTCTATGGTGGGCAGGGCTAAACTCTTGTTGCACTTGAATTGACGAGATAAGGTTGCAGATATATGCTCTACTGTGACTCCAGAGCTACTGGTCATGGTGATGGCTTTCTTAGCACAGTCTATCAGTCCTTTATGCCTTGACATCCAGTCCATACCTAGTACTACTTCCAATCCTTTGGTTCCGAGTACGATTAGGTTGGCATAAAAATCTATCCCATGTATTCTGATAGGCACAGCTTTGCAAATTTTTCTAGCTTTTGTAGTTGAACCGGGGATTTGAACTATCATGACATGCTTCAAGTTGGTTGGGTGAATCTTACTAGTGCATCCAAATTCTTCGGTGACAAATGAATGTGATGCTCCCGAATCAAACAATACTCTTGTTAAGACTGAGTTGAAAGAAAAATACCCAACACTATGTCTGGCACTTCTTGGGCTTCCTCTCCGTTCATGTGGAAGAGACGACCATTGTGGTTGTGAGGTTTCCCTGGGGCAAATCTTCTCCCTGGTTGAACACGACATTGCTGTTGAGCTGGGGCATTCACATTGGTAGTGGCGGCAGTCTTCTTGGGACACTCATTGGAGTAGTGGCCCTTCACTCCACACTCAAAACAGGTGATCTAGGACTTGTCTTTTGCTGCGACAGGCATAGCATTGCTGCCAGTTCTGGGTGCAGTATTGTTGTTGTTGTTGTTGTTGTTGTTGGGAGGGGCACGGTTGAAATTGTTGGTGTTGCCGGAGTTGTGGTTGTTTCCTCCAGACTTCACATTGCCTCCGCTACGGTTGGGGTAGCTTGTGTGAGACATTGGGGGTCGGTTGTTTCTGGGTGCATATCCTGGTGATGGGTTGGGACGGTACTCCTGGTGACTGCTGGATCCAGATTGCTGCATCATACAATGTTTGCGGTTGTCGTTTGCCTGATTAATCTTGCCTTCCATCTGAATGGCAGAGTCGACTAGTTCTTCGAGATCCTCGAAGCGGATGTTGACGAGGATAGTCTGAGTCCGTTCAAGAATCTCTCCTTCTTCTTGGCCTCCGTGTTAATCTCATCAGGTGCATACCTTGCAAGTGACAGGAATCTGTCACGGTGTTCCACCACAGTCATTCTGCCTTGCTTCAACTCTCTGAACTCATCCCTCATTCGGGTTACTAGACCTTGTGGCACGTGGGTGCGGCTGAACTTGATCTTGAAGGCTTCCCATGTCATCACTTGACCATGGTTCATTAGGCGGATACTGTTCCACCAGGCTCTTGTGTCTCCTGCCAAGTAGTGGGTGGCAAAGAGAACTTTCTCGTTGTCATCAACTCTGGCTACCTCCAAGTTGTTCTCCATTGTCTACAACAAGTCATCCGCATCTAATGGTTTCTCTGAAGTGCTAAAGATTGGGGGATTAGTATTCTAGAAGTTCTTCAGCTTGGATCCTTGATGATCCTGATTTCCATGACCTTGGTTGTTGAGAGCCATCTGGGCGATCTATTGCAGTGTTGCTAGATTAGCTTGGCACTTTGCCCTGCTTGGTTCTCTGTCTGCGATGAGATTCTGCAAGATCTACAGCATTGGGTCTTGCGACGAGCTGCTCCCTCCTTGGTTTCCACGAGTCATCTGAAGATTGAGGTAGATAAAGGGGGTAAGAGGGAAAGTTCTAAGGTTTATGGTTTTGGTTTCAAAGCTAAACTTTGAGTTTGACTCAGGTTTTTGCAACTAACTTCATTTCATTCATGCAAGCAAACACACGATACAAACACACACCACAACAAAGAAAAGAAGATGGTTTTAAGAACCATTCTGCAGACTATGATACAGTGGGACCGATACATCTCCAGCTACGACAGTGCTCTAGTGCATCTACTCATCGTCGATGAAGTCGGAGTCCTCATCGTCAGTGTAGAAGTCCACGGCATCCTCCTCCAGAAAGTCATCATCATTGCTGAGGTAAGAATCCATGTCTCCCTGGATGTCTTCACCATCATCTTCTTCTTCCTTCACGGCAAGCCGAGCTTCTTGCTCCTTGACGGTCTTCTCGAGGTCGGCCACCTTCTTGCGAAGACGGGCGATGATGCGATCCTTCTTCTCGCGCTAGCGGCGAAGAGACTAACGGTCCTTGACAAGCAGTGAGAAAGTCTGGGCCTTCTAGTCGGCAGTGGCACGGTTGTGGTTGGCAAACTCCCTATCATTGTCCAACTCCTTTTGACGATAGTACAATAGGAAGTCAAGGTTCTCCACTTGGCGCTTCAGTTCTGGATGACTTGGCATCTCCATCGGCATTCCCATGAAGTCACATCTTGCATAGTGAGCAAAACGGGTTCCTTGGATCTGGTTGACACTGAGGGCACATAGACGTGCGAGAGCTTCATGCATTGCCCAGGCTAATCCATCTAGCCAGTTGTTCTCTCTCACGGAGAACTGGATTCTCCCGGACATTGGTGCTTCGATGTGTCCTTGAAGATCAACGGTGACAAGCCATTGCAAATCTTCTCTTGGGGGTCCTGGAAGTTGAGCTCCAAGAAACTCTGGATGCGGGCGTCCCAATAACTCCGATAGTGAATCCAGATCCCTCTTGAAGATTAGTTGACCTTCGTTTCCCAACTGGTAGAACTTGCTGAACTGAGACTCCATCTACAAGAATTAAGGATGAGGAAGTTAGTGAAGTGATCAAGTGTGTCAAATTTTATGTAGTATGTAAGAATTGGAGGAACATGAATTTTTGAGAAAGAATGAATTCCCAAGGGTAAGAGAGGAAATAGTTTTTCATAAATAGTCACTTTGGTTTTTGAAACTAAGTTTTTGGTTTACACGTCCATTCTAACTAGGGTCTCCTATGGTCAGGATGGCTCTGATACCAACTTGTCAACACCCGGATTTTTAATCCCAGATGCATGTTATGCCATACCTCGCAATCCCAGGTTTTTGAAAATAATTGTATAAAGGTCCTTACATTTAGCATGAATCCCCCTAAAATTAAGCAATGGAAATAGTCGGGTGCGGCTCCTTCTCGAGAGAGCAGCCGATCGAGCCATACTCTTCATACTACTTTCTCTTCATTTGTTTTCAAAATATATGGCCAAATTTGGCGGCATGCAAATTCTTCGATATGGGATCATGAATCATTAGCACAAAGTATGATGTAGATATGTCCATGACCCGGGTCGTTCGGCTTGAAATGCAAGAATGTTTATATTCATTGGCAACTAATAAGCTTAAATACGTTTAAATTTTATCACTTGCTTTTAGGTACGAATTTTACACGTATGGATGGTGGAGGTACATTTTACATTAAGGACCTAAAAATGTAAAATTACATTGAGATCCATACATTTAGCACGAAGCACCCTAAAATTAAACAGGGAAAACTCATGCTTTGCTCCTTCTCGAGAGAAAAGCTAATTGAGCCATACTCTTCATACTACTGTCAACACCTGGATTTTTAATCCCAGATGTCTGTTATGCCATACCTCGCAATCCCAGGATTACCATTTTTGGGAGACATAACAGATTGGATATCACAGTACATCATCCATTACAAACCATACATAAGGTCTTACACAAATAAGGATCTCATGATCCAGTCTTAATACAACAAGCAACAGAATAAATAATAAGCGTAGCGGTGGGGTCCATCTTCAGGGCCACAGGCAATGCTGACGAAGGCAGATAGTCCTAGTTATCATAGTCGTCCTGCTGACCGTCATCTTGGTAGTCTCCTTCATAGTATGGCCATAGGAATAGCCAGGGACAAAATCCATGAGTACTCTTTAAGTACTCGCAAACTACCACTAACAAGTAGGATAGTACTAAAGTAAAGTGCTAACTCTAAGTTCCACTATAAAGTTAAGGGTGAAACCTAAGCTGAGTTCAGAAACAAAGAAAGATAAAATAAAGTTCTAGAATCACTTAAGTTGGGAAGCTAGTGTCATTGTCACAACCCTGTTGTGGTCAAGTCAAGTTCATCATTCATTTCATAAGTCATTTTGAAAACATCTGACAACGAAACAGTATGGCCACTCCAACTGTCCATAACTGCGGACGCGGCTATTCGAATAGTTTGACACTCTGCAGAGGTGGTACACTTTCACCACAAGATTCGATACATCTGTCAGGGATAACCCTGAATCATCATACTTATTATGCAGATAATCAAATATAACCTTTCCTTTACACACCCTAGTATAAGCACCTCTCCTATGAGCATGGCCTCCCAACCATGACCATTTGTCACCTTGGGCACTGCATAGGTGGACAACATTGAGAGGTAGCATCAGCTCAAACCTCTCCCGCGAGGGAACTAATACTAATGCATATAAATTTCCGGCTAAGCCTTACCCAATTCAGGTAGTGTGGTTGTACGGTAAAATTGGAATGGTACCGCATCCGAATCCAACCATCAGTTTTGTAAAAGGGTTAAGGCTATTGCCTCAACATTTTCATCATCATAAACCACTTGTGTTTCTCAACACATGTCAAAACATCTCAATAGAATGACTCATCATTCCAAGGTTTTCACAATTCATTTTCACAAAGTATTCCCATCTAAAAAGTGACTCAACTTTTGATCTAGCTCTAATCTACTAAGTTACGAGTGTTCTCTAAGGTGGGATGATAGGATCAATCTCATGCCATAGAATGACATCTAAAGTTATCTAGATAGGTCAAGTTTTATACTTTTTATGCTAGCTTCAAAACAATTAAAGGACTTTGGTAAAGTAACGAAGTAAAAGCTTGAAATTAAACTTGTAGTAGGTACTAGTCAAAGTTGTATAACCAAAGCATGATTAAAGCATCTTGCTTAAGTTATCTAGCTTGCAAGGTCTAGCTTTCATTGTTAATGATGGCTTGCTAGTGTAATACTTGCAAGTGTTAGCTTGCTCAGTTTTCTTGAAGTGCTAGGCTTGCCTTGGGTAGTGTAGTGGTTGAAGTTTTCTTCTTCCTCCTCTTAGTAGAACTCCTCCTCGAAAGCTTGCTCGGTACTATCGTCTATAAATACATACGGAGTACACAATCACCAAACAATACTTAACTAGTCTACTTAGCATACTAAGGCACACATTTGATGATCTATTACCATCACAAGCATCACAAGGTTTTATTAACTAGCTTCATCCTTTTTATTTAAGAAAAGTAATTTCTACTCATTGAAAATAACTAAGATTTACTATTCCCCACTTAACATATGGGATCATGTGGACACATGTCCTCACCACATATCCTAACATGTGGGAATGTGATTTAAGGGTTGGATCACATTTACTTAAGTTTAAGTTTATTATTTAATGATTTAAAGTGACTAGAAGTGCCTATATAGCATTATTTTGGTACTATCCCAAAGTCACTGCATGTAAACCTTAATATTATTACATATTCAGATAGGTATGGTGAGATGTGATTTTTGAGAGTTGTAATCAGCTCAAAGCTATTTTGGTTGATTTTATAAAAATGTTGCAAGGTGCAAATCCTTCTGTTTTCTTATTTTTACTAGGAGAGATCTCTAACTCTAAATGAATTAAATCCAGCGGGCTTCGATAGATCTTTTTAGAAGCTTTCCAACATAATTTGAATCACTCCATTTGGATTTGTAAATCTCTCTGAAATGATTTTCAAACTAGGGGACAGAACTAAGTTCAAACTAAAATAGAAAAACCTAACTTTGAATTCACGGGCTAGCGCGGGAAGGAAAATGGGCCGGCCCAGTGGCGTTCCACGGCGCAGAGAACAGCTGACAGGGGGTCCACATGTCAGCGGCTCTTTAAAACGCGAAGCGGTACGGGGCAACGTGGACCATGCGATTAGAACCTAGATCGACGGCTGGGGCTCGTCGTCGACGATGGACAGGTCGCCGGTGAGGGCTAACCCTAGTGGCTCGGTGGGGGTACGGTGAGGGCATACAAGGGCTCCAGCTACTACGGCGAGGCGAGCAAACGAACTGGTAAACGACGGCGATCCTCCTGGTACTGGCGGAGTCCCGAGAGGTGGCCTTGATCAACGTCGCCCTTCTCCTCCTTCCTCGGTGGACTCCGGCAAAATTTCGGCCCTGTGGACAGTGGCTTGCTCCGGTGGGGCTCTGGGAGTGCTGTGAGAGGGTGGGGATGAGAGTGGTGTGAGGAAACGGTGTTGGGGAGGCCTCTATTTATAGGCTTGGTGAAGCGGTAGAGAAGCATGGTCGGTGCTCGCCGGTGACGACGGCACAGCGGGCTAGAGGTGTGGGCGGTGTGCTAGGACGGTGGGCGGTGCCCTGGCGAGTGTCACGGCGGTGCGTGTGCAGTGAATGGCGGTCGGGGGAGGTGAGTGGGGTTGCGCGCACTATGTTTCTGCCGACGGCGAGTTTCGCGGCAGTCGGCGACTACGGGGCACGGTCGGGGGAATGGGCATGTCCGTTAGCTTCCTAGACCGGTGGTGATCGTGTAGGCGGGCGGCTAGAGCGAGGCGGGGTCGAGCGGGGACCGTGCGTGCTCTACGGGCGGCGTCCGCATGGCCGACAGTCTCCCGGCCCGGCGGTTCCTGGCTGCTCCGGTCGCTGTCCTCGGGCTAGGGCTGGTTGGGCGGTGGAGGTGGACCACAGGCGACCTCCTGGACATGGTGGGCGACGGTGGCGGCGGCTGTGGCGTGCTGTCGCTGGTGGGGGTGCCCAAATGGTGCTCCTCCTTAATGGCCATGACCATTTGGTCGTGGCACAGTGGGTGGCCGGGCTAGAGAGGGGTAGGGGAGTGCACTGGGTGGCTGTGGTTGCAAAATGGGAGACCAGTTTGGTCCAAACACTGCTCCAAATAGTGTTTTTGGTTTTGTTTGAAATCTTCCCACAAGGTGTCTGTAAAAATGGCCGCAAGAATTCAAGTTTTGAATTTTTCGATGATTTTTGGTGGAGTTGCTAGACACATGCTTAAGCCTCTATGGTTGCCTCGGATTTGAAAATGGAGCTCATTTTATTGGTTTTTGAAATAGGGTGATCTTGATACCGACACTAGATTCAATTTTCAAATGCCATTTAAAATTAGTGTTTGAAAGTTTTTGGCAGATCACAAAGTGGGCCTTGGTACATCACTACATGTACTAGAAGGGGTGCAAAGATCCACATTTGTTTCTGTTAAGAATTGAGTTCTAGGAATACCCAAAGTAGGCATGTTAATTAAAATGGCACAAATGACCATTTCTTTCTTTTATTCATTTTGATTTGTTTTTCTTTGGGATTGGTTTGGGAATGATCTAGATGATGTTTATTTCACCTAAGAATCATTTTACAAGCAATGGATCACTTAATCAAGGCAATTAAAATCAACTCTTGATTTAAATGCACACACATATGAATGCTTTAATAATTTTAATTGGAAAAGTTTTTGTAAACCCTAATTTTGATGACTTGGGTCTTAATAACCATGGATTGAAGTCTTTGGATGTTAAAACTACTCCTTCTTGTTTATTTTCCAAATATGGCCCAATTTGGCGGCATGCAAATTCCTAGATATGGGATCATGAATCATCGATATAAAGTATGATGTAGATATGGCCATGACCTTGGTTGTTCGGCTTGAAATCCAAGATTGTTCATACTCATTCACAACTAAGCTGAAATACGTTTGATTTTAGCTAACATTTTTTAAATAATACTTTTTTTTAATAATTTTCACGAATAATACACGAATTGAAAGATTTACAATTCTAGCGTGGTGTCGGCACTTGAAAAGCCGACTAGTCCTTATCAGCTTTTGAATAGCCGACTAGGCCCTATCTATTTTTGAAAAGCTGACTAGTCCTTGTCTGCTTTTGAAAAGCTGACTAGTCCCCCTATTCTTCACATTTCCCTATAACCTATCGGCTTTTCAAAAGCAGAAAGGGACTAATCAGCTTTTCAAAAGCATACAAGGACTAGTCGGCTATTCAAAAGCCGATAAGGACTGGTCGACTATTCAACTACCGACACCACGCTAGAATTGCAAATCTTTAAATTCGTGTATTATTCGTGGAAATTATAAAAAAATGTATTATTTAAAAAATACCTGAATTTTAACACTTGCTTTTATCTTCGAATTTTACACGGACGGTGGAAGTACATTTTATAGCAAGGACCTAAAAAGGGGTAAAATTACATCGAGGTCCATACTTTTAGCACGAAGCACCCTAAAATTAAGCAGGGATAATAGGCATGTTTGGCTGCTTCTTGAGAGAGAAGTTGATCGAGCCATACTCTTCAGACTACTTCCTCTTTGTTTGTTTTCAAAAAATGGCCAAATTTGGTGGCATGGAAATTCTTGGATATGTGATCATCATCAGCATAAAGTATGATGTAGATATGGCCATGACCTTGGTCATTCGTCTTGAAATCCAAGAATGTTCATACTCATGGACAACTAATAATCTCAAATACGTTTTAAAAAGGTAAAATTACATCGAGGTCCATACTTTTAGCACGAAGCACCCTAAAATTAAGCAGGGAAAATAGTTGGGTTTGGCTCCTTCGAGAGAGAGAGCAGATCGTCGAGCCATACTCTTCATACTACTTCCTCTTCGTTTGTTTTCAAAATATGGCCCAATTTGGCGGCATGCAAATTCTTGGATACGGGATCATGAATCATCGATATAAAGTATGATGTAGATGGATATGGCCATGACTTTGGTCGTTCGGCTTCGAATCCATGATTGTTCATACTCATTCACACAACTAAGCCTAAATACATTTAAATTTTACCACTTGCTTTTATCTTCGAATTTTACATGGACGGTGGGAGTACATTTTATAGCAAGGATGTAAAAAGGGGTAAAATTACATCGAGGTCCCTTTTAGCACAAATCACTCTAAAACTAAGCAGGAAAAATAATCATGTTTGGCTCCTTCTCGGGGGATAAGCTAATCGAGCCATACTCTTCATACTACTTCATCTTGGTTTGGTTTCCAAATATGGCCAAATTTGGCAGCATGAAAATTCTAGGATATGTGATCATCATCAGTATAAATTATGATGTAGATATGGCCATGACCTTGGTCGTTCGTCTTGAAATCTAAGAATGTTCAAACCAATCGACAACAAAAATCTTAAATACGATTAAAAAGGTAAAATTACAACGTGGTCCATACATTTAGCACGAAGCACCCTAAAATTAAGAAGAGAAACAGTCATGTTTTGCTCCTTCTCGTGAGAGAAGCTGATCAATCCATAATCTTCATACTACTTTCTCTTTGTTTGTTTTCAAAATAGGGCCAAATTTGGCAGCATGCAAATTCTTGGATATGGGATCACGAATCATTCACATAAAGTATGATCTAGATATGGCCATGACCATGGTCGTTCGTCTTGAAATCCAAGAATGTTCATACTCATCGACAACTAATAATATTAAATATGTTTAAAATTTTACCACTTGCTTTTAGGTTCAAATTTTACACGGACGGTGGGAGTATAATTTACATCAAGGACCTTAAAAGGGGGAAATAACATCGAGATCCTTACATTTAGCATGAACTACCCCAAAATTAAGCAAAGAAATAAAACAGTCGGGTTCGGCTCATTCTCGAGAGAGCACTTGATTGAGCCATACTCTTCATACTGCTACTTCCTATTCTTTTCAAAATATACGGACAAATTCGGTGGCACGCAAATTCTTGGATATGGGATCATCATCATCATAAAGTGTGATGATGATATGGCCATGACCTTGGTCGTTCGGCTTGAAACTCCAAGAATGTCCATACTCATTAACAACTAATAATCTTAAATACGTTTAAATTGTACCACTTGCTTCTAGGTTCAAATTTTACACGGACGGTGGAAGTACATTTTACATCAAGGACCTAAAAAAATAAAATTACATCGATGTCCGTACATTTAGCACGAAGCACTTTAAAATTAAGCAAGGAAAACAGTTGGTTGGGAAGCTTGAGAACTCATAAAACTTGGTAATCAATCGTAAATGTATCAAGGTCCACGCTTTGTCTTAAAACTAGGGTTGTTGTTGTGGTACTCTGAGCCATTTTTCTTCGTACTTGCTTATAGAAAAACTCGTGTCGCTTTCAGTTTTATTGTTCCTATAAGTTGGAACCTGTGGTTGCCACCATTTTTCACCTTGATAAGATGCACACATCAACCAAATATGGGAACATTACAATACAATACGATGTTCATATGGTTGTTACCTTTGTCGTTCGGCTTGAAATCCAAGATTGTTCATACACCGTGGGCCATATATATTGTGTAACTATTTTTTGTAATTTATGATGACTCATGGTTATTAATTATTTTTTAGTGCAAATAGTAGTACACGCAAAAGGACGCCATGAAGAAGGCTTCATTTTTAGGTTTTCATTATTTTTGTTCATAGCTAGTGAGGATCAAATTTTCAACATGCATATTCGTAGCAAGAATTTTAATCCTATAGAACTCTCGTTGGTTTTTGAAGTATTGACCACCTCGGTACCATAAAGACTCAAAGGATGTTTGTAACTTTTTAAGAGCATCCTATCATGTTTACTTGCAGTTCAAATTTGAAAATGATTTTTTATTCCTAAATTTTGGAAACTCCCAGTACTGGTAGCATTATTGTTCACCATGCCAAGATGCACTCATCTACCAAATATGGGAACATTGCCATAAAGTATGTTGTACATATATATAAGGCCATTTAGCTTGTCTTTTAGCCTGAAGCCTAAGGATATGTTCATACATGGCAGGCCATATTTTCAATTACATTGTTTTTTATATGCGAACTCTCTTGATAATAATCATTTTTCACAGCAAGTAGGACAAGTCAGAGGTCATCGTGCAATGTTTTTTTATTGTTTTCAAATAAAAGACAAATGGTGTACATGCAAATTCTTAGAAAGAAGTTGAATCCAACAAATTCATTGGTTTCCGATATATGGACAGTCTGGGTGTGGGTACCTTCAAAACATACTTGTATAACTTTGAGAGCAATCTACTACTTACTCATAGTTCAAATTTTATCTAACATTGATAAATTAGCTTAAATTAGTTTGTCATTTATTTGAAACCTTGAGAACTCAAAAAAGTTCGTAATCGTAAGTAAAACATGTATAAAATTTGTCTGGAAACTAGGCTTATGGCATTCCGAGGCATATTCACCGTGCTTGCTCTCAGGAAAATAAATCCCTGAAAAATAATAATCTGCTTAAAGTTTATGATCAATCGGGGTGTTTTTTCGTGTGAGGTGTAATAAACAGACATATATCGTTAGTCCTACACTTTGAAAGAAACTCTTTGATGGACATTTGGATATGTGCATGAAACGTCAAATCTTATGTACAAACAAGTTATATTCAAAAATAAGTTTATTACGACCAAATAAAGCGTTCACAAATCCAATGTGCGACGGACTGTTATGTTGGTACCTTTGTGTAAACATTGACGTTTCATATGAAATATGTCTCTTACATATCAGCTACATGCATCCAAAAACTATTGCGGGTGATAAATATCGTTAGTATCTAGTTTTTAGCATCATTCAATTCTTTGTGTGTGAATAGGAGCAATGGCATTCGGGGACCACTTGTCAGTCTTGCTAACAATGAGGTTAAATCGGTCATTACAGGACTAACTAGCCAAATTTGTGCATATTACGGCTAAAAAACTGTTAAAATGTGCAAAAATAACGTCCACCAAGTGCTTTGTGCAAAAGTGCGATGAAAAGATAGTGTATCGTGCAATTTCCTCTATCTAAAAAAATGTTTTATACTACTTCCTCCGTCCCAAAATATAAGGCGCCTAAGGATTGGTTAAAAGTCAAACCTTACTAACTTTGACCAAATATTTAGAAAAAAATAGCTATATCTACAATATTGAATGGACATATTGAGAAAATATACTTTATGGTGAATCTATTGATATTAATTTAGTATTATAAATTATATATTTTTTGTGTATAATCATGGTCAAACTTAAAAAATGGACTTTTGACTAATCCTCAAGCGCCTTATATTTTGGGATGGAGGGTAATACAAAGTATTGTACTATACTTACTACTAGCAAAACAGGTACTAGATGGAAGTTTGAAACCTAAAGGGTACCCACTATTTTAGTCGGTTCAAAGAAATGAACTAGTTCATCAAAAAGTGATGATATGTGAAATTTAGTTTTTTTGTAGTACGGTACTACTAAAGTTTTTTTGTAGTACGGGTTACCCACTCCCATTCTCTAATAACTCCTCCCCCACCATTCCCTCTCTCGCTATCACATTCTCGCACTCACCTCACAACCCAGCCGTTGCCTCGATGAACCTAATGCCAAAACCCTTGTGTGTGGTTGAGCTGGGGTCCTCATCAAGCTCTGCTTCGGATCTGCAGGTGGCTTGTTCGATTTCGAATGACTCAGCACCCTCTCTGAAGCGTCCTTCGCCTTTCACGTGTGTGCGGGTCGTGCCCAAGGTGAGGCGTCTGTCGCCCTTAGGGTTTCCTCCTGTCGCGTTGAAACCCTCGTTGCCCACCGAGCGGTCGTCCAAGCCTCCGGCGCCGCGTGTGTTGGGAACGAATGATCATGCGGCGGTTGGACTCTCATTTCCAATGTGCAAAATTTCAGAGTGTATGTGGTGAAACCCCTATTGGTGGCCACCTTCATCAGCGATTGTCTGTGGTTCTTCGGTGTATGTGGATGGTTCTTCGTCAATGGCGCCTTGTTCATCTGCTCAACCCATCGACCCCTATGCAAGTTCGCCCCCCCCCCACCAACTGCAATGAGGTTAGATCTGGAGGATTGGGGCTTTAACCCAAATCCGACGTGCATCTAGTCAGATTTTTGCAACGTGTACTGTAGGTCCTTTGTTGAACTACTTAGTTGTATGTCATATTCTTGATAATTTTCTTTTGTGCTATTCTTTATACTCCCTCCATCCAGAAATAACTGACTTGACTTTGCCTAGATTTGAATGTATCTATATTTGTCTTTTGTACTGTTCTACTTAGTTATGGAATATTCTTGATGACGATGATTCAAGGTTCTGTTTTGGTACTTAGATGATGCATTGTGCTGTTTAGGAATTTTCCATGACGCGTTGTGCTATTTTGGTATTTATTTTTGTATGATGCATTGTGTCCTATCTCCTCACTATGTTGTTTCATCCATTTTGATCTGCGTTCTGCTGTTTAGGATTAAATGATATGCCTTCTATCTATTTAGATTATTTCAATGACCCATCAGTTTAGGTAATTCTGATTGTTCAGACACTGTTTATTAAATTTAATTACATAATACCTTTTGCTATTTTGGTATTTTTGATGATGCACTGCATATATGCTGTTTTGTCTATCTACAAAATGCATTGTGCTGTTTTAGCCATTCAGATTATGCATTGTGCTATTTTTTTGCGGGGGATATGCAATGTGTTGTTTAATCAATCTAATTAAATGTTATGCCTTCTAGTAGTTGTTCATATAATTTTGAGGACCCATCGGGTTAGGTCATTCTGATGATGCATTGTGTTGTGTAGGCAATTTAATTTACGTGATACCTTGTGTTGTTTAGGTAATTTTGATGGTGCAATGACTCATTGTGATCTTTAGTCAATTTATACAATGCATTGTGGTGTTTTGGTAATTCCAAAGGAATGACGCAATGGTAATTTTCATGTAGGATGACCCAGTTGTAATGCCGAACTTAGACTATATTCTTGACCAGACTGCTCCAGCTCCAGGTGGCTATGAAGATGCTCTCCCCATCATACCAAGGGAGTTGAAGCTACCGGGCAGGAGAGTGGAGGCCTTGTCAAGGGCAAGTACTACCAGGTCGGTCGCTAGTTCTGCCAAACCGAGAAGACGCCCTAGGTCAGTTGGACACCATGCCATGGCGCATCGTCCTAGGCGCTTCTACATCCAGTTAGTCCAACATGAGTTGTATATGCTTATCATCCCGACTTACTTCAAGCCTTACTTGAAGGGATGCCCCTACCCACAACTAGTGGTGGTCCAAGCATGCGAGGAATGCGAGTGGGTTGTCCATGCCAACCGCAACAAAGACCAGATCGTCCTAGACAAAGAGTGGGCTACCTTTGCAGCTTTCCATGGGTTGAAGGAGGGTGACTATCTTATGTTCAAGGTCACCGCAGACAGGTTCAAGATGAAAATCTACGACCGCATCACCTCCTGCCGGAAGGTGGTCGTCTGTCGTGAGCATGCACATCTTGTTTAAGTGCCAATTTGGATTGAATGATTTTCAAAGGAATTTTGGAGGAATTTGACCCATAGTATTTTTTTCATAAGGAAGCCCTTTGGATGACAGGAATTATACCTCCAAAATTCATATAGATTGCATTTCTACACCCCAATCCCATAGGAATTTCAACATCCACTTTTTTACACTCATTCGCCTAGGATTGAGGCAATTTTCCTCCGCGTTTACTGTGTTTTATTGAAATAACTTTAAGCCAGCACATTTCCTCTGTTTTGTACCTCCGACCCTGTTATCCTGTGTTTTGAAATTCTGTGATCCAAATAAAGCTATTCCCTCTGTTTTGCAACCCATTGTTTTGTACCTGTGACGGAGTCAAATTCCTATGTTTTTAAATCTTGTTATCCAAAGAAGCCCAAAGTTATCTTTAAGTTTGTCGTTCGATCTTTTGGCGACCGTTTTTCATGCTTATGCGTCAAGCCCTAAGTATATTCAATATGACTACTACTATTACTACTACTACTCCCTCCGATTCATTGCTAGATACGTCTAATTCAGCGACGAGTAAATATGGATGGGAGGGAGTACTACTACTACGAGCGAGCACAACGTGAGCCGTTCCTAATGTGGCTAAGAAATGTACGTACTAGACTTATTTTTTCAAATCTACTAGAAATTTACTAGACTGGCCGGCAAAAACCAATCCTAAAGATGTGACCCACTTAGTACAACATAAGCCAGTTTATTGCAACACCATGTATCTTGCGCAGCGTATAAGAATTGCGGTGGCTAAGAGAATCTTTTTGTTTATTAGCTCAAGTCTAAACGGTGGAGTACTTGTGTCTAACCAAAAAATTCTTAGGCACGTGTCTAGTACTAGTCCTACCGTCTAAGGAAACAAAAGGCAGAAAAGGCAGACTGTCAGCCTCATATTACCCTGACACTAATGGCAGAAAAGGTACTACCTTTTTCTAGGCTTGTGGGTCCTACCGAGGTGGCTAATCAGTGCAGCCATTTTTGCTCTGCTAGCTCCGTTGTTGAGTTGGCAAGCTTTATTGCTAGACATTGTCTAAACGGTGAGCGTGTGTAGCGTATAGGAAATGGGGTGCTAAGAAAACTTTTCATCTTTTACACCTATGTCTAAACGGTGGAGAAGATGTTCTTGGACTTGTGTCTAGTACAAGACCTAGAGGCTAGTTGATTAAAATATTTGGCATAATACTTTGAGGCATTTTCATTGGCCAGAGCACTAGTAGTTTGGAGAGAAAAAGTAAAAAAATAGCTGCTATATGGGACCCACGCAAGAGACCTAAACGGTGGAGCAGTTTTGATTTTACTAGACTCACATCTAAGTTATTTTCTTAGCTCATGCCAAGCCTTAGCACACTGCACAATATTTACAGCTAGTAAGCTCGATCACTGATGGACCAACGAGATTGCTCGTAGGCCGGCGATGAGACCCAGTACTTTTTTTGAACAAGCGAGACCCAGTACTTGACGTTTTGCTTCCACTATTCACTCTCTGCTCTCCTCCTACTAGTACTACATCGCTCCGCCTTCGTAGAAACCATTTTCTTTCACTGCTCCTCCCTTTCTTTTCTACTTATTCATCCAGCGATGTCACAAAATATCCTGTCTCGTCGGAAGAATAGCAAGATGGCGGTGGTTAGAACCATGGAGAAATCCCGCCGGCAGGGTGACCAGGCTCAGACTGAGAAAGGAGACCAGCCATGGGGCGAGGGCTCGTCTTCACGCATGTATCCTAAGAGCGGATATCATGGGGACCAAGAGTCCTGGTAGGTTTGTACTTCCGTTGATTCCTGGGCTCTCTTCTCCTACTATTGAACCGTCTATGTACATCTTCCAGGGCAGGCGGCTCGAGCATCGAATTTTCCACCACACGGGTCAATAGCAAAACGGATATCTCTCACGCGTATGATGCCCTCATGCCCGCTCTCGGTCGAAGAAGAGAGGTACTATAGTCACTATACATGTATTGACATTTTACGTTCTTCTCTGCATGCACTCCATGCTCTCTTACTGATGACGCATTTTCCATGCAGGAAGTCAGGGCGAGAATCTCGGCCAAAGTAGATGAAATCTATAGCCATAACATCAACATTCTTCAGAAAAACTTCGAGCTCAACCTAGAGTGTGATCGCCTCCAAGCCGATTTGGTTTTCAAATGAAGCTCGCACGATCTTACGAGCGTGACTCCTCCATGCTTCGAGCTGAGTGCGAAAATTTGAAGAAAGAAGTCACGGTGCTCTGCAGCCAGCAGCTACCATTGTGGATATCGTCTAGGTCACGCCCCGCTAAGTAGGAAGAGAGAAGCCATCTCATGTTGGTCGTCGAGGTCGCGACCATTGCGGAGGTCGTCGAGGCCCTACCTCCGCAGGGCAGACACAATGTTGCAATCGCCGAATCTTGGAGTAGGAACTAGGAAGGGGGAGGACTTGCCCACGTGGCCCTCCTTTTTCTTTCTTTTAGGTGCATGGATCGTTTTTTCTCATCCGTCTGCGTATAATTATATTGCACTCTTTAGCATTCGAATGCGCTCTATGGAGCTTTTGTAACGGTATACTTGCCGTATAGTAGTCACTGTTTTGTGTACATATTACATTCAAATTTAGTCAAATATGTGACATCCTTTTTAATTAGGTTGGAGGGCATTTTCAGATAAATTAGGTTAGAGGGATAGTATGTCTGATAAATCAAAAATAATTAAATCGTCAATGAGTGATCTTTAAATTTGGTCATACTTTCTACTTTGTCAGATGTGTAGGGATCCGGATCCAGTGTCTAAAAAAGAAAATGCACCGTCAGCGTCGGGGACACCCAGCTATTGTCTAGACTCTGGAGTAGTTTGGGTCACAAGCACAGCTAGCCCTATAGTCTACGCACGGACAGTCAATGATTCCTTGCATAGCCATTCCCGCCAGAGCCTTTGCAGGGAAGGTATCCTCGTTGACCCTTTGATTTCGGATTGGACGGTCAAGATTGCTAGACGCTAAACTTTGTCTCCCTGGATGATGTTTCTACTACTACTACGTAAAAATACACATATGTGTGAGCTGCGTTGATTAGCGAGGGTCATCAGCGTACGGGGCATCGACCGCACAAAAAAAGGTTTGCCACTCAATCAATTGTGCTCACATCTACCATTAAATGTGAGCATTTTACCAGCTCGACTGCCTCCATGCACTAATCGTCCATCCATCTAATCACTCTCTGTATAATTTAAAGTATTCAATTCTCCGTATCTAATAAATGATTCTTCAAACTGACAACCTATAATATAGACGTATTTTAGTGATACATACGAATCTAGATTCACGAGTATATAGATCGAGTATATAGATCATATTCACGAGTATATAGATCGAGTATATATATCATATTCACGATTATATAGACGTATTTTAGTGATACATATGAATCTAGATAAATTCCAAGTCACTTATTTCCGAACTACTAGTAATAGTTTTATCACAAGTCTCCTAAGACAAGAGGTCAATTGTCTTTATGAGTGTCCACAAGAATGTAGTATAGTACATTTATTGAATGAAAATTTTGCACCTAGCCACCACAAATGAATCTAGCATGCTCCCTCCTTGACACTTCTAATTACAAATTAGATGGTCACTAAGGTTTATACACATCAGGTCATTGCATATGGTTATTGTGTAGGAGTTCATTTCTTGTGCTATATATTCTTGGTGATGAAGACATTATTTTTTGTCATGTAATGGAAACATTTCCCCTGATGGTGAAAACATTGTTTCGTTTATGGAATGCTCTGTAAAATGGTAAAAAATAATTATTAACAATGAAAATATTTTTAGATACTAAAAAAAGGTGACAACTCTTTTGTGGTCGTTTCATGCATCATTGGAAATGATGGTAGTTTAATGTAACATTTAGAAAGTAGGGAAAAATGACGAAACTTATCGTTGTTCATGGAGAGGTATATCTATATTGTGTGCCTGGACGTCAAATGTGAACAATGCAAAACCAAAATTGTGCATGTCGACAGTCATGTAAAACCATCCATAGTACTGTATCCACTAAAAAGACACGATATCTTGGTAAGCTCGAAACATGTTTGGGAGTACTTCTAAAATACCCGAGAGATGTTTAGTTCTAATAAGTCGACCAAGTATTGCACCAAAGTTCTAAACTATGCAGGATATTATTATGCTTTAATAAGGTAAGTTATTGGAGTGCACATAATAAAATAGTCGTGCGAAGCACGTACAGTTTACTAGTCACGTAAGTACAGTACCTGTTTTTGAGTTGCATGCATTCCCTCCTGAACACTATAAGTAAAAGTTTGATTTCCTGGAGCGCTAAAATGACATCGTGCCCGCTAGCCCGATTAATGGTCTGCTACTACAGTAACCTACACATCTACCCCTATAGTCTACTCTGGGACACTCAGCGATTGCTTGCATAGGCGTCCGTGCTAGAGCCTTCGAAGGAAAGGTATCCCCTATCGAAGGGAAGGTATCCCCTATGGTCCCCACTCCCTCGCACCCCTCCATTTCAAACACTGCGAAATTTCTCGCGCCCCAACATTTCAAATGATACCAAAATCACGTGGTCCCCTCTCCCTCGCGCCCCTCCATTTCAAACACTGCGAAATTTCTCACGCCCCTCCATTTCAAACACTCCGAAATTTCTCGTGCCCCTCCATTTCAAACGATACCAAAATCGCGTGGTCCCCACTGCCTCGCGCCCTCCATTTCAAACACTCCGAAATTTCTCGCGCCCCTCCATTTCAAACAATACCAAAATCACGTGGTCCCCACTCCCTCGCGCCCCTCCATTTCAAACACTCCGAAATTTCTCGCGCCCCTCCGTTTCAAACGATACCAAAATTATGTGGTCCCCACTCCCTCGCGCCCCTCCATTTCAAACACTACAAAATTTCTCGCGCCTGGAACCTCCCGCAGCACTTCTTCGCGGCTGGCTTTGCCCGCCGAAACTCGACACCATGCACTCCTCAGCCAACAGTATACCGGAGCTACATCATATGTGGTCTCATCCAAAGCATCCTTGCCGCTTCACCAACATCCACCGCACCCGACCTTGGTCACCGAGTCCGTCGTCGTCCACCGCACCTGATTTCCTTTTCCCACTTCCCCTCCACGGTGCCGAATCCGTCAACGACTGCCCAAGATTTGCATCAACGTCGGCGACATCCTCCCCACCCGCAACTTACTTGAACCTCTGTGCAATGCACCGATTCAACCTCGTCCACCACGGTCAAGCCGACATCGAGCACCTAAGATCTGCTTCCCCGACGCAAATAGCCGGCGCAACGGAAGCACCCTGGGTGACAAGGATGTCACCCGCGCCGGTACGGATGATGATTAGAAGCCTATCCAACCATGGTAACCAAATCACCAACTATTCTTTTGTTTTCTCAGCAGTACAGCAGGTTCAAGCCTGTCGCAGTGAACTGCATTTTCTAATCGTTATGTACACCCAGTCAAAGCGCACGCATGTTCTTCGTGCTAGATACTACGGAGTAGGTCACTAGACATGTTGGTTTGCATTTGCTTCTCTACAAATTTTGAATTCATGCACGTGTTCTTAGCTATTCCGAACAACAGTAATCGCCTGCTATCGTGTAGTTCTTGGAAAATGTAAAATCGGTGGAAAATATTAGTTTGGATTCCCTTCTCCATAGTTATTGAATCTATCCGGTTCGTCCTGAGATAAATTCATGTTATTGTTTCCTCCTTGGCATCGTTATGCTATCCGGTAGTACCCGTTTAGACTCTTCATACTAATTCGATTATAATTTTGTTGTTGCCATCTGGTTCTTCAAAAGCTGCAGCACTAACTATTTTCTTTTTCTTGCATAGAGCCCAGAATGGAACAATGAACATGATGTTTTGCATAGCCTCTTCTACAGGTTCACAAGCGACGCCATTATTTCCTTATCTGGTGCTGGTTCATCCTAATCAATGGCATAACTATCCTCTACTATGTAGTTCACTCGTGGTTTGCATTCCTGCTCTAGAAGTTCTCTTATGATGCCATATTTCTATATGGTTGATTCTTAGCTATGGCAGAAATGGCACTATCCGGCACACTTGTCTAATGATTGTTTGTCTTGTTCTACAGGTTCACATGCGATGGTACTATATCTTGCATCTCGTTCTGATTCGTCCTAAGGAACGACATAACTATCCTCTACAATATATAGTTCATTCCTCGTTTTCATTCCTGCTATACAAGTTCTCGTATGATGCGATTATAATTTATATTTGGTTCATTCTAAGCTATGAGTAGTTTGTCCTGTTTGTTGTATTAACTTGTTATTACTTAGTTTCAGACTGCAAGTATTGCTATTCCCACCAAAGAGGGGGATGCAAGATCATATCTCAAGGTGGTTTTCCAATGTAGTTGTCACCCTCAAAAGGAGATGCAGTTGATGGATTGAGAAAGCAAATTGAGCACAATGCAATCAACTTGATTTTCAACTGAAATGCTGAATTTTCTTTCCTGAGCATTGATATTATGTAATATTTTTAAGAAGTTTGCAGCTGATGTAATATCTAGATAACTCGCATAGGCCATGTAGGCATTTTTTTGAGCTGGGCCATGTAGGCATTTAGTCGACCCCGTCCACGCATGGCGGTAGTCGGTATTATAACTGCGCCAGCCAGGTTGATCAGGTAAGAGTTTAGGTCTTTATTATTTTCCCTTATTGTATTAGGCCTACCATGAACAGTAAAAGGTACTCGCTAATTTTACTCCTTTTATGATATTTGCCCATGCTTCAGAAAGGCCGAAACTGTAGGTGTCCGCGACGCCTACCGTCAGGTGGCAAGCAGTAACAGGCTAGACCAGTAATAGGCCAAAATAGTAATATGCCAAAACAGTAATAGGCCAAAATAGTAACAGGACGAAACAGTAACAGGCCAAAATAGTAACAGGCCAAAACAGTAACAGGCCAAAACAGTAACAGGCCAAAGCAGTAATAGGCCAAAGAAATAACAGGCTAAAACAGAGGCAACCCAGCTCAGTAACGGGCCAGATTAGTAACAGACCAGAAAAGCGGAAGGCCAGAACAGTATAGGACCACAACAATAACGGACCTGAATAGTAGATGGCCAGAATAGTAACAGGGTAGAACAGTACCAGGCTGAAAATATTACTATACAAGAACAGTAACATGCCAAACATATTGGCAAGCTAGAACAATGCCAGATCAGAACAGTTGTAGGCCGCCGGTGGGCCCGAGAAGTTGACGGACGGTATGGTAAAAGGCCAGAACAGTATCGGACCTTCTCAAAAGTGGGTCGTTCATAGGCGGCCTAGAATGAGCTATGAGAATAGTGACGGTCTGACAGTGGGCCTTAACAGTATTGGGCCTACTTGATGCAGCATGTTAACGGGTCGCGCACTATTCGAACAATGTGGGCTTCTATAGGACAAAACAGTAATGGGCCTGACATTCGCGAGCCGCTGCTAGCCACATATTTGGGCCCATTTCAAACAGTGCCGGACGAAACAGTAACAGGCCATAGTCTTATTGTGTTCTACTAATGGGCCATCCAACTTAATTATTAGCAGGCCTTGGCTGGGTCTGGCTTCTACTACGGTTTCTGTGGCCGTTAACGGTGGTAGCTGGGCGTTAACGGTGTTTGCCACGTGGCATTTTGCATGACATCAGCAGTCAATGCGGCTGGCGGACAGATCTACAATGGAACAAGTTTTCGTGGCTGAAGGGTGCGATCCACCATGGTCAGAAAAAAAACATGGTAGATTCTTTTGTGACGGGGCTTTTACCATGAAGGGCATCCGTCGTAGACGACTTTTTAGCCATGAAAAACGGGCCTTCAACCACGAAAATCGTTTGTTGTAAAACCCAAACTTTTCTTGTAGTGCGTACTTCTATGGGTAGTACCGCCTCAACACCATGTACCATGAAGAACAGAGTATAGCCTATGGCGCTGTTTGGAGTTGTGTGCAGGCTCGATAGTACAGATTGTAGCTCCTCGGGCTAGCACCTAGTAGCTCTTTCGAGTGGCCGGAGGAGCCTTTACTAGATGCCGCCGCAGACAAGGCCGTTGGCATTTTCGACTTGGCCATTGGTCTGAGGGTGCGCCACCAAGGCGTAGCTGATGTTGATTCCCAGGTTTTCACAGAAATCCTAGAACTCCTTGGAGGTGAAGTTCGTTCCGTTGTCTGTGATGATGTTATGTGGCACCCCGAACTGGAAGACGATGGACTCGAAGAATTTTACGGCTGCTGCCCTTGATTGATTTGTTACCGGCATGGCTTCAATCCACTTCGTGAATTTGTCGACTGCGGTGAAGAGGTAGACGTATCCTCCAGGTAAAGATTTGTGCAGCTTGTCGACCATGTCAAATCCCCATTGCGCGAAGGGCCAGGCCACAGGTATAGGCCTGAGTTATGCGTGAGGTGCGTGCGATTTATCCGCAAATCGTTGGCAAGCGTTATTGGAGATATGCCCAAGAGGCAATAATAACATGGTTATTATTATATCTTTGTGTTTATGATGAATGTTTACATCCCATGCTATAATTGTATTATTAAGAAACACTAATACTTGTGTGTTTTGTAAACATAAAAGAGTCCCTAGTAAGCCTTTTGTTAAGACTAGCTTGTTGATTAATAGATGATCATGGTTTCCTGATCATGGACATTGGATGTTATTAATAACAAGATCATATCATTGGGAGAATGATTTGATGGACACACACCCATAGTAAGCATGGCATAAGATCAAGTCATTAAGTTCATTTTGCTACAAGCTTTCAAGTACATAGTAACCTAATCCTTCGACCATGAGATTGTGTTAATCACCATCACCGGATGAGTGCTTTGATGAAATCAAACGCCGCTTCGTAACTGGGTGGTTATAAAGGTGGCATTAGGTATTCTGAAAGTATGTGTTGAAGCGCATGGATCAAGACTAGGATTTGTCCATCCTTATGACGGATAGATATGCTCTAGGCCCTCTCGGTGGAATTCCATCTAATTAGCTTGCAAGCATGTGACTAGGTCAAAAGGGATGACATATCACGGAACGAGTAAAGAGTACTTATCGGTAATGAGGTTGAACTAGGTATGGAGATACTGATGATCGAACCTCGGATAAGTAGAGTATCGCATGACAAAGGGAATTGGTTTCATATGTGAATGGTTCTATCGATCACGAAGTCATCGTTGAGTATGTGGAGCCATTATGGATCTCCAGACCCCACTGATGGTTATTGATTGGAGAGGTGTCTCAATCATGTCTGCATATTCGCGAACCGTAGGGTGACACACTTAAGGTTCGATGCTATTTTAGGTAGATATGGAATATGTGTTGGAGACCGAATGTTGTTCGGAGTCTCGGATTAGATCCGGGACATCACGAGGAGATCCGGAATTGTCCGTAGAATATGATTCATATAATGGAGATCATTTTCTAGGTTTCAGAAATGTTCTGGAGTATTCATATGGAGGTTCTAGAAGGTTTCGGAGTCTTCCGGAAAGTCCCAAAAGGTTCCATAGGGTTTACTTGAAAACCAAGAAAGAAAGGGGACACTTGGGGGGAAGAAATCCTCCCCCTCCCTTGACGCGCCGGCCCTAGAGGGACAAGGGGCCAGCCCTAGGCCGCACCCCCCTTTATATATAAAGAGGGGTGGGGGCGCCTCCCCCCTTGCTCCTTCCACCCTAAACCCTAGCCGCCTCTCTCCTGCTCCGGCTTAGGCGAAGCCCTACAGAAATCCTTCTCCACCACCACCACCACGTTGTCATGCTGCTAGGATTTCGTGGAGATCTACCACCTACGCTGCTTGCTGGAACGGGGAGAGACAGACACGAAACATATGACAACATGTGCATACAACGGGTGCATACAACGGGTGCAAGCCATATTTGCACATGCGGATAGTAAGGTTAATCTTGACGAGCCTAGCATGTACAAACATGGTCTCAGAACACGGAATACCGAAAGGTAGAGCAGGACTCATATGAATGATATGATGAACATGTTGATTGTTTCCATTGAAACAACATGTTCTCTCATGAAGATCGGACTTGGTGTAGTGGATTTGGTTCGTGTAATCACTAAGGCAACTTGAGGGATGTTGTTTTGAGTGGGAGTTCACCAAAGTTAATTTAAGAATTAAATTTGAACTCAATTTTTCATAAACTTAGTCTAAACTCTTTGCAAATATGTTGTAGATCATGGCGACCCTCTCCATCAATTTTAATGCGTTCCTAGAGAAAAAAAAAAGCTGAAAAACAATGGAAGCAACTTCACGGACTGGTTCCATGGATTGAGGATTGTCCTCAGTGCTGGTCAGTTGACCTATGTGCTCAATGCACCGCTAGGTGACCCACCTGCAGAGGATGCTTCCGATGATGTGAAAAATGTTTACGTCACTCGGAAGAACCACTAATCCACAGTTCAATATGCCATCCTATACGGTTTAGAATCGGAGCTTCAGAAGCTCTTTGAGCACCGTGACCCTTTTGAGATTATCAATGAGCTCAAGCTGATCTTTGAGACTCATGTGGCTATGGAGAGCTATGAGGCCTCCGAGAAGTTCTTTAACTGTAAAATGGAAGAGGGCAGCTCCGTTAGCCAGCACGTGCTCAAAATGACTAGGCACGCAAACAGGCTCCAAGTATTGGGAATAATGATTCCTAATGTGTTGGGGATTCATCGTTTCCTCCAATCACTGCCACCTAGTTACAAGAACTTTGTGATGAACTACAATATGCATTGCATGAACAAGATGTTGCCTGAACTCTTCTCCATGTTGAAAACTGTTGAAGTGGAGATTAAGAAGGAGCACCAAGTGTTGATGGCCAATAAGACCACCAATTTCAAGAAACAGTGTAAGCCTAAGAACAAGGGCAACTTCAAGAAGGACAGCAAGAAAGCTGCCGCACCTGCTAAGAAGCCCAAGGCTGGTCCTAAGCCTGATACTGAGTGCTTCTACTGCAAGGGTGAAGGTCACTAGAAGCGCAACTGCCCCAAGTACCTAGCAGATCTGAAGAACAGCAACATCAAGAAGAAAGGTGTATTTGATATACATGTTATTGATGTGTATCTTACTAGTAATGATAGTAGTGCCTGGGTATTTGATACTGGTTCGGTTGCTCATATTTGTAACTCGAAACAGGAGCTGCGGAATAAACGAAGACTGGCGAGAGACGAGGTGATGATGCACGTTGGAAATGCCTCCAAGGTTGATGTGATCGCCATCGGCACACTCCCTCTTCATCTACCTTCGGGATTAGTTTTGAACTTGAATAATTATTATTTGGTGCCTGCGTTAAGCATGAACATTATTTCTGGATCTTGTTTATTGCGAGATGGTTACTCGTTTAAGTCTGAGAATAATGGTTGTTCGATTTATATGAGTAATATTTATTATGGTAATGCACCTAAGATGAATGGTTTATTCTTATTGAATCTCGATTGTAGTGATACACATGTTCACAACATAGATGCTAAATGTATAAAATGAATGATAATTCTACATACATGTGGCACTATCGTCTTGGTCACATTGGAGTGAAGCGCATGAAGAAATTCCATTCCGATGGACTTCTTGAATCACTTGATTTTGAATCACTTGAAAGGTGCGAAGCATGTCTAATGGGAAAAATGACTAAGACTCCATTCTCTAGGATAATGGAGCGAGCTACGGACTTATTGGAAATAATACCTACCAATGTGTGCGGCCCAATGAGCGTAGCATCGCACGATGGATATCGTTATGTTCTTACTTTCACGGATGACTTGAGTAGATATGGGTATGTCTACTTTCTGAAACATAAGTCCGAAACTTTCGAGAAGTTTAAGGAATTTCAAAGTGAGGTAGAAAATCATCGTAACAAGAATATGAAGTTTCTGTGTTCTGACCGCAGAGGTGAATATCTAAGTTATGAGTTTGGCATGCATTTCAAGAAATGCAGAATACTTTCACAATTGACACCGCCAGGAACACCACAGCGTAATGGTGTGTCTGAACGTCGTAATCGAACTCTCTTAGATATGGTTCGGTCTATGATGTCTCTTACAGATTTACCGTTATCGTTTTGGGGTTATGCATTAGAGACAGTCGCATTCACTTTAAATAGGGCACCATCTAAATCTGTTGAAACGACACCGTATGAACTATGGTTTGGTAAGAAACCTAAGTTGTCGTTCCTTAAAGTTTGGAGATGCGAAGCATATGTAAATAAGTTACAACCCGACAAGCTTGAACCCAAAGCAGAAAAATGCGTCTTCATAGGATACCCTAAAGAAACAATTGGGTATACCTTCTATCATAGATCCGAAGGCAAAGTTTTTGTTGCAAAGAATGGATCCTTTCTTGAGAAAGAGTCTCTCTCGAAAGAAGTGACTGGAAGGAAAGTAGAACTCGACGAGGTTATTGAACCTTCTCACGAATTTGGGAGTAGCGCAGCACCGGAAGAAGTTTCTGTGCCGCCTGCACCAATAAGAGAGGAAGCTAATGATGATGATCATGAAACTTC
This sequence comes from Avena eriantha, assembly GCA_910589775.1. Classification (NCBI taxonomy): domain Eukaryota; kingdom Viridiplantae; phylum Streptophyta; class Magnoliopsida; order Poales; family Poaceae; genus Avena; species Avena eriantha. The sequence continues at coordinate 203,396,854 of OU342745.1, read as the reverse complement.
GAACGAAGTTGCTACTGAACCTTGCAGGTCGACGAGGGTCCGTGCCACTCCTGATTGGTATGACCCTGCATTGAATGTCATGTTGGTGGACAACATCGATGATCCTGCGACATATGAGGAAGCTATGATGAGCCCAGATTCTGACAAATGGCAAGAAGCCATGAAATCCGAAATGGGATCCATGTACGAAAACCAAGTGTGGACTTTGGTGGACTTACCGGATGGCCGCAAGGCTATCGAGAACAAATGGATCTTTAAAAGAAAAATAGATGTTGATGGTAATGTTACTGTCTATAAAGCTCGACTTGTCGTGAAAGGGTTTCGACAAATTCAAGGAGTTGACTACGATGAGACCTTCTCACCGGTAGCGAAGCAAAAGTCTATGAGGATTTTGTTAGCAATCGCTACATATTTCGATTATGAGATTTGGCAGATGGATGTCAAAACGGCGTTCCTTAATGGTGACATTGAGGAAGAGTTGTATATGGTACAACCCAAAGGTTTTGTCAATCCTAAAGATGCTGACAAGGTGTGCAATCTTCAGCGCTCCATTTATGGACTGAAGCAAGCATCCCGGAGTTGGAATCAACATTTTGATAAGGTGATCAAAAACTTTGGATTTATACAAACTTATGGAGAATCTTGTATCTACAAGAAAGTGAGTGGGAGCTCTGTAGCATTCTTAATACTATAAGTCGATGACATATTGTTGATTGGAATGATATAGAACTTCTTGAAAGTGTCAAGGCCTATTTGAATAATAGTTTTTCAATGAAGGATCTTGGCAAAGCGGCATACATTTTAGGCATCAAGATTTATAGAGATAGATCAAGACCCTTAATAGCGCTTTCACAAAGTACATACCTGGACAAGGTTCTAAAGAGATTTAGAATGGAAGAAAGCAAGAAAGGGTTCTTGCCCATGTTGCCAGGTAAGACCAGCTATGGCAGAAGATAGAGAGAAGATGAGTAAAATCCCCTATGCCTCGGCCATAGGCTCTGTCATGTATGCCATGATGTGTACAAGACCGGATATAACACACGATGTTAATTTGACTAGCAGATATTAAAGTGATCCTGGAATGGAACACTGGACGGCGGTCAAAAATATCCTTAAGTACCTGAATAGGACTAAGGATATGGTTCTTTCTTATGGAGGTGATGAACTGCTTGTTGTAAATAGTTACACCGATGCTAGTTGGAACACCGATCTGGATGACTTGAAGTCACAGTCTGGATATGTATTTATTTTGAATGGTGCTGCAGTGAGCTGGAGGAGTGCCAGGCAAAGCGTTGTGGTGAAATCTTCAACTGAATCAGAATACATAGCTGCTTCAGAGGTTACACAAGAAGCGATATGGATGAAGGAGTTCATTACTAAGCTTGGTGTGGTTCCTAGTGCGTTGGACCCGATGGCCATCTATTGTGACAATACAGGTGCCATAGCCAATGCATAGGAGCCAAGGTCACACAGCAAGCTGAAGCACATCAAGCTACGTTTCCATGCTATTCGCGAGTATGTCCAAGATGGCGAGAAAACATTTGCAAAGTACACACTGATCTGAATGTGGCAGATCCGTTGACTAAACCTCTCCCTAGAGCAAAACATGACCAACACCAGAACGCCATGGGTGTTAGGTACATTACAATGTAATCTAGATTATTGACTCTAGTGTAAGTGGGAGACTGTTGGAGATATGCCCAAGAGGCAATAATAAAATGGTTATTATTATATCTTTGTGTTTATGATGAATGTTTACATCCCATGCTATAATTGTATTATTAGGAAACACTAATACTTGTGTGTTTTGTAAACATAAAAGAGTCCCTAGTAAGCCTCTTGTTAAGACTAGCTTGTTGATTAATAGATGATTATGGTTTCCTGATCATGGACATTGGATGTTATTAATAACAAGATCATATCATTGAGAGAATGATGTGATGGACACACACCCATAGTAAGCATAGCATAAGATCAAGTCATTAAGTTCGTTTTGCTACAAGCTTTCAAGTACATAGTAACTTAATCCTTCGACCATGAGATTGTGTTAATCACCATCAGCGGATAAGTGCTTTGATGACATCAAACGCCGCTTCGTAACTAGGTGGCTATAAAGGTGGCATTAGGTATTCTGAAAGTATGTGTTGAAGCGCATGGATCAAGACTGGGATTTTTCCATCCATATGACAGATAGATATGCTCTGGGCCCTCTCGGTGGAATGTCATCTAATTAGCTTGCAAGCATGTGACTAGGTCACAAGGGATGACATATCACGGAACGAGTAAAGAGTACTTATCGGTAACGAGGTTGAACTAGGTATGGAGATACCATTGATTGAACCTCGGATAAGTAGATTATCGCGTGACAAAGAGAATTGGTTTCGTATGTGAATGGTTCTATCGATCACGAAGTCATTGTTGAGTATGTGGGAGCCATTATGGATCTCCAGATCCCGTTGATGGTTATTGATCAGAGAGGTGTCTCGATCATGTCTGCATATTCGCGAACTGTAGGGTGACACACTTAAGGTTCGATGTTGTTTTAGGTAGATATGGAATATGCGTTGGAGACCGAATGTCGTTCAGAGTCTCGGATTGGATCCGGGACATCACGAGGAGATCCGACATCGTCCAGAGAATATGATTCATATAATGGAGATCATTTTCTAGGTTTCAGAAATGTTCTGGAGTATTCATATGGAGGTTCTAGAAGGTTTCGGACTGTTCCAGAAAGTTCCAGAAGGTTCCATAGGGTTTACTTGAAAACCAAGAAAGAAAGGAGGAAACTTGGGGGGAAGAAATCCTCCCCCTCCCTTGGCACGCTGGCCCTAGAGGGCCAAGGGGCCCAGCCCTAGGTCGCACCCCCCTCTATATAAATAGGGGTGGGGCGCCTCCCTCTTGCTCCTTCCACCCCAAACCCTAGTCGCCTCTCTCCTGCTCCGGCTTAGGCGAAGCCCTGCAGAAATCCTTCTCCACCACCACCACCACGTTGTCGTGCTGCTGGGATTCTGTGGAGATCTACCACCTCTGCTGCTAGTTGGAACAGGGAGAGGAAGGTCTGCATCGACTTCGCACGTGTGACCGGAAGCGCTAGAAGGATCGTCTACTCGATCTTGAGATCGGCAAGTGATCGTCTACATCAACCATGAGATCTAATCTCCAATAAGGCTTTGGATCTACAAGGGTTAGTATAGATCTATCTCGTTGCACTTATCTCATAGATTAGATCTTGGCTTTTCCATAGTTTAGATCTTGGTTTTGTTCGTTCTTGCGGTAAAAAAATTTTGTTTTCCCTGCTACAAACCCATCAAGCGTTTCATCACTGGATGATGTCCTTGGCATTACGCATTTCCGTTGGCCAGTAGAATCCAGCTCGCAGAGCTTTGGTGACGAGGGCGCGCCTGCCAGCATGATGGTCATAGGTGCCTTTGTGTATGTCGAGGAGGATTGCTCTTCCGTCCCCGTTAGAGACGCACCGTTGAAGAACTCCTATGATATTGTGCTTGTACAGTTCGCCATTGATGAGGGAGAAATCCTTAGATCATCGCGCTATATGGCACACATCTGTCGGGTCATCTGGCAACCTTTTGCTGAGCAAGTATGTGACATATGGTTGTGTCCAGGATGGCTCGATCATCATGACCTCCATGGGGCCCTCGAGTCCTGTATCTTGCTCCATGTCCTCGAGTGCCTTTGGCTCGTCGGGTGGCTTAGCCCCTAAGTCTGTTGTCATGCAGGTTTTCTATTCTGGAGTCTTTGGCTTGATGGAGCATTCACAGATTTGCTCGAGGAATACTCCAGGTGGCACCGGGGCACAAGTGGAGCCAATGTTGGCGAGTGTATCTGCCTCCTCGTTGCTCTCGCGGCCGACGTGCCATAGTTCGCAGCCATCAAAGTCCCCTTTGAGTGCGTCATAAAGGTCGTGGTAGACGATCATGTTGTCACTCAGAGCATCGCACTGGTTCATAGTTTGATTCACCACCAATTTAGAGTCGACGTAGATGATGAGTTGCTTTGCGCCATAGGCTTTGGCCATCCGCATCCCGTGGAGTAGGGCTTCGTATTCAGCTTCGTTGTTGTAGGCGGTGAACTGCAATCGCAAAACATACCTCATCTTATCGCCTTGTGGCGATGTCAGGATGACGCCCGCGCCAGCTCCTTCTTTTCGTTTGGATCATTCGAAGTGCATTGTCCATAGATAGGACGTGTCTGGCTTAGCAGGGATCTGGTTTTCCATCCAGTGAATGAGGAAGTCCGGGAGTACTTGCGACTTGATCGCATCTCGCTTCTCGTATATGATGTCTCATGGAGACAGTTCTATCCCCCAAAGCGCGACTCGTTCTGTGGCGTCGAGATTGTTGAGGATGTGCCCTAGCGGGGCATCGTTCACCACAATGATCGGGTGCTCCTGGAAGTAGTGGCGCAGTCGTCTGGCTGTCATGAAGACGCCGTATGCCAGTTTCTGATAATGCGGGTACCGCTGTTTTGCCGGTGTGAGCACCTCGCTGAGGTAGTAGACTAGGCGTTGTACCCCGTGGACTTTATTTTCCTCGGCTCTTTCCACTATGAGCATTGTACTAACCACCTGGTTGGTGGCTGAGATGTATAGCAACAACGGCTACTTTTCTTGAGGTGTCACCAACACTGGTGAAGTGGACAGTAGACGCTTGAGGTCTTCAAATGCTTCTTGTGCTTCGTCTGTCCACTCGAATTTGTCAGCCTTGCGGAGGAGTTGGTAGAAAGGCAATGCCTTTTCTCCCATTCGACTGATGAATCGACTGAGCGCCGCAATTCGCCCAGCTAGCTACTGGACGCCTTTCACATTCTTTGGCTTCTCCATGGCCAGTATGGCCTTTATTTCCTTTAGATTGGCCTTGATCCCTCTTGTGGAGATGAGGTATCCAAGTAATTGCCTAGATGGTACGCTAAAGGTGCTTTTATCCGTATTCAGTTTGATCTGGTAGCGGTCGAGGTTATCGAAGGTCTCGTAGAGATCTTCGAGTAACGAGGCTTCCTCCTTAGTTTTGATGACGATGTCGTCGACGTAGACTTGGATGTTACGGCCAAGCTGGCTCTTGAGGCAGGCCTGCATACACTGCTGGTAGGTGGCCCCTGCGTTTTTCAACCCGAAGGGCATCGTTGTGTGGCAGAAGACGCCAAAGACGTGATGAACGTTGTTTTCTCCTGGTCTTCCTCCTTCATTCGAATCTGGTGATAGCCTGAATAGGCATCAAGGAAGCAGAGGCGCTCGCATTCCGTGGTGGAGTCGATTGTCTGGTCGATCCGTGGCAACGGAAAGTGATCCTTTGGGCAATGCTTGTTCAAGGAAGTGAAGTTCACACACATCCGCAGGATATCTGTGTCTTTTTTAGGAAAGAGCACGGGGTTTGCTACCCAGGTGCTTTCCTTGATCTCGCATATGAAGTTAGCGTCGAGGAGTCTGTTGACTTCCATATCGGCCGCTTTTGCCCTTGGCTCAGATAGTCGATGTATTGTCTATTTTACTGGTCTTGCTTCAGGATTCATATTGAGTGAGTGCTTGGTGAATTCCCTGGGAACTCCTGGCATGTCTGCTGGACACTAGGCAAAGATTTCCCAATGCTCACAGAGGAATTCGACGAGCGCGATTTCCTATGCGGGACTCAAGTTGTTGGCGATGAGGGCCATCTTGGTCGAGTCCGTTGGGTGGACCTAGATCGCCTTGGTCAGGTGATCTTGGCTTACTCAGAGGAGGTAGATTGTTGTATGCCGATTCCTTCAACCTCGCTAGTTCCTCCTGCATGCCAAAAGACAGGGAGATTCTGTTAAATTCCCTGTCGCAGCTATCGGACCTCTCGAAGCTTTCGTTGACTGTGATAATATCGTTGGGCCCCGGCATCTTCATCTGCAGGTAGGCGTAGTGTGCCACCACCATGAACCTCGCGAACGCGACATGTCCAAGGATGCAGTGGTATTGTGAGGGCCAGTCGACAACTTCGAATTCTATGCGCTCTCGCTAGAAGTTTGCCGGTGTTCCGAAGATGATGTCCAAGCTGATCTTGCCCAGGGGGTACACGCCCTTCCCTGGAACAATGTCGTGGAAGGTTGTGTCTGAAGTTTCCAGGCATGACAGGGGGATTCACATGGCATGCAAGGTACTTGCGAACATGAGGTTGATGCCGTTGTCGCCATCCATGAAGACGCGACTCATCTTGAAGCCTCCAATTTGTGCCTCGAGCACCAAGGGACAGTGGTCTGGGTGAGGTACTTGGCATGGATGATTGCTCTTGTCGAAGGTAATGCAGGACTCGCTCCCACTGAGGTACTCAGTGGTGGAGGGTGGCGAGTTCATCGCCAAATTAACTTGGCGAGTGATTGATTTTTGCACCCGATTTGATGGGCGTCATTTTTGGATCATCCCCATATTTCCTAGTGCTCACGGGTATGGCTCGCCTCCATGGTTTTGGATAGGCGCAGCTACGGGTGGTGGTGGCCCGGGTGGTGGTGGTGGTGCTCCATGAGCCACAGCACCTAGAGCAGCTCCATAGCCCTGGTTTATCGCGTCGCGATTCATTTGGGCTTGGCCTTCGTGAAGCTTGAGGAACTCGCAGAAGTCCTTTAGAAGGTGGCTAGATTTTTTCTTGTTGTTGTGCTTGTCGATGTAGAAGTGTATGTTGCATGGTCCGGACAGTTTGTCCTGGATGGATATTCCAGGTGCCTCATCACGAGCGTGGCATTGCCATACTTGCGTGGTTTTCCGCTGTCGCGGTATCCGCTGTTGCGGTTGTTGTCGTCGTGTTTGTCGGTGTAGCTAGTCGCGACCATGTCGACTTCCTCACGGTCCTCGTAACCGCGCATCCGACATTTTCCTTGGTGATCGCGTCTGCGACTGAGGTCGTCATCATCATTAGAGTGAACATGGTTTTTCACCGAGTCCTCTCCATCGGCCCACCTATTCGTGATCTCCATCAGGTGGTCGATTGTTTTGGGCTTCGAGTGGCCCAGCTCCTCTCTGAGCTCTCTGCGGCGCACGCTGCCATTGAACACATCGATTGCGCGGTCTTCAGAGATGTCTTCTGGAGAATTTTTAATAATAGACCATCTCTGAATATATGAGCATAGCGACTCGCCAGTCTTCTGGTAGCAGCATCTTAATTCTTCGATTGATGTAGCCTTTTGTAAGTACCCTTGATGTTTCGCACGAAGCTGTAAACCAGCTCTTCCCAACTGCGAATTGATCAGCGTGGGAGGTTGTTGAGCCACGCACGAGCGGCACCTTGTAGCTGTAGCTAGAGGCATTGTATTGCCGTGCTCTTGGTTCCGCCGTGCAGCCTGACGGAGGAAATGTGATCCTCCAGCCAGATCTTCAGGTCCTAGAGGCCGTCGAATTTTGGGTTTGAACCCTTTTGGCATTCGCTTTTGTCGTATGGCTCTGCTGAAGCAGCTAGCGCCATAGAGTTCTATCTCGTTATCTTCTGTGTCAGTCGAATGGGGACGCCTCGCGTGCATCTTCTCGACTTTGCGTTGCGTGATGTCATCACGCGTGTCGTAGTCATCCGGCTGCGCGTTCGGTTAATTTGGTTAATTCAGGTCAGTTAATACGACGGTAAATACGGTTTGAATACTTCGGTAAATACGGTTTTCTATGACAATACGATTCGGTTTTGGTATTAACCATTAAATATCGGTTCGGTTTCGGTAATAACCAAACTAACCATAGTTGACGCGATTTTTTAATAACGTATAACTTTTATGGTCGTATGTATAAGTTTAGCATTTTTATATGACCGTACTAGATGTGTTGTAAGAGATAAATAAGAAAAACAATTAGTTTCGGCCAAAATAAAATGGTTCAGTATTTTATATGACCAAACTAGGTGTATTGCAAGAGAAAAATAAAAAAAATAAGCAAAATTCGGCTAAATAAAAATTAGTGCATACTCAAGAGTTGAACTCATGACCTTGGGGCAAGGAAAGACAAGTTTTCACGTGGTAACCACTTGGGTGCAAGAACATTAGATGAATTATATAACTTTGGACACTATATGACCTTGTTTAGCGAAGTTGGACCTGACATATTACAAGGATGTTTTACTGCAAAATATTATTCGGTTAGTTTCGGTAAAAACCACGGTTTTTTGGTTTAAAACCGAATTGACTGAGTACCAAACGGTTAGCATTTTTGCTAATTGTAACCTTAACCACAAACTGAAAAAACGGGAATTTCGGTTGCGGTTAGGTTTTTTCCGTTTCGGTTTTCGGTTTCCGTTCGGTTATGCGCGGCCGGACGTAGTCATAGTCGTGCCACCGTGAGCGGCGTCGTCATGACAAGTCATGGTTGTCGCCATGGAAGGAGGGGAAGAGTTGCGCTTGGCCAAAGCCTTGTTCTTCTTTGGCTCTGATGCTGGATCCTTGATGAGGGTAGCTTTGACTAGCTCTAGGCCTGTGATCGTGGATCGGTGCATGGCGGCCCGCGGGTCCCCGGCCGGTGGCTGGTTGTTGAGCAGGTACATGGTGGCCGCTGTTACAGCTGCCTGTGGTGTTTTTGGGAGCATATTGCCCCACGTATCCACCATCATAGATGAGAAGTCGAGCACTCGTGTGGCCTCTTCTCACTCCTTATCGGTGAGGTGAGCCAGACGAGAACGTCTCTTGGCGGCTATATGCTCGTTACCCTTGGAGGAGGATCCTCCAATGGAAGAGAGTTGAGCCCGCTGAAGGCTCGACTTGTCCGCCGCCTTCCTGCGCGCATCGAGTTGGGCGATTACTTGCTGCTGGTGCTTGAATTCCTCCTTGAGAAGCCAGTGATGACCCATCAGCATGTCTTGTGATGAGTTTGGTGGCAGGGGACTGCCCCGCAGGGCTTCTAGGCAGCGAGCCCACTCGGCATCGTTGAGCTTGATCAGCACACGCTCTTGGGTATGTTCATTCATAGTAAGGTGCGGATGACCTTCCGGCCCATTGTTGGTGGGTGCTCTGATGGAGGGACCACCGTTCGCGACAGGGATACAACCGCCGGTACCGGTGTTGCCGAGTGCCGCCGTTGTCACCTGTGTTGATGACGGCACACATGTAATGGCTGGGGAAGCTGTTGCTTCCACAGCTTTCAGATCTGGAGCCGTAGGCTCCATCCTCTATGGCTAGATCCTCTAGATCGGACTCTCGACTGTTGTCACTGTCTGTATTCCCAACTGTTATCGGGGCGTTGAGTTTGCTCAGGGTGTCGATTGGTGGTGGAAACCATGATGCTGGAGAAATCGCAGGAACCTTCGGCTGGTCAGGGAGGCGGAGTGTGCCTAGCCGACCAACTTGGAAGCGTAAGCTCCCGATTGCCAGGCCGATCCCATCGCCCACGGATTCGAAATCCGGGATAGTGGCTGGTGTGTGTATGGTGAAGTCAAAGGCACCAAAGAGGAGGCGAATCTTCGCTGCTGCGGAGTCATAAATCGCGGTTGATGGGGCCGAGGAAGCCGCAACATCAGCACTCCCTATTCCCACAGACGGTGCCAACTAACGAGGGGTTAACTCATCAATGCCCATCACAGATGGACTTAGGTTCGAGGAAGTAGGGAGCACTGGAGGCATCGATCGGCTAGCAAACAAGCATAAAGGGATGCAAGGTTTACCCAGGTTCAGGCCTCGTAGAGGACCCTACTCCTGCTTGTCGGCTCTTGGAATTATCGAGGAGTCGAAAGTTACAGGGGGTGCACGGATGCAATCTGGTGATGGTGCAGAAACTAGGGTTGTGTGTGTTGTCCTTCTCACCGCCCCCTCCTAGCCTTCATATAGATAGGCTAGGTCTCGGGATAGCAAGCCGAGTTGGTTACATATTAGGGTTTTCCCTTTTAAACTTCTATCTTAAGTTTGTCGTGTGCTGCAAGCAGTCGAAGTCTCCTAGGCAATCCGGGTCTTGACTGGGCCTCAGCAACGTTGTGGGCTTCTTCTAAGCTGGACCGTATATACCAAGCTCGAGTGCCTATGAGGTATGCCCATGTCAATTAGACATCAAGGTCTATACAGATCGATTGAGGTGCTAATATAGTTATGCCAAAGTACATATATGAAATATTGAATTAGTTCAATATGGAAATCACAAGAAAAGTTCCTATCGCATGGAAGAAGGTTGAAGCAAGATTCAACTGTATTGACAATTAGTGAGTGAAAACCTCATGAATGATTTGATAAATCATGTATACATATCTGTAGATATGTCCCACACTCTAAATGGTGTGAGCATATACCAGAGTGATTTATAAGATGATCAATTGACAATAGTAATGATATTCTTATGTGCTTTGGAAGAACTAAGAATATGTTCGGTATGTAGAGGTGACAAAATAGTTCATTGTGATGTGTTACATTGATACTAACTTTGTCGCATATACAAATAAAATTTATCTCAATTTAGGCTATGTGTTAAGAAATAAGGTGGCACCGTGAAATGGAAGAAAGTTCCATGATGGATTTGGATGAGCTCCAAAGTTATAAAATTGTGACGGATACTTACACGAAGGCTGAGTATATGACTGCTCTAGCAATAGCAGAAGGAGGGAATTTGTATCAAGTAGTTTGTTATCAAACTACGTGCAGTTCCAAGCGGGCTATACTATGAAGATCCATTGTATGACAATAGTGTCAACACAGTTTTGGCTAAGTAATTGGGGTCTCACCAGAAGAATAAGTTTATACAATGCCATCTCATTTAAGAATGAGTGATATGTAGAGACACAAAGACATGAAAATACACACATATCTGAAAGTGGTAGGACCAGAGATTAGGTTTAGAGAGAATTCCTTATTTGGCCCTTTGTAAAGTTTCACTTTCTTTCTTGACCCTGGAAAAAATTATTCCCTATTTGAGACTATATTTTTGTTTAGTTCCCTATTTGACCCTCCCATTAGTTCTGTTAGCTCATGTCGTTAGCCTTATTTTTCTTGGACTAAACATACCCTGCAGCCCTGCCTCGTGAAGGATAAAACGTTGGGAAAAAGGGGGGAAATGACAGACCGACCCGTATGTCTCCATCTCCTTGTACACGATGTAGTGCCAAAAAAGTAAAACAAGGCATTGGGCAGTCAGCCATCAACAGCCATTCTCGTGACGGAGGCATTCCCATGCCACTGGTGGAGGAGTCTTCTCTGAGCGGCGATGACCTAAGAGCCTGCTCCACGTGGTGTTGAGAGGTAGCTTCCAGCAGTGCTCGAAGGTCCTAGGTCAGGGCACACTAGGTCAGGACATGCGGGTCGCGTATTGTAGTGGAAGAAGGGCAGCGTGCACATGCGTGTGGCCGGCGACGGAGGTCCGGGGAATGAGGGTAGGGGTGTGGCCGGCGGCGCGGGATCCACTGGGAGAATCTTGTGGTGGTAGGTAGTCGGTGACGGGCGGAAGGTAGAAGAAAGTCGGCGGCTTAGTCAAATAACCTTTTTTGTCAAATAAATTTGACCAAATATATTAGGTTACTGCTACTAAATTTGATCACACTACGCTAGGAGAAAAAGTGACATCTTAGATACTTAGTTAACATTGTTAGTGTTTATATTATACTAGAGGGTCAAATAAGGAATCATACGAAGATGCATGGTCAAATAGGGAAGAAAAAGTTTTCTAGGGACAAGAAAGGAAGTGAAACTTTACATAGGGCCAAATAAGGAATTCTCTCTTGGTTTATCATAAGCAACACGTATGGATAACACTAGAATGCAATAGCTATTAAATGCACAACGATGACTATATTATTGACTCTAGTGCAAGTCCAAGACTATTCGAAATATGCCCTAGAGGCAATAATAAAGTTTTTATTATCATATTTCCTTGTTCACGATAAGTGTTTATTCTCCATGCTATAATTTTATTCACCATAAACTAAATACATGTGTGGATATATATAAAACATAATGTCCCTAATAAGCCTCTTATGACTAGTTCATTGGGAAAGTGATGGTTAAGATTTGATAACCATGGACATGTAATGTCACTTGATAATGGGATCATATTATTAGTATAATGATATGATGGACAGACCCAATTATAAGCAAATTTTTTGATCGTGTCACTTAGTTTGATTGTTATCGATTTCGTATATGTCAAGTATTGTTTCCATAGACCATGTGATTGTGTTACTCCTAGGTACCCGAGGATTGCTTTGTGGACATCAAATGTCACTACGCAACTAGGTGATTATAAAGATGTCTTTTAGGTATCTCCGATGGTACTTGTTGGGTTGCATGAATCCAGTTTTAACTTGTGTGTATTCGTAGTGCAACATAGCTTACATCCACTGTATACGAACATAGATATGTCTGGCATCCGATCATCACGGTCTGCCTCATACCGAAGAACTTTCTTGGTGATGCACACACAAGGGGAATACGACAACTGGAATATTGTGAGAGATTATCTTACTATGCTACCGTCGAATATATTATCATACTAGCATAATAAGTAATACTTCATAAAGTAAAGTGTTATGACGTGGTTATAGCATCTTGATCACCATCAACAGCTTCAATGAAAGTTTCATAAACTTGTCATTGCCATGTCTCAACAAATGCCCCTATGCAACAATAAAGATAGACACCTCTATATTATCTATTCCAAGTTTTACGCGGCTTTAGGGCTTTCGCGGTAGAACTCTTTCCCACCTACGAACGTGGAGCCACAACATGGATTCAATGATTGTCGTTTTACTTCCCTTTTTAGGGCCCTCCAATGTTGATGCCATATCAACTACCGTAGACACAGTAACCCCCCCTAAGCCACTTTAATTGTGGACCAGTCTCGTGAATCACCATGTGAGGTCGGTTCGGGGCCGCTTCATCAAATAATGTCGCGATATGAACAAGAACATAAAAGAGGGTAGCAACTAGAAAATCAATGCCCACATATTACTATGTGTTCTATCTATATGACATGTCTACCCATAGACCCGCTCAGATACCACTGTAGGGTTCTGTAGCAGAAAACAAAAAATTCTTACTAAGCGAACACTAATACTAGGATCTATACTATGTAGACATAAGTAACGGAAAGAGAGAGGCGGTATTCATACCCTTAAAGACCGAGGCACGCCTTACGTAGGAAGGTGTATGTTGATGAAGCCGGGCAGCTCCAAGCACCTCAAGTGTGGTGCCCCCAAATTACTACACACGTCCGGTGTAGGTGACGTCTCCCGGGCTCCGATCTAGTCGAGCAGCGGAAGAAGAAGATGCCGGATCGATGATCACACGACGGTAGTGTGAAGGTGGAGAACTCATAACCCGAGAGGTCCTCTCCAATATTACAGAGAAGTCCTCGACGGACGTGAGAGAGAGAATGTGAGAATGGATGATTCCAAAGGGGAGGGGAGACCCCTATATATAGTGGGAGGGGGAGGTGCACCCCCCAAGGGGCAGGCGGTGTGGGACTAATGCCCACACTCGCCGGCCACCTAGGGGCAGCCGCCGGCCTTAGGTGGGCCCTACTTGGGTGGCCCACCAAGCCTTGACTGGCTGGCCCCCTTCCCTAGGTGCCTTGCCCCGTTGGGCCTCCCCTCCAGGTGAGGCCCAATAGCAATGGGATGCCTAAAAAATAAAATAAAAATATATTTTTTAATATTAATTCTCCAATTAACATAAAACACATATATTATTATATTCCTTCACTCCAGAATACCTTCTAGACCCCTTACGATCGACATCGAATGTTACCGGAACTATTCCAATTTCTCTTTCTCTATTTCTCCTATGATACCGCATCTACCCTAAGCGTCCCCACCCTTAAGCGTGACATCCTTCGGTTTGAAAACACTCTAGACATAATTGAGACATCTCTCACATCAATGATCAATAGAGGGACTTGGATGGACATGTGACCCCCGTGCGTTTCACGAATCTTATCGCTCGAATCGTGAAAAGTCGTTTCCCATTCTCTTTGTCATTCGATACCTAGTTCATCAGAGACTTGATCTTTGGTATCCCCATAACTTAGTTCGATCTTGTTACCGATGAACTCGTTTACTCGTTCCATGTCGTTGAATGTTGTGACCAAGTCACACGCTTGCAAGTTTCTTTAATGCAACGTCACCGAGATGGCCACATGTATCTATCTGTTACATGGATTGACAAATCCTGGTCTTGATATGTACTCCTCTACGTGTCCCTTTGGAAAACCTGAGTGGCGCCTTTTTGATCATGTTGTTATGAGATGATGCTTGATACCATCAAAGCTTCCTCCAAAATGGTGATTTGCATTACCTCACAGTCTAAGGATTAGGTTGCGAGATTTCCTTTGTTTATCATCAATGGTGAACTTTGTAACTAGATCTCATTAAGATATAACTGTCGGATGTTTGTCTATCATATAATTCAACTAATGACATGACCTCATTGTCAATTGGCATAAATGCCCATGATCTTGAAACCCAGATCATCCTCATGACCAATGAACTAGTTCGCTAGAGACAACTAGAGACACTGTTTGTTTACATACCGCACGTGTATTAACGTTTCATATTAATACATTTATAGCACATTATAGAACGTATTATGAACATACAAGAGATATATCAAACAATACACTTTATTATTTGCCTCTAGTGCACATCTCCTTCACTTCTAGCATTGAACAAACTTTTGGTTCTTCTTCCCCATAGCAGAAGTGACCAACGCATCATTAGCAGCCTCAGAAATGACCACGGCCGGCATAGCATTGTCTATGGTACCCTGTGAGTTGAACTGGTACTACACCTGCTATCCCATAACCTAGAAAGGAGCACCTGCCGCCCCAGATGGATACCCATACAGTTCGACCGCCTGCTGCTGAGTCTGCGGCTATGGCTGAAAAGGTTGCGGAGGCATCTCCTAACTCGGTTGCATCTGAGGCTGCTACTTCTTCTTCTTCCGCTTCGACACAGGAGCAACCGCGGCACCAATAGAGAAATAAGGAGCCGCCGAAGGACCACCCAAGGAAGCCATAGGTGGCAACCCATGTTGAGGGGGCGCAGCTTCCGAAGGTGGCCCTCGCTACGGTGGCTGTAGAGGCTGCTGAACGAACGGAGCCGGTGCTGAGTAGGAAGCACCGTGAGGTTGAGACGGGGCACACACCACCATCTCATGGAGGTGGCCTAGATAAGGGGGTGGGCCTTGGCCATATGGGGCACCCACCGGTACAGGCGCAGCACTCGGTGGCCTGGCCCTAAGAGACGGCATGGGGAGGGTAGTGGCGCGAGGAGGCGCAGCTCCCGGCGCAGTCCCACTGGCCCGTGGCGGCAACTGGCGCAAGGAGGCGCAGAAGCCGGCGGCCCCTGAGGGTTCGGTGCAGCCATCGAGGTGGCGCCGAGGAGAGCTTGGGTGAGGGAACGTCCCGAGGCTGCCGCCGAAGAACGATGAGAGGGCAGGGTGAGAGGAAAAATCGCCGGGGAGCGTTTGTGTGGGTTAGGTCAACCCGACGCCATCCTAGGCCTAGTCTTCTTGCGATCGCACGCCACGAGGGGTTGGGAACATATCCCGACAGAGCGGTGGCCCCAACCGCATCCAGCACGTCAGCTGCCACATCGCCATCCACCTCAGCAGTCCGCGAGGAAATTGGATCCCGCCGCCCTAGGAGATCATGATCGACGACGGCGTCCAAGAACTCCCCAAGCATCGGCGGCACCGACGCTCTCCACGGCGGTAGAGGTCCCCTCCAGGGCTAGCCCCGAGGGCCACGGCGGAGAAGAAGCCCCGCCGGCGTCCCTCCGAACCACCGACAGGGATGAAGATCGACATGTCGGCGAGGAGAACCTTGGGGGCGACGAGGGAGACCCCCTTTCCCAGAACCGGGAAGCCGACGTCGGATAGCTAATATCCTCCCAGAACGCCTACTTCAACTCATCGTCGGACTTTTTCCGCCGGCGGTGGCGGCCAACCGTGGCCCACCCTAGCTCGTCGGAGGTGTCCTCAAGATCTTTGAGTGCCTCCCGTGCCGCCAGGGCCTCCTCACCATCGGATCCAGAGTCAGAGCCTAGGCACCGGAATCTAGCCCCAGAATCCATGGCCGGAGAGGGAGGAGCTACCGCCGGCGACCCTAGCGCCCCGGACACCAGCGTCAGACGCCGACCACGCGCCCTCATCAGATGATGAGATCGAGATTGCTCTCCTAGTGTCGATAAACTTGCAGTGCAAGCAGTAGCGCCTTGCAAAATCATCTCGCTTGTCGTCTTAAGTCAAGGTTGGATCCACTTATTTATTTTAGAAAAAAACATCTTGTCAGCAAGTTTCATGAAAGCTTGATGCATGGGGACTTGGATATTTTTCTTCCCAGTGGATTGGGACTTGATCTGGCGCATAGGTCATGTGATGGTGCCGACCTCACAAGGTGGGAACAGTTTGTATTTGAAAGGACTAATTAAGCAGTCATCATTGTCCTTACTGCATTCCTGGGTTTTTAGTGCCTAGTCAAATCAGAGGGAAAACGGCTTCTTGTCTTCAAAATCGTTATTATCATTGTTTCTGTTATAACTACTTTTGTCATTGATCATCACAGCAATCTTATTGGAAATTTTAAAAGATATACAGTAAGAAGTTTTCAAGGGAAGCAGTTTGATTCCGCCAGGAGTTGGGGAAATATTTTTTTCAGAGATCACGAGATTGACGATAAAGCCCAATCAGGTGCTGCGAAAAGTTGAAGAAGTCGTAGGTTTTTCAGTGCTACCACCACCCATGGACCTTTTAATTTGTTGCTTATTATTAGGAAAATGATATATATCATCCGGGGGATGAAAAACTTTCATCGTCCGGGTCCTATGGCTCGCATGCATGACACGTCCTCCACGTGGTGCGACAGCGACGGCCCGTGCCTTATCTCCACCCATCTCCAGTTTTCCTTTTCTCTCGTGTCTCTACATAGCTAGCACCGCCCCGCGAGCTCCAAAATTCCATGGCAACGCACAGCTACTGTCCTGGCTCAGGCCGTTGCTCTGCCACTACCCAGCTATGCACGACCAACCTGCGTGTCGCCGGCGTCTCTCCAACCACCGGGAAACCCTGCATCAGCCCCATCCAATGGCTACCATCTCCGCCATAGATTTTTTCCTCTCCCCCACCATGGATTTGTTGGGTCCGCGACATAGAAAAAATATTCCTACGATGAGAACTACACGCCAAGATCTATCTACTACGATGAAAACAAGTTGCATGTCAGTCGTGGAACCGGTCTCATGTACGATGACATGTAAGGTTGCTCTGGACCGCTTCATCCCACTATGCCACCAATATCCAAAATACATAGAAGATGCAATAACATGATCATCATCGCACACATATAAACATATGTGTACTACCCATGCAAAGCACCTACGTATAGATCAGGCTCTGATACCACTGTTGGGTCCGCAGCATAGAAAACAAAAAAATTCCTACGATGAGAACTACACGCCAAGATCTATCTACTAGATACAGAGCAACAGGTGGACATACATCCATCGAGAATTTACCCTCGAAGACAAAGAGTTTTGTTAACGAGTAGGAACTCGTGCTTGATGTAGTCGTACACTTGCCGATCTCAAGATCGTGTGGAAGCCCGAGCGCCACAAATCAGCAGCGCATCCGTCCTCGCACACACGTTCAAGCCACCGGACAACCTCCACCTCCTCGCTCTAGCGATGCAGCAGAAGCAGCAACTCCTTTCAGACGAAATTCCACCGAGAACATGTATCTCGCTAATCCGAGACCATGGGGGAATAATTCTAGAGGGGAAGAGAGATCCTTCACGAGGAGGTGTGAGGAAGAAGGAGGAAGAGGACGGCCTTTTATAGGAGGAGGGGGGTACCCCCTCCATGGCCGGCGCCTCATGGAGGTGACCCCTTACCTCCTCCATTCATGTGGTGGTAACTCCCTCCACATTAAAATGCCTCTTCACATTCCCTTTTAAAGTCTCCACTTTAAATGCATTAAAATTCTCTAAGTTTAATGCTCTCTCATTTAATAAAACTCTTTTATTAAATTTATTCAGAATTTTGTTAATTACTTTAATTAACAAACATTCACATAAAACCCCTTGCAACATTTCAATATCACATGCAGAACCACTTTCTGCAATTTCACCCGAAACAATTCCGGTTGCTATCGAAACAATTCCTGCGCTTTGCAATTCTTTCGTCTGAAACATATGTGCTCCAAAATGGTGTCCGGCAACTCTTCAGTGTGTCACCCTACGGTTCGTGAATAATGCAGACATGATTGAGACTCCTCTCAGATCAATAATCAGAAGCGGGATCTAGAGATCCATACTGACTCCTGCATATTCAACGATGACTTTTGTGACCGTGAGAACCTTTAACGCTAGTAACTTAATCCCTTTGTCTCATGATATAATACATGTCCGAGATTCGATCATCGGCATCCAAATACCTAGTTTTATCTTGTTACCGACATGCACTCTTTTCTCGTTCCCGTGATATAACATTCTAGTGATCACATCACTTGCTTGCAAGCTATCTTAATGTGATATCACCGAGAGGGCCCAGAGTATATCTATCCGTCATCGGGATTGAAAAGTTCCACTCTTGATCCATGAGCCTCAACATAACACCTTCATAGCACTGAACCCATTTTTATAGTCGCCCTGTTACGGTGTGACGTTTGATGTTATCAAGATACTCTTCTGGTGTTAGCAATTAACATGATCTCATGGTCTAAGGATAAAGATTACTTCGTATGATGTTTATAGCAATGTAAACATAATGACTTGATCGTAATGCTATCCTTCGAATGAATGTTCATCACATCATTTCACAAACGTTGTGACCTTGTTATTAACAACATCTAATGTCTATGATCAGGAAACCTTGATCGTCTTGTTAATCAACAAGCTAGTCTATAAGAGAGGCATAAGTAGGAACCCTTTTTGTTTATTAAACACACATGTATTGACATTTCCAATCAATACAATTATAGCATGCAAAATAAACATCTATCATATACGAGGAATACATAATAACAACTTTATTATTGCCTCTTAGGGCATATTTCCTTTAGTTTCCCACTTGCACTAGACACAATAATCTAGTTCACATAGTGATCAATCTAACACCCATGGAGTTCTGGTGTTGATCATGTTTTTCCCTAGGGAGAACTTTAGTCAACGGATCTGCTACATTTAGGTCCATGTGTACTTTACAAATCTTTATATCTCCATCCTTGACATGCTCTCGGATGGAGTGAAACCGGCGCTTAATATGCTTGGAATTCTTGTGAGACCTCGGTTCCTTGGCGTTGGCTATGGCTCCATTGTTGTCACAATAGATCACCATTGGGTCCAATGCACTAGGAACCACACCTAGTTCCGTTATGAACTCTTTCATCCAAAACGCTTCCTGCGCCGCTTCTGAAGCAGCAACATATTCCGCCTCCTTCATTGATCCAGCCACCACAGGTTGTTTGGAACTCCTCCAACTAATTGCTGCTCCGTTCAAGAGAAATACGTATCCGGATTGAGATTTAGAGTCATCCGGATCGGTGTCAAAACTAGCATCGACATAACACTTAGCGACTAGCTCTTCTTCACCTCCGTATATAAGAAACATATCCCTAGTTCTTCTCAAGTACTTAAGGATATTGTTGACCGCTATCCAGTGTTCCGAACCTGGATCAGATTGGTACCTACTAGTCAAACTAATAGCATGTGCCACATCCTGTCTTGTACATAGCATGGCATACATTATAGAGCCTATGGCCGAGGCATAGGGGATCTTATCCATTATCTCTCTTTCTTCCGTCGTAGCCGGACTTTGAGTCTTGCTCAATGTCTTGCCTTGCAACATAGGTAAGAACCCCTTCTTACTTCCGTCCATATTAAACATCTTTAATATCTAATCAAGGTATGTACTCTGCGATAGCCCAATTAGGCGCCTTGATCTATCTCTATAGATTTTAATGCCTAATATATATGACGCTTCACCAAGGTCTTTCATCAAAAATTTGCTGTTTAGATAACTTTTATCACTGTTTAAAAGATCTATATCATTTCCAATCAATAATATGTCATCCACATATAATATCAGAAATGCCACATTGCTCCCACTCACTTTCTTGTAAATACAAGCATCTCCATAAGTTTGGACAAATCCAAACTCTTTGATCACCTCATCAAAGCGGAGATTCCAACTCCGGGATGGTTCCTTCAGTCCATAGATGGATCGCTGAAGTTTGCATACCTTATCAGCATCCTTAGGATCGACAAAACCCTTAGGTTGTATCATATACAACTCTTCTTCAATATTACCATTGAGGAACGCAGTTTTGACATCCATCTGCCATATTTCATAATCGAAATATGCAGCAATTGCTAACATAATCTTAACCGACTTTAGCATCGCTACGGGAGAGAATGTCTCATCGTAGTCAACTCCTTGAATTTGTCGAAACCCCTTTGCGACAATTCGAGCCTTATAGATGGTCACATTACCATCAGCATCAGTTTTTCTTTTGAAAATCCATTTATTCTCAACGGCCTTTCGATCATGAGGTAAGTCTACCAAGGTCCAAACCTGGTTTTCATACATGGATTCCATCTCGGATTTCATGGATTCTAGCCATTTGTTGGAATCCGGGATCATCATCGCTTCTTCATACGTTGCAGGGTCATCCATTTCATCAACCATGAAATTCATAACAGGATTGCCGTACAGTTCAGGAGTTGCACGTGTCCTACTTGACCAGCGAGGTTCGGTACTGTCCTCTTTTGGACTTTCATGATCAATATCATTAGCTCTCTCTTCATTAGGTTAAGTCAACTCCGAAACAATTTCCGGTGCTGCGCTACTCGCCATTTCATGAAGAGAAGGTTCAATAACCTCTTCGAGTTCTACCTTCCGACTACTCACACCTTTTGCGAGAAACTTATTCTCAAGAAAGGATCCATTCTTGGCAACAAAAACCTTGCCCTCGGATCTGTGATAGAAGGTATACCCAATCGTTTCCCTAGGGTATCCTATGAAGACGCATTTTTTCGCTTTAGGTTCGAGTTTATCCGGCTGAAATTTCTTCACATAAACATCGCATCTCCAAACTTTAAGAAATGACAACTTAGGTTTGTTTCCAAACCATAATTCATACGGTATCGCAACGGATTTAGATGGTGCCCGATTTAAAGTGAATGCAGCGGTTTCCAGTGCATAACCCCAAAATGACAGTAGCAAGTCAGTCAGAGACATCATAGATCGAACCATATCCAATAAAGTACGATTACGACGTTCCGACACACCATTACGTTGTGGTGTTCCGGCAGGCGTGAGTTGTGAAACTATTTCACACTCTTTCATGTGTGTGCTAAACTCGTAACTTAGATACTCACCTCCACGGTTGGACCACGGAAATTTGATCTTTCTGTTACGATGATTTTCTACTTCATTCTGAAATTCTTTGAACTTTTCAAAGGTTTTAGACTTGTGTTTCATCAAATAGATTATACCCGTATCTACTCAAATCATCCGTGAAAGTAACAAAGTAACGATATCCACCTCGCGCCGACACACTCATTGGTCCACACATATCAGTATGTATGATTTCCAATAAATCTTTCGCCCGTTCCATTGAACCGGAAAACGGCGTTCTAGTCATCTTGCCCATAAGGCATGGCTCACATGTATCAAATGATTCAAAATCAAGTGATTCCAAAAGTCCATCAGAATGGAGTTTCTTCATGCGTTTAACGCCAATATGACCTAGACGACAGTGCCACATATATGCAGATATATCATTATTAAGTTTAATCCTTTTAGCATCAATATTATGAATATGCGTAATCCTACTATCGAGATCCAATAGAAATAAACCATTCAACACAGGTGCATGACCATAAAAGATATCATTCTTATAAATCAAACAACCATTGTTTTCAGATTTAAAGGAATAACCACTTTGCATTAAACACGATCCGCATACAATGTTCATGCTCAGTGCAGGCACCAAATAACAATTATTCAGATTTATAACTAATCCCGATGGCATATGGAGAGGTAGCGTCCTGACGGCGATAACATCAATTCTTGATCCATTGCCGACTCGCATCATGACCTCATCCCTGGCTAGTTGTCGCTTGTTCCGCAGCCCCTGAACTGAATTACATATATTAGCAACCGATCCCGTATCAAATACCCAGGTGCTACTGCGAGTACTAGTCAAGTACACATCAATAACATGTATATCACATATACCTTTGTTTGCCTTGCCGGCCTTCTTGTCCGCCAAATACTTGGGGCAATTGCGCTTCCAATGGCCAGTCCCCTTGCAATAGTAACACTCGGTGTCAGACTTAGGGCCGGCTCGGGGTTTCTTTTCAGGTGTGGCAACAGATTTGCCACCCTTCTTTCCCTTGTGCTTGCCTTTCTTGTATTTCTTGAAACCGGTGGTCTTATTGATCATCAACACTTGATGTTCTTTCCTAATCTCCACTTCTGCAGTCTTAAGCATTGACAGAAGCTCGGGAAGAGATTTCTTCATGCCCTGCATATTATAGTTCATCACGAAGCTCTTGTAGCTAGGTGGCAGAGATTGGAGAACACGATGTATGCCTAAGTCAATGGGAATCGTTATTCCCAAGGACACAAGCTTATCGGCGTACCTAGACATTTTGAGTACGTGCTCACTAACGGAGTTGTTCTCCTCCATCGTGCAACTAAAGAACTTTTCAGAAGCATTATAACTTTTCAGAAGACATTTTGAGTACGACAGCATGGGTATCGAAAATCATTTTCAATTCTCCCATGGTATCAAAGGCATTGTCATTTTCGAAACGCTTTCGAAGTTCTGGCTCTAGCCCATACAGTATGCCGCAATGAACTAAGTTGTGGTCCTCCTGAGGAGTCACATAGACATTCTTTTCCTTGTCAGGGGCATCAGGAGATGGTGGGGGGCCTAACGGCGCCTCTAGCACATATTGCTTTTGTGCAGCAGTGAGGAGAATCCTCAAATTCATAGCCCAGTTGGTGAATTTGCTACCATTCGCAGCAAGTTTCTCTTTCTCCATGAACACATTGAAATTAAAAGCAGGTGGTGCCATCTACAACAGAATTTGTAAAGTTTATTTAGACTAAGTTTATGATAGAGTGAGTTCAACTAATCCAAATTACTAATGAACTCCCACTCAAAACCGACATCCCTCGTGTCTTTTTGGTGATTACATGAACCAAATCCACTACACTAAGTCCGATCATCATGTGAGTTGATGTAGCTTCAAAGGCGAGCATATATATGGGCATCATATCAACTATATGACTCATGCTTAACCTTTCGGTCCGTGTTCCGAGGCCATGTCTGTACATGCTAGGCTCGCCAAGTAAGGACCTTAGTATTCACGTGTGTAAAATTGTCTTACACCCGTTCTTATGAAAGCGTAGAGTCGAGTACACCCGATCATCACGTGATGTCTCAAAACACGATCCACGGAACGGTGAATACTTAAGGAAGAACACATTTTATCTTGATATCTAAATGAGGGATCATCTTACAATGCTACAAAAAGCGCCAAACTAGCAGTATAAGATGCTAACATCTAATGTGTAAAGTGAGATGATATGGTCCATGCATTTGATCTCTATCATTTGCATCGTGGCATTTGATCTCTATCCTTTGTGTGTAAGGCCAAGGTCTATGGAAATTACACGTTGAGTGTGTTGTAAGAGTATCTATCATACATCTACTTACAACAATACCATATCAAGACACTAGCCCAGCAACGATCTAAACTAGACGCCTCTAATTTATCAATTGCAAGTTTTACGTGGCTTAGGGCTTTCGGAGATAGAACCGGTCTTACCTACGAACATGAACCACAACGAGGATAACCAAGTTATTAGCAACTCGTTGTAAATCAGATATTGACTATAGTAGGAGAGACAGACACCCGCCAGCCACTTATGCAAAACAAGTTGCATGTCAGTCGTGGAACCGGTCTCATGTACGATGACATGTAAGATTGCTCTGGACCGCTTCATCCCACTATGCCACCAATATCCAAAATACATAGAAGATGCAATAACATGATCATCATCGCACACATATAAACATATGTGTACTACCCATGCAAAGCACCTACGTATAGATCAGGCTCTGATACCACTGTTGGGTCCGCAGCATAGAAAACAAAAAAATTCCTACGATGAGAACTACACGCCAAGATCTATCTACTAGATACAGAGCAACAGGTGGACATACATCCATCGAGAATTTACCCTCGAAGACAAAGAGTTTTGTTAACGAGTAGGAACTCGTGCTTGATGTAGTCGTACACTTGCCGATCTCAAGATCGTGTGGAAGCCCGAGCGCCACAAATCAGCAGCGCATCCGTCCTCGCACACACGTTCAAGCCACCGGACAACCTCCACCTCCTCGCTCTAGCGATGCAGCAGAAGCAGCAACTCCTTTCAGACGAAATGCCACCGAGAACATGTATCTCGCTAATCCGAGACCATGGGGGAATAATTCTAGAGGGGAAGAGAGATCCTTCACGAGGAGGTGTGAGGAAGAAGGAGGAAGAGGCGGGCCTTTTATAGGAGGAGGGGGGTACCCCCTCCATGGCCGGCGCCTCATGGAGGTGACCCCTTACCTCCTCCATTCATGTGGTGGTAACTCCCTCCACATTAAAATGCCTCTTCACATTCCCTTTTAAAGTCTCCACTTTAAATGCATTAAAATTCTCTAAGTTTAATGCTCTCTCATTTAATAAAACTCTTTTATTAAATTTATTCAGAATTTTGTTAATTACTTTAATTAACAAACATTCACATAAAACCCCTTGCAACATTTCAATATCACATGCAGAACCACTTTCTGCAATTTCACCCGAAACAATTCCGGTTGCTATCGAAACAATTCCTGCGCTTTGCAATTCTTTTGTCTGAAACATATGTGCTCCAAAATGGTGTCCGGCAACTCTTAAGTGTGTCACCCTACGGTTCGTGAATAATGCAGACATGATTGAGACTCCTCTCAGATCAATAATCAGAAGCGGGATCTAGAGATCCATACTGACTCCTGCATATTCAACGATGACTTTTGTGACCGTGAGAACCTTTAACGCTAGTAACTTAATCCCTTTGTCTCATGATATAATACATGTCCGAGATTCGATCATCGGTATCCAAATACCTAGTTTTATCTTGTTACCTACATGCACTCTTTTCTCGTTCCCGTGATATAACATTCTAGTGATCACATCACTTGCTTGCAAGCTATCTTAATGTGATATCACCGAGAGGGCCCAGAGTATATCTATCCGTCATCGAGATTGACAAATTCCACTCTTGATCCATGAGCCTCAACATAACACCTTCGTAGCACTGAACCCATTTTTATAGTCACCCTATTACGATGTGACGTTTGATGTTATCAAGATACACTTCTGGTGTTAGCAATTAACATGATCTCATGGTCTAAGGATAAAGATTACTTCGTATGATGTTTATAGCAATGTAAACATAATGACTTGATCGTAATGCTATACTTCGGATGAATGTTCATCACATCATTTCACAAATGTTGTGACCTTGTTATTAACAACATCCAATGTCTATGATCAGGAAACCTTGATCATCTTGTTAATCAACAAGCTAGTCTATAAGAGAGGCATAACTAGGAACCCTTTTTGTTTATTAAACACACATGTATTGACGTTTCCGATCAATACAATTATAGCATGCAAAATAAACATCTATCATATACGAGGAATACATAATAACAACTTTATTATTGCCTCTCAGGGCATATTTCCTTCAGGATTAATCCTCGAGGTGCTGCCCACAGCACGCTGCTCGGAGTCCAGGACGACGGTGCTATCGAGGCATGGTGGCGCCTTCTCCGTTGTTCGCCGCTGCTACAAGGGCACCATCTTTTTGCTATGAGCGTCCACCGGCCTTGCTACAGAAGGCACGGTGGCCTTGGTACAACGGCATGGCGGACGTGTTCTCCGACGACGGCGAGAAAACCATTTTGCTACAAGGGGCGTGAGTCTCCCGCGGCGTGTGCCGTTGCTCCCTGCAACACCCAGCTTTGCTACGTGCGGCGGCCGGCTCCGCTCCCTACAGCGTGCGGCGTCTGCTCCTTGCGGTGCCCGGGTTGCTATAAATGCATGGCGGCCTTGCTACCACGGCACGGCGGCACTACTACAGTGGGCGACCGGCCTTGCTACAGCAGCACGGTGGCGCTGCTACAGTGGGCGTCCGACCTTGCTACAGAGGCACGACAGTGCTGCTACAATAGGCGGTTGACCTTGCTATCGACGGCGCCAAGGTTTGCTCCCTATGTTGCCCGTTTTTGCTACCGGCGGCGATGCTACTAACGGTGTGGCCAGCGTTGCTCCTTGCTGCAGGCGTTTTTGCTTCCGACCATCGGTGTCTTTGCTACCGATGGCTAATAGATTTGCTACAGTAGTATAAATATTTCGCTACAACCGCTCTCCTGTTTTTTGCTACGACATCCCGATAAAGTTTTCTGACGAGGTGCCCAAAAAAGTCTGGCGAGGTCTCCGGCGACATTAGTTTTTTGCTACATTAGAATAACTTTGTTGCTACAACCGTCTTGTGGGTTTGCTACAACAGTGTTAACTTTTTGCTACAAGGGCTTCGGCGAGTCACCGGCGAGTTTTTTCCGACGATGTTTCCGGCGAAGTCGTTTTGCTATATTAGTACAATTTTTTTGCTGCATGGTCTCCGGCGAGATCTCCGACGGGACGTTCTATTTTCTGGAATGAACCTTTTTTTGCTTTGGAAGCAAATACGGGAACATATGAGCAAAAATAGGTGTTCTGCAGCAAAAGCAGGATTTGTGGTCAAAAGACAGGACACGTGTCAGACAACGGACCAGGACGATGAAAACGATCCTATTGTCCGGGGGACGCTCAGCATCGCCCTTATTATTATCCGGTTAGCCTCTTATACTAGTATATAACAACCATCCACTACGGCTGCTAACGACTGACAAACCTATACTGGAGACAGGGCGGCCAGGAAATCCGCTAAAGCAACACCAAAACACTACTAGTATGTATACTACTAGGTATCAATCTCATTTCTGCTGCAAAGATGCATAGCAAAGTTTGAAGAGGAGCTTAATGGTTTTGTTTCTAACGATAAAGTTGAAAGCTGATGGAGCACCATTGCTTGCGGAGATAAACAATAATACTACCACGGTAGCCATAGCCAGGTGTAGAGCAGATGGCATGTCGGAGGGGAGCTAGCTAGCTAGTACTATCCTTCGTCTTCTCCTCTCTCTCTCGCGCGCGCGCACGCACCCGTTCTGTGGCTCTTGTCTGCCTTTATAAGCTCACATGCAGCAGGGCACATCGTGAAGAAGAAAACATATGTACAGCCCAGCAAGGAGACAAAGGAGCACACTGTTGCATGATCCCCACAACAGGGCCATCACATCACTGTAAGCTCATGTCGTCACAGATCTGGCCATCTGGCAGGCCAATCATTGCACCATAAATTTCCCATCTACACACAAGCATTATGTACAGGGCTGGCAGACAAAGCGAGATGGTGAAGAAGAAGAAGAAGAGGAGGAGGAGGAGGAGGAGGAGGAGGAGGAGGAAGCAGTGAGGTGATGGGGATCTAGTGGATAGATAGATAGCTAGCTAGGAAGAGTAGAGCAGAGCACTTATGAATGGAAAAGAAAATTACAGAATTGTTTGCTCTTCAACACACGCATAGTACTGGCCATCTAGCTAGCTATAGCACACAGGCAATCAGGGAGGGAACCCACAAAACAATCTACAGAAACTAGCCATTGGCAAGCACGATCCATGCAAGAAGATCGAGAAGAAGACGAAGAAGAAGCGAGTTTCACGTCGTCTAGTCCCCCATCGACCGGTCACCTCATAGCTCCTGCAGTTGGTCAAACAAATCTCTAATGAGACAACCCATCGTTTCATCATAGACTATTGATTTAAATTTACCGCGCACTGTTTAGTGCTATGCAGCACGTAATTAGTACAGCCGAGCCAGTATATACTACTCCAGCGGACGGACCTGCTGCTTGGACGCGGCCACGTCGGTGGCGATCTCGGCGTCGACCTTGTCACTCTTCTTGGCAGCGGCAGCACTGCCACCGACGCAGAGCGACTTCCGGAGGCCGAGCATCTCCCTCCACCGGCTGGACCCCTTGGCGGAAGCCCTCTCCTCTTCACCACGGAGCTCGTCGCGGAGCGTGGTGGGCGGGCGTACCTCGACCTTGAACGGGAGGATCCTGCCCTTGGAGAAGAGCTGGTCGGCGGCCATCATGGGGTGGCTGCCCATCGTGGGTTGGCTGCCCACGGAGAACTCAAAGTTCTGGTCCTCCTCCTGGCACCGCAGCCCCATCGCCCGGTTCTGCACCGGCGGCGGCGGCGGCTCCATAGAGAAGTCGCTGGAGAAGGAGATGCGCTGCCCGGCGGCGAAAGCCGCGCCGGCACCGTCCGGGTTGTACATGTTAACGCATGCCATCGCTCGCGCGCTAGATCAACCGCCTCGATCGTCGTGGGCCGTGTCTGCTCCGGCCGGGGTGATCGAGCTTCAGCTCGCTGAGGCTTTTGAAATGTGGTAGTGCCTGGTCTTGGCGTGTGGGGCAGTACTGTTACGGGTGAGGAAGGCGATGGTGGATTTGGATGGGTTATATAGAGAGGAGAGGGGGAGAGCGGGCTGCCTGCTAGCTTGGATAGATGTGCGCTGCAATTGTTTAGCGCCGCCTGTAGTAAACCGTGACGATGATTTAGGTACAGCCATAGGGTCAGTTGTTTTTCAAACGGTAAACAGCGTCACTAGCCTCTGCAAACCCGGTTTGACTGGTTATACCGGTTAATTTTTTTTACTCCCCTCCGTCCTAAAAAAGATAGATGTCTCAAGTTTGTTTGAATTTAGATGTATCTATATACTAAATAGTGTCTAAATACATCTGAATTTAGATAAACTTGAGACATCCTTTTTGGGCCGGAGGGAGTAGTACTAGTTCCAAAGTTTGGATTTCATTTGTGAAGGAAACTGAACTAAGGTGTAAACTGGCTGGTTTGACCGTTTCAGGTTTTGCACACCGTATCAGCGGCATGAAACACTGAAATACTACTGCGCACTGCCCTGCAGCCTGAAACTCCAAGTTTCGAATGGAACGTAATATTACGACACCTGAAGTTTCATCATCCTTTTAAGAACCAAGCACCGCTACATGATCGGCCCTTACCGTTGGAACTTTTGACACTTCGCTGTGTAGCTTTTACTAGCCCGGCTGCCAAAGTACGGGATCGCTCACGAACCAACTCTTGTATGGAGAGGTTGGGTGTAAACATTATTATTAACTAATAAAACGTCAATTTTTAAAAAAATAAACGAACCAACTCTTGCAAAAAAAAAAAAACTATGTCCGACAGCCCTGGGATAAGAAGGAAGGTTTGGGTTGTTGGTATGCGATCTTGGCCTTGGGAGGATAGATCACAGGTCTCAACACAGATGGGAGGAGAAGAATCAAGAGCGTCGGCAAATGCTATTCTTTGTCTCGCACGGTACTGGAGTAGTTGCTTGCTTGGACAGGTGGCAAATGCTAGTCTTCAGCTTCACTATGGTCAAACAATGGTTGTCCAGGACGCCGTGCATGGCCCTTAGAACGACAGACCAGATTATACTAATTGTCATTACAATAATCTCAACATGGTAGTTGGATAGAGTGAGTTCTGGCATGCCTCCAGTTACACTTGATTCCTGCCCTTTTACCACCGAGAAAGCAAGAGCACGTGCGGTGCATGTATCAGACGCAGCATGGTCTGGCTACTGCACCGACCAAGACCACTTGGGTTTACCTTTCAGCTTGACACGTAACCTCGAATTATTGTTTTTCAAATCGCAACTACTACTACATATCTGTCGTAACATGAAAGATAACAAGCTTTTATAGTAGTAGGAAGGAGCTTAGTAGTATTTGGTGGAATCAAGGGACTATAAAGAAAAAACTTCAGAACGGGCATGCATCGAAAACGACATTGGTGGCTTATCTAGGCGTTGTTTGCAAGTGGATACACAAGAAACATGTAATAATTGAGCAGCAAAACATTAGTGCCATCAAGAAACACGTAATAACTGAGCTCAAGGACATGATTATTGCTCGAATGCGCCAAGGGCATAATTAATAGTGGGGTTCCTGAGGAGTATGGTGCAAGCATACGAGCCTTCCTTCCGTGCATTCCCAAGTGTGTGTAGAGTACAACCAAGCCCCATCCATAATTGCAGGGGAATTAGCAAGGCGCAGACAACAGTCCCTTTCCTCATTGAACACATGATGATCCACCACACCACACAGAATCATAGACAGGGCAACTGTTGGAAATCATGCGAGACAACAGAATCGAAGGCTTTGTTCATCATGAACCCGCGTATCAAGGAACAAGAAAGCCGTACGGTCTTGAGTCTGACGGCCTACGGTGCGGTGCGGGAGTGTAGGTTCGGTGGTAGCTTTCGTCCCGTGGATTAGGGACCAGCGGCCCTGCCAAGACCTGGCGTATAGGACCTGAAGAGCAAGACCAGATGAGCCTAGAAAGGGATCTTCTTAACAAATGAACAGATGTGCTGTTCAGGGAGAAAGCGGCTACATGGTAAGATCTGTAGATGCAGTGTAGGCTCTGTTCAACGCAGAATGAAGTACGAATGCCCCAGCAAAGAATCAGGTAAGTTCGCACTAAACACAAGAATAAGACATGGTGTACATAACTCAAACTTTTATCACCATATATCGCTGGCGCAAGGGATTATAGTTTTCTCAAGAGAGGGACAGGATTGTGCCAGTGATGATGGTTAAATCTAGTAAAAATGATGCATGCTACAGTCTAAACCTAACATCCAATAAGAATTAAAATTCTAATTTCTTCAAAATTTGAATTTTCAACCATGATTGGGACCTTCTATTCACTGAAACTCTTAATTTTCTATAGAAAGATAAACTAAAACTTCTAATCTGGCAGATTTAGAGATGCGTATATACGCATAGACATGCAGGATTAACAAAAGAAATGCTAACTGGCTTAAAGATTGTCCGGGAGTGGAATCAGCTGGGCACCAGCAGGAGGGAGAAAGTAGGTAACAAAATCATTTGACCGATACTTGACTGGTTTGTTATTAGCCAGAGTGAGCTGGCGACATCAACCTCTCAGAATAGGACCATGTGATCCCAAAGGATCCTCCTCGCACTGGTTCCATCTCCATGACAATTGATAACACGGGCCTCCGTCCTATGCCTCCTACAGGTCACCTCACAGCAGACCAGTCAAAGAGTTCATGTTCCTTAGTAATGCATGTCCTATTGTATTAAATCACAACTATAGTGTTCCTAGTGGAAATAGTACCATTATAAATAATCATGTAGTTTCAGGTCATCTCACAGTAGCATGCTAATAGATGGAGCTAACATGCTTCAGTAGCAGAATTACTAGCAACTGGATACTCCATCCATACCACACAAATCTGAAGTTTTGCAGAAGTCTCCTACAGACAATGAGCATAAGAGTTCTTTAAGAACATGGAATCAAAATTTCAAATGCATTTTTTCTATGAATATTATGTACAAAATATTCTTGCAAATACAATGACATGTTAGGAACAAAAGATCATTCATGGGGAGAATAATATGTGCAAGTATCTTCCACTTAGTTGAGTTGCTTGAAAACCTTAAGTATCACATGATGGTCAAGGTTTTAGTGAGCTCTTAAGATCAAAAGAACCCATGTGAGCACATGAACTGCACTAATTCTTTTCTTCCAGCAATGTGTTAACTTTTGTGACTGCACATGTGATGGGTGTGAATGAAGACCAGCCTTATTGTGACTCAACTGAACCACCTTTAATTCTACGGATCTCAAGGAAAAACGAAAGAGTGAGACATATTTTCTTATGGTTATAACTGAAGGTGAAGACCATCAAGCTTATTTATCTGGCTACATATCTCATGTATGAAGAAATTTCTCCCTTATCAGCGACAGTGTCCAAATTCTAAACCCAAATTCAATAAATTATACTCCCTCCGTCCCAAAATAAGTGACGTGAGTTTGTCTAGATTCGCATGAACCTATGTACTAAAACGTGTCTAGATACATCCGAGTCTAGACAAACCCACGTCACTTATTTTGGGACGGAGGGAGTATTAAGGATGATCTAGGGGGGAAACATCCAGCTTATTGCATCAAAGTTCTATTTTGATTAGAGTCAAGAAGCGTGAGCAACTGCATAAGCAGGAATTTCCAATTTTTCAGTTTATGCTTGTCCAAGATGATACTAAATAGTCGCTGGGCTGGATCTATGACTACTTTGATTTGACTATGCTAAGGGGGGGTGAGTGCAACAGTGCAAATGCCAAGCTTTTAATAGACTAACTGAAAGGTATGGCTGTCACCCACATGCTAAGGCCTAAATAACAAACAGCTGGTGGTGAAAGCAAACAGCCGAGTGCCTGATCTAGTTGTCTATCAGAACAACATGCTGAAATCCCCCAGTTGGTCTCTTTGCATACCGCAGATCTCACAATTTCCTCAACCTCTATTACGGTAACAGCTACAACCAAACTCTACCTGAGAATTGCATGTATAACGAGCAGGGAGAGAATTGCTGGCCTATGAATATAAGAGTACATTATGGACAGTTTGTGGAAATTGTACACTGCTAAAACGGACTCAAGATTTTAACACAGCATCAAATGAAGTGAAAAGTGGATCCATAGACAAATACACAGCTGCCAAGAAAATTCTGTGGCAAGACTGCAACAATAATAAACCAGCATCACACTGCACAACTGTAACATATGAAATGCAAAAAACAGAAGTGAACCTTTGATGGTAGTATTGTACAAGGATTAGATTTACAGTGCAGCCCTTTGTCTTGAAATGATCTGAAAGTAATCAGCAACCATGTCAGTTTTTCTTACGCTGATGAAAAGACCAAGTGATGAATAATGCTCTATTCACTTCAAAAGGCGGTTACCACCTAAATGTCATAACCTTTTAGATTTTAATAAAATATGTTTGATATGCATTTTACAAACAGATGCAAGCTCATGGTGGATTTTTTTAGGAGGACTCGTTAACTCACCGTAATTCTATGCAGTATTTACACTGCAGAAAGCAGATGACAGTATTTACACAACATAATACAGATCAACGGATTACATTATCAATGAAGAATTTTAAGTCAGATAGACTCAAACAAAGTCATCATCAGATATATCAGAAGCAACATGAATTCTTTTAGTCTGAGGTTGATGATCCGATAAGGGGTTGGTTTTATTCAACGTTTGCAAGCAAATTGGAGATGCCCTCTTGGATTTAGTTGGACATTTCAAAGATGAATTCTTCAGATTGAATCCCGTCATCTTCAAATTCTTGCCAAGTAAAGATTGCCTTCCAGGTTTGCTCGGAGAAAATATTTTTGGCGCTTCTTTTTCTCCACTAGCTTTCATTCCATTTGGTTGATGAGTTGGTAATCGCACCATAGATTCAACTGGAACAAGTTTCCCATCAATCTGATTGGTGAAAACAAAAGAAACCTGCAAGATACACGTGGTATTGGTTAACAGTTGCCAAAAATTCCTGAAAGACATGTTTTAATCAACACTACAAAGCACAATCCATGGTATTCCAAAAAGCTTTGTTTTTCTCAAACCCGATGAAAACCCGGTCAAATGTTAAGAGGGTAGTTTGTAAAGCATTTTTTTCTTTGTTTGTCACCTACATAAAATGAAGAATTGTAAGAAGAAGTGGATCAAGTGAAAGGGTCAAATCTTAAAATATCTGGAAAAAACTAAAAATGAGTAAAGGAAGTGTAAGATGTGCGAGCTCTAACACAAATAAGACCTATATAACAAGATACATAAGAAACATGAACTGCGGCTATCACCTCATCCCCAGCAGAACACTGGAGAATAGTATCAGGTACAGTTGATGGATCAGAATGATGGCCCCAACTTCCTAAATCTTCTTCAGAAGGTTGTTCAATCTGAAAGGGCGTAAATGGAGCAGCACAGCGAAGTACTTAAGATCTGAAGCAACTACAGAGTTGCATTAAAAACAGAAGGGTGTTGCACAAACTACCTGTTGATTTGAACTATTCATTTTCTGCACGCATCCAGAGATCTCTCCAAATCCACCAATATCAATATACAATTTTTCTCTTGATGCTGTATTGTGCTCAGTAGCAGCTAAATCCAAACCATTACCATCTAGCATATGGTCATTCTTGTTACAGCGGTTGCACTTCAACTTTTCATGTATCTCAGACCTGCATGACCAAATGCAAGGAAAAGTATGATTCATAATATTAATTTTTGTACTGCATTTTGATAGAACCAATGGATTTGGATGTCGGCCTTTACATATTTCGAATATAGTACTCCCTCCGTCCCAAATAACTGACTTCATTTTGTCTAGACATGCATGTATCTAGACACGTTTTAGTGCTTAGATACATGTGTATCTAGACAAAATGAAGTCAGTTAATTTGGGACTGAGGGAGTATTAAGCTGTGACAACAAGGTATTTAGGCCTAACTTCAAAACGAGTCTGGTTTCTATGAATAGCATATTTGCAGTTTTGAACATTTACATTTTGTTCGCATCCCCTGGTAGTTGACATCATATTACACCATCAACCTACTAAGACCTGATGTTTTACATAACAGTATGCAAGCAAGAGTGATCATGATCCCAACAAATAATTGTGACTGTAAAGGCAACTTAATTACACCTATGTACATGACTGGTAACTGATATCAACCAATTGGAATTAACTGCATGAATTAGAGCATGTTTTGATCATCATGATTAACGAAAAGAAGTTAGCAATGTCGATGTCTTTCTACCACCCAGTTCCCTCATAGTTTATCAAAACCATGTCAAGTCCAATTAGATCAATTATCAGCTGGTTTGGGTTGGTTTCTGGAAACTCTTCCCTCAATATTTTAACTGAAAAAAATGACGAAAGAAGAAAGGTAGGTCCAAGCTATAATGGAGAGGCAGAGTTCACCTGACTTGTTCATGAAAAGTAAACAGATCACGCAGATCCTCTGTTGAAAGAGAATTTCCCTGTAAAAGTGAAACAAAGATGTGAGAAATCAGTATTGGCACTTTTAAGGATGGAAAAGAAAGCAAAAAAATCACTCCAATTACTTGATCCTGCATTTTGTCGTTGGCTTGTTCCTGCTGAATAACTTTTTGGAGACCTTCTTTTGACATTTGGCGCTGATATACCTAAAGATGAATGTGGCATATCATACTGTCAGCAGAAGAAGTAGACAGCAACTCAGTATTTCCTTCACTGGATAATGAAATGAAAGTGGTGAACATAAAAAGTACTACAAGATTCTGAGTTGGCAACCTTCTCCTCAATGGTTCCAGTGCTCAAGAACCTGTATATGTACACTCTCTTCTTTTGTCCATCTCTCCATACTCTAGCAGCAGCCTTTGCAAATGTCAATAGACTAAAAGGTTCAGCTCATACAAGGTGTGTAGTTAAAAAGAACCTTCAGAACGAGACGAATAGTGACGCATAGATATTAACCTGCTTATCGTTGGCAGGGTTCCAATCAGGGTCAAAGAGAACCAATCGATTTCCACCCACCAAATTAAGCCCACAACCACCTGCCTTGCTACTAAGTAGAAAGACAAATTCATCCTGCCAGATACAGTAATTTCAGATATAGTGGTAGGTTCTAAATTCTTCAGGATACAAGGCAGAGTTTACGTACTTTGGATAGATCATTGAATTGGTTCACCAACTTTTGTCTTTTATTAATGGATGTTGAGCCATCAAGTCTAACATATGGGTATCTTCTTTCCCGGCACAGTTGTGCAAATAAATCTAATGTCTGCACTTTTAGACAATGATAATGGTTAACATTTCCAGCTGTGCAGGTATCCAAATAGCAAATAAACTGTAACTAGCATCTTCTACGAACAGAAACTAGGCCACACGCAATTTCAAGACTCTATTCTCTCATTTGAAAACTGTAGGGAGGCCCTGAGAATACAGTAAGTTGTAATACCTTGCATACTTCTTATAATTAGCATGTCCACAGGATATGGTCTGACCATTAACATGACAGTAACCAATGAAGATTTTAGCATTAATGATGGCTTACGAACATCCCTTCGTTTTTCAGGAGTATTTATAATTTCGTTTGAAAAAAAGGGTGTATATACCTATTCAGCTAGCTAGCATCATATCCTGATCGACTGAGTCAAGAGGAAAATATGAAAAGGAGCCAGAAACCGTGTGTGTTGCCTCTTGCCTGTAGCCTGTTGGGCCGTATAGTCTCACTAGGCTGGCCTACTGCGCGTGATCGAGCAAGGCTGCTCTCCCTCCACTCGAACCACACGTCGCCAGTCACCTCCTCTAGTTGTCTTAGCTTCTGAATTCTGATTAAGGCATCGAGCGAGAAGAGAAACCGGTCGAGTGAACGACCGCAACTTCTGGGAGCAAGAAGAGAAACCCATCGAGAGAACAGGATGGGAATTGCGCCTGGCGGCGGCGACTCGGCGTGATCTTCAGGTCGAAGGGAGCTAGGGTAGCGCCGGGCAGGAACGTCGATGGTACTCTCCTACAGCCTACTCCAGTCGATCGGCCACTCGCCAGCAGCGTATTGTGGACTTGGATCCACAACGGGATAACTACCGTGCTGAAGATAGCCAGACGGCGTGGCTGCTAGGGTTTGGGTAGACATGGGTTGAGAAGAGAGAATAACCAGGGAGAGATTAGATTGATTGTTCTTGCTTGTCTCAAACGTGGATACATGCCATCCTTATATAATGGATGTTCAGGCCCTTGACCTCTCCTAATACGATTAGATCTAGACCTTTCCTAATACAATTGACTCTTGTTTCCTAATCCTATACTTTCCTAAAGGACTCTTGCCGTCTCCTGCTCCAATACGAACATCCTGGTCTTCTTGCCGTCCGGCCAGCTGCATCCATCTTACTAGCATCCACAACACTACACCCCTCCCGGACAAGCAGCTTGTCCTCAAGCTGCAGGGTGGCGGCCAGGGTTGAAGTCCTCCATATTCCTGTTCGATTTATTGTTGCAAGACTCAGGAATGTTTTGCAGATACAAATTTTGTCATCACCAACGGTAGCTCCATCCATCTTATTTTATTTTTGGAACATACACAGCAAGAGCTTTGCCAGTTCATTAACAAGAGGAGATACGTTCAAAATTACGACATCCATTCCTGATGAACCTACCAATACCAACAGAACCTTAACACAATGATACAATGTCATATCAAGATAATACATTAGAAACACCTGACCTGAGTATAATTTGATACCAGGACAATACGATCATCGGTTTTTAGTCGGAGGTGCCCCAGCAATCTAGCCAACACATGCATTTTGCCAGATAGTTCTACCCACATTCCTCCTCCACCAGTCCAAGATCCGGATCTTGCATAAATAAACAATACAGATAAGTTGGATTAGCTTGAGAAGCTAGTGAGAAAAGTAAGGCATACCTTCCTTGAAACAATTCTGGAGGGAAAAAGCGTAGGCAGTCATCAAAATCGGAGCCTCCCGACTTGCTACTTTTTATGGTGTCATAGATCAGCTGCAATACCAAGATAACCAGCCAATGAATATTTGTCATGGATTGTACATATAGTTCCCAAAAAGTGAAACTGATGCTGAATGGCTATAAAGAACAGTAACACAAGCAACAACAGCCCAGAATTTTCTCATAACCTATCAAATCATATTTGCACAAAATAAATACTTTTTTGAATTGAAAAGGAAAAAAACAAATACTTCAACACAGATCATGACAAGAATCAAGACAAAGATCGGCTCGGTGTGGCAGCGATGCTGAGGACATGGTGCAGGCCAAGCAAGGCCGCGGCATCACGATGACAGGTGAGGGCCAAGCCAGACAGCCGCAGCTCGACATGTTGACGCTTAGCAAATTACGGTTGCAGTAAAAACTAACAGACTGTCTATAAACTCTGAACCTACAGTTGAAACTACTTTTCACTAAAAGGGCATGATGAATGCATTGCAGACAAGCAAACGCGTCAATAGCATGGTGGTTGCACCTCCAGTGGGGGCAGCTGACCCAGGTTCATGACCTGGGTCTCGCATTAAAAATCCCCTGGCTGGCACGTGCAGCGTCCGCTCCCCAGGTGAGGTTGAAGCAGCCACACGCCCCAATGTGTGTGGCGGGAGAGGGATCTCACCTTTGTGGGAGCTGTCCTCCCCCCACAGGTCGAGTTTTTATTTAATGCATCACGGACAAAACATTAAACTGAAATTATTACCTTTGGATGGTTGCATAGTTTCTTAAGAGCGGTAATATATGCCAAAACTTTAGAATGCTTTGCTTCTTCCGAAATCAAGCGTTTAACCTGACAGGGTCAACAATAGAATATTGTAAATATAACACTCACTGCCTTACATGTGCCTAATGAACGAGACTCAGAACAAATAAAGTTCCCTCACATTTTTGGAGTGTATGAAGTGGTTGTACAAGGTCATCTGCAAAGGAGTTAGCTTGCAGCACACTACTTCAACAATCTATACATAAGAAGAAAGAAAGAAGAGAGAATCACTATAAGATAACAAAATGGACAGCAGCCTAGTAGGTACACAATTTTTTTAAGTTTTTGATTGCGCGGTGACCATATTAGGCCAAACATACCTTTGGTGGCAAGTGATTGGACAAGAGGGCATTCGTTCGTCTCAATATAAACTGAATATCATTGAGAAGCCATCAGAATTCAGAAGGTAATTAGTCTGCAGCAAGCTTAAAAAACTGAAGAAGGAAATGTATCCTAAAAAATCTAAAGGAGATTATAGCATAACATGTGAACAATAGAGTTGCACGAAATTACGTATTGCAGACAACCTTCTTCAGAAGGAAAAGACTTGCCTGATTTACTTTTGCACTAAGCTCTCCGGATCTCTCGGATCCCAACTTCTTTTCTTCTGCAGTTGCTGTGGGTTCTCTTCCACGAATTATTGGTGCCTTCAGTTAGGGGTGGATAATGCTAGAGTTAAGTACATCACAAAGGAAGATAGAATGCAATTAATGGGAATAATATTGAGACATAATTTTAGGTGCAGAACACACAAAAATAACTTGAATAACAAATCTAATCATGTCTGAAAACACTTCTATGTGTTAATAAACAGTAGTAATTAAAAACTTGGCAGTAGAACTTGTGATTCATATACATACTTCATAATATCGGCGAAAATATGCAGCATCCCCTAGAACTCCTGGATTTGTAAAATTTACCATTGAAAAGAACTCTTCCAAATCATTCTGCACAAAAATAAAATGAATATATCGAAATCCAAAACAATGGTTCCATCTACAAAATGAAAAGAAATGGGAAAGCAAAGAACTACCTGCATTGGGGTACCTGACAACAGGATACGCCGTGTACAAGGAAGGGCGGCCAATGCCTGGCGCATTAAGTGTTTTGATGAGTTCGGGCAGAACAAAATCAGGAGGAACCCAAGTGCAAACACCTCACTTATGGATGAAGTGCAACCAGATTGGCAAAAAACTTGAGAACCTGAATTGGCAAATTGGTATACCTTGTTTGTTAGTGTCTGGTCATTTTTCAGCCTGTGAGCCTCATCACATATGAGAAGATCACAGCTTCCTGGCATTTCAAATTTGGACGAATGCATGCGGAAAGTCTCGTAAGATATGATAAGAACCTGAAGACAATTCAAAATATATGAATTCACAAAATTGTCATCAAATTGCAATTGTGGTTTGGTATGATTGTAAGTACAAAAACTGCAAAAAGGCTAAGAGTTTGGGAGAAAGAACACCTGAAGACAGCTCAAGGGCTTTAAGAAACTCCCTATTCCAGAAAGAACATCAGCACGCGTGCTTTCACAAAGAGCAAGCAGGTGCACTTTGCCTTTTAACCATTTACTTATCTCGGCTTCCCAGTTGCTAACTAGGCTTGTCGGGGTTACAATGACAGCCCTTTTAACCATTGGCTTACCATCAAAGCCTTGAGCCAGAAGGGTATAAAGTAAAGTTATCGACTGTAAAGTTTTCCCCAATCTGGAAAGGTTTAGGTAGCATCAGAAGTAGCTTTACAAAACAGTGACTAAGTAAAAGGATTCAAAGACAAAAGCATTACATATTTACATCATCAAAGTATAAAAATGGACAAGAGGGAGAGAGGGATTTTTTTCCCAGTTTATTACCCCATGTCATCAGCTAAAATGCATCCAGCGATACCATCATCACTTAGCAACCCAGAAACACAATCGAACATAAATTGAACTCCTTCCCTGCATTACAACACAAACATGTGATGTATTGCATGCTACTAGAACTAAATATTTCTACTCGAAGATTCAGAACAAATAAGCATTCTTAGTCATTGTTTGCACTGCATAAGTTGGATCTAACATCAGGGACATACAACTTCTTAGCTTATAAGTACAGCTACAGCGCAATTGTAACATCTATATGCCTATGACTCACAGAGAGCATGTGTTCCGTTCAAATGTAATACTGATTCCTTTGAAAAGATCAATATGTCAATTATATTATCTAGCATGCAAAAATGAACATAGAGGAAATAATAGCAGGATATTATATTACCTTTGATGAGGACGAAGGTAACGTACAAGCAAATGATCAACTTCTATAGCAGTAAAATTGTTATTCTCCTTGTCACATCCCTCAGGTTGCCACAAAATTAATGGCTCTATGCCAGGTGGAAGAGGTTCCTCCTTTTTTGAGGAATCATCACTAGCAATAGAAGGCGATTGTGGAAGATTGTTTACAACTATAAATGGCTGCGCTGAACCCCATGGGACAAATCTTTTACGGGCTGAAAGTCGCCGAGCAAGATGCTCGCTACTTTCAGTATATCCGTTTTCGCATGGAGGTTTGAACGGTTTTCGAGCTACCGCTGCCGCATCAGAAACTGAAAGGATACGCGGAATAAGTGGCTGCCTTCTTACAACCAGATTTCCCCTGACAGAAATCAGAAGAAAAACATAAATATCTTCAAACAAGAGAATGCATTAGTCAAGCTACAGTCGACTAAGCCAAAACAAATTTCTGTGTGTGGAAGGCAAGTTAAGAGAAAAATGACTTACAATTGACAATGATTGTAAAGAGACATAGAAAGCTTGAAGTGAACATTAGCAATACCTCACATAGAGCAAGATTTTTCCAGCTCTTCTAACTGACCGATACAATAAGATTTCAGAATTCTTTTGTATAAGGACTAGTCCTATTGTTCTCAGTACTAACTGCCATACCTCTATACTTAATATCCAGGCAGAGAGATGACTAAAAGGTTTATCTACAATACAGAGCAATTTGTTGCACGTACAAGACCATACTTGCAATGATCAGCTACCTAGTATGCACACTGAGTTATTGACTAGGTCCATATATATCAAAAGAATTACAAGAAAAAATATAGAAGGTTAAATCTCTCTGTGAGTATTTGTCAGTTTCATGTGGTTTCTTCCTAAGTCATTCTGTACAGCTATGCATACTCACCAGCATAACCACACTGATGCTAATGGCAATATTCAGCTTGAAGCTGTCATGATAACTTGAGTGTGTGGTGTAGTTAGTTATTGAGAGGCCTTAAACCGAAAAGTCAACATTCAGATTTGGATACTCCAGAATAATGTTCTCGGGAAATAATCCTTCAGATTAATTGCGAGACAATTGATCCAATTGGATAAAAAAAAGGGATCTCCTCTTATCATATCTTAAGTTACAAATCCGCACATAGGAGAAGATGGGATTAACAGGCCACGGTGTGGGTAAAGGATTTTTACTTGGATCCCTTAGGCTAAACTCAAATGTAGTACTGTGTGTGGCATAGTGCACCGTTGGGGACTCTAATGCTGAATTGGCATCTGAAACCGCAATCCACAGGCATGCCTACAACAATTCAGAAGCATTCATCGACTAGTCTCCTCACCATCAAAATCCATATGAACACGCATGCGAACCCTAGGTCTCCACCTAGATGCTTCAATACACCACCG
This sequence comes from Avena eriantha, assembly GCA_910589775.1. Taxonomy (NCBI): domain Eukaryota; kingdom Viridiplantae; phylum Streptophyta; class Magnoliopsida; order Poales; family Poaceae; genus Avena; species Avena eriantha. The sequence continues at coordinate 203,354,884 of OU342745.1, read as the reverse complement.
GAGACACGCACATATGGGCCGAAATGGTCGGCCAGAGCGTACCTGACGAGCGCGTCGACGTTCTGCGATTTCCTCTCATCATCGGGCTCCGCGACCCCGCGCCGCCCGCCCCGAAGTAGCCGCCCGCCGTCGCCGTTATTACTGTCGCATCCTTCCTCAGCTTCGTCCTGGACGCCGTCCGCATCGCTGCTCTCTGCCACGTACTCGTCGTCGTCGTCTGCCTCCGCCCCGCGCTCCGCCTCGGATTCCGACTCGTCGGGGTCGGAGGAGACGGTGACGACCTCCTCCTCGTCATCGTCAGTATCGCCGCGGCGGCGGACGGACTTGCTCCTCGAGGGCATCGCCCCGCCTCCGGCGAGTGGAACAGTTCGAAATGGGTGTCGAATCGTGATTTTCAGCTCGGTGTTGGGCTTTTGGGGAATCTTTAGGAACGGGGGAGCGGGTTTTGGAGGCGCTGCAATATGTTTTGGCGGTCTGGTGGAGGAAGAAGCGTGTCGGAGACGATGCGGGGGAAAGGAGAAACAGAGAGGTGATTGGGCTGGACTGTTGGATCTGTTTCTAATCGGAGAGGGGAGAGGTGATATGGGCTCCCGACAGGCCCAAACTCGTCAATCAGCTTTCGGGTGGATCCTATTTGCCATCTATCTCATCTCGAACCACCTCCTCCCCGTCTCCTTTTTTTTCACGGAAAGAGGCCGCCCGAAGGTCCTAGAAACTCCATTGAGCGGTGGGTACAAATACAAAGAGGGCCCTAGAATATATAGAACATACGCTCTGGTCCTCAACTTTTACAAGGATGATCTTAGAAGAAAAATTGTAAAGCAATCCGGCCTTTCTTCTCCACCACAACTCTAACTAGATCTCGGGCCACGGTCGTTGTTGACGATGCCGGGGACTACGCCACTTGGGTTATCGTCAGCGTGGATCGCCATGGTGAGATCAAAGATCCTCCGGTCTGACACTACAGCCTGGAGGAAGAAACAACTCCTCGGAGCCACTGATCACGAAGTGTAGAGCGACTCCCATGGCCAAGGATAGCGGTGGCGCACCTCGTCACGGCTTGGAAACTTCTGTGGCTTGAGCTTCAGGATGTCCCCGTGACGCCGAAGGTCCACAGCCAGTGCCAGTCCCTAGCTCCTTATCTCCTTGCCACCACCACCATCCACATAGGAGGAAGAAGGGAGTCGCGTGTCGAGCATTCACCAGCGCCAGAGATCTTCTTCCAAGTCAGCAAAAAGCACCAAGCGCCGCATCGCCCTCTCTCCTCACCTCCATGGCCGACTAGAGAGGGTAACCCAACACCATCCACCCTCGCCGGTGCAGAACCCACTGCTTCTCTCCCTACCCCCTCACCTCCTCGACCGGCCATAGGGGAGACATAGCAGCACATGTTCGCACCTGCAGGAAGACACAAAAAGTGGGTTTATTCAGAGGTGTGGTGGCCATCCTTACCATCCCCAGCTCCGACTAGAGGAGCTCGAGCATAGCAGAGACAAACCCTAAGCAATGTCTAGTCATGTGGCCTGGAGCTCCAACACCAACGGGCAGAAGGCCTACTAGCGACATATATCCACTATTCCTACCCCTAGATACTCCAGTGTCACTTCAAGTCCAACTGCGGTCGGCTATTCCGGCCGAGAGGACTCGGGAAGGGCCCGGTCGACAGCGAGATGCGCTTAGAGACGGGAGCACTCGAGAACGAGAGGAGAGGGGAGTTGTCGGTATGCCTCTAGTATACTTTGTTCGGTTCGATTAGGTTAAAAAACTTTGTTTAGTTGATCAATAAAAGCCACATCGGTTCTAAAAATAGAACATATGTTGACAATGTGGAATCCAGCAGAAAATAGCGTAGCAACGGTTGGACACTGTCTCCAAACATTATTATCATCTGATTTCTACCATGTTGTTCATCATCGTCATGAATGTTGTCTTGCCCATGTTCCATTCAGCAGAAGAGTGGGGGCTACTCTTGGACTTGAAGTGGTTCGGCATTCGATAGTGTACGTCCCTTTACACGAATGACCTCATCGTGTTCGCCAAGACGGAGCAGGGCGGTTTGGAGGCAGTGTGTGCCATGCTCGCATGCTTTGGCGCCACCTCTTGATTGTCAACTACAATAAATTTGATGCTTTTGTTAGTAAATTGATTTAGCTAACATTTGGGTGTGTTAGTTTTTCATCTAAAAGTTTTTCTTCTGTTGCAATGCACGGATATTTTTCCTTGTTTTGCTAAATTGCAAGTCTAAAATGTTTGTGCAATAGTTATTATTTATTTATTGTTGTGTTTATGTGAGGCTATTCCCATTCGTTGCACGCCTATCGAGGAGGTCACGTTGTTGTACTGCCTGATTGGCAGCTTTCCTTGCCAATACCTTGGGTTATCATTATCCCTCTCTCGGTCCGCAAGGAGGAGGTTCAACCGCTCCTGGACAGACTCACGAACCAGCTTCTGGTCTGGAAGGCACGGCTCCTAAGTAGGGAAGGGAGTGTGATGCATGTGGAAGCCATGATGACATGTCGATTATTTACCAGTTCCTCGTTATGGACTTGGAGCCATGAGTTCTACAACTGATTTATAGGATTCGCTATGGGTTCTTGTGGGACGGCAAGGAGGACATGCGTGGTGGAAACTGTCTTGTTGCCTGGCACATTGTTTTCCAACCCAAGGCCTTGGGCAGACTAGGATTCCATAACCTAAGAGCATCTCCACCAGTGACCCCCAAAGAATGGCTGGCATGATTGTCGGAAGTGACTTTGGGGTCGGCGCCCAAAGTGCCGGCACTTTGGGAATTCGCCCCATACCGACATCCCCAAACCCCAAACGGTCAATTTTCCAACACATTTTTGAATTTAAAATATTTTTTGAGCATACATATTTCCTAGCCTATATACATTAGGGAAAATCTACATGCCGGCGTCGAATTTGTATTGATGCTTCACCCGTAGCTTCGTCTCGCAGCCATGGTAGGTGATGAGTCCAAAATTGAAGCATTTTTACCTTTTGTTTTTGCATAAATGGAGTAGGGATCTTTGTATTTCACTGCGTTTGCACACACCATTTTGTTCTTGTTTTAACAGGATCCCAAATCATTGAGTCCTATATGAACATATCAATTGGAACTGTCATATTGTGTAACTGTATGATATTTCTAAGTGATAAAAGTTATTTTATGGATTTACCTTCGCACCTGGAAGAATACCAAGCGAGGAGGAGCGATCATTACCGATAACGACCGGTGGTATGGGCGGAGCCCGCCCGTACCGTTTGCCCGTACCAAGTGCCAGCGTGATCGCCTTGTCAAATACTTTCTCCTGGCGAAGACGAGAGGGGGATCCGACATTCACAGCCATCAGAAACCACAAAAAACCACATCTGGAAGAGATCTGAAGGAGGAACTTAGCTGGGGGAAATCCCAGTTGCTTCCCGGATCATTGGAGGACAACGCATCATCCCCTTCATCATCAGCTGTTGCATCTCCATTACCGCCACTACCCCCATCTCTCATCTATTAGATCTTGTTGTAATTCCATATTCAATTGTGGTTTGCATTAGATCTATCTCCATACTTTTATCCATTCATTTGATTATGATGATGTTATTGATTGCTTCCATGTGTGAGTAGTTCCTTTATTCTTAGGGATATGGAGAAACCATAGCGTCATTATGAATGTGTAATAAAGATAATATATTCTTGTGTCCATATGACAGGTATGACTTGACTATCTATGATAGAATTATGATTTGTGTTTGATCTCTCTCTTTAGATGGCATGTGTAGTCGGCCACATATCATTTTCCCTTGGGACTAAAGGGAGAGAGAAATCCTTTGGACGTATTTTGGGATCGTACCCGGAATGGCCACGTGACAGATTGGCGTCGGCTAGTAACCTACACGGTCAAAGGAGGACAAAAGTGGGACTCCCTACGCTAATTACGATATTCACGGGGAAACCCTTAATTACGGTGGTTTGTATGGGTGATTGCTCTCAGACATCGTAGTGATTATTTAGAGGTGACCTCACTCTTGGCTCAACAAAGTTGCCTCCTACGAGCCTTGTGGTGAACATTTTATTATGGAGCACTCTCCACGCATCTCATGACATAAGAAGTATGTTATCTTAATTACAAATAATAATAATACTATGCTAGTGGTGTATCTACATCCTCGAGAACGCTTTAGCCGTATTGAGTTCAATCATTCTTTCATACAAACTCGTTACTTGTTTCCTTTACTTGAGATCAAAGGCAGCTTATAAGTATCCATTGGTAGATAGTAACGAGGGGCATAAAGACCTTTACCAATAGCTCTTTGTGGGTTCGATATCTTTACTTTAAAACTAGCTACAATCGATTTGTGCACTTGCAGTCATCAGTAGGCATGATGCCTCCTCTCCGCCTCGGCCTGGCACTGTTGGTTCCTCGCCATGACCATGCGCTCCATGTCCTTGCATGACAATGCACAGCGGAAGTTCCTCTCCCTCCTTGCTGCGAGCTCTACCGCTGTCGAGGAGGGCTCCGGGAGGTGCCTGCCTATTGTGCCTAGTGGCATGCGGCGAAGCTCTTGGTGGTCTTGGTCCTGCTGTTCGACGGTGGCACGTTGCACATGTGAGAGGGAGACCGCATCCCTCAAATCATCAGCGATGTGCCATGTCATATGGATGGACTATTCGAGCACCAGTGTATTAACGGGCACCTCGGTTTGCACATAGTAATCAGCATCGAAGTCATCGTTGTTGTCCTCCTCCTCGTCATAGTCATCGGCCTGCTATACCTTCATCCACAGGCGTGGCATCTAGATGTCGACAAGGATAGCCTACTGATCCACGGGCTTCTCTATGGGCTCGTCAAGCCAGCCGAGGTTGTTATCGTCCTCTTTGTCCTCCACTTCTGCCAGCTTTGGTTGCGCAGCCGCTGGTTCCGCTGGCTACCCCGGTGTCAGATAGCGAGCCTGTTGTCGAATTGATGACAAGTATGCCATGAGGGGGTCCTCGAGGCGTGTGGAAGAGAGGGTTGTGAGACGTACGGTATTCTGGGATGGTGAACACACAAGTTTACCCAGGTTCAAATCCGCCGGCTTTGGACGGATCCTACTCCTGCTAGCAATCTAGTAATACGGCAGAGCCGGAGTATGGGTTACAAGGGTTTTGCCTGTGCGAGTTGAGATTGTAGACTATTGTGAGAGTTGGGTTGCCCTAAAGGCTCTCCCTAGGACGGCTTATATAGATATCTAGCCTGGGGTTTACAAGAGAGATCTATCCGGCTACGACTAAGAGTCGGTTACAAGTAACACTACGGGCCTATGTCGGTAAGTCTTCTGGGCCTATCCGTAGCCGGACTGGACTCCGTATCTTCTCTCTGACTGGGCCTCCCGTGAAGCAAAGCTCTAACCCAAAGTGGGCCACCCCGGTCACTGAGGTACAGTGAGGATACCCGGAAAGTATATCCCCAACAGCAGCCCCCGGAGGCCTCCAAGATCCAAAGTCGGATTCATCATCGTCTAGCTTGATCTTCGGCTTGTAGAATCTTGAAGGGTTCCTGAAACTTCAAAAGAAAAGATATGATCCCGGTCTCAAAAAATGAGTCGTACCTATGAATACGTTACTTGGGTTTCTAGCTCGAATTTCAAACTAAGCCGGAACTTGGTCTCTGACGTCATCTGACACCAGTCATGGTCAAGTCACGTCACTGACAGACATTCCTGTCAGCACAACCGTTGGTGGGTCCGCCTTTCTCGGAACCGAGGCGTCGTTGCAATGCGTGCGTGGAGATCGAGGTGACGTAATCATCACGTGGGGGGTTTCTCAGTTCCTTCCACGATGTGTGGCACGTTTGCTGTAGCGTTCACACGAATCTTGATGCAGCCGGTGGATATAAGTGGTGAGGATCCTTTTCCTCATCTCCTTCATCATCTTCTTGCGCCATTTCCTTCTCCCCTACTCCTCCCACGAACCTAGAGCTCCTCTGCTTCCTAGAAATCCCCAGCGCCGCCCATCCAAGGTCACCGGCGCACAAGAAAAATGGCTTCTACACCATCCTACGGCACGGCGGCGATGGCAGTGACAGCAACATGGGCGAAGAAGGAGAGAAACCGTGGGGCTTGGATCCCGTGCGTCCTTAACGATGCCAAGCTCCATGGCATAGAAGAAGAAGGGCTCCTCCGCGCCGACGACTGGCGGAGCAGCTTCGGTGAAACCATCCCCAACCCTCGCGATGGCGAGCGAGTGCACTTCGGCACTCACCTTGACAGTGGTCTGAGTTTTCCTTCCTCGGATTTATTTTCCGAGGTCATAGATCACTATGGAGTTCATCTCCATCATCTTCCCCCGAACTCTCTCTTAGAGATGAGCGCGTACGCATCTTTGTGCGAGGGGTATCTCGGCATTAGGCTGAGCCTTACTCTTTTCCGGTACTATTTTCATGTCCGGAGAAATTCCATCACTACCGGTAATCCTTACATTACCGGTACTATTAGTTTTTCCGTTAGAAGAGAACACGTCTATCCCCGAATTATGGCTAGTGAGTCGGTCAAGCAATGGACGTCCACTTTCTTTTATCACAAGGATATTCCTGCTCCCGGCAAAGCTACTGCTTTGCCGGCTTTCGTCGACGGGGCCACCACGCCCCGAAAATCCTGGGATGAGGTCGCTCCAGCTCTCAGTGACGATCTGCTTCTCGCCAAGAGGCGGATCGAGTATTTGATGAAACACAAGGGCCTGAGAGGGTACGACTTAGTCCAATGATGGGTGGCACGCTGGATCCAGCCTCTCCAACATCATGGAGATCGACTAATGCACTCCATCACGTCGTCCAAGAAAGATACGCTTCGAATTAGCCCTAAGGCCTACTTGGAAAAGGACTATATATGTCAAATCAAATGGCTGATAAAGGAACGGATCGAGAGGAAGATTTCGGAGCTGTCTCTGGACATGCACACGGCAAAAAAACCCATGGTGCTGGTAAGCTTCAGCAGCAACTCGTTTTATGTGTTCATCTTTATATTATTCTGCAATACTGAGATATTTTCTTCTTTTTAGCTTGCTGACCTCTCCGAGTCGGAGCTTGCTCCTATCGAGGGATATCCTCTTGATTTTTTTCAGGAGGAAGGAGAATTGGTTCCACTGCCGGACATTGTTCCTCGGAAGCGTAAAGCTCCGACTGTGGCCATTGGCACGAAGGAGGTGCCAGTTGTGAAGAGGTATTCTTTCTTCACAAGGTCTCTGTATTTTGTTTGTAATTCTTTCCGAGATGTAATGTTCTTTGTTCTATTACCTTCTCAGAGCTAAACAACTCATCAAGGGCAAGAGGAAGGGAGTTACATCGAAGTCCCTACGCCAGTCGAAGCTGAACTTGGCTTCTCCTACCGTAGCTCCTCCGACTCCTGCCCCTCAACCTACTGCCGCCTCTGCACCTCAGTCTTCCACAGCGCCGGAGATTACTCCTTCTTCGGCTGCTGTAGAAGATCCGGATCCATCAGCAGAGCCAGCGATTCTTGAGTCGCAAACTGACGTCACCATGGGTGACTCAGGTCTTGATAAGGGTGAACCCTCTTCGGGTAATGACCCCTCGGCAAAAATCTTCACTGAGAATCTTCTCAACAATCCGGGTCTTGCCAAACTTGGCATTACCCGGAATTCAGCAGAGGAAATCTAGCGGCTCGCCCGGCAATGCTTGGAGAGCCAAAATATTACTGTCGAGGAGGAGGCACAAGAAGCGGAGGATATCAAGTACTCCGAAGTCCTCGAGCAAATTCGTCTTCACGATGAGGGATTAAGAGCCGGTGTGCTTCCGCCACCACCGATTATTCCACTCACCCTCGCTGAGAAGGTTTCTGCAGAAGTGAACGTGAGCCTGAGCAAACTCACTCATGAACATCATGTAAGTTGGAATTCCAACTCACATTTTTCCTTATGTTATTTCATATCATATCCTCTAGCCCCCAAGCATGAAGTTGGATAGATAAATCCGGATTTATGCTTTATTAGGATGCCAAATAATGAACTAGTGTAGCCCCCAAGGCTCGTGCTAATATTAGTTACAAAATTAGCCCGAGTCTTTAGTAGACTTCTGACTCTAGGTATTCTGACTTACAGAAAGTTAATTCATATAACCAAGAATTGTTGAAGAATATCTGCAACAAGCGGAGAGAGATCAAAGCTCTCCGACTTGAGAATGATCAATTGAAAGTTTCCAGGGATGAGGCTGAAGGTAAACATTCCAGTACTCAAACCTTACTCTTTAGTTCATAGCTGAATGTTTATTCAACTTTTATTCCTTTGACCACAACACTGTAAAGCAGTCTTGTGCAATGATTAAAGAGGCCGAGAATCTTAAAACCCTGGAGGTGGAGAACGCTGACTTATGTTGGGAGTTGGACTAGCTGAAGTTGGATCACGAGCGGAGCATTGCTCAAGTCCTAGAATCCTCTTCCATGGCCACCGTAGAACATGATCGAAGGATCGCGGCCTAGGACCAAAAGATCTCGGATATCAGCAATGAATTGTTCAGAGAGAAGGACATCACCGAGGCACTCTGGGCTGAACTCCAGAGTCTTCGAGAGGAGAAAACCAAAATCGACGATGTCATCCTTGGTATGTTTCCATCTTTCTGAATTTTCTGCATCTTTCGACTCTTTTGATGTCGGATTTCTTTTATTAACCATTTTGCATTACATGTATAGGTCGTCTGAACTTACTGGACCCAGCCTCTGCCAAATCTCGCACCAGCCGGCTTACACAAGTCGGCGATCTGCTTAACGACTTCCGCCAATCCATCGAAGATATTTGCAAAGTTCTCAAGGTTCCGAACATGCATAGCATGTCTGGCTTTGAAGTGCGAGATAAGGCTAAGGAGATGCCGCAACTTGTCCAGGACTGGAACATGTCCTACGCGCGGACCATAGCGCAGAACGCTCTCACCATGGTTATGAGCCACCATGGAAGCATGGAAATCTAGCAAGTAACCAGAGGGTATTCTACTGTGGATGAAGACGGACAGGAGTAAGACATCAAGGCCATCATCGACTCCTGCGCCGGATATGGGTGTCACGTAGCCGACTTAACCAGCTACGACACTCCTTTCTTCACCCGCGTGGACACGCCACCTCCGCCTGTCGAAGAAATAGCAGAGGTTTCTGATGATGATCAAACCGTATTGGATTTGAACATCTCGGAACGGTATCAAGGCGAAGCTGATGTATCCAGCAGGCCGGCAGCTCCTACCTCTCCCTCTGCATCATAAAGTATCAAAAAGAACAATATGTTATTCTGAAAACAATTTGGGTCTGTAAATAAGTAGTATGATACTTTTGCTAGTGCCAAGTTTTATTTTATCTATTCAGCACTTTTGGCTTTAAAGTTATGTGCCTGAAATGTTTGCATAAGAACTTGTGTTTTTTGTCTGCACTTATCGTTTATCTAGCTTTCCGCCTCGTCCCTTTCGTGAGCCGGCCAACCTTTAGCACGAAAACTTTGCCAAGCAACGGAGCTCAATTGCTAAACCAGTTTAAACTCAGAAACAAAGCCGACTTCTAGTACCAACAATTCACTACTAGGAAAATGCCCGCATCCGGCAATTAGACAAATAACCAAAGCACAGACTATAAAATTTAAATTTATACCTGAAGGTAGCAATTTTAGAATCGGAAATCTAAACCAGAATAATCATGAGCATAAAGTACTTTCAAGTATTCTGGGATTTTCGACTGTGACATGATCATTCGGAAATAAGATGGTAAAAAACTTCTCAGAAATTTGTTGAGGCAACCAACACTTTATTTCTTACTGAACATGTACACATATATGATTACAAAGATGGATAAACTAAGAATAAAAGGGACGTAGCTGAGCAATATTCTATGGTCTGTCTAATTCTTCCGGGTTTGTACTGCCTCCAGCTCTCTTTATCTTCTTAGTAGCAGGTCTTTCTTTGACTGACCGCATATCAATTAGGTAGTATGAACCATTGTGCAATACTCGACTAACCAAAAAAGGCCCTTCCCATACTGGGGAAAGTTTGTGATTTCTTTGTTGCACTAGCCGGAGAACCAAATCGCCCTTATTGAAAGACCGTTTTTTGACTCTCTGGCTATGATACTTGTGTAACTTTTGTTGATAGGCTGTTGATCTCATTTCAGCAATGACGCGAACTTCTTCGACTAAGTCGAGATCATTTTGTCGAGAAATCTCGGCATCCTTTTCGATATACGCGGCAACTCTAGGATAATTGTGAATCAAATCACTAGGAAGATCTGCTTCAGCACCATAGACCAAGAAGAAAGGTGTGTATCTGGTTGACTTGTTCGGAGTTGTTCGCAAGCTCCATATTACAGAGGGTAATTCCTCTGCCCAAGCCCCCGCATCACGTCTCAGAGGTGCTTCGAGTCTTGTCTTTAGGCCTTGTAGGATTAAACCATTTGCCCTTTCAACTTGTCCATTAGCTTGCGGATGTGCGACTGACGCAATGTCAAGCTAGATATTTTGTTCATTGCAGAATTCGGCAAGCTCTCCCATAGAGAAATTACTCCCATCGTCCGTGATAATGTTATGTGGATAACCGTATCGGATTATTACATCCTCGACAAATCTTCTAGTTGTTGCTCCATCACAACTAGTGACGGGTTTAGCCTCAATCCATTTGGTGAATTTATCCACCATCACTAAGAGTAAATCCACTTGGAGCCCGTTTAAACGGTCCTACCATGTCAAGCCTATAGACCGCAAAGGGCCATGTTATAGGTATTGTTCGCAGCTGATCAGCTGGAACATGATCTTGTTTGGCGTATTTTTGTCAACCTTTGCACGTCTTGACTAGCCGTTCGGCATCTGCCTTCGCTGTAAGCCAGAAAAAACCGTGTCGGAAAGCTTTTGCCACTAGAGATTTGGCTACAGCGTGGTGACCGCACTCGCCCTCGTGGATTTCCCGTAAGATTTCCACTCCTTCTTCCGGAGATACGCAGTGCTGAAAGACCCCAGATGCACTTCGCTTATAGAGCTCACCACTAATTATAGTATAGGATTTTTGCTCGTTGGATAATCTGTCGGCTCAAAACTTCATCTTCGGGTAATTTGCCATATACCAAGTAATCAAGGTAGGGTTGAGTCCAGCTGGGAATTACATCCAGAACTGCTACTAAAGGTGATTCAGATTTGGTCGGATATTCCTCGTCTACTCCTTTTATAGAGGGAACTTTGAGGTGCTCTAAAAAAGCGTCATCCGGGACCTGTTTCCGTGCAGAGCCTATTCGAGATAATGCATCTGCTTCCTCATTTTCTTCTCGAGGGATGTGTTGAACCTCGAATCCCTCGAACGTTCTAGATAATTCATCCACAACAGCTTTATATGCTGCCATGTGCTTATTTGCATTACAGATATCCGACACTTGTTGAGCAACAAGATCCAAATCTCCATAACACATCAAACATCGGAAGCTGATATCCTTAGCAATCCTGATTCCATGCAGCAGTGCTTCATACTAGGCAATGTTATTTGTCGCTGTGAAGTGGATCTGCAACACATATAAAAGTTTATGTCCTTGGGGTGATTTGAGCACCACGCTAGCCCCGAGCCCCCTCGAGCCTTAGACCCGTCAAAATATAGGGTCCAATATTCTGACTCTGGGAGGGTCATATTCTCCTTTGTCTCTGCCCAATCATCAACAAAGTCAGCAAGGATTTGGGATTTGATTGTTGTTCGAGGTTTATACTCAATGTCGAAGCTGAAAGCTCTATGCCCCATTTTGCGACGTGTCCTGTAGCCTCGTTGTTATTGATTATATCTCTCATGGGAGCTGTGCTCACCATGGTAATTGAGTGTTCCTAGAAATAATGCCGTAACTTACGGGATGCAAAAAACACACCATAAGCTAGCTTTTGATAGTGCGGATATCGCTTCTTCGATTCAGTTAGGACCTCGCTGAGGTAGTAAGTCGGACGCTACACCAGGTGTTCCTGATTTTCCTCTGGTCTCTCCACTACCATGACGACACTAGCGACCCTGTTTGTCGCAGCAAGGTAGAGCAACATCGGTTCCCTTGGTTCCGGTGCTGCAAGGATAGGAGCAGACGAGAGTACTTCTTTCAAGTCTTGTAGTGCAGCTTCAGCTTCATCAGTCCAAACTAATTTATTGGTCTTTTTCAGGAGCTTGTAAAGTGGTGCGGCTCTTTCTTCGAGCCGGCTTACAAACCGACTGACTACAGCAATGCAACCAGTTAGTCTTTGAACGTCCTTCATGCGAGTTGGCATAGAAATATTGAGTATACCCTTGATCTTGTCTCGGTTCACCTCTATGCCTCTTTGAGACACGATGGAACCTAACAATTTTCTGACTGGGATTCCAAAGAAGCATTTCTTCAGATTAAGCATTATGTTGTATTTTCATAGATTGGCGAACGTTTCCTCTAAGTCGGAAATTAGTGTTTCCTTCTTTTTGGACATCACCGCAATGTCTTCCACATATGCATATACGTTGCGTCCGATTTGGTCATGGAGGCAACACTGCATAGTGCGCTGGTACGTAGCTCCTGTGTTCTTGAGCCCAAAGGGCATCGTAACGAAATAGAAGGTTCGAAGGGGGTTATGAATGAAGTTTTAATTTTATCCGATTCCTTCATCTGAATTTGGTGATAATTAGAATATGCGCCGAGAAAACAGACGAGTTTCGAGCCTGCAGTAGAATCGATAACTTGATCAATTCTAGGAAGAGCGAACAGATCTTTGGGACAAGCCTTGTTCAAGGCAGTATAATCAACACACATTCTTAAATCAGTGGTGTCCTTTTTAGGGACCATTACAGGGTTGGCCGACCAATCAGTATGGATGACCTCTTCTATGAATCCGGCTAACTCGAGCCAGGGTAGTTACTTAGCTATTGCCTTACGCTTTACGTCGCCAAAACATCGTAGGGACTGTTTGATGGGTTTAGCATTCGGGTGTAAATTTAGAGAGTGCTCAGCAAGTTCCCTAGGTACTCTGGTCATGTCAGATGGCTGCTATGCAAAGATATCTTGATTTGCTTGGAGGAACTTGACGAGCGCGCTTTCCTATACACTATCTAGGCCTACGCCTATGTGGGTCACCTTGGAGGGGTCATCATCCTTCAACGGCGTCCTCTTCGTCTCTTCCGATGCCTTGAACTCCGGATTTGGCTTTGTCACCTCCTTCTTCGTTGCCGGCATCTCGGACGGATCTATGGTCTTCTTGATCTCCTGGTACTCCTGGGCGTGCATCACGGCTTCAGCAAATGCGGCATTTCCATCCTCGCACTCTCGCGCTTTCTTCGGGTCTCCCCTGATGGTGATCACGCCGTTGGGACCTAGAATTTTCATCATATTGTAAATGTAACACGGACGAGCCATAAAAGCCCAGTAGGCCGGACGCCCGAATATAGCATGGTACGCGCTCTTGAACGGGACCACTTCGAAGGAAAGTGCTTTCGTCCGATAATTCTTTGGAGTTCCAAAGGTAACATCCAAAGTGATCTCTCCCAGGGAATTTGCTTGTCTTCCTAGGACAACTCCATGAAAGATCACAGAGCTATGATTCAGCTGGGTCTCCGAGATTCGCATCCGGTGTACGTTTCGACATACAAAATGTTGATACTGCTGCCGCCATCCATGAGAGTCTTAGAGAAACCATAGCCGTCAATAAGTGGATTGACGACTAAGGCGTATTTTCCTCGCCTGTGCAACTTAGGCGGATGATCAGCACGGTCAAAGGTGATGGCAACTTCCGACCAGTCCAGGTACTGAGAGACAGCCGGAACTATTGTGTTGAGCTCATGCAGAACTGCTTTCTTGACCTTAGCTGGTTGAGATCCGAGAAAGGTGACGTAGGTGTCTTTCTTTGTGGGGAAGGTTTTCTTCCCCTCCGGCTTGGGATTTGAAGGATCAACTTCCTCCATGTCGGAATCTTCCTTGGTCTCTTTATCTTTTTCAGGATTCTTCTTTCCCTTCTTCTGTTTAGCCCTGTAGCCAGTGGTATCGTCTTTCTTGATGTCGTCATTAAAACGACACTCGGCGTTTGTGTGAGACGAGCCCCCACTAGCATCTAAGTGATGCACACATGGGTTGTTGGCAATGTCGACCCAAGAGTAGGTTTTGCCAGGTTGCTGGTATCCTCTACCTTGGACTCTTGATGTCCCACGACCGTGTCCACGGCCACCGCCACGTCCTCCTCGTCCTCCAGACCTGAAAGTAGTAGTAACCACTGCCATTTCCGTATTGGGTTTTTCTTTCGAGGTGTTCTTGCACTTCTGAGCTTGCTGCTTTGGTTGTTTTGCCGACTGTGGCACAACTAGGGCGTTCAGTAATCCCTCTGCGTCGTCATCAGCATCTGCATATTTGCTTGCTGTTAATATCATTTCTCCCAAATCAGTGACCTTGTCACACTTCAAGCGATGACGTAGTAAACCAATTGGGAGATCCACAATGAAAGCTTCAATCGCATTTTGGTCATTTACTCCCTCACAGGATTATTAGTGTTGATCCATTGTCTGAGATAATCTCAGCAAGTTTCTCCGGCTTTCTGGGTGCAACGCTGTAGGTCTCCTACTGTACTGGGCCTCCGATACGTGTCTTTGAAATTCTGAAAGAACGCACTTTGCATGTCATACCAGTTGTGGATTGTGTTCTCTGGAAGTTCATTAAGCCATGATCACGCCGTCTTCCGCAACATAAGTGGGAGATATTGGGTTGTGACCAAGCTATTTCCGCCTTTGGCGATGCAGCAAGCCTGGAAAAAATCCTGGAGCCAAGTATCTGGCCGAGCCACACCATCGTAGGCTTGAATGTGTCTTGAGATAGCAAATCCCTCCGAGAAAAGTGTTTGTCAAATTCGTGGTCCGAAGCATTTTGGGCCCACGTATATATCATCATTTTCATTGCGTCGCGCCTCTATGTTGGAGTTAATCCGGTGTCTCGCGTCACTTGGAGACAAAAATCGCCGTCTAGAGTGACGGCTATGGCTGCGGTGCCTTGGAGCCGGACTTCGGCTTCTACCACCACCTCCTCCGCCGTGACGCCCTCCCTGGCCTCCTTGAGAGCCGTTGTGATGGCTACTTGGTAGAGAAGGTGGGGCAGCTGGATTGTTTCTGGCTGATCGCCGGCCTCCGTCCGGAGCGTCATTATTTCGGTTCTGGGGAGGGTCTTCATTATGACAAGCCCCCTGCCGGCTTGTCTCGGCACGGTGTCCGTTGTTTATTCGTCTGTCACTCCCACCACGATGGGGCTCAGTCGGACGGCTTGTAGGTCTAGGAGGTGGCATTCTTTGACGATCCTCCTCCCGACGTTTCTCTTTGTCTTCTTCCCTGCGATCGTTCAACTCTCGTCAGGGAGGATTCCTCGGATACAGTGCAACAATTGCCTCTTGTTCAGCAGCTGGAGCGACGCTGCGCCAGTCACGTGTAGTTCTATGATGCTGTCCTGAAGATCCAGTTCTTGAGTAGTTGTCTTCCCAACGGTCGGAACGGTGATGCTGTATCGGAACCCGTTGGGGTCTTATGTCATTCCAAGCCGAATCCGTGCGACATTAGTCGGATTGGGAGACCAGTTTTCCGCTTCCGGATTTCGCGGCCTTCTGCTGCTCTAGACCCTTGGTGAGTAGCTTAATGCCCAATCGAACCTGTTCTGGGCTTGGATTATTTGACAGGATATCTCGTGCTGCAAGAGTGTTTTGCACCGGCGTTGGATACACCAGATCTCCCTTGCTATCGAGTCGAGGCATCCCTGGGTCTCCCTCAAAGAGAACCTTGTGAACTTCCGGAAATTAATCGTCACGCGTGTGACGTTTCCGGGTCTTCTGATGCTGCTGAGAGATGTACTTCTCTGCAGTTGCCATGCATTTCTTTTCTTCCTCGATGTTTTTGGCTTCATCTAGGAGTACTTGGCGACACGCTTCTAGGGTATGGGCCCTTTCATCCAGTTCTTCAGCAGTAAGTTCTGCAGTTGTAGGGATAGGTGTAGTTAATGCAGCATCGATGAGTTTTTGCGCACCTGCGGTGACCACGTTTCCATCCACCGACTCTTCTTTGGGATCGTCTTGGATAAGTGCTCGATCCGAGTCTTCCTCATATTCCTCGGCAATCACTTCCTCTGCCGGAAGATCTTTTGTCGGGGTCTTGTTCTTCTTCTTTGCCTTCTTGGTAGTGTCGGTAGCAAAGACGGCTTTGGGCCCGTTTCCCAGAGTCACATTCTGATCGGTACTTTCGGTCATTTGGTCCTCGGGATTATCTCTGAGATCCATGTTGTCCTGCGCTTTAGGAGAGTTTTCTCCGGATCCTTCGTCCATGGCTTCTCCTTCTTTTGCAGCTGTGGAGTTAAGCTCCTCTTCATATTCTGCGGAGAACTTTCAGAAATCTGCCGATGTCATGGAATCATCCGAAGATGCCGGTAAGTCGACGCTTGTTCCGATTGCCTCCAGCACCGAGTCTTCGTTGTCTCCAGCATCGGCAGAGTCGGATCCGGATCCAACGTATCCGACAAAGTGCGATGCGTTCCTCCTGAGATGGTTGCGGTTCTCTTGGTAGGCTTCGTCGAAACGCCTGATGGTCTTGAGGATTGCATCCATGCTTGCGTTTTGCATCATCATGCGCCTCAACGTGTATCTCAGGAAAGGCCTGTCTATTCCAGCATCATCAGAGCTGGAATCAGAGTTATCTTCTTGCTCTTCCTGGATTTTGACCTCCACAGGTGGATCGATCTGGGACTCGATTTCGCTAGGGAGATCCACTCTAGATTCGACTTGTACTACGAGATCTACCTCAGGTTCAGCTTTCTCCACTATCTCCGCAACGGGTGCGGGCTGGGTGGGTTTAGTGTTTTCTGAGATCCGGAACTCCGCCGCCTCCGCGGACAAAGGGGACCCAGAAATTTCTTCTACCTCTATCATCACCGTTGGGGTGGGTGGGACAGGTTCAGTGAAACCGATGTAAACATCGATATCACTAAGGTGGTCACGGCTTCCCTGGCCGGAATCCAGGTCTCGTCGAGAACGATGAGAGGGACGTCACTGGCGTAGAGGATGCGGCCGGCGGCGATAGTCTCGCCGATTCCGATTCTTGCAGATTCCGCTCGGAACGCAGATCCGAAGTTCACTTGCCCCACGGTGGGCACCAACTGTCGTCGGATTGATGACAAGTACGCCATGAGGGGGTCCTCGAGGCATGTGGAAGAGAGGGGTGTGATACGTACAGTATTCCCGGACGGCGAGCACACAAGTTTACCCAGGTTCGAATCCGCCGGCTTTGGATGGATCCTACTCCTGCTAGCAATCCAGTAATACAGTAGAGCCGGAGTATGGGTTATAAGGGTTTTGCCTGTGCGAGTTGAGATTGTAGACTATTGTGAGAGTTGGGTTGCCCTAAAGGCTCTCCCTAGGATGACTTATATAGATATCCGGCCTAGGGTTTACAGGAGAGATCTATCCGACTACGACTAAGATTCGGTTACAAGTAACACTACGGGCCTATGTCGGTAAGTCTTCTAGGGCTTCCTGTAGTCAGACTAGACTCCATCTCTTCTCTCTGACTGGGCCGCCCGTGAAGAAAAGCTCTAACCCGAAGTGGGCCACCCTAGTCAGTGAGGTACAGTGAGGATACCCGGAAAGTATATCCCCAACAGAGCCCTTACTCCTGTCGTGAGCATTGCGCACGTGTTTGGATCACGACCAAGCATGGTGGGTTTCGATAGGGTGGTGGTGCGCCACTCCTCCCAGCCTCGGCCCCTTTTTATAGTAGGGGAGCCACTCCAGTGGGAAAGCTCGCGCGAAGCGGCGGGAAACTGCTACAAACGGCAAGAAACAGCCAGAATAGGCATGAAACAACACTGGAACTGGCGGAAAGGATAAGGTTTCGGTAGGAAATGGTGGCACCAACGCCATTACTCCGATGTCGGGAGACGAGCTATCACGGGCGGTTGATTTGGGTCACTGGAAAGAGTGCCCGACACTGGCTTTCTAGTGTGGTGCGTGTTGCCGAACGTTGCTGGAAGCCGCAGCCTAGCCCCTGGCTGCCAGGGTGGCAAGGGGGTGCTGGACAGATTGGAGGGTGGTCCAATCTGCTAGCATTGGTTGGGTCCTCTGGTGTGGGACGTTTTTGGTCTCCACCCCCAACTTGGTTGGGGACCGGGTTGAGGGCTGATGAGTCTAAAATTAAAGCATATTTACCCTTCGTTTTTGCATAAATAAAATAGAAATTTTGGTATTTTACTGCGTTTGCGTGCACCTTTTGTCCTTGTTTCAATAGGATCCCGAATTGCTAAGTCTCTTATAAACATATCAATTGGAACTATCATATTATGTTATAATATGATATTTTTAAGTGATAAAAGTTATTTAATTGATTTATCTTCGCACCTAGGAGAACTACAAATGTGAAGAAAAGCCACTGCAGCGTTAATGACCCGCCTGTGCTGTCCACCCATACCACGCGACATCACAACCGCCTCGTCAAATACTTTCTCTTGGCAAAGACGGATCACAGATCCGACATTCATAACAACCTTGAGCCATGAAAAAAAACACCAGGAAGGGATCTGAAGGAGGAACTTGGAGAAGGGCAAATTCTTACTGCTTCATGGATCATTGGAGGACATTGCATCACCCCTTCATCATCAACTGCTACATCACCATCACCACTATTACCCCATCTTTCATTCATTAGATCTTGTTGTAATTCCAGATTCAATTGTGGTTTGCACTAGATTTATCCCCATACTTTTATCCATCCATTTGATTATGATGATGTTTTTGATTGCTTCCATGTGTGAGTAGTTTCCCTCGTTTTGGGGGAGATGGAGAAACCTTAGTACTATTATGAATTGAAATAAAGATGATCTATACTTGTGTCCATCGACTTACTGGTATGATATATTTATGATGTGTGTTTGATATCTCTCTTTAGATTGTATGTGTAGTCGGCCACATATCATTTTCCTTCAGGACTAAAGAAGAGGGTGAAATCCTTTGGATGTGTTTGGAACTGTGTCTAGAGCTATTGTGACTAGAAGCACTGGCTAGCAACATGCACGGTCAAAGGAGGATTAAGAGAGATTTCCTAAGGTAATTACGATATTCATGGGGAGACCCTTAATTGCGGTGGTCTGTATGGGTGACTGCTCTTAGACATCGCAGTGGTTATTTAGAGGTGACCTCATTCCTAGCTCAACAAAGTGACTGCCTACGAGCCTTGTAGTGAACATCTTATTATAGAGCTCTCTCCACACATGTTATGACACAAGAAATAGGTTATACTAATTATGATTAATAATATCATGCTAGAGGTGTATCCTACACCCCCGAGAACGTTTTAGCCCCATTGAGTTCAACCACGTTCCCAAACACTTTTCCTACTTATTCCTTTTACTTATTTTAATTACTTTTCTGCATTCAACCAAAAACCTTTCAAACACCCTTTACTTGAAATCAGAGGCGGCTTACAAGTATCCTTTCATAGAGAATGACAAGGGGCATGAAGACCTTAACCAAATAGCTCTCTGTGGATTCGATACTCTTATTTTGAAACTAGTTATAATTGATCCGTGTACTTGCAGTCATCAAGCTATCTTCTAGCGTCATTGCTAGGGAGCTAAGCGCTTTTGGTCTTTGCTCTTAGTTGCTTATTCTACTAATTGTTTTATTAAAATTGTTTACTAGTTTTAGGTAAGCACTATGACCGTACTTGGACTGATGAATCAGCTCGATGCAGCTAAACACCTTGGGAAGTTCAATAGAGGACTTATCAAAGAATTCCCGAGTGGGAGCGAGCCAAAATACGAGGTCAACTCTCGCTTTATCGTTGTTATTAAAGAGAAAACTTTTGCAGGAGATGATCCAGATAAGGATCCTTACACTCATTTAATGCATTTTATCAAGTTATGTTGGACACTTAAATTGAGAGGCTATTCTTATGACGAATTGAAACTTAAATTATTTAACCAATCTCTAACCAACATTGCTTTAGCTTGATATTGTGGAGGGCGGTCCAATCTGCTAGCACCGGTTTGGGGGCCTCTAGTGTGGGCCGTTTTTGGTCTCCACCCCAACTCGGTTGGGGACCGGGTTGGGGCCGCTGGTGGAGATGCTCTAAGATGGTTGAATGCAGCGTTGTGTGTGCAGTGGTTCTGATTCCAATGAACTAGTGAGTGCAAGCCTTGGTGGGGGCTCGAGGTGGCCATGTCCAATGATGCCTACGCCATCTTCAGCGCGGAGTTCGGGATGGATGTTGGAAGGGTGATAAGGTGCTCTTTTGGTATGATCCTTGCATTAATGGGCATGCCTTGACTACTATTGTGCCAGTTGTTGTTGCACTGGTTAGACTGGGGCCAAAGCGCACCAGTAGGACAGTTCAACGAGGATTGCTCAGCAACAGGTGGGTCAAGGACATTGTGGGCACGTTGACAGTCGACGTGTTCTGTTCCTGCATGTTTTGGCCCCTAATGCAGTCACGCACCACTAGACCGACCATTGAAGATTCTTTCCCATGGAAGTACTCGACAGATGGTCGGTTCTCGACAAGGAGCACCTATTTGGCGTGCTTTGTAGGGGCGCACGACATTGCCGGACGCTACACAAGTGTGGGGGTATTTCGTGCCACTCAAATCTAAATAATTCGAATGGCTTGCGATTCAGACCGTTGTTGGACAGCAGATCGCCTGCAGCATCGCAGTTTGCAGAATCAGGGGGCTTGCCCTCTCTGTGAACAACACAATGACAATGTCAATCACCTTATGCTCCAAATGCCCTTTCTCTCGCTTGATTTGGTACAAGGTGTGTAGGCTATCCGGGCTACAATGCCTGCTCCCCTTCGGTGTGGCTGTCCTAGCGGATTGGTGGCCAGATGCCACTAGCAAAGTTGCGGCCAAGTCGTGGCATCAAGCTAATTCTCTGTCTGCTAATGATGTGGAGCATCCGGCTCAAACACAATTCTTGCATCTTTGAGGGGAAAGCGTGCACGGTTGCCGTGCATTTTGGCGGAGTGGCTTTCTTGTAAGAGTAACCGTGGACCGGCTTTCTTGTAAGAGTAACCGTGGACCGACGAGAGGAGTAGGTTAGGGTAGCTAGTGTCGGTCCTCGGGTGGTTTCGGGTTGCCCTCTCCTAAGGTAATCCATGTGTTGTTCGTACTCTTGTCCACTTAATTCAACCACACACATAGATCTCCTGCGGAGTAGCATGTAGAGGATCTAATCATATGGTTCTGATTTTCTGAAGAGATATCGCAACATGTGTGTCTCTGTATACCTATTCATTTTTCAGAGAACTAAGCAAACTCGTTAGGAGCTAGTACGCACAAGGCACAACAAATCGATGGACTTCATATACGGAGTAATTTATTAGTTTACATGCTAGATACATCCGAATCTAGACAAATCTGAGAACATTAATATGGCTCGGAGGGAGTAGTACTAACTATTCAATCAAGCATCAGCAATCGCAGACCCAAGCCAGCTAACAACAGTAGGAGATGGACCGGGTCGATCAGAAAAGAGATTCAGAAGCTAGTACGCTAGGCTTCCTATAGGTCGCCCATCTTGAGGTTGAGGTTCCTGCGCGCGAAGGCGTAGCGTCTGCCCATCTCGTCGGGGTCGACGAGGCCGTTGCGGTTGGCGTCGGCGTCCCGCAGCGCCTCCCGCGCCTTCCACCACGCAAACCACAGGTCCAGGCTGCGCAGCGCCTCCCGCAGCTCCTCCAGGCTGATCCGCCCATCGCCGTCGCGTCGAACTGCACCAGCCACGCCCTGAACTCCTCCACCGTCGTCTCCCCCTGCGGCAGCGCCCTGTAGTCGTACCGCATGAAAGCCAAGCCAATCTTTTCCTATCTGCAACTTTTTCACACGAGCACGTACGTGCTCTCCTGCTGATACCGATCTATTTATATATCCAGTATCCAGGCCAGGGCGTTGTTTATCTACACAATGACACTTCGGTTGCCGCACGTTTCGGCGCACATTTCATGAGAATTCCGGGCACGATCTGCACCGATTCGTCCATTTTGCCGCGCCTGTCTATTTGAAATAGATAATAAAAAAATCATAACAGTGAGACAGTTATAAACTTTTTATCTTAAATTACTCTATGACAGAGTATTCTTCTTTTTAGATGGAGCAACACGATTTCAAACCACTCAATTTAAAGTAAAGTAGGGAAAATGGAAAAGAAATAAACGAAAAAGGCTATTTATCAAATTACCTACCTATGTGTAAATGTACAACGGCATAAAGTCGGCTTCTCTCAAGCTCACCTTCGTTGCATGTATCCACACACACTGTCTCCATCGCCCTAGCCTGGAAGATGGTTGCAGCAAAACGACGACAATTGGGACTATATTCTTAAAGCAGATAAATACTTCACATGATTTTATCTAGGTAATACATGGCTTTATTTCACAAAATTTTACCTAGGTAATACATGACTTGATAGTTTGTGAAGACTAAATGATGAGGCAAAAAAAGACCTATGATGAAGTCATACAAATATTTATGTTAGCAGTGATCGAAATGCATCAAGAGGGGACTGCCTAGAGGTCATGGTTCTCTTCATCAATTGTCATCACATACTGAAATATCCATTAGGTGATGAGAAATCTTTTCCACAAACATGGGTCATCATGTATTTGTTTTGAAGTATTTAAATTCAACAATATCAGCTCCTGTAGCTCTAAGATCATCTATCCTCTTCAACTACAAACAAAAATTGGCGATACTAATAAAAAGGAGGTTTCGGACTTCAGGTGTCAATACGAAGGTACAAATATTTATGAAATCTAATATACGAATTTACCAACACACCAAAAGTACTACACAATCCTTCATCTTTTGCATCACATCTGACAACATAATTAGTAAACTGGCCAAATTAATAAGGTCAGCCGAGCAGAGCTTTTCAGTAAAGAAATCAAATTTAGAACTATGTACCAGGATATACTGTTTCACATATAAGTTCAGAGATGCATTTCATAAAAGACTTATACCATCCATGGCTACTAACTAGATGGAAAGGCGCGCTTCGCTGCGCCGCCTGCCTCACATTCTCACATGGCTTGGCATATGTGATGAAAGGACATTATCATATGGATTGGCATATGTGATGAAAGGACGGACGGTTTCAGATTTATTACAGAATGGAGCGACGTGTGTGTTGCTGCTACCGCTATGGTGTATTAGGTTTGAAATGTGCATGCAAAATAACATACCCACATTCTGTCAAATGAAATTGTAGCTGCTCAAATAGCTTTTTGTCATGTTCATTACCATGTAAAGAGCTGCTACATGTGTCTCTTATAACATCAAAAATAAGGAATGTTGTAAATATATCATTCGTTTGCTCGATCGCTTCTTGTTTAATTTCTGCGCGCGAGGAGGTGATTCGACGGAAAGTCATGTTCCTTCCTTACTATGCCCACATGCGACCGCATGCAAACAAAAGATCATATTGCAGCAAGAAAATATGGGCAACAGGATGAGCCAACCAACCAATAAGAAAAAAAGACCAATAACTAAACAAAAAATAAAGACAATGAGGAGGTGACATCAGGAAAAACACACCTTCAGCTCCTAAGCCGCACAAATGCTCCGAAACATGACGATGGCACCAAGAGGCGAATCGGCCCGCCCAGCCACTAGAGGAGCGTCTACCAAAAGGAAGGAGTCACAACCCGGAAGAACAACTACAGAACATCACCCGCGGAGGCAAGATCCAAATCAATCCCCAACATGAGAACTACGAAAGTCACCTACTGAGAAAATATCCAAATCAATCCATAACATGAGAAGACAGTAGGTCCTTTAGAACTATCAATAAGAAATTATCTGACTAATCATAGGGATAATAACTTAATTGTTGCCATGAGTTGAACTAAGAATAAAATATTTGGCGTGCAGCAGGAAATAATGTAATCATGAGAAGTGCCTAATTTCATGCCCCTTTCATATATTTTATCCACAAATACACGGAACGCTCCAAAATACTATTAATGTAGGAAAGTAAATTTGTGTTTTTAGTTCAATTCCCACAAGTGATAAGAAGCAAAATACAACTTATAGCAAACCTATCAAGATACGATAGTGTTGAGTGCCCTAAAATACCACGTACTATGACATTTTTCTGAAGCGTGTTAGAGTTAGCCACAACAACAAAAATATTGAAAAGAGAACTATATCTTGCCGATTCAACATGGTGCTTTTACTCTTCTATTCTTTGTCAGTATTCTCTGTAGCCGTGTACAAACTATTGTACAAATGCCTCCATAGGACACTGCTCTACGACAATGATAGTGCAATGGACTTATACGTCCAAAACGTATCTACTTTTCCAAACACTTTTGCTATTGTTTTTCTCTAAACTTGTGTGATTTGGATATAACTAACATGGACTGACGCTGTTTTCAGCAGAATTGCCTTGGTGTCTAGTTTTTATGTAGAAAATCAACTATCAAGAAAAATTCTAGAAAATATGCCAAAAATCCTATTTCACCAGAAGATTCACGGAGCCAGAAGACAATACGGAGGAGGGTCACGAGGGGCCCACACCACCTGGCCGCGCGAGACAGCCCTGACCGCGACAGGGGGTGGTGTGGCCGCCTCGGCTACCCCCTCGGCCTCCCTCTTCGCCTATAAGATGCCTCTTGACCTAAAAACTGAGGGGGGTTCGATGTTTTTCTAAAAAGAGTTCCGCTACACCGCTACCACCAGATTCCACGAATCAGAACCAAAAACTCCGTTCTGGCACCCTGCCGAGACGGGGAATTGGAGGAGATCATCACCATCATCATCATCATCGCTTCTCCATCGACCATCCATGATTCCCGCATCTATGAGTGAGTAATCCCCTGCTGTAGGCTATGGAGATGGTAGGGATTGTATGAGATCGTTTATGTAATAACATCAGATTGTTAGGGCATGGTGCCTAGTATCTATTATTAGTGCTTTTTGACTTTGTTGCAACTTGTTATGCTTAATGCTTGTCACTAGGGCCCGAGTGCCATGATTTCAGATCTGAAAATGTTATTGATTCATGATGATAGTAATTATGGTCTTACCTGCAAGTTGTATAGACACATTGTTGTCCGGAACCAAAGGCCCCGAAGTGACAATAATCGGGATAACCAGGGGGAATGGCTTTGATGTGAGGATCACATGTGTTCATGGAGTGTTAATGCTTTGCTTTGGTGCTCTATTAAAAGGAACATCTTAATTGCCAGTAGTTCCCTTGAGGCCCCGCTGTAAACGGGCTGGCAGGACAAAAGATGTTGTGCAAGTTCTCATTGTGAGCACGTATGACTATATATGGAACACATGCCTATGATTATTTAGTACTTGGATGCTTTATCTTATTTATCTGCAAATGCCCTATGTTTTGATTGCTATATGAATTGTCTTTTCCATGCAACGCCCGTCCATCCATCCCTATGCCTACCGCGCTTTAATCCTACTGTTTACTGCTATTGTTACTATTGTCTTTACTTTTACTACTACCATAACTTTGCTATTGCTATTACAAAACTATTGGTACTGATAAACTGTTGTGAGCAAGATTGTTTCTAGGTGGAGCTGAATTGACAACTCAGTTGTTAAGGCTTATAAATATTCTTTGGCTCCCCTTGTGTCGAATCAATAAATTGGGTTTCACTTTTCTCGAAAATACTGCGATACACCTCTATACTTGTGGGTCATCAAGACTATTTTCTAGCGCCATTGCCAGGGAGCATAGCTCTATTTATCAAGTTCACTTGAAATCACTATTGTTCACTGCCATCCATCCATCATGGGTAAGTCTCGTGATGGCAAGGTTCCTATTTTACCATCCACTACAAGGAGAGGTACGGTTCTGAACACCTCTGTTGCTCTTGATTCACCATCTGTGATGAGTAAGCTCCTTACACCACCCCATACACATGCTACACATACTGCTACTACTGCTGAATCTGAAACTTCTGATACTTATGATGCTGCTTCTACTGTACTTGATAAGAGTGGTTCATTAGGTCCTTTCCTAGATGCTACGATTGCTAGAACTATAGCTGGAAATACTGAAACTCCTAATGAAGACACTACTACACCTGTTAGTTCACCTGAGTCTATAGAGAGATATGATATTGAAGACAAATATATAGAAAGGAATGATGAATTTATTAAAGAATGTCAAAATACTCATGGTAAAAGTGCTATTAAGAGTCTCCTTGAGAGGAGTACTATAAAACCCAAATTATCCCCTAATGATAAGTTTGATACATCTCCCATAAACATTGAAGATAAGGATTATGATTTCTCTCTCGATTTATCTTACATAACTATTGTTGAGAAAGAACCTTTGTGTGGAACTAAGAATGAAAGTGTTGTAGCACATATGACTGAGCTTTCTACCACGAGTGGCCTATTTTCTGATGATATTAAGATGCGCACCTACTTTGTTGCTAAATTTTTCCCTTTTTCACTAAAAGGAGAAGCTAAAACTTGGTTTAATAATTTACCTCCTGGATCTATTTATAGCCCTGATTGCTTGATTAGTACCTTCCTTCAGAAATATTTCCCTCCTAGCGCTAGACATGCCATTTTGCAGGAACTTTTTGATTTTAAACAGGGAGAAAAGGAGGTATTGCCTGAATCATGGGCAAGGTTTTGTGCTTTGATTCATGCACAAGCTGGATGTTCATTACCTAAGAATGAGCTTCTTGATATATATTTTAATGGACTAACTGAAAAATCTAGGACATACCTAGATAGTTGTGCTGATTATGTTTTCAGGAAAAGAACTCCCAAAGAAGCCGAGGAATTAATGGCTAAAATAAGCAAGAATTATGATGACTGGACTCCATCTGAGCCAACTACGCCTGAGACAGTTACACCTGAGTTAATTATGCCTGAGCCAACACCAACATCAAAGAGAGGAGTTATTGAACTAAATGATGAAGTGATGAAGGAAGCTAAGAAATGTCTTAAGGAGAAGGGTATTATAGCTGAACATGTGAAGAATTTCCCTCCTATTGAAGAATTATGTAAGCCAATCTCCCACTCATCCACTATTGAGGTACACTCTCTCCAACATTTTGATGAAGGTGATATTCCTTACTCTAAACCTCCTGATCAATGCTTAGAAGAATTTGATATTTTTATTGTTAAGCAAGATAATTTTAATAAAAGAGTGCAGAATCATCTAATGGAAAACTCTAGAGCTATTATTGAGTTAAAATATATTGTGAAAAGAACCTCTAATGATGTTAAAATGCTTGTTAAATTTTTTCAGATGGTTCAAACTCAAATTAACTAGCTTATTAAAGTACAAAAAGATTTGCTAGTTAATGCTTCTAAAGAAAAACATGCTTATGAAATTAGAACTAGAAGTGGTGCTGCCACCCAGGATCCTCTATATCCTGAGGGGCATCCTAAAAGAATTGAGCAAGATTCTCAACAAATTGAAAATAGTGGTGCTTCTCCTAAGAAAAGGAAAAAGAAACGTAAAACTATTGTAGAATCTTCTGAACCTACTAAAGATCCTAATAGTATATCTGTCTCTAACGCTGAAACTGAAAGTGGATATGAGGAAAATGATGCTCCTGATAAAGAAAAAGTTGAAGAAGAACCTGAAAAGCACACTAAGAATACTAAATACACTAAAGGAGATTTTGTTGCTAAGAAACATGGTAGTGAAAGAGAGCCTTGGGTCCAAAAACCTATGCCTTTCCCTGATAAAGTTTTGTGAGTGGATGGAACCTTTATTTTTGCAAATTCCTTTGACTGATGCTATTAAATTGCCTCCTTATTCAAAATATATGAAGGATATTGTCTCTAATAAAAGGAAGATCCCTAATGAGGAAATTTCTACTTTGCTTGCTAATTATTCCTTTAATGGTAAAGTTCTAAAGAAACTTGGAGACCCTGGGATTCCAACCATTCCATGATCTATTACAAACAATTACGTTAGAACTGACTTGTGTGATTTAGGAGCAGGAGTCAGTGTTATGCCTTTTTCTCTCTATAAGAGACTTCAATTGGAAAAAATAATACCAACTGATATATCTTTGCAAATGGCTGATAAATCTACTACTATTCTTGTTGGTATATGTGAGGATGTACCTGTTCAAGTGGCTCATAATTGCTTGATATTAACTGACTTTGTTGTGCTTGAAATGCCTGAAGATGACAATATGTCTATTATTCTCGGGAGACCTTTTCTTAATACCGTAGGAGCTGTTATTAATTGCAATCAAGGAAAGGTAACTTTTAATGTCAATGACAAGGAGCATACTATCTATTTCCCCAAGAAGATTGATAGGAATTATGGCTTAAATTCAATTGAAAATATTGAGGGCATCAAGTTGGAGAAATATATTGTCCCATACCAAAAGAAAAATATGAAATTATTATGATAGGGACCATTGCTATCAAGGTTTAGGTAACATAATCATTGAGTGGAATACAAAGTTTTGTTTCATATAAAATTGTTTTGGTAACAAGACCTGATCAACCTTGTTAACAAAAGGATTTTAATGAACAAAACGATGTTTTCACTATGATTATCTTTGCTTACTTTTATTTTATCCATTTTAGTTTTTGCTTTCGCTTAGTTTACTTTTCTTTTGCTAGTTGCTTGCATATTAGAGTGTCTTAGAACTTTTGAAGTTTAGGTTTTGTTTTGTTATTGCATCATTTCAAAATCATCTTTCTGCAGAAAAATCATTCATCAATACCTAAAAATTGCTCAAAAATAAAGTGTCTCGAAAAATTCCAGAAAATTCATATTAAATTTTTTCGTGAAAAAGGGGTAGAGAAGTGCCTGGAGAGTACTAGGGGGGCCAACCAGGCAGGCACACCACCTGGTGGCGCAGCCACACTAGGGGCGCGCCTGGCCATGGTGTGGGCTACCCCTGGCCCTCCACTCACTCTCTCACTTGCCACTTCTCTCTCTCCCGAGAAAACACTAGTTCATTGCTCAAACTTGCGTTCTTGCTGGCGATTTTTTGATCTCCTTGCTCAGCCCATCTTTGCTGCTGAATTTTGGAGCATTTGTTCTTCGGTATGTGACTCCTCCACTTGTCCAAGTAGATTTGTGTTTAGTGGATTATATCTTGAGTATTTTGCTGCTGTAGGTGACAGGTTATGTGAGCTTGTAAGCTTGTTCAATGCTTAGAAAAAAAAATTTGATGCATGTTTAGGCCTCTTACAAGTCCCTATAAGTAGTTCCTTTCATTATGTAATCACTTGTATGATGGTTGTTTAAATTTCAGAATAGAAGAAGCTGAACAACCACACTTTTGGAGAGATATTTGGGAGGGACACACCCAGGAGGGCAAGGCCTTCAAGATCGGCTTCTCAATTTAGGCCATCATATAATGAAGATCTTATTGCACCACGCTTTGACAATGAAGGAGATGAGGGAGATGCTCACCATCTACTTTCCCTTGTTTTACCTTTTTGAGAGCTGCACGGATCCTCGATGAGTTCTTACTCATCGCTTAGAGGGTTGGGCTAACCACTTACATGGAAGATGAGAGTGAGCAATATGCCATGCTCACCAAAACTTTCGTTGAGAGTTTCGCTTTCAATAACACCCCTTATCATTCAACTGTTTCATTCAAAATTTATAATCTGCCTATTACCATTTCATTGGAAAGATTTTGCAGCATTATACGCATATGCATGACTGAGACAGTGAAGAAGATCCAAGGTCGACCCACTGATTTGCTAGAGCTCTACCGAAGTGTGACAAATGACGATGACCGCGCAACTCAGCGTGGGAAGATAAGAAACATTCAACTCCCAGCTCTTAGATATTTTGCCTACTATCTTGCCACTAGCATTCTTGTTAGGGAGAACACTAGTAATATTTCTAATTATCATTTAGCCTTCCTCACTGCTGCACTTAATAATGATACCAAGTATAATCTTGGTTCTCTCATTGCTCGCCGTCTAGTCGCTAGAGGACCTATTTATGGGGGCACTATTGCCTCACGCATGGTGGTTGCTTTAGAACTTTCTGTGGATCCTAATGACACTATGTTGACTCCACAAAGGCTTGATCTTGCTACTATGAAAACACATCAATTTGTTACTACTGACTCTAGTACTGAGAGTTTAGTTTATAGGATGTTGTTCACTGACGAAGATGAGAGGGAAATTCCCTTGCCACAGCCTTCTTTGTTCAGTATTTCCAGGATGCCATGGTCGCGCTCCAAGGAGGAGGTGGACGAGCAACTCCGTCTGCTAGGTTTCCACAGGCAGCACTAGGAGGATGTGCCATCTTACGACTACTCTGCGCACTACGCTGGGACGTCCTCGAGTTTGTATCAAGACGAAGGTACCTCTTCGCCATATTACGGAGACGCTCCATCTTGGCCAGCTTGGGATTGATACCCATTTAGGCCAAAAGCCTAAGCTTGGGGGAGGTACGCCGACATCGCACTCATCTACATATCATGTTCAGTCGACACTTTGTATATCCATGTTTTGCTTTCTGTTTTTACTTTTTGTTCTTGCTTTGTTTCTGCTTTCCAAAACACAAAAATACCAAAAATATTTTCGTTGTTTCTGTTTGTTTGCTTCTTTTTCTTTTTGCCTTGGTTTGCCTTTTTTCCTTTTAGCTTTATTTTGATTATTCGAAGAACCCAAAAATATTTCGCTTTGCTTGTTCTTTATTTTGGTTCTTGCCTTTAAAATTGAAAACCCAAAAATATTTGTTGTTCTTCTTTGGTTTTGTGAAGTTTGTTGCAGGGTTCACCGGTCCTCAGTGGAGTTTGGTTTCATGTTATTATTCAAGCCACACAAGTGAAGGGCAATAATAAAGATTAATGACAACTTGAGGTGTGGTAAGAGGCTGGTAACAAACTCTATTTGTTTTCATTTTTGTACATATACTCATCATTGTGGGCATGCTTAGTCCATTCATGCAAGGTGTATGTTATTTATGGATGCTTAGTAGTTCTTGCTTTCTTATGATTAGCTCCAGCTTGCTAATAGTTTGTAGCATGTCATATGAATGTTTGCTTGCATTGTTCTATTCATAATTTGGTATGACACTGTGGTATGCTCCTCTAAATGTTTCAGTTGAATTGACTTGGCACATGCTCACGCATGCATATGAATGAAACAATCAGTTAAGCCTCGATGAATTATTTTGGCTCAGGGTTCTTGAATCACTTTCATGCCATAATTAGTCATGTTTTGTTGCAAGCATGATTATGACAATTATTGCTCTCTCGTTTGTCGCTCCCTTAATATTGCTAGCCTTCACTTGTGCTGAGTATAAGCTTTACTCGTGCATCCAACTCCCCAAACCTGCCAAAAGTGTCCACCATACCTACCTATTAGCATTATTTGCTATTCCGTGCATATTTAAGTATGCCTTGTTTTCTTCCGAATAAAATGTTCGCTTGTTATGAGAAATTTAGTTAGTAAAGCTCTCACGAACTTGATGGCACACTTTATTGCTTGCACCTAATAAACCTAAACTATTGTGACTGTCCATGAAAGTTATATGCTTGCAAATTATAGGCTGGGAATTAGCAGAACGTGCTGTCATAGGGAACGCTTTCAATACCTGTAAATATATACCTAGTTGATATCATGCTCTTTTGTTTACGGATGTCGTCGGTGTGAAATAAAAGGGGAGCTTGTAAGTCCATGGAGTTATGTATGTGTGTTAGAGAAACGCATGGGCGACTAGTCTAATCCATGCCTAATCATGGTGGAAACCTGCTGCGTAACCATAATGAGCAATCTATGAAGCATTTTTCTTATAAAAAAGAGATAGAGATTGAAAAAAAAATAGAAAAAAAGAGATGAGAAAAGAGGAAAGAGAGAAAAAAGCACCATTTTCCCATGGTAAATAAGGAGATTGCTGAGATGCTCATCGTATGCTTGTCTTGTCATTTTGATATGGGGATTCTTCCGTATTATCGGGCAAGGGGTACCCCGTTGGCGGTTCTCTATGATACACATGTACTTACTATGACAAGAACTTACCTGTAACTAAAGTTGAGTAGCATGAGGAGCGACCCTCGTACTCAAGGGACATGAGATTTCCAGTTTATGGTCTGTCAAGCATATAACTCGTATTGGACCTCACTTTCACCTTAACCATTTAAATATGCTTATGATAGGGGCAATGAGAGCTCAAAGCTAATGAGTACCATACTTTCAATATTTGGAAGCCTTTCAAACTTTTCAAAACCTTTTCATCTTCCTTGTTGAGTCTCCACACGTTCTATGAGCACTTTCTTGAGAGCATAGTTGTCATTCTTAGTGTAATATGCTTATTTCAAAACTTGTTTAATTATGTCATGACTTTGATGCTTGTATCTCTGATATCTTTACTTATAGTCTTCACTTGAACTTCAGAGGTGCCTTGGCATTTATGTTTTCCCTACAATCAAAGGCAATCAAGATACCACTCTATCATACCTTTTTATGAGCATTGCAATGTTGCTTATGTTTGTGTTTCATGCTACTTATTATTTTTGAGTTGTGATCTCTTCATAGCTTGCAATGACTATTGGGTAGACTTATTTGCATACTCCTTATTATGAATTGTCCAAGTACTTGATCATATGCTGAGAATATATACATCTTATGAAGCAAATGTGTTTGTGAAAGTTTCTTTTATCGCACTCAGTTTTCAACTGAATTGCTTCAGGACAAGCAATAAGCTAAGCTT
Source organism: Avena eriantha (assembly GCA_910589775.1). Lineage (NCBI taxonomy): Eukaryota > Viridiplantae > Streptophyta > Magnoliopsida > Poales > Poaceae > Avena > Avena eriantha. The sequence continues at coordinate 203,322,252 of OU342745.1, read as the reverse complement.
GGGGGGAGTTGATACATCCAAAACGTATCTACTTTCCTGAATACTTTTTCTATTGTTTTTCCTCTAAACTTGTGTGATTTGGATACAACTAACACGGACTGACGCTGTTTTCAGCAGAATTGCCTTGGTGTCTAGCCTTGGTGTCTAGTTATTGGAGAGGAAATTTCCCATCAGCTCATGCTCCCATATGTGTGCTTGTTCCAAAAAATGTGTCCTAAGCTGTAGCATTACCGTACGAGGGTCGACATTACCCACGATAGGCCACATCTCATCCACCATTCCGAAACACATTGTAACTGAAATGAAGGAGGCCATCTCATGACGGTAATAACGGTCTTCCCGCTGCTCTGGGGTCTCTAGGTCACTAGGCTGATCCAAATCCATCTCGTTGAGTGTATAGTCGACCATGTTGTTCTCGCTAAGGAGAACGTGGAGACACACAACCCATATATAGAAGTTTGATCCGTCTAGCCTGAGCTTCTCTCCTTCTAACCAATTGTCAACAGGAAAGGTACCATCAGGGAGAACCATTTTCTACATTTATAATTGCAAAAAGAGTTTAGACTAAGTTTATAATTAAATGAGTTAATATAATAACTCCACTAAGAAACACCTATCCCCTGAAGGGTTCTAGTGATAACATGACCCCTTTTCCCCACATCTCCCCTGATCATCACGGGCATCAATGTGGGTTCTAGGGTGGACGCTAAATGTTGGTCACATCATTCATGCGACTCATGCTCAATCTTTAGGCCATCCGTGTTCCGAGGTCATGTCTGTACATGCTAGGCTCGCCAACTCAACCTTAGTGTATTCGTTGTGCAACATGGCTTACACCCACTGCATGCAAACGTAGATATGTCTGACACCCGATCATCATGGAGTGCCTCATACCGAAGAACTTTCTTGGTGGTGCACACTAAGGGGGAACACAATCATTGTTAATTTTTAACAGGGATCATCTTATTAGGCTACCGTCGAGTATCTAATACTAGAACACAATGAGATATACAATCAATAACATTGAATGTAAATGCGATGTGATATGGTCCTTCACGTCGTGATCTCCATCTAGCGTCACCGGATTCCGGCGCTAGGGTTCCAGCATCGTAGACACTAGGGTACCGGTGTCTTTCCGGTGTGGTAGTCTGTCACCTCCGTGACTATCTACTACTACTTTGTAACATAAGGTAATCAGTTTACCTTTGCCACAACCATATCACAAAGCAACGCCCCCTACAAAACAAAGTTATAGGCCTCTACTTTATCTTTGCATGTTTTACGTGGCTGAATGGGATTTCGCACAAGAACCATTCATACCTACGAACTTTCACCACAACGCTGATCAAGTAGTTGTCTATACTATACCCCTTTCGGGGCCCTCCGTTGCAAATGGCATACCAACTAATGCGAGAGAGATAGACACCCCCCAAAGCCACTTTATATGGTACAAGCCGTATGTCAAGCGTGTACCAGTCTCGCGAATGAACGCATAAAGTCAGTTGGGGGCCGCTTCATCAAGCATTACTACGGTATACACAAGTACACGTGGGAGGGTAACAACTAAAAGATCAACTCCCACACTATACATCTCGTGTGTTCTACCCGTACTAGCATTACTACGCATAGATCTAGCTATGATACCACTATATGGGTTCGCGTATGAAAATAATAAAATTTTACCCTACGCCCCTAAACCCCTGATGCTGCTAGGACCTATCTATTAGTAATGCAGTAACAGGAGGGGCGTTTCGCGAACTTACCCTTGAAGACCGAAAAGTGTTGTGAACGCTCAGGAGAGCATGGTTGATGTAGATGAGCCGAAGCCGACCTCAAGGTCATGATGAAGTCCTTGCGCTCCTACGGCTCCAATAACTTTAGTGCCTCAAGTGTGACACCTCGCGGGGAGTTACATGCATCCGGTGCTTGACGATGACTCCCGTTTCCCCGATCCAGCAGCAGTTGCAGAAGTAGAGCTCCTGGATCTGAATCCCGCAGCGCGACGGTGCTCTGCGGTGAAGATGTCTCTCGTTCACGTAGTCCGAACTTGGGACCACGGTCACGGGAGAGATAGAGAGATAATCAATTAGAAGGTCTCCCCAAAAGAGAGGGGACCTTTATTGATTATTCTATGTTGTGTATTTTCCGGTCAAAATACCCCACTATATATAAGGGGAGGGGAGGTACTACCTCCCTCAAAGTCCCGGGGTGGGACTAAAGGAGGGGGAGGGGGGAGGCGCCGCTGGCCAACCCTAGTGGGCCCCGCGTGGGGGGAGGGAGGGGATTGGCCTAGCCATACACCCCTCTTGCCTTTCCCTCATGGGCCCTTCTCCCTCCGGAATTGGCCCATTAAGCCTTTTGACCATTAAATTGATTTCTCTTTTATTAAATAATTATGAATAAATGATTAAATCAATATTTAACATTCATTCACATATTATTAAATCTTCGTGGCTATGGAACACCTTCCACCTCCACTCCGGACATCCTCCAGACTTACCGGAACCCTTTTGGTTTTCTCTCTTCTATTCTTCGGTGATTCTACCGATCTTATAAACACTCTCTAAGCATTATCAAGCCCTTAAGCGTGATACCCCATGGTTCGGGAACACTCCAGACATGGTCGGGACACTCCCGGACCAATGATCGATAGAGGGACCTGGATGGCCATGTGACCCCTATGCATTCCACGAAGATGTTTCATCATTTGAACCGGGACAATCATGTCTTATTCCTTTTGTCTCTCGATACTTACATTGCCCGAGATCTGATCAATGACATCACCATGTCGTGTTCAATCTTGTTACCGAACAATGCTACTTGACTCGTTTCGACAAGTGATATCCTTATGATCAAATCACACGCTGCGCATCTATTGGATATAACTTCTCCGAGTGGGCCCTCGAGTATCTTTCCGTCACGTGGATGGACAAATCCCGCTCTTGACATATATTGCCTCTACGGTTCCTCCGAATACCTGAACATACCTTTATTGTCATTGTATTACCAAGTGACGTTTGATGCTATCTAAGCATTCTTGGGAGACAGTGATTGATATAGTCTCACGGTCTAAGGAGTAGTCTACGAGGTCTATTCTAATCATCGTAACTTGAACTTCATGACATGATCGGGTCACGATGTTTAGGTTAGGTATTGTTTCATCATATCATTCTCAGAATGAGTTGACTCCATTTCCAACTGGCATAAATGCCACATTATCAAGAAACGTTGATCATCTGTTTACCAATGAACCAGTGACTAGAGTTTCACTAGGAACCCCTGGTTGTTTATATATCACACGTGTATTGATGTTTCATTTCAATATAGTTATAACATGATATAAAACTTAATCATAAACTTTATGAAATATGATAATAATCCTTATGATTATTTGTCTCTAGGGAATATTTCCAACAACACTGGCTGAAGAGGAATACGTTGAGGCATTGTACGCTCGAGTGAAAAGCCTGCAACTGACCCCCGGCAAGATAGTGCAATGAGTCGACATCCTTCGTGCTTTCCTCGAGTGATGCATCCAGCCTCTCCATGTCAGGAGTCACCCGATATGGAAGTACATTGGTCAGAATGTCCTGATCTGCCGTCATGAGGAGAACCTGTCTTCTACCGAGCTTGAAAAGAAAATCAAGAATTTGATGAAGCTCACCAATGACGAGGCCCTTCTGAAGCCTTCATAGTTGACTCCATTTGACTCCGACCAGAAGGTGCCCAAGGTGTGTTATATGTTTTATTTGTATTCCGTCCATCAATTGTAGCAACTTGCAATCTCTCGAGTATTGAGTTTTTGTTCAGAGTACATGATTATAAGGTAAAGCCGGTGTTGCCTCCTCTTCCCGAGAAGTTTGAAGTGGCAGAAGGCAACGAGTCGGATGGCTCCAATTCAATCGTTCCTCCCGCTGAGGCTGCCAAAGAGGATAGTGATGAGGGCACTGGAAAGCATAGCAGTACTTAAGATTCAGATGCTTCAACACCTGAAGACCCGAGGGAGGCTAATGTGTCGCCAGGAGGTTCACAACCATTCGTTGTGGTTCCTTTGCAAACTACGTCGCCAGTGCCAGCAACCAAGAAATCTAAGGCTGCCTAGGACCTTGATTCCATGAGCACGTGAGTATCTTTCCTTGATTTTGTACTTGTGATTGAAATTGTTGTCTTATTTGTGCTTGACCGTGGTATGCCTACAACATAGATTCGCCACTTGGTGCTAATGCTGGAGATGGAGTGGAGGAGGGAATCGTGGACTCGAAGGCCACGAGTTCTCAAGACAGTGGATAATCATGATGGCGATGGGTCCTCGAGCTCCTCCAAGCTTTGGAAGAGAAAGAGGGTGGTGATACCTTCGATCCGGATTACGGATGTAGTATAGCTTCTTTTTGCCTAGTAGACCTAGGTTATCGAATCCTCGGGAAGCAAATGCGCAGTGAAGTTAATTTAACAGACCTTCGTGAGTTTTCGAATTCCTTTTGTGTTTTTACCGCACTAGTAGCTTGCGTCTTTTTGTTGTTGTCGATGATGGAGAGAGAGGGCCTAGGGCGTTCGGTTTCACCTGTAGCTGTGCAAAACATCTGATGGGAATAAAAGATAGAAATAAAGTATGCATGTACTTGTTAGAGTAAGATAAATTATATGTGGGAAGTGCATCCATAATTGCTATTGCCTCCACAACCGCTTATAGCAATAACCTACTAGTCTCATCCATAGAAGAAAGAGAACTAATGATATGCATCGTGATGTCACCGTCAATCCCAAGAAAATCCCTCACATATAGCCGTACTACCCCTTCTGTCACTGGGGTTCCCAACCTGCAGATCAGTCATCACTCATACTCCCTATACCTGGCTCAACCCTCGGGGTCTTGGGTACCTGACAAGTCCTTGGATTGAGGCAAGAGAGGATACAATAATCATAATGTCATACAAACTAATACACGATCCCATCTATGATAAATCACATGCACAATTGCTATATGGCTAGGCCGAAGCCCTTAGCCCAAGGAGAATTACTCACACATAAAGATGAGATCAACAATAACAGACATTGTAATGAAAATCATAAGATTAATTACGAGAGCTGGAACAAAACGTACCCAACTAAATACCCATGCAAACAAAAATCTTACGACAATACAAAGACTCACTCCACCAATATAATATCTCAACATTTACTACTAACTAGCATAGGTTTCTCAAACTTCAAAAGTGGAGAGTCATAAGGCATACCTCTCAGGTTTGGTTCCACTTCTCTCTTCCTTTTTTAGTTGTTTCTTGGAAACTCAAAGTCGACCACTCTCATGCAAATATATGAAGACCTCGAGGCGGAAAGAAAAGCAAGAGGGAAAATAAGGAAAAATGGAGAAATCTTTTTGTGGTTTTTAAGAGAAGGATTAAATGAATAGAAAATTGGCGGCAAAGCTCCGCTAGAAAATTTCGAAAGCAAATAGAAAGAACTAAAGATAAAGGTTGGGAAAACCAACACACATGCTTATAAACTCAAATAAAAACACAACCTCGAAATAAATGAAAGCAAATAAACGCCAAATAAAGATACATGAGGAAACTTCCCCAAGCTTAGGCTTTTGCAAGCCCTTCAAATCATTGTGGTGGTGGGAAAAAGTCGTTGCTCTAGTTCGCGAATTGAGTTGAGAGGTTACTTGTTGATTCTCAGAGGTTCAAAGAGAGGTTGTTCATCCTCTCCACAGTCCCTCCAAGTACTTGGAAATCTTGGTATGTGGCGAACCGGGTTTGTGGCTGCTCCTCTTGATGAGGAACTTCTTGGTCCTCTTCTTGGTCCTCATCCTCTTCAGGAATCTCTTCCTCGGGTTGATGTTGCTCAACCTGCACATCATATAGCAAACTTCCTTCCTCGATAGAGAAAAGACCATTAGGCATAGGAGCAGGGTAGATACTCCTAGCTCCAGCAATATGCAGGTAATAAACACCACCTCTCCTAGTGAGCATTCCACAAGCTCTCAAGGTGGAGAAACCAACACGTGTCTCACCAAGTACCGGTTGCAACTCACCTAGGTCAAGGCCTAGAGCAATGTCAAGTACGGTGATGACGCCTCCTTCTGTGATTGGCCCTTGGCTTTGGGAGGCTTGGTTCTCCAGGTAGCGCACAAGGATGGCGCCCAAGTTGAGTGACAAGCTGCAGTTGATGTAAGCAGCCTTTGCAAGGACTAGGATGTCCTCCTCATTGAGTCTCGTGAACTCATTACGTGCCTGCAAAGTGTTAGCAATAACATAGAACAAATAGTGAATTGTAGGATGTTGAATATTCTTCCCCTTGTTCACTCTACTAGTGAAACTCATTCCATTATAGGATTGATCGGGGAAAGGACTTAAGCTAGTAAAGGATGTGCGTAAAGCATGAACATCATTGTTTGGCAAATTAATACATGTGCACCATTCATCTAATGTTAAAGTGTAGTTGTTGTTCATCAGACGAAAAGAAATAGTATCCTCTCCTTGCCATTGTTTAACGGTGCTTTGCAATGAGCTAAGAAATTCAATGATTAAGCGGCGATAAGTAGCTATATCATTGTACACAAAGTTTTGCAGGCTAGCTCTATTGCAAAGAAAATTAAAGTCATCAGAAATACTGAGTTGGTTCAATATAATGGGACAAGCCCACTTGGTGGCCTTCACTTCACGGTTCTTGATCATGTCGAAGCGATCACGATGGGCCTCATCCCTGAACTGTATCCCCATGCGTTCCTGAGTGGCAGCCCAAGAAGCGCTAGCGGTAGCTTGAGCATGAGTTCGGCTCCTTGTGTTCATCATCTAAAATATTGAAGAAAGGCAAAAAATAAAACTTTTTGATCCAACAATAGTAAGTGTATCATATTCCTCATCATACCACACTAAAGAATTCTCCTCAAAATAATAATCTAGGTAAGAAAATCATAGCAATTGGTTCATAATAGGTCTTACCCTAGATTTACAATGACAATAGATCGAAGATGAATTTGCAAAAATTAATTGGAGGATCGGAGGAGAAACATACCGTAGATCACTTGTGTGCGAGGAAATCGAATGAAATTGAGTAGAGGTGGAGATCCCTTGAGGTTTTGAGAGAGTTTGGAGGTAGAAGAAAGTAAAATGATTGAAGTTTTGGAGTTGGGAGTACCTTCCCGTGCGATTTTGTGGTCGGACGCAACTATACATGCGCAGCTATACGGTCCAAACAACGTGTTCCAGCCGTATAGTTGGCCTTTCGTCAAAAATTTAGGTTTTCCTCCTGATGGCGCAGCTATACGGACGCAACTATACGGGCAGAACAAAATGTTTCGGCCGTATAGTTGGTCGTTAAACTGTCTGTCCCTGCGAAAGAAAATTCGCAAAGGCAACGATATCTATACGACCGGAACTATACGGCCGAAATTTTTATTCCCGCTGTATAGTTGGTCGTTAAACTCTTAGTATATATGAAAAGAAATCGTACGGAGGCAACGGTATCTATACGACCGAAACTACGCGGTCGGAATTTTTATTCCCGCCGTATAGTTGGTCGTTAAACTCTCAGTACATATTGCAGAAAAAATTTCGATGGCAAAGTTAACTGTACGACCAGAACTATACGGCCAGAATTTTTATTCCCGCCCTATAGTTGGTCGTTAAACTCTCTGTGCGTGTCAAATTTTTTCTGTTTCTTCGTAAACTATTTCTTTTCCTGTAACTTAGTGATATACCTTGTTTTTAATAGAAAATTCACAGTAAATATTGACGACCAACAATAGCATAAATAAAGCAGAATTTCAAGTACTACCAAATTTCTTCTCCTCAAATGGAGTTTTCTAGCACTCTTTATTAAACAAAAACTTAAACAAAAACTAAAAACTTAACTTAAATCTTTATTTCACATGGGTTGCCTCCCATGGAGCGCTCTTTTATGGTCAATATCTTGACCTTGATGATACTCACTTGGGCCAGATGAGTGGAACACCCACTCCAAAGTAATTGGCCTTCAAAGTGATGGCCTCCTTCTCGTCATGTTTGACTTTCTTCTTCCTGGGGAAATGAATAATAAAAGGATCCCGCGAAGGCAATTGCAACTTCAAGTTCCCTTCATGCATATTAATTAAAGCCTTTATAGTTCTTAAGAAAGGACGACCTAGTATTATAGGAGCAACAGTATCTTCAGGCATGTCAACAATAACAAAATCAATTAGAGTAGGACAACCTTTGATGTAAACTAAAGTGTTCTCCTTAATCCCTACAACTTGTTGGTAGGTAGAATCTGCTAGATGCAATTTTAACTCAGTAATTTCAAAGGAGCAAAGATTTAACTTATTAAGAAAGACTCTTTGGAATTGTTGAGACGGTTGCACCTAGATCACAAAGTGCAGCTATCTCATTAGTTCTAATCTTTATCTTAATAGTAGGCTCAAATATGTCATCTAGTTTAACAGGTAACTTTTCAGCGATTTTCTTGTATTCTTCTTCAAGCTCGTGTACCTTAATTGCTACTTGATCAACAAAGTGTTGATACATGCCTTCATCATTACCTTCACTTACCGGAATTTTGACGTTGATCCTTTTTACGAGATCTTCGATGGTGTAGCTGGGTGAAGGGGCATTACTATAATCAAGCTCTTCAGGCTCCTCCCTTTGGATCCTCATCATTTTGAGTTCTTCAATAGGATTGGGCTCAGCTTTACCAGCAAATTTAGCTAGAATGAGAGTTTGACTCTCGGTTATCTTACCTAGCTGTGCCTCAACGATCCTTGTTCTTTCTTGAAGGACCTGCAAATCATTTCTCAAACTAACAGCTTGGTTAGATAATTTACCAAGCATAGCATCATAGTTCTCCGTAATTTTAACTAAAATATTATTTTGTTCATTTTGTGAGTCTATGAAAGACTTAAGTGTTTCTTGGAGACTACCATTACTATTTCCCATATTATTATTAGAATTACCTGCAGGACTAGCATAATGTTTCTGAAAGTTAGGATTGTAATCATTACGAGCTAGGAAGTCTATTTCTTCAATATTTGTTTCATGGTGGATCTTACCTAGGTTTCTTTACCGTTAACGGCTAGTATGATCTCATACAACTTAGCATTGAGATCTTTGTTCTCTTGTGGTGAGACGGAGTTCACCTTCTTCGTGTTTGATCTTTCCACATGCCATTGGGCATGGTTGTCTTAGATATTGTCTAGCAGCTGCTTTGCTTCAGTAATATGTTTACCCATAAACGTTCCTCCAACTGTAGTATAAAGCATAGACTTAGATACAGGATTAAGAGCATTGTAAAATAAATGAAGGATTAACCAATCTTCCATCCCATGACTAGGATAGTTTCTTAGGCATTCTTTCATCCTCTCCCATGCAAGCGCTAGTGGCTCGCGCTCTTTCTGTCTAAAGCCAGTAATATTAGATCGAAGTTGCATAGTCTTTGCAGGTGGGAAAAATTTAGTCATAAATAAAGAAGTACATCCCACCCATGATGTAATAGTATTTTTAGGCAAAGATAGCAACCATTGTTTAGCTCTCTCTCTTAGAGAGAAAGGAAATAGATGTAATTCGACCGCATCAGGGTCAACGTATTTTATACGCATCATATCACATATTTTAGTGAAAGTATTTAAGTGCATACCTACGTCTTCAACAACAGAGCCTCCAAATTGATTCTGTTGAACCAAACTTAAGTAATGGGGCTTAATTTCATAGTCATCATCAGCAATTGCTAGCTGAGTAATAGGAGTACACAAATAATCATTATTGGGAGTAGAAAACTCCCCAAGCTTCTTTTCAGCCATTTTTCCTATGTTTTTGGGTTTTCTTAGATTAAAAATTATAACGGTAAAAGCAAGAATTTAAAGACTAACTATTTTTTTCTTTATGAAATAAAGACTAAATAGCAAACTAACAAAATTAAAAACAAGAACTAAAACTAGCAAGATTCCTAATAACCTCACCAGGGTAGCTATTGCTTCCCCGACAACGGCGCCAGAAAAAGGGTTGATACCTTCGATCCGGATTATGGATGTAATATAGTTTGTTTTCCCTAGTAGACCTAGGTTATAGAATCCTAGGGAAGGGAATGCATAGTGAAGTTACTTTAACAGACCTTCGGGAGTTTCAGAATTCCTTTTGTGTTTTTACCGGATCAGTAGCTTGCGTCTTTTTGTTTTTGTCGATGATGGAGAGAGAGGGCCTAGGGCGTTCGGTTTCACCTGTAGCTGTGCAAAACATCTGATGGGAATAAAAAATAGAAGTATGCGCGCACTTGTTAGAGCAAGATAAATTGTATGTGGGCAGTGCATCCATAACTGCTATTGCCTCCACAACCTCTTATAGCAATAACCTACTAGTCTCATCCATAGAAGAAAGGGAACTAATGATATGCAACGTGATGTCACCGTTAATCCCAAGAAAATCCCCCACATACAGCTGTACTACCCCTTCTGTCACTGGGGTTCCCATCCTGCAGATCAATCATCACTCATAATCCCTATACCTGGCTCAACCCTCGGGGTTTTGGGTACCTGACAAGTCCTTAGGTTGAGGCAAGAGAGGATATAATAATCTTCATGTCATACAAACTAATACACGATCCCATCTATGATAAATAATATGCACAATTGCTACATGGCTAGGCCGAAGCCCTTAGCCCAAGGAGAATTACTCACACATAGAGATGATATCAGCAATCACAAACATTGTAATGAAAATCATAAGATTGATAGCAATTGTCTTACAATGTCGCCGATCGGAGAAGAGATCTACTATTACAAGTGGTGGTATATGGCTATGGAGATGGAGAAGGGTTTTGAGATCTGGAGGCGAAGAGATGGTGGAGGAGTTGGAGGACGCCTGTTTCTCGTTGCCCGAGGCTTCTTTCTGTAGGGGCCCCTTCATGAAAAGTTGTTCTGTTTGACCTAACGGTGGCAGTGCCAACTATATGACTGGAGCTATACAGTCAATTTTTTTGCTCTGGCCATATAGTTGGTCGTTATGGCGTCTGCCTCCGAAGTAAGGCTCCTGATTTCTTCTAGTAGTTGGAAATCTCATATCTTTGATTTTAATGTAGTGATTCCCTCCTTTAAATGACATTATCTGCGCAGGAAAAATAAAAAAGAAAGGATTGCATGCCCCTATGAATATTAGCATTAGTGGCAGGGTTTAGAGAGATATTTCATCAAGAATATGACTAATATCCACTTTAAATGTGGACGTTAGATGTCTATATTCCAGAGCCATCAGGTGGCCACGCGAACTGCCCCCGGGGTCCCTCGACATCCGCCGGTGACCATGTAAGTGTATTGCCCTGTTGTCGAGTTAAATTTTGTGTAGCCTCACTCGCGAAGCCCCCAACTCTTCATGTTCTGACTCGGGTGCCTTTTAGCCTTTTCTGTGTAACATGGTGGAGGTGGACCAAAGTTATGTCCAGATGGAGAAGGAGCAGGACCATATGAAGTGTAAATGGTGTTGATTTTTGTTCCAATGTGACATTAGCCCTTTTCTTCTAACATATTATGCTGGGGCAGTTGATAGAGATGAAGCCTTGTGCCATGTAGAGGAGTTCGAGAAGAGCCTTGGATGCATGAATAACAAGGATACACGCGTTCGAGAGGTGTCGTGGTGTGGAACATGGCAGTGCCATCGGGGATGGCATGAGAGGGGACAATCAGGATGCTATCGGTGGCTAGTCGCAACGGGTTGGGCACAGATACTGCAGACACAGTGATGTACCCAGGTTCGGAACCCTCTTGTCGAGGTACACTCCTACTCCTACAAGGATCTACTATATGGGGAGCGAATACTCAGTACAAGTGCTCCTTGAGTTGTTTCCTTAGCTACTGTTGAGAGCTAGAGGAAGATGAACTAATAGACTTGGTGATTCTGGCTAACTTGTAACTCGTAATGCCCTACCTAGAACCCTAGCACTACCCCTCCTTATATACTAGTAGAAGGGTAGGTTACAATGTGGGTTCTAGGGTTTAATGTTTTGGGCTTTGGGTTTACAAAGTGGGCCGGCTGACCGGGTCCAGCCGGTGGTCCAGGACCCAGTCAAGCTCTAGTACAGGCGGGGGACAGTGCCACAGCGTCTCAGCATCTCCGCTTTGGGTGTCACCCAACGCTTTAACCATTAGCTTGGTGCTTTACTCGTTAGCCGGAGCTTTATCCGTCAACCGGAGCTTTACTCGTCACCTCCCAGCCTTAGCGCTTTGGCTCCCTCGTCTGGTAGTGCCGGTGGGGCAGAGTGCCAACCTGTCCGGTCAAGGGTGCGCTTAGCAAGGAGCGTCACCCCCTCCAGTACTTTTGGCCAATGGATCCGAGGCGACCGAGTAGAGGTGGCCGCCTAACCGGCTATCCTGGCCCCTGGCTAGACAGGCCAGCCGGGGAATCTTGATGCAGACCAGGTGAAGCATATCATCCGGCTGAGGTTCTTCGTCTTGTGGCCATCCGGCCAGCTTTCGCTGGAGCCGGCCAGTTAACGCTGGCTTGGCCTACCCGGGGGTCATCCCCCTGACACTAGTCCCCGAGCGTGTTGGGGCTTGGCCTTGCGGAAAAGCTCATGCGTGCTCATTGGTTGCTCTTGAAATGATTGCTGGTGAAGATTGTATCACGAATTTTTCTTTTAGTACTTGTTGTTATCTGACTCGAGATGCCCGCTTTCCCGGCTGGAGTTTACCGGCTATGGGTCCGGTGTCCCACCCACAGGGTGTGAGCGGTGATTGCGTCTCCCGGCTGCCGCGTCCGGCTAGGGAGGCGAATCGGCCAGTTGATGACGTCAATGCTGTCGTTAGGCATGCCTGCCTCCTCTGTCGCGTGTCGTGTCAGTTTGACCTCTTGGCCTGCCACCGTAGTTTTGGTAACCGCGCCCACGCCTTCATCATAGCGGTTTCTCGGAGATCATGCGTCTGCTTGGCCTTCGCGGTAACGCCCGTGGGATCCTTTGTGGCATTTCCTTCGGCGCAAACTATCCGGCACTGAAGCGTCGTGGGGGTAGTGGAGTAGTTCTTGTGCCACGTGGCATTGGGAAGTGCAGGAGGCGCAGTTTCCCTGCCTTGATAAATAGGGGCGCCGGGGGAGGGCTTCTCCCATACTTCGCCTTCTTCTTGTGCACATTGCCCTTTGCGCTTCTACCTCCTCGCTGCCACCTTGTGCCACCACCCTCCTTGAACACCAGCGGCACCGTTCCTTCATCACAACAATGGGACCCCGCTTCTCCAACACGGCCACTACGCATGTCGAGATGCTTCCTGATCAGACTGGAGGGGGGGGGGGGGTGGTGCGGGTCATATGTCACCGACGACCTGGTGCATAAGTACCGGCGAGGGAAGCTCATTCCGTCGGAGCGCTTGGTGAAGCATCGCCTGGCGCCAGAGGAGGAGCGGGTCCCCAACCCTCTGCCTGGGGAGGCCATCGGCTTCCTCGCCCATTTTGACCATGGGCTCGGCCTGCCTCTGAGCAGGTTCATCTTAGAGTTGATGGTCTCCTTCGACCTCCAACTCCACCACCTCGGCGCCAACGCTGTCGCATAATGTGGCCAGCTGCGAGGCCTACCTGGGGGTTCACCGGATGCGACGAACTTCTTGAAGTTCTTCTACTTCAAGGTCCAGGTGGTGGGGAAGGGCGACCCCCTCACGGAGACCGGCTGCTGCACCGTCTATCCCCAGGCGATGTCGCTGATGCCACGGCTGTACATCCCTGACACCGTCAAGCTATGTCAGCGCTCGTATTTCTATGTGTGCAAGCACACCAACGTCGACTGGACCAAGGCGCCGGTGTTCGCCAATGTCCCCTCCTGCCGAAAGGCTTGAACCATCCGAAACTTGGGCGCCCAGGGAGACATGGAGCAGATGGCCGCCCGGGTGACAGTGCTGGTGGAGAAGGAGCGGCTCATCGCCCGAGACATCCTGCTATCCTAGATGACGAGTTGTGTGCTTCCGCTACAGCAGCAGTCGTACAAGATCCGCCACTTGTCCGGGCCGCTGGATCCCACCCGGGTGTCCCAGCTGGAGGTGCTGTTCATGGCCCTTCGAGAATGGCTCGCCACCATCTTGAAGGAGACACTGGCAGAGAACTGGGTCTTCTCCTGGTTGCCGTATCACCGCAGTCGGCTACCCCCGAAGGTCAGGCTCTCTTCCTTTTCTCCGGATAGACTTTTCCTAAAGAATTCTTCTCCTTGTCTCTTATGTTCCTTGTTGAGTAGCTTTTTACGGTGCATCTAGCGGAAGACGACATGGGGAAGGATGATATTCTTGAGTTCACCACCGACCGCAAGCCGCCAAGGTTCCCGTCGATGGAGCCAGAGCGGTTCCCCACCCGGGCCGATGAGGGCTGCGAGTTTCCACCCGGTGAGCTGCTTTTCTTGCCCGGATTTTTCTTGTTCTTCTTTTGTCATGCGCTTGACGTCGTTCCCCTGTCTTGGCATAGCCGCCCACGGCAAGGACGCGGACCTGGCTGAGGCCACCGCATTGAAGGCTCGCGGGAAGCGGGCTGCCCTGACCAGCACCGCTCCGACCGGGGGAGGGGCGAAGAGGAGCCGCCGCCCAAGGGCTGCAGCCGTCGTGCCGAGCGTTGCCGGGGATGTGCCCTTGTCGCCCTTGTTAGGCATGTTAGTTTATCTTTGCCTTTACTTATTATGCTTTGCTTTCCCTTCTCTCAGTGACGCGATGTATTTGATTGGCTCTGTAGCCATCACCACCGCATCCGACCCTGCTCCGGCTGGAGCCGAGGGGCCGACTGCTACCTCTGCTGCAAAGGCAGCCGAGGTTGATGCCTCTTGTCGTCGGATTGATGACAAGTACGCCATGAGGGGGTCCTCGAGGCATGCGAAAGAGAGGGGTGTGAGACGTACGGTATTCCGAGACGGTGAGCACACAAGTTTACCTAGGTTCAAATCTGTCGGCTTTGGACGGATCCTACTCTTGCTAGAAATCTAGTAATACGGTAGAGCCGAAATATGGGTTACAGGGGTTTCGCCTGCGCGAGTTGATATTGTAGACTATTGTCAGGTGCCCTAAAGTCTCTCCATAGGACGACTTATATAAATATCCGGCCTAGGGTTTACAAGAGAGACCTATCCGGCTACGACTAAGAGTCGGTTATAGAGTACATCTTGAACTACACGTAACACTATAGGCCTATGTCAGTAAGTCTTCTGGGCCTTCCCATAGCTAGACTGGACTCCGTCTCTTCTCCCTGACTGGGCCGCTGATGGCTCTGAAATATAGCCATCTAACGTCCACATTTAAACTGGATATTAGTCATATTTTTGATGAAATATCTCTCTAAACCCTGCCACTAATGCTAATATTCAGAGGGGTATGCAATCCTTTGTTCGTGTATTTTTCCTGCGTAGATAATGTCGTTTAAAGGAGGGAATCACTACATTAAAGTCAAAGATATGATATTTCCTTTGACCAGAAGAAACCAGGAGCCGTCCAGCAAAGGCAGACGCCGTAACGACCAACTATACGGTCGGAGCAAAAATTCGAACCGTATAGCTCTGGTCGTATAGTTGGCGCCACCACCGTTAGGTCAAACAGAACAACTTTCATGAAGGGACCCCTATATAAAGAAGCCTCAGGCAACAAGAAAACATCTCTCGCTCTGCCCCAAAGAAGCCAGACTCCGCCAAAAATCCGCCTCAGATCTCCGAACCCTTCTCCATCTCCATAGCCATACTTCACCACTTGTAATAGTAGATCTCTTCTCCGGTTGGCGACATTGTAAGACTAGTAATACAGTAACGAGAGGGGATTTTCGTGAACTTACCCTTGAAGACCGAAAAACGTTATCAATGCTCAGGAGAGCGTGGTTGATGTAGACGAGCCGAAGCGGACCTCAAGGTCGTGATGAAGTCCTTGTGCTCCTGTGGCTCCAAGGACTTGAGTGCCTCAAGTGTGACACCTCGCGGGGAGTTACACACGTCTGGTGCCTGACGATGACTCCCGCTTCCCCAATCCAGCAGCAGTTGCGGAAGTAGAGCTCCTAGATCCGAATCCCGCAGCGCGATGGCGCTCCGTGGTGAAGATGTCTCTCGTTCGCGCAGTCCGAACTTGGGCCCACGGTCACGAGAGAGAGAGAGAGAGAGAGAGAGAGAGAGAGAGAAAATCAATTGGAGGTCTTCCCAAAACTGAGAAGACCTTTATTGAATTTGTGTGTATTTATCTGGCCAAATACCCCCACTATATATAGGGGAAAAGGAGGTACTACCTCCCTCAAAGTCCCGGGGTGGGACTAAAGGAGAGGAGGGGGAGGGGTGGCACCGCCGGCCACCCCCAAGGGGGGGTTGGCCCACTAGGGTGCCGGCTACCCCCTTTGGCCATTCTCCCTCTCTCCTTTCCCTAATGGGCCCTCTCCCCTTCGAGAATTGGCCCATTAAGCCTTTGACCTTTTAAATTGATTTTCTCTTTATTAAATAATTATGAATAAATGATTAAATCAACATTTAACATTCATTCACATATTATTCAATCTCCGTGGCTATGGAACACCTTCCACCTCCACTCCGGACATCCTCCGGACTTACCAAAACCCTTCTGGTTTTCTCTCTACTATTCTTCGGCGATTCTTCTGATCCTATAAACACTCTCTAAGCATCATCAAGCCCTTAAGCGTGATACCCCACGGTTTGGGAACACTCCATACATGGTCGGGACACTCCCGCACCAATGATCGACAGAGGGACCTGGATGGCCATGTGACCCCTGTGCGTTCCACGAAGATCTTTCGTCGTTTGAACCGGGACAGTCGTGTCTTATTCCCTTTGTCTCTCGATACTTGCATTGCCCGAGATCTGATGAATGACATCACCATGTCGTGTTCAATCTCGTTACCGAACAATGCTACTTAACTCGTTTCGAGAAGTGATATCCCTGTGATCAAATCACACGCTACGCAGCTATTGGATATAACTTCTCCGACTGGTCCCTTGAGTATCTTTCTGTCACATGGACAAACAAATCCCGCTCTTGACATATATTGCCTCAATGGTTTCCTCTGAATACCTGAACACACCTTTATAACCACCGTATTATCAAGTGGCGCTTGATGATATCAAAGCACTCTCGGGAGACAGTGATTGACATAGCCTCACAGTCCAAGGAATAGTCTACGAGGATCCATTTCTAATCATCATAACTTGAACATCGTGACATGATCGGGTCATGATGTTTAGGTTGGATATTGGTTCATGATACATTGCAAATGTATCTATAATTTTTGATGTTCCATGCTTGGTTTTATCCACTTTCTTGTGTTTTGTCCACACTTTGGAGTACTTTTCATATGATTTCTTGGACTAACCTATTAACAAGATCCATAGTGCCAGTTGCCTGTTTTCTGTTGTTTTTGGTTCCAGGAAAGTCAGAAAATGAATATTCTCGGAATTGGACGGGACAAAAGCAAAAGTGCCTATTTTTTCGGAAGACTCACGGAGCCAGAATATGAGATGGAGGAGGGCCAAGGGCTGGCCACACCCCCTAGGCGCGGGCTAGGCCTGGCCGCGCCATGGCATGGTGTGAGCCCCCCAGGCTGCCCCTCGGTCTCCCTCTTCGCCTATAAGAAGCCTCTTGACCTAAAAACTCCGGGGGGTTCGACGTTTTTCCAGAAGGAGTTCCGCTCCGCCACCACAACCAGATTTCACGAAACAGCACCAGAAACTCCGTTCTCGCACCCTGCCGGGACGGGGAATTGGAGGAGATCATCGCCATCATCATCACCATCGCTTCTCCATCGACCATCCATGTTTCCCCCATATATGAGTGAGTAATCCCCCGCTGTAGGCTATGGGGATGGTAGGGATTGGATGAGATCGTTCATGTAATGGCATCAGATTGTTAGGGCATGGTGCCTAGTATCTTTTATTAGTGCTTTATGACTTTGTTGCGACTTGTTGTGCTTAATGCTTGTCACTAGGGCCCGAGTGCCAAGATTTCAGATCTGAACATGTTATTGATTCATTATGATAGTATTGTTTTTGGTCTTATCTACAAGTTGTATACATACGTTGTTGTCCGGAACCAATGGCCCCGAAGTGACAGAAATCGGGATAACCGGAGGGAATGGCTTTGATGTGAGGATCACATGTGTTCACGGAGTGTTAATGCTTTGCTCCGGTGCTCTATTAAAAGGAGCACCTTAATTGCTAGTAGTTCCCTTGAGGCCCCACTGCAAACGGGCTGGCAGGACAAAAGACGTTGTGCAAGTTCTCATTGTGAGCACGTATGACTATATATGGAACACATGCCTAGGATTATCTAGTACTTGGATGCTTTATCTTATTTACCTGCAATTGCCCTATGTTCTGATTGCTATGTGAATTGTCTTGTCCATGCAACGCCCGTCCATCCATCCCTATGCCTACCGCACTCGAATCCTACTGTTTACTGCTATTGTTACTACTGTCTTTACTTTACTGCTGCTACTTTGCTATTCCTACTATAAAACTGTTGCTACTGATAAACTGTTGTGAGCAAGATTGTTTCCAGGTGCAGCTGAATTGACAACTCAGTTGTTAAGGCTTATAGATATTCTTTGGCTCCCCTTGTGTCGAGTCAATAAATTGGGTTTCACTTCCCTCGAAAATACCGCGATACACCCTCTATACTTGTGGGTCATCAAGACTATTTTCTGGCGCCGTTGCCGGGGAGCATAGCTTTATTTATCAAGTTTACTTGGATTCTCTATTGTTCGCTGCTATCCATCCATCATGAGTAAGTCTCGTGATGGCAAGTTTCCTATTTTACCATCCACTACAAGAAGAGGTACGGTTTTGAACACCTCTGCTGCTCTTGATTCACCGTCTGTTATAAGTAAGCTCGTTACACCACCACATACACATGCTACACACACTGCTACTACTGCTGAATCTGAAACTTCTGATGCTTATGATGCTGCTTCTACTGTGCTTGATAAGAGTGGTTCATTAGGTCCTTTCCTAGATGCTATGATTGCTAGAACTATAGCTGGAAATACCGAAACTCCTAATGAAGACACTACCACACCTGTTAGTTCACCTGAGTCTAGTGAAAGTTATGATATTGAAGATGGTTATGTTGAGATGACCGATGAATTTATTAAAGAATGTAAGAACACCCATGATAGGAGCGCTACTAAGAGTCTCGTTGAGAGGCGTACTATTAGACCCAAATTGTCTCCTATTGCTAAGTTTGCTGCTTCTCCCATAAACATTATAGATGAAGATTATGATTTATCTCTCGATCTATCTTACATATCTATTGTCGAGAAAGAACCTTTTTGTGGGACTAAGAATGAAAGTCCGGTAGCACATATGAATGAAATTTCTACCATGAGTGGCTTGTTTTCTGATGATATTATGATGCGTACTTACTTTGTTGCCAAGATCTTCCCCTTTTCACTGAAAGGAGAAGCTAAAACTTGGTTTAGTAATTTACCTCCTGGATCTATTGATAGCCCTGAGTGCTTGATTAATACTTTCCTGCAGAAATATTTTCCTCCTAGTGCTAGACATGCTATTTTGCAGGAACTTTTTGATTTTAAACAGGGAGAAAAAAGGTATTGCCTGAATCTTGGGCAAGGTTTTGTGCTTTGATTCATGCATAGGCTGGAAGTCCACTACCTAAGAATGAGCTTCTTGATATTGAAGGAAATATGCCCTGAGAGGCAATAATAAAGTTGTTATTATGTATTCCTTATATATGATAGATGTTTATTTTACATGCTAGAATTGTATTGATCGGAAACATCAATACATGTGTGTTTAATAAACAAAAAGGGTTCCTAGTTATGCCTCTCTTATAGACTAGCTTGTTGATTAACAAGATGATCAAGGTTTCCTGATCATGGACATTGGATGTTGTTAATAACAAGGTCACACCATTGGTGGAATGATGTGATGAACATTCATCCGAAGTATAGCATTACGATCAAGTCATTATGTTTATATTGCTATAACATCATACGAAGTAATCTTTATCCTTAGGCCATGAGATCATGTTAATTGCTAACACCGGAAGAGTATCTTGATAATATCAAACATCACACCGTAACAGGGTGATTATAAAGATGGGTTCAGTACTACGAAGGTGTTATGTTGAGGCTCATGGATCAAGAGTGGAATTTGTCAATCCCGATGACGGATAGATATACTCTGGGCCCTCTCGGTGATATCACATTGAGATAGCTTGCAAGCAAGTGATGTGATCACTAGAATGTTATATCACGGGAACGAGAAAAGAGTGCATGTCGGTAACGAGATCAAACTAGGTATGGAGATACCGATGATCGAATCTCGGACATGTAATATATCAAGGATTTAGTTACAAGCGTTAAAGGTTCTCACGATCATAGAAGTCATCGTTGAATGTGTAGGAGTCAGTACGGATCTCCAGGTTCCGCTGCTGATTATTGATCGGAGAAGGGTCTCGATCATGTCTGCATTATTCGCGAACTATAGGGTGGCACACTTAAGAGTTACCGGACACAATTTTGGAGCACATATGTTTCGGACGAAAGAATTACAAAGCGCAGGAATTGTTTCAATAGAAACCGAAAATTGTTTCGGGTGAAATTGCAGAAAGTGGTTCTGCATGTGATATTGAAATATTGCAAGGGGCTATATGTCAATGTTTGTTAATTAAAGTAATTAACAAAATTCTGAATAAATTTAATAAAAAGAGTTTTATTAAATGACAGAGCATTAAACTTGGAGAATTTTAATGCATTTAAAGTGGAGACTTTAAAAGGGAATGTGAAGAGGCATTTTAATGTGGAGGGGTTACCACCACATGAATGGGGGAGGTGAGGGGTCACCCCCCATGCGCCGGCCATGGAGAGAGGGGGCACCCCCCTCCTCCTATAAAAGGCCACCCATTCCCTCCTTCATCCACACACCTCCTTGTGAAGGATCTCTCTCCCCCTCTAGAATTATTCCCCCATGGTCTCGGATTAGCGAGATACATTTTCCCGGTGGCATTTCGTCTGGAAGGAGTTGCTGCTTCCGCTGGATCGCTGGAGCGAGGAGGTGGAGGTTGTCCGGTGGCTTGAATGTGTGTGCGAGTGCGGATGCGCTGCTGAGTTGCGGCACTCGGACTTCCTCACGATCTTGAGATCCGCAAGTGTACGACTACATCAACCACGAGTTCCTACTCGTTAACAAAACTCGTTGTCTTCGAGGGTAAGTTCTCGTTGGATGTATGTCCACCCGTTGCTTTGTACCTAGTAGATAGATCTTGGCATGTAGTTCACACCGTAGGAATTTTTTGTTTTCTATGCTGCGGACCCAACAGTGGTATCAAAGCCTGATCTATGCGTAGGTGCTTTGCACGGGTAGAACACATATGTTTATATGTGGGTGATGATGATCATGTTATTGCATCTTCTATGTATTTTGGATATTGGTGGCATAGTGGGATGAAGTGGCCCGGACCAACCTTACATGTCATCGTACATGAGACCGGTTCCACGACTGACATGCAACTTGTTTTGCATAAGTGGCTGGCGGGTGTCTGTCTCTCCTACTATAGTCAATATCTGATTTACAACGAGTTTCTAATAACTTAGTTATCCTCGTTGTGGTTCATGTTCGTAGGTGAGAACGGTTCTATCTCCGAAAGCCCTAAGCCACATAAAACTTGCAATTGATAAATTAGAGGCGTCTAGTTTAGATCGTTGCTGGGCTAGTATATTGATATGGTATTGTTGTAAGTAGATGTATGATAGATACTCTTAAAACACACTCAATGTGTAAGTTCCATAGACCTTGGCCTTACACACAAAGGAATGATAGAGATCATACCACGATGCAAGTGATAGAGATCAAATGCATGGACCATATCATCTCACTTTACACATTAGATGTTAGCATCTTATACTGCTAGTTTGGCGCTTTTGGTAGCATTGTAAGATGATCCCTCATTTAGATATCAAGATAAAATGTGTTCTTCCTTAAGTATGCACCATTCTGTGGATCGTGTTTTGAGACATCACGTGATGATCGGGTGTACTCGAATCTACGCTTTCATAGGAATGGGTGTAAGACAGTTTTACACATGCGAATACTAAGGTTCTTACTTGGCGAGCCTAGCATGTACAGACATGGCCTCGGAACACGAACCAAAAGGTTAAGCATGAGTCATATAATTGATATGATGCCCGTATAGATGCTCGCCACATGCGTTGGATGAATCATGCGTTGTTTTAGCATATTAAAGCATAGTATAGTGGTATTCTCCTTTGATGCTTTATTTGGGTTGACTTGGCACATGCTCACACCATGTTATGACTATCCCAAGTCACCATAAGCCTTTATGATCCTTTAGTTTTCAACTTGTAGTATCACTTTATGCTTTGATAAATGATGTTTTGTCGCTCTGCATGATTATGGCCATTATTGCTCTCTTAGTTTGTCGCTCCCAGTCTTTTGCTAGCCTCCACAACCAAGTATGAGTTCCACTCATGCATCCAACTCCCTAAACCAAGTTATTCCAAAGAGTCCACCATACCTACCTACTAGCTTATGCTATTCCAAGTATATTCATGCTTTTGTTTACCTTCCAAATTAAACTTGTTATGAGAAAACTAGTGATTAAAGCTCTCACGAACTTGATGGCACACATTAATTTTCTTGCCCCTAATTAACTTGAACCATTGGGTCCTTATTTGTTGCGTATATGATTGCGCTTTATAAGTTGAAATTAGCAGAACCATGTATCATGGGGAACGCTTTCAACATTGCACTTGTACTTTGTACCCCGTTGATATCATGTTCTTTTTCTTATGGATCTCGACGGTGTGAAATAAAAGTGGAACTTGTAAGATCATGGAGTTTGTATGTGTGTTAGAGAAATGCCTGGGCAGCTAGCCTAAGCCATGCCTAATCATGGTGAAAACTTGCAGCATAACCATAATGAGCACTCTATGAAGCATCCTCAATAAAAACCTATGCAAATAGCAAATAAAAAGATCGCTGAGATGCTCATTGTCTGCTTGCCTTGTCATTTTGATTATGGGATAGCTCCTGTATCATGTGCAAGGGGTACCCCGTTGGCGGTTCTTTATGACACACATGTGCTTACAATGACAAGAGCTTACTTGTGACTAAAGTTGAGTAGCATGAGGTTCGGTCTTCGTAAGTAAGGGGCATGAGATTTCGGTTTATAACTTGTCAAGCATATCCTCTTAGTTGTGTCACTTTAACCTTAATCACCTTCAAGATGCTTATGATAGGGGCAATGAGAGCTGAAAGCTATAAGTACCATAATTTTTGGAAGCTCTTTATGAGACTTGAATCCCTACTTCCTTTTATGAAGGCCTTTCTTCCACCATTACATTGAGTCTCCACCTTCTATCTTTATGCACCTACTTTGAGAGCATAGTGGCCATTCTTAGTTCTATGTGCATTGTCCCAAAACTTGTTGATTGATGCTTACCTTGATATTGCATGTATTAAACTATTTGTATCTAGTCACTCTTGTAAACTTTGAAGGTGTCCTATGCATTTATGTTTGCTACTCTGTGAGGGACAAGCTGAATGCCACTATGCTATGTTTTCTTTATGTGAAACAAACAAACGTCTTGCAAAGCATTGTTATTCATGAATCTTTTGTTTTGTGCCTTTTCATGTTGCATCATAGTTTGTTTGTCTTATTGCTAGAACTTTTTCTTTCATGTTATGATTGAAGTACTATGATCCCAGCTTTGAATGTTTACAAATGCTTTGATCAAGTTTATGATGGTGCATGTCAACTCAAAAATTATTCTTTCTTTTTATCACTTACCTACTCGAGGACGAGCAGGAGTTAAGCTTGGGGATGTTGATACATTGCAAATGTATCAATAATTTTTGATGTTCCATGCTTGGTTTTATCCACTTTCTTGTGTTTTGTCCACACTTTGGAGTACTTTTCATATGATTTCTTGGACAAACCTATTAACAAGAGCCATAGTGTCAACTGCCTGTTTTCTGCTGTTTTTGGTTCCAAGAAAGTCAGAAAATGAATATTCTCGGAATTGGACGGGACAAAGCCAAAGTGCCTATTTTTCCGGAAGACTCACGGAGCCAGAATATGAGACGGAGGAGGGCCAGGGGCTGGCCACACCCCCAGGCGCGGGCTAGGCCTAGCCGCGCTAGGGCATGGTGTGAGCCCCCCAGGCTGCCCCTCGGTCTCCCTCTTTGCCTATAAGAAGCCTTCTGACCTAAAAACTCCGGGGGGTTCGAAGTTTTTCCAGAAGGAGTTCCACTCCGCCGCCACCACCAGATTTCACGAAACAGCACCAGAAACTCCGTTCTGGCACCCTGCCGGGACGGGGAATTGGAGGAGATCATCGCCATCATCATCACCATCGCTTCTCCATCGACCATCCATGTTTCCCCCATATATGAGTGAGTAATTCCCCACTGTAGGCTATGGGGATGGTAGGGATTGGATGAGATCGTTCATGTAATGGCATCAGATTGTTAGGGCATGGTGCCTAGTATCTTTTATTAGTGCTTTATGACTTTGTTGCGACTTTTTGTGCTTAATGCTTGTCACTAGGGCCCGAGTGCCATGATTTCAGATCTGAATATGTTATTCATTCATTATGATACTATTGTTTTTGGTCTTATCTACAAGTTGTATACACACGTTGTTGTCCGGAACCAATGGCCCCGAAGTGACAGAAATCGGGATAACCGGAGGGAATGGCTTTGATGTGAGGATCACATGTGTTCACGGAGTGTTAATGCTGTGCTCCGGTGCTCTATTAAAAGGAGCACCTTAATTGCTAGTAGTTCCCTTGAGGCCCCGCTACAAACGGGCCGGTAGGACAAAAGATGTTGTGCAAGTTCTCATTGTGAGCACGTATGACTATATATGGAACACATGCCTAGGATTATCTAGTACTTGGATGCTTTATCTTATTTATCTGTAATTGCCCTATGTTCTGATTGCTATGTGAATTGTCTTGTCCATGCAATGCCCGTCCATCCATCCCTATGCCTACCGCATTCGAATCCTACTGTTTACTGCTATTGTTACTACTGTCTTTACTTTACTGCTGCTACTTTGCTATTCCTACTATAAAACTATTGCTACTGATAAACTGCTATGAGCAAGATTGTTTCTAGGTGCAGCTGAATTGACAACTCAGTTGTTAAGGCTTATAGATATTCTTTGGCTCCCCTTGTGTCGAATCAATAAATTGGGTTTCACTTCCCTCGAAAATACTGCGATACACCCCCTATACTTGTGGGTCATCAGTTCATCATTTCATTCTCAGAATGAGATGACTTCATTTCCAACTGGCATAAATGCTACATGATCAAGAAACATGATCATCTGTTGACCAATGAACTAGTGACTAGAGTTTCACTGGGAACCTCTGGTTGTTTATATATCACACGTGTATTGATGTTTCCACTCAATACAGTTATAGCATGATATAAAACTTAATCATAAACTATATGAAATATGATAATAGTCCTTATTACAATTTGTCTCTAGGGCATATTTCCAACAAAATTATGATTATGAATGCATTAAATCTTTTATGGGAACTGATGACTTTCATAATATTAGTAATACTTATGGTCTTGATTCTCAAAGTATTGCAAATTATTTTAAGGCTTTTGCTTCTTATATTGAAATTCCTAAAAAGAAATGGAATAAGTATCATGAGCCATATAAAGATATTGTTAATTGTGTTCCTGCAAGAGATACTGAAGTTTATACTGCTAATCATATTTTGCATGAACCTTACACTGAGAAAATGCCTTTCCCAGTTAAGATAAAGGAACATTCTATGATAGCTAGTGTGGTTAATGAAAGTACAAATAAAGTTGTAGAACCTAATGAACAAATAGCTGTTGAACCTGTAATAGCAAATGTGAAAGACTTTGTCACTAAATATGTAGAAGATGGGCACACTATCCTCTGTAAGGACACTTCTAATATTGTTTCACAAAGTAGTGTTAAGAGAGCTAGTGTCCTTGTGTTTTCTGTTAGAATAAGTGATCATTGCTACAATGGTTCGTGTGATAGTTATATCGTTAAATTTATGCATGATACTGAAAGTTACTATGAGAGAGGGAAAATTGTTCTTATGCATCTCAATAAAATTAAGTTTCCTCGCTTTATGCTGAAAGTCTTTATGTTGCACTTGTTTTGCCTTCCTATGCTAGTAGCCTCTGGTTTCAACAATTTATTTTCTTAAAAAATCCCCTTGCATTGGAAGTGGGTTAGACTTAAACATGTGTATATTTGCTTCCTGATGCTCTCTTTTGCTTCAATTCATATTCTTATGTGAGCATCATTGAAATCATCATACCCATCTTAATAGCTATAAAGAAAGAGCTTTTTGGGAGACAACCCAATATTTTTTTGCTTTCAGTTTATTTTTGTTTATTTGAGTCTTGGAAGTTATTGCTTCTGCAATAACCTCTCCTTATACTTTTGTTTGGTTTTTGTGTAAAGATCAACCTCTAATGAGAGAGAAGTAATATTTGGGGAAGTTGCTATCCCAAAACAGATTTTTATGCTTCACTATAAAAAATCTTTAAAAATCTTAGAATGTCATACTGATCTGTAAATTTTTGTGTGCATGCCCCAGGTTATTATTTAACTTTCGTTAGTTTTGCACTTTTTGATTTGAGCAACAGAAGATTTTTGAAAAAATTGATCTTTACCTGCTGGTCTATTTTGACAGATTTCTGCTATTTCTGCATTTCCCTCTTAAATCGGTTTCCTTTTTGAATTCCTTTCGGGCTTTCAAGAGGAGTGGTTTCAGTAGCTTATGTTTTCATGGATTTCAGTTGAAATTGAACTTAAATGTTTATTATCCTGCATGCACTAATGTTGCTAATGAGAATCGTGTGAAGTTTTGTGTGAAAGAAATTTCCAAGTTGTAGGAGAAAATGGTGTAATAAGATGGTGAATGGTCAAAGACTCAAGCATTATATTGTTGTAGATTATTACAATGAAGATATAGATGTTATTCAAGTGGTGACTCCGGAAAAATTTATCAAAGACCAAATTCAGAAATCTGCAGAGTCCATTTTCGAATAGGTAACAGTTCTGGTAAGAAAAGGTCCGCGAAAAATCTGTCAATTTATATTTTTGCAGTTTTTATCTAACATGGAAAACAATGAGTTGAAAGAGGGACGCAAACGGAGCCCGGGTGGCTCACACCACCCCGTGGCGCGGGCCCACCTGGCTGCGCCACCAGGGGTGTGGCCACCCCGAAGCCCGTCTCCGACCCATTTTCTCTCAGTACTTTCCTTTGGTTGTTAAACTTCATAATATATAATCCCCCGGATCCCCCGAGATTCGTATATCGTGTTCTCATCGTGTTTTCATTTCGATCTATTTCAGACAGGTAGGGTCTCAGTTTTGGAGCCATAATGTCTTCCTCTAGATCAGCCAAGGAAGATTCCTCCACGGACATCATCAACCCGTACATGCGTGAGTTGAAGATTCATCCCAAGGAATTGTTGCTCGAAGGTGGGAAGGTACAGATAAAAAAAGTTTAGGGCCCTAAAGGTGAAGGAAGGCTGGAGGATAGGATGGACGCACTGGAGCAAGAAGTCTTTAGGTACAAGAAGATGGCGGAATGCAAAGTGGATATCATCCATAAGATTAGTTCCATACTCATCGCCGAGCACCAGAAGGAGACTGCTGAGCTTAAGGATGAAATTCTCTCACTCCACCAAACAACCAACCAACTACAAGCACAGCTCTACGACATGCAAAATCAAAACTGTGAGTATGAGGTCAGGTTTAAACACATAAGTGCTGCTGCTAGTTTCAGGACGTTGGAAACCAAGATGTCTTTTGTTGATGGGGAGCCCTTACCTTGGAAGTTGGACGATGATGAGAGAACACCACCACCACGGAAGGAGTAATTCGTCATCAGGTTTTGGCATCCCCTTGGTTTGTTCCAAGCTTGGGGGAGTGCCGCGGTATCATATCATATCATTATCTTTTATCTTTTTACCTTTTCAGTAAGAGTCATATCATGAATAGTGAAGTTATCATATAGGATGGTTTGCATTGTGGAAGTATCTCCTCTCTAGTTAGTTATCTATGTATCCCTTGGTGTGAGTTGCCGTTATGGAATATTAATGAGAAGTTCTATCATTTACCTTTTGCACATCTTATTTTAGTTTGCAATTTCTGTTATATGATTGATCTTGTTGTTAGTATTGGTATCACTTTGGGATCATAAAGTAAATTTAGTTGGTTTTGGCAAACCTGGCTTTGATCAGTAGCAACACTATTTGAGAACTGAATGAAAAAGAGAAAAGTACTTTTAAGAAATATAATTTCATCATCTTTCTTTCTTGATTGGCTCATAATCTTAGTATTATCTAGTTAATATCTTTTGTGCTTCCAAGGAAGATTGCATGTTTTGTTTTTATCACTTGTATGTTTGTTTGTTTCCTTCAACTCTTATACTTGCTACCCAGCCTTGCTAGCCAAAAACCTGTACTGAGAGGGAATGCTTCTCGTGCATCCAATCCTTAAACCAAAACCTATGTCATTTGTGTCCACCATACCTACCTACTAGCATTATTGCTATTCCAAGTAAATTTTTGTTTTTATCTACCTTCCGAATTAAACTTGTTATGCGAAAATTAGTGATTAAAGCTCTCACGAATTTGATGGCACACTTTACTTTCTTGCACTTAATAAACTTGAACCATTGTGCCCATCTATGTTGCGTATATGCTTACGTTTTATAAGTTGTGAATTAGCAGAACCATGTTAACATGGGGAACACTTTCAACATTGCACTTTATTTAGTTGATATCATGTTCTTTTGCTTATGGATCCCGATGGTGTGAAATGAAAGGGAAGCTTGTAAGGCTCATGAAGTTTGTATATGTGTTAGAGAAACGCCTGGGCCGCTAGTCTAAGCCATGCCTAATCATGGTGGAAACGTGCAGCACAACCATAGTTAGCAATCTGTGAAGCATCCAAAAAAGGGAAATCCCTATGCAAATAGCAAATAAAAGGATCGCTGAGATGCTCATTGTTTGCTTGCCTTGTCATTTTGATATGAGGAATCTTCTGTATCATCGGGCAAGGGGTACCCCGTTGGCGGTTCTCTATGATACGCATGTACTTACAATGACAAGAACTTACTTGTGACTAAATTTGAGTAGCATGAGGAACGGAACTCGTAAGCAAGGGGCATGAGATTTTCAGCTTATAACTTGTCAAGCATATCCTCATATTTGTTCACTTTAACCTTAATCACCTAAAGATGCTTATGCTAGGGGTAATGAGAGCTGAAAGCTAATAAGTACCATAATTTATGGAAGCTCTTTATGAAACTTGAAATCCCTGCTTCCCTCTCCGAAGGGCCTATCTTTTACTTTTTAGTTGAGTCAGTAAACCTATTCCTTTCTATCTCAAGCAAGTATTTGAGTTGTTGTGTTTCATTCATTCATATGATGATTTATTCAATCATGTTTCTTATGTTCCTTGTTTTGCACACTGCTCTTATCATAGTGAATATTACTTTGAAAGCTATCATTGAAAACCCCATTATGTTTGAACTCCTGCAAATTATTAACTATTCTTTGACCAAGAAAAAAGTTTGCCATTACCAATTATGATTTACTTTGTGTATCTTGTGTTTCCTTTACCTATTGCAAGTTAAGCTATATAATAGTGACTTGTTTTCTATTATGATTTATGTATTGATGAATGTGATGCTTCTTGTCCATATTCTTTTATCGACACTTCACTCCATAAACCCGAGGTCATGTTTATGGAGCTCAGTTTTCGCTTGGGGACAAGCAAAGTCTAAGCTTGGGGGGAGTTGATACGTCCATTTTGCATCACTATTCTATATCATAATTTGCTATTATTCATTGATATATTTCATATTAAGAGATGATACTTATGATATTTGATCTATTTTTGCATGGTTGATGACTTTTGGAGGATGGACCGCTGAAGCCAGGATTCTGACGGAAAAGGCACTATTTGGAGGGAAAATTCGCGAAGATCAGAAAATCCCAGCAAATACATGGAAAATCCTATTTTTCCAGAAGACGAAGGAAGCCAGAAGGGGGAGCGGAGATGGGCCACAGGGGGCCCACACCACCCCCTGGCGCAGGCCACCCTAGGCCGCGCCACCAGGTGGTGTGGTCACCCTGGCCCACCTCTGGCTCTGCTCTTTGGCGTATATAATCATCCGAAACCCTAAGACTCGGGTAGCAACGACAGAAAGGTTCCACCGCCTCTGCGGGGTGGAAACTACAGGGAGAAAAAGAGCTCTGATGTGCTCGTCGTTCGACGTAGAGCTCGTTGGGAACCCCGAGAGGAAGGTACGATGAGCACTGCAGCAAGTTTTCCCTCAGTTATGAAACCAAGGTTTAATCGAACCAGTAGGAGCAAGGAAACACCCCAAAGGTGTTACTAGCTGAGCTTTGGTAGGGCGCACTACCGGTGCTAGTAGCAACGTTGAGACCTGCACAACACAACCACAGCGAGCTCCCAAGTATTCAGAGATTTATAAATATCTTTGGGCATAAGGCAAAATTCAGACATGATATCACAGCGAGCTTGAAAAGTTTCAGTGTTCATCTCAATCTTTACTGTAGGGAACCACTTTGATGGTTCAGAGTTTATTGGAACATAATCGTGATGCTCCCTAAGCGTATTATAGCAACTTTCTAATCCAGTAGTGCTAGCCTCAAGAGTGTCCAACCTAGAAAATATTTTTGCGAAAGAAGTATCAGTTTGGCTAGGCAAGTTGTAAGTGAGGATCAATTTCTTTATAGCATTAATAGCATCATCCTCATTACAATGGAGGAAATCTCCTCCCACAACAGCATCTAAAGCATATCTATAGAAAAGAGCAATTCCAAGGTAAAAACTGCTAAGGAACAAGCTTTGAGTCATTTTAGACTCAGTTTTTTCATGTAAATCGGAGATTCTAGACCAAGCTTCCTTAAAACTTTCCTCAATTCCTTGTTTAAAAGTGAAAATCATTTCCTCGGGTGACATAGTGATTGGAGCAAGGCTAGACATAGTGACAACTTAGGATAGGAACTAATTTTTTTGTGTTTTTCAAATAAGAAAGCAAACTTGTAAAACTAATTTTTTTTTGGGTTTTTGAAGAACAAAACAAGCAAACAAAGCAAAAATAAACTAAGCAAAACAAAAACAACAAAGTAAAGAGATTGGTTATGAGGGACTCCCCTTGTGAAGATGTCCTTGACTCCCCGACAACGGCGCCACAAAATCTTGATGTGCTCGTCGTTCGACGTAGAGCTCGTTGGGAACCCCAAGAGGAAGGTACGATGAGCACATCAGCAAGTTTTCCCTCAGTTATGAAACCAAGGTTTAATCAAACCAGTAGGAGCAAGGAAACACCCCAAAGGTGTCACTAGCTGAGCTTTGGCAGGGCACACTACCGATGCTAGTAGCAACGTGGAGACCTGCACAACACAACCACAGAACTTTGTCCCCAACTTGCGATGAGGTTGTCAATCTCACCGTGTTTTGCGGAAAACAAAGGATTAACCGTATCGAATGGAAAGAAGTAAAAGTTTGCAGAAAGTAAACACAAAGCAGTAAAAGATTGTAGATTGTTTGTAAAAGACAAGGACCGGGATCCATGGTTCACTAGAGGTGGCTCTCCTTGAGATAGATAACATGCTGGGTGAACAAATTACAGCGGGGCAATTGACAAACACCGAGAAAGCAATAGATGCATATACTAATCATCTTGACTCCTTTGAGACTTGATTGGGCATTACAACATAATACATAGAATGCCATCCAACTACATCTATGACTAATAATCCACCTTCAGGTTATCATCCGAACCCCCTCTAGTATTAAGTTGCAAGCAACAGATTATTGCTTTACGAACTGCGTGTAAAGTAAACAATACAATTGTTCTATGAACAAAGGATTGTTGTTTTCTCCCTAGTAGCAACAGCACATCTAGTACCTTACATATTTCTGTCACTTTCCCAAATTACCAGAGCCATGAACCCACTATCGAGCATAAATACTAACTCTTGGAGTTGCTAGCATCTACTTGGCCAAGATAGCTACTAACAACGGAAAGCATGCAAGATCACAAATAACAAAGACATGATAGAATCAATAATCAATCTGAAATAGCATCTCAATATCCATCGGATTCCCGCAAACACAACATGCAGAATTACAAATAGATGATCTTGATCATGAACGGAGCTCACAAGATCTAAACATGAAAGCACAAAGGAGGAGAACCAACCATCTAGCTACTACATGGATCCGTAGTCCAATGATGAACTACTCACGCATCACACAGTAGGCTTGCATGGTGATGAAGAAGGCCTCCAGGGTGAATTCCCCTCTCCGGCAGGGTGCCGTGAAGAGCTTCAGATCCCTCCCGATCTAGGGATGGAGATGACGGTGGCTATAGACTCTTTCGTGGATTTTTGATCGGGTCCTTAGGGTTTTCGTCCCGAGGGTAATATATAGGCGAAAGGAGAGGCCGAGGGGGTGCCTAGGCTGGCCACATCACCCCTGGCGCGGGCCAGGCCTAGCCACGCGGCCAGGTGGTGTGGCCACCCTCTGGCCCTTCTCCGTCTCGTATTCTGGCACTTGATCCCTTCCAGAAAAATAGGCACTTTGGCTTTTGTCCCGTCCAATTCCGAGAATATTCATTTTCTGACTTTCCTGGAACCAAAAACAGCAGAAAACAGGCAGCTGGCACTGTGGCTCTTGTTAATAGGTTAGTCCAAGAAATTATATGAAAAGTACTCCAAAGTTGGAACAAAACACAAGAAAGTGGATAAAACCAAGCATGGAACATCAAAAATTATAGATACATTTGCAATGTATCAACATCCCCAAGCTTAACACCTGCTCCTCCTCGAGTAGGTATGTGATAAAAAGAAAGAATAATTTTTGAGGTGACATGCACCATCAAAGACTTGATCAAAGTATTTGCAAAACATTCAAAGCTGGGATCATAGTACTTCAATCATAGCATGAAAGACAAAGTTCTAGCAATAAGCAAAGAACCTATGATGCAACATGAAAAGGCATACACAAAAGATTCATGAATAACAATGCTTTGCAAAACGTTTGTTTGTTTCACATAAAGAAAACATAGCATAATAGTATTCAGCTTATCCCTCAATAGAGTAGCAAATATAAATGCATAGGACACCTTCAAAGTTCATAAGAGTGACTAGATACAATAGTTTAAAACAAGCAATAACAAGTTATGCATCAATAAACTAGTCTTGGGACAATGCACATAGAACTAAGAATGGCCACTATTCTCTCAAAGTAGGTGCATAAAGATAGAAGGTGGAGACTCAATATAATGGTGGAAGAACGGCCTTTTGTAAAAGGAAGTAGGGATTCAAGTCTCATAAAGAGCTTCCAAAAATTATGGTACTTGTAGTTTTCAGCTCTCATTTCCCCTATCATAAGCATCTTGAAGGTGATGAAGGTTAAAGTGACACAACTAAGAGGATATGCTTGACAAGTTATAAACCAAAATCTCATGCCCCTTACTTACGAAGACCGATCCTCATGCTACTCAACTTTAGTCATGAGTAATCTCTTGTCATTGTAAGTATATGTGTATCATAAAGAACCGCCAACGGGGTACCCCTTGCACATGATATGGGAGCTATCCCGTAATCAAAATGACAAGGCAAGCACACAATCAGCATCTCAATGATCTTTTTATTTGCTATTTGCATAGGTTTTTATTGAGGATGCTTCATAGAGTGCTCATTATGGTGATGCTGCAAGTTTCCACCATGATTAGGCATGGCTTAGGCTAGCGGCCCAGGCGTTTCTCTAACACACATACAAACTCCATGATCTTACAAGTTCCTCTTTTATTTCACACCGCCGGGATCCGTAAGAAAAAGAACATGATATCAACGAGGTACAAAGTACAAGTGCAATGTTGAAAGCGTTCCCCATGGTACATGGTTCTGCTAATTTCAACTTATAAAGCGCAAGCATATACGCAACAAAGAAGGACCCAATGGTTCAAGTTTATTAGAGGCAAAAAATTAAAGTGTGTCATCAAGTTCGTGAGAGATTTAATCACTAGTTTTCTCATAACAAGTGGAAGGTAAACAAAAGCATGAATATACTTGGAATAGCATAAGCTAGTAGGTAGGTATGGTGGACTCTTTGGAATAACTTGGTTTAGGGAGTTGGATGCATGAGTGGAACTCATACTTTGTTGTGGAGGCTAGCAAAAGACTGGGAGAGACAAACTAAGAGAGCAATAATGGCCATAATCATGCAGAGCGACAAAACTTCATTGATCAAAGCATAAAGTGATACTACAAGTTGAAAAATAAAGGATCATAAAGGCTATGGTGACTTTGGATAGTCATAACATGGTGTGAGCATGCGCCAATTCAACCCAAATAAAGCATCAAAGGAGAATACCACTATACTATGCTTTAATATGCTAAAACAACGCATGATTCATCCAAGGCACATTAAGCAATCTCAATTGTTTATAACAAGTCATGATACAACAAAGAATACTAAGCATAAAGCCAAAACAATATCAAGCATGACATGACAAAGCATAGGCCACAGTCAAAAACGAGCTCTTTTTACCACATAAGTATGAACTTTCCTACTCTTTTCCAAACCAAACCAAACTATTTGCAAACCAATGTATGAAAGAGGGGGTCCAACCAATTTATTCAGAAAACTAAGCAAACCAAGGAAAACGAAAACCAAAAAAAAAAGAAGATGCTCCAAGAAAAACACAACTGTGCATGAAACAATAAAAATGAAGCGTTTGTAAGAAACCTGGGATTTTTATTGATGAAGAAGGGGATGCCTTGGGCATCCCCAAGCTTTGACGCTTGTACTTCTTAGATATTTCTTAGGGTGATACGCGTGGCATCCCCAAGCTTGAGCTTTAGTCCATCCTTCATCTCATTACTCATTCCTTCCTTACACCTGAAATTTTTTCTTCATACAAAACTTCACACAATCTTTATTAGCAACATTAGTGTACTTAAGATAAATAAGTCTTGAGGTTCAGTTCTAAGCACCAAATAAACTTCCATTAGAACACTAGCTACTGTAGCACTTCCCTCAAAAATCTCAATTCCCCAAAAGAACTCAAGAAGGAACCAACAAGAAGCAAATGCAGAAAATGGCAGAAATCTGTCAAAACAGACCAGTAGGTAAAGACAATTTTTTTCGAAGACCTTCTATTGCTCAAATCAAACAGTGTTGAACTAATGAAAGTTAGATAACAACCTGGGGCAGAAGAAAAAACAATTACAGCTCAATCCGACATACAGAGCTCTCTCACGAATCTTTACGGTGAAGCACAAAAATCTATTTTGGGACAGCAACTTTCCCAATCATTACTTCACTCTCATTAAAGGTGACTCTTGGCGCAAAAAGCAAATAAAAAGGATAAGGAGAGTTTATTACAGTGGTAATAACTTCCAAGACTCATCTAAAACTTTTGGGTTATCTCCCAATAAGTACTTTTCTTTAACGCCTTTAAGTTAGGCATAAGAAGCAAAAAAAGAATCAAGTGTTCTCAAATGAAGAAGCATTAAGACCAACTTTCTTGCCCTTACCTCTCTTACTTTTATTCTTAACCTTGGGGAAAATATGATTGTTTGGTGGGGAAGAAAGGTGCATGGTCCCCTTTCCCACATCTATTATTTCTCCAAGGAGTTCTAATAGGGACCTTCCAAGTGTAATTTGTCCTTTTCCTGCACATTCAATAACAAGATAATCAATAGAAATCGTTTTCCCAAGGATCTTTGTAAACACTCATTCAGCTATTCCAAGAGGTAATATGGTAGTATTATTAGCAAGAGATATTTCCTTTCCTCCCCCAGTGAGCCCCAAGTATTCAGAGATTTATAAATATCTTTGGGCATAAGGCAAAATTCAGACATGATATCACCACGAGCTTGAAAAGTTTCAGTGTTCATCTCAATATTTACTGTAGGGAACCACTTTGATGGTTCAGAATTTATTGGAACATAATCGTGATGCTCCCTAAGCGTATTATAGCAACTTTCTAATCTAGTAGTGCTAGCCTCAAGAGTGTCCAACCTAGCAAATATTTTTGCGAAAGAAGTATCAGTTTGGCTAGGCAGTTGTAAGTGAGGATCAATTTCTTTATAGCATTAATAGCATCATCCTCATTACAATGGAGGAAATCTCCTCCCACAAAAGCATCTAAAGCATATCTATAGAAAATAGCAATTCCAAGGTAAAAACTGCTAAGGAACAAGCTTTGAGTCATTTTAGGCTCAGTTTTTTTCATGTAAATCGGAGATTCTAGACCAAGCTTCCTTAAAACTTTCCTCAATTCCTTGTTTAAAAGTGAAAATCATTTCCTCGGATGACATAGTGATTGGAGCAAGGCTAGACATAGTGACAACTTAGGATAGGAACTAATTTTTTTTGTGTTTTTCAAATAAGAAAGCAAACTTGTAAAACTAATTTTTTTGGGGGTTTTGAAGAACAAAACAAGCAAACAAAGCAAAAAGAAACAAAGCAAAAAGAAACTAAGGAAAACAAAAACAACAAAGTAAAGAGATTGGTTATGAGGGACTCCCCTTGTGAAGATGTCCTTGACTCCCTGGCAACGGCGCCAGAAAATCTTGATGTGCTCGTCGTTCGACGTAGAGCTCGTTGGGAACCCCAAGAGGAAGGTACAATGAGCACAACAACAAGTTTTCCCTCAGTTATGAAACCAAGGTTTAATTGAACCAGTAGGAGCAAGGAAACACCCCAAAGGTGTCACTAGCTGAGCTTTGGCAGGGCGCACTACCGGTGCTAGTAGCAACGTGGAGACCTGCACAACACAACCACAGAACTTTGTTCCCAACTTGCGATGAGGTTGTCAATCTCACCGTGTTTTGCGGAAAATAAATGATTAACCGTATCGAATGGAAAGAAGTAAAAGTTTGCAGAAAGTAAACACAAAGCAG
This sequence comes from Avena eriantha, assembly GCA_910589775.1. Classification (NCBI taxonomy): domain Eukaryota; kingdom Viridiplantae; phylum Streptophyta; class Magnoliopsida; order Poales; family Poaceae; genus Avena; species Avena eriantha. The sequence goes on along the minus strand of OU342745.1, from coordinate 203,285,340 downwards.
TAAAAGATTGTAGATTATATGTAAAAGACAAGGACCGAGATCCATAGTTCACTAGAGGTGGCTCTACTTGAGATAGATAACATGCTGGGTGAACAAATTACAGTGGGGCAATTGACAAACACCGAGAAAGCAATACATGCATATACTATCATCTTGAATCCTTTGAGACTTGATTGGGCATTACAACATAATACATAGACCGCCATCCAACTGCATGTATGACTAATAATCCACCTTCAGGTTATCATCCGAGCCCCCTCCAGTATTAAGTTGCAAGCAACAGATTATTGCTTTACGAACTGCGTGTAAAGTAAACAATACGATTGTTCTATGAACAAAGGATTGTTGTTTTCTCCCTAGTAGCAACATGTGGCATCCCGCTAAAACCACTACTAGAAAATCGCTATGTTTTTGTGCATTGCATCATCATGACCGCATGCTCGTGTCATCATGCCACATTGCATTTGAGCATCGTCATCATCATGCATGGTTTTGTCTAAAACTATTTTCTAAAAGTCTGGTTTTGTTTTCTAAACGCCCCGTCTTTATTTCAAAATACAAACCTCGGTCTTTTCCGGATCTTTTATTTGACTAGAAACTATTTACAAAAGTATTTTAAAATAAAGACAAAAAAAATATTTTTAGGGGAGGCAGCCGGCTAGGCCCAAAGGCCCAGTCAGCTGACCTACTATCCCAGACCCTAGAACACCCTACCTGATCCTACCCCACCTATTCCCTACCGCCGCCGCCAGCCACCCAGACTCACCCGTGCGCGACGCAAGCAGCAGCAGTGCTGCAAACCGCGTGCACGCCACCTGCCACCCTGGTCCCACCACCCCTGGCCCGCCTCTTCTTCCCCCACCAACAACTCCCGCCCCGCCCGTGCGAACCCCGGCCGACCACGTTGATCCCGTCGCCAGCTCTGCACCCATCCCCACGCCACCTGCCTCCCCGCGGGCCCACCTCCCACCTGCTCGCGTGCACCGCACCCCCCACCGACACACCACCTACCACCTAGCTCCATTGCCCCTGGCCCACCACCACGTCCCGACCGGTCCATCCCCCACCAACCCCCGTCGCATCTCGCCCCCACCTGCGCCTCCATCCCCGCGCCTTCCCTTCCTCGGCCATCCTCGCGCCGGCCTCCGCCTCTCGCTGCCGGCCTCGTCCGTCCCTACCGCGGGCTCCCGCCTCGCCTCCTCTGCTTCTGCAAGCGCCGCCACCGCTCAAGTTCCTCGTCTGCAACCACCCGCTGCCACGGGAGGCCCCCGACCCGACCTCGCCGCCAGCAGCGCGCCTCCGCTCGCTCGCCGTCGCCGCCGACCTCCTCCTCGTCCGCTCCACCCCCGCCGTCCTCGACCCCACGCCATGCGCGCCCGGGGGCTCTTCTTCCTCGACCCCGCTACCCCGACGCATCCTCCCCGCTCCCGTCGACCTCGTCGCTCGCCCTCACCGTGCCATCGACTGAAGCCGCCTGGCCCGGCCCGCGCGAGCCATCAGGTCCGGCCTCGACCCGGAGACCGCGCCCCAGCTCGTCCCTAGCGTCGCCTGGGCCCGCCCTCCTAGGCCTTCTGCCAGCGACGTGCGCCCCCCCGTTTCCCCGTCGTGCATGCCCAGCTGGACCCCATTGGCCTCTACTGGCGTGGCCTCTCGCCCTCGAGTACTTCTCCGCCCCGCTGCTATCCGCCGCCCTCCTCCTCTGGCCCACCGTCGACATCATCCCCTACAAGCCCGTTGAGCCGGTGAGGCCTACATCGACCCGGCCGCCACTATCGACAATGAGCTCCACCCAGCAGCCTCCTCGCCAACCGCAGCATTGCCTTAAGTCGCTGCCGGCCGTGCTCCTCGATGCCCCGCGTGTGTCACCTCCAAGCCGCTGGACCCCCTTGCTGTGTTCGTCATCTTCTGCAGCAGGCCAATTTTTCCCTGCTGTTGGGTGTCCACACTCCTTGGACGATGGTCGTCCCAGCGTCCCAATTCGATGGTGCTTTGTTCTACTACTACCACCTCTCGGCAAGATGTTTCCGACCAACTCCTTCAGTTTGGGGGCAAAAATGATATTTCAGTCTTATGTTGTCAGAATGGGTAAGCAGGTTTCTGCCATAGGTGATTCTTCCCGTTTGACTGCTGGGTGTTCTATGTCAGACGCTGGCCTTGATTTGACTACAAATGTTTCATCGCCTCTAGTTTCTGCTAAGAATTCTGACATACCCATTCACTCGGATTGTTCCTTGGGGCTGGACTTTTCGCATGGTACTAATTTTGCTTCGGATGTCAAGAGGAAGTTTAATGTTCCGGTTCATTCCTCTGATCAGACTGGTCATTTCGTCTTAGTGGTATCTTTTGGACGGGCAAAGTTTAAATTAACTGAAGATCTGGTTGGCATTACCCTTGAAGCTGTTATTGGGGGTTTCAGTTGTGAACTCAAGGTTTGTTTGATCAAAGACAAGGTGTTTTCATTCTATGTTTCTAGTAAAGCAGTGGGTTTTCACATTTTGAAAATGTCTTTTTACTCCTGCAACCAGTTTAAATGCGTTTTCCATCTTTGGAGTAGAGGTGGCCCAAACTGGCGTCGAGAATTCTCAATTTGGCAAAGAGAAACTAATGATGAATGGACGCTGGTTAGCCCTACAGTTAAAAGGGTGCAAAAGGGGTTGGCTGCTATGTCTGGCGCCAAGCCTAAATCTATCTTGCATCCTGCTATGGGGCTTAAAAAGAAGCTTGTCTTCTCTGAAACTCTGAGTTATTCGGCTTGTCGGGGATACTCTGACCTTAACTCCAGGAAAGGTAAGGGAGTGATGTCTGGTACCTCCCTGACTGATGCAACCCCTCGGATTCAATTTGGCACGGCACTTCAATACCCCGTTAGACATGAAAGGTTTGTGTCTGACCATAGTTCTAATCTTTCTGAGAATACTGTGGTAGAACAAAGTTGCGATAATGGCATGGGTAATCAGATTTTGAATTTGCTTAGCAGGCCTTCTGCCGTTGCCAATTCCTCTGCTGTGCATCCTGGTAGTGGGCTGGAATGCCATTCTGAAGCCCATGATGTGGAGTTTGAGAAAATAATTGATGATATGTCATATAAGGTCTGGGCCTGTGGTCGATGCCTGAGTATGGGTCACGTTACCAAAGCTTGTGTCAATGATATCAGGTGCCGGGGCTGTTTCAGTTATGGACATATTAAAAAAGATTGTTTAAAGCACAAGGCCAAATCTGTTAAGAAGTGGGTTCCAAAAAGGGCAAGTTCCTTGGGCCGAGATGGGGTGGCCGAGTCCTTGTCTAATACGGCTGCCGTTACAACTTCTTCTGCATATATTGGTGAGCCACCGTCGATGCAGAGCAAATCGCCAAACACAAACTCTAACCATATTAAGCACATCGTTCCCTCTCCCCTGCCGCGTGTTGAGCCGGAGAGCTCGGAAATGGCGGTGTTTGCAGTAGATCCCACTCCTTGGCTACCTTGGGGGCATGAGGTCATTGATGGTGGAGGTACAAGGCTGCCAAGGACATACTACTACGCTGCCCAAGATCCGCCTGCACATCATCAATCTTTCTGCATTGCTGTGGTCGAGCCTCGTCCACCCCAACAGACTACTGGCCTCTGGCGTGATCAGGTGAATAATTTCCTTATTGGTCCCTTGCAGTGCAACGTTTTGGATGTTTAGCCCAGCCTCTTTGGGGTTGGATTGTTTCAGCTTGGCGGTCCCAATTCTGTCAATGCTCTAGTGCAACATGGTGTTTTTCAAATCCAGACTAGGTTGGTTAGATTTATTCATGTGGATCAAGCTGAGGAGAATTACCGTGCTACACATGGATTTAGAAGGGGATGGTTAATGTTTTTAGGCATACCACCTGATTATCAGAATAGTCTAGACATATCTAATGCTGTTGCAACCTTTGGCCAGTATCATTATTGGAATTAGCATGATCCTATCTTAGAACGTACTCTGGTATATGCTTCTTTTCCATCACCGCAGTTAGTTCCCAGGGATGTGGTGTTTGGAAGGTTTGCAACTGTTGGTGGTGCTAAAGTGTCATGGACGGCTCCTGTTTACATATTGTCTGCTGACTTTCCGGATGCTTTGCCTGCTGATGAAGATCAAATGCCTTTTGATGGAAATCCACATCCACTTCCAAGGCAGTTACACCCTAATGATAATCTGTTTGTTGGGCCACAATTTCTTGAGATTGGATGGGATGTAAATCCTAATCAACATGGACATCATAACGATAATGCTGAACACGATGATGATGTTGAACTGGGCATGGATGAAGATGAGGTGGATAATTTTCAGGGGTCAATGGTCTTAAACCCTTCTGAGAATTCTCTGTCGTCCAGTGGGGAAGTTCAGTTCAATGGACATGTTGTTTTTGATGTTCTGCAGGTGGGGCGTGTCAACACAGTCTTTGGACCGGTTCTACCTCCTGAGTTACAGTGGAAAAAAATATTCGAGCTGAAAAAGAGGGGGGGGAGAGTAAAATCATGGTGGTGCAACCGCAATAGCGAAGGTTTACTCGAAGTTGTCTGAATACCGATGGACACATGCCTAAATCAGTTAAGAGAAGACTGCCAGGCCAAAAAAGAAAATCAGAGCCAAGCTGCTGCTTGTGGAGTTGAATGAGGAAACAGCAGGACAGGACAGTGATGAGCATGCACCTAATGGAAATGACACTTGGCAGATTCCAGCAACACCGATCGTCGTTATGCAGAGGGTGGGTAAAGATCTGGGTATTGACCAAGCCAAAATCACTAAGGAGAAGCTTGAAGCTGGCTCCTCTTCTGATGATGCCTCATTGGGTTCCAATGATGTGTAAGCACGCCGTTAAGCTGGTCAGGCCCGGGTGGCTCACGGGCGTTTATTATCTAAGTACAATGTCAGCATTGGTTTTATTTAGTGTGTCAGTATATGTGATTGGGGTCTGTTCGTCAGTCTACGAATTTTGTGTCAGGTTTACCTTGGTGATCAGTGTCAGTTGTATTCAGTGCTATGCGTTGGATACTTTGATTCCTAAAAACAATGGTTTTTAATGTGTCTATTATCAAGAAGGAATTGGAGAGTGTTGTGTTGGAATGTGCGGGGGTTAAATTCTGATGACCGTCATCGAGCTGTCAGATCCAAGATTGAGGAAAGTGGATGTGACATTGTATGCTTGCAAGGGACAAAATGTGAATCTTTTGATTGGAGATTTTTACGAAAGTTTGCCCCTAAAAAAATTGACTGCTTTGTGTTCTCTCCTTCGAGGGGGGCTTCTGGTGGCATATTGATTCTCTGGAACTCTGCTGTTTTCTCTGGGTTGTTGGTTGACACACATCAGTTTGATTTAATTGTTAATTTCACCTCAATGCATAATAATGCTTCTTGGGTCTTAGTCTGTGTATATGCGCCTTGTCAGGGAATTGCTCGTGATAATTTTGTGTCTTGGCTTTATAATATGCAAATTCCAATAACTGATAACTGGCTGCTGCTTGGTAATTTCAACTTCATACGATCGCAAGAAAACCGTAATAAGCCAGGTGGTGATGTTAACGATATGTTCCTCTTTAATGAAATTATTGGCCATCTTGGACTGTTAGAATTGCCTCTGAAAGGACGTGCGTTCACTTGGTCGAATATGCAACGTATGCCACTCCTAGAACAGCTTGATTGGTTTTTCACCAGCTCCAATTGGGTCTCTGATTATCCAAACTCAGTTGTGCTCCCTTTAGCAAAAACTGGCTCTGATCATTTACCTTGTGTAGTTACGGTTGACACATCCATTCCCAAATCTAAGTTGTTCCGTTTCGAGAATTACTGGGTGGACATGCCTGGCTTTAAAGACTGTGTTAAGAAGGCCTGGAATAAAGGGTCTCACAAATCCCACAGTTCTGCTACTGTAGCTGATAAGCTAAAAACTCTTAGATATGAGTTGAAGAAGTGGCAGACTAGTCTGTCAAGAGTCAAAATGTTAATCAAAAAGTGTAATGAAGTGATTTTGATTTTGGATAGCTTAGAGGAGATGAGGCCACTATTTAATCCTGAATTCAATTTTAGGAAAATTGTTAAATTGCACCTTGAAGAGCTTTTGCTTGCTGAGAGCAAATATTGGCGAAAACGATGTACAATTAGATGGATAAAGCAGGGTGAGGATAATACAAAGTTTTTCCATGCAATGGCTGTTGAAAGGTTTCGTAGGAACTCTATTTCTATGCTTGAAGATACAAATGGTAACATTGTGACTGACCATCAGTCTATGGCCAATTTATTGTGGACTAGCTACAAACAAAGAATGGGACAGTCAGATGGAATTAGCATGTAGTTTGATCTGAACCTTTTGTTGCCCAAGGTGGATGGTTTGGATGATTTGACCGAACCATTTACTAAGACTAAGATAGATGATGTGATTAAGGCCATGCCGCCAGACAGGGCTCCTAGGCTGGATGGCTTCAATGGTCTCTTTCTTAAAAGATGTTGGCCCATTGTTCAAAATGATTTTTACCGTTTAGCAAAGGATTTTCATGAGGGGAAAATTTAGTTGAAGAATATTAATGGATCTTATATCACGTTGGTCCCTAAGAAGCATGTGCCAGTAGATGTGAATGATTTTCGACCTATCTCCCTCACTAATGTCTGTTTAAAGTTTTTAACTAAGCTGGCTGCCAACAGACTACAAGGTAAAATACTCAAGTGTCTCCACAAAAATCAATATGGTTTTCTTAGGACATGCTCCATTCATGATTGTTTGGCCTGGTCCATGGCATATTTATATTTGTGTTAGCTATCCAAAAAAGCCTATTGTTATTGTTAAGTTGGATTTTGCAAAAGCTTTTGATACCATAGAGCACAAAGCCATCATGCAGATAATGAAGCATAAAGGGTTTAATGACCTTTGGCTGGTTTGGGTTAAAGAAATACTTTCTACTGGGACTTCTTCGATTCTTTTGAACGACATTCCTGGCAAGCAGTTTGTCTACAAGAGAGGGGTGCGGCAGGGCGATCCGCTATCCCCTCTGTTATATTCTTTTGGCTCGAATTTGTTACAAACGGTGGTAAATAATTTGGTTAGCATGGGCATCATTTCCAGGCCAATTGAGACTTATGATGAGGACTTCCTGATTATTCAGTACGCGGACGACACTTTGCTGATCATGCCGGCAGATTTTAATCAGCTGAGGGAACTCAAGCAAGTGCTACATAAGTTCAGTTTATCTACTGGGCTTAAAATTAATTTTGACAAGTCTCAAATGGTTCCTATCAATGTTCCAGATGATCTGATGCAACAGCTTGCTACTGATTTTGGTTGTCAAATTGGGAGTATGCCTTTTACTTACTTAGGCCTTCCTCTTCGTACAACTAGACCGACCATCAGTGACCTCATGCCCCTGGTGTGCAGATTGGAGAGAAAGCTTACTTCAAGCTCGAGCTTCCTTTCTCAAGGGGCTAGGTTGCAGCTTATTAATTCTGCCCTGGCCTCTATACCACTCCATTTTCTATGTACCCTCCAACTCCCTATTGGGTTGACAAATCAACTTGACAGAATTCTTAGACAATGTCTTTGGAGGCGTAAATATGATGATCCCAAGCAGTCGTTAGCAGCCTGGGAGATGATCTGTAAGCCCAAATCTAGTGGTGGCCTTGGAGTTGTGAATTTTCAAAAGCAAAATGTAGCCCTTCTCATTAAGTTTCTGGATAAGTTTTATAATCGCAAGGATGTTCCGTGGGTTCATCTAGTTTGGCATGCACATTACCAGGGGAAGATCCCACATGATGAGAGAATGTGTGGATCGTTTTGGTGGCGCGATGTTTTGAAACAGGTTGGTAACTTCAGAGGAGTGGCTACAATTACTATGGGTAAAGGGGACACATTCCTTTTCTAGACAGATAATTGGAGCTTGAATGGATCTACTACGCCTCTTAGCTTACGATTTCCCAGGCTGTTTTCTTATGTTTTGGATGAACACCTTTCAGCAGCAACGGTTCTGGACACTGAAGACTTCATGAGCCTGCTTTACCTGCCACTATCTCATGCTGCTTTTCAGGAGTACAAAGAGTTGCAAGATCTTCTGTCTTCCCAAGCCCGTTCTGACCAGAATGATGTGTGGACTTACAAATGGGGTGAACAGTATACCCCGGGACAGTTTTATAAATTAATTCATGCACATATTGTGGCTCCTAATGTATTCAAGTGGCTGTGGAAATCATGTTGCGTAATGAAAACCAAGGTCTTCACCTGGCTGCTGCTATCGGACCGCCTAAACACTAGAGACTTGTTACTGAGAAGGCATTAGAAGGTAACCAACGATACACACTGCGAGATGTGCCCTCTCAGGGTTTATGAGGATCATGCTCACCTTTTCTTCGAGTGCAACTTCAGCATTCGTATCTGGAATTATTTGCAAATTAAATGGAGATCCAATGACAACATCCAGGCAGTGGTTGCTGATGCTAAGAGAGGGTTTGGTCATCCTTTCTTCATGGAGGTCGTCATTACTGCATGCTATAATATCTGGCTGCTGCGTAATGGGAAAATATTCAGGGGAGAAAAGCCACCTTTTGCTAAGTGGAAAGCCATGTTTGTTCATGATATCACTCTCTTGCAGTATAGGATTAAAGCCAAGCACAAGGACAAGTTTCCGGCATGGATAGAGGCACTACCCTGATGATATTTTAGCCTCTTTGTGCAATCGGTTTTAGTATTGTTTGCTAACCTTTCAGAGTTGCTGGGGCTCCCTCAATTGTAAATTTCCCTTCCTAACCCAGTAGATAGTTTACTCTTGCTTTTCTTCCCCAACCTTTCTTTTTATTTTTGTATACTCCCTTGTACTCCCTTGTCGGTTTTAATAAAATGCTGTGGGGCTTTTGCCTCACAGTCTCCAAGAACTTCGAAACGCCACTCGAGCCATCCGTCACGAAGCATAAAGTACTCCATCATAGACGCCAAGACCCCGAAGTCCTGGAGTCTGAAGACCGAACCCGAGACAGCCAAGGTCTTCAACCCGGTACGACAAGAGCATCGCAATGGATTCGAAGACCAGAACCCCGGATCCGAAGACCGAACCCTAGCGTGCCAAGTCCTTCGACCCCGAGGACCGATCCATAGAATGCGACAAGACCTCCTTCACGGAACGCCAAGTTCTTCATCCCGCACGCCAAGATCGACTCGAAGGCGCGGACCTGACAAGATCTTCGCGACGACAAGATCGACACCGACCAGGGCGAATCCGATGCGCCCCCTGACGCCAACCAAGTCCTTCTTCCCGGAATGCCAAGCTCTCCTTCCGTGGTCCGAGACCGATCCCCGTCGAACCCTGAGACCAGACCCGAACCCCCGGAACCCAAGATCTTCCGAACCCAGATGTGCGAACCTTTCCCGAGCCCCTATTTTATAAATGCTATATATAAAACGGTTGCATATAAATTGTTCATGCATGTATACCTGTCTGTGGTTTGGGGGCATTATGCCGATTCACCTCCTAATTAAATATGGAGCGTCTATGCGGGATATTGTTGTCTTATTCTGGACTCCATTTAAATTGGTGTAGCGAACCGATGCCATGTTTCACCCTGTTAATACAACATTTAAATTGCGGGGTACCTAAATAACTTGAACCACTTAATTAATTGTTGGGACCTCGGTTCCGCTTAATTTTGTCTAGTCGCATCGCATCTGTGCCATGCCATGCATCATATCATAAACATGCCGATTCTTCTGCCGTAGTATTAAATATGACATCCGGTGTTTCTTTTAGTGCTTTGTTTCTTCGCGGATTAGGCCGATGAGTTGATGCGAGTATCGACAAGTTCTCCGGATATGATCCGTCGGCAGTGTTTTTCCCAGGCGAGCATCTCTCCCCCTTCTACCTATTTTGCATTTATAGTCTTTATTTCCTCCTGTTGATCTATTGCTATCCTTGTCGCGATGCTTTAGTTCCGTACACCAGTTATACCCTGTGCATCCTCTATATTGCCTTGGACACCTCCTATTACCTGTGTTTGGTAGATAGCTGGCCTTGCGAGTCGTAGTTGCTTGCTCAGGTGCGATCTCGTGTTGTCGAGTACCACAGTTATTGGAATGCTGGCGGATGCTTATTGGTGGAGATGATCACGACTTTAAATACAACTATTAAAATGCTAGATATAACTAATGCAGAGGCATCGGTGGGCAATAGATGTTATTTGGTTCTTCTACGCTCACTTGTGTCCTGTAGGACCCCGAGTACTTGATACCTGTTCCTTAATTTTTCGCACTATCCACATCCAGGAGGCCTTATGGACCCCCCTGAGCCAGAGCTTGATTCATTTCTATTTCTTGGGGCCACAAACTAGTTTGGGGCTTTATTACTATCCTGTACTTATGCCATGTTACTGCTTTATTTAAGATTGTGCGTGGAGCACCTGTACTGTTTTGGATCGCGCCACGTTTTCGCGGTATCGACAAGCCCAGTCACACTTTCGGGTTCCCAGTCGTTTACAGCCGTCGTCGCAAACCCTGGGTCCGTTCCGGAGCCGGCCAACTGTGTTGCGGGTAGCTTAGTGGGGTGGCCCCCTGAAATATTTCTGAATCCTGTGATCGCTTTGTCGTGAATGCCTCGTTGGGTTTTGAGTTGGTTTTTCCGAGGTTGATCGAGTGTGTGTTGCTATTTGTGCACCCCTGCACGGTAAAACTTTCTGAAAGCCGTGTCCGCTGTTATGGACGACTTGGAGCACATTATCTCGATCATAGACAAGCATAACTAAAGTAGTCCTATAAACTTGACTTAATATATGACTAGTAATCAGATTCAACTATCACAGAATGGATATTAAAATTCCCACAACTGGTGGATCTTGGTCGTATCGTGTTCTGATATACCTGCCTAGTAAGTATTGCAACTCCAATGGAATGGGATAAAAGTGTCAACAACTGTTGGGTTTTGGGATTCCTTAGGACAATTATATCTGACTAGTAAATGCTCCAACTATAACGGAATGGTGATTAAAACTGCCCATTACTTATGCTTTAGGATGACTCATGCTATCTATATCTGACTAGTAAGTGTGGCAACTATAATGGAATGAATAAAACTGCCAACTGTGTGAGTTCCTTGGGTTGACTTCCTCGTTTGGTCTCGAGGGGGAAAACCAGGATGGGTATGATTGGTGTTAGTATAAGGTTGGTTCCGAATAGGTCTTTCTTATCCCTCTCTAATAGCCAACAGTTTATCGAGTCTCTATAGGTTGTTTAGTGCATGCTGCGTTGCCGCTTCAGTCCACCATACCTATGTAGGCGAGAGCCGCCGAATTGTAGCCTCGCCGTGTATTGGCCTCAGTACGGACGCTCCTCTTTTTCCTTTGCCCTTTGTCGGCACCCCTTTTGTTTTAGCAGGTTTGAGATCGACGTCGTTAGCAGGGTTACCCTTCCGGCTTGGCCTGGGCAGGGTTATGGATGCCACTGGTTATTCTTCAGGGCTCTTAGCCCCATTTGCTTCTTATGCGTACTCGGATGTTGTATCGATTTCAAGGTGATTTGGATCTTTGTAGTGTATATCTGTATTCTTGGCTCTTGGAGTCGGTGTTGTATATATATCTGTTCTGTGCGTCCCATCGAGGACTGTTGTGTAATGGTATTACTTTGTTTTCCACCCGCACGAAAGTGCCTGGTGGGAGTCCTTGAATCGTTTCTATGCGGGTTTGGCGGGAAGCGCTGAAACTTGCATAGGGACGATTCGAGGGTGTTACACAACAGCACATCTAGTACCTTTGAGATTTCTGTCACTTCCCCAGATTACCAAAGGCATGAACCCACTATCGAGCATAAATACTAACTCTTGGAGTTGCTACCATCTACTTGTCCAAGATAGCTACTAACAACGGAAAGCATGCAAGATCACAAATAACAAAGACATGATAGAATCAATAATCAATCTGAAATAGCATCTCAATATCCATCGGATCCTCGCAAACACAACATGCAGAATTACAAATAGATGATCTTGATCATGAACGGAGCTCACAAGATCTAAACATGGAAGCACAAAGGAGGAGAACCAGCCATCTAGCTACTACATGGATCTGTAGTCCAAGGATGAACTACTCACGCATCACACCGGAGGCTTGCATGGTGATGAAGAAGGCCTCCAGGGTGAATTCCCCTCTTCGGCAGGGTGCCGGGAAGAGTTTCAGATCCCTCTCGATCTAGGGATGGAGATGACAGGGGCTACAGACTCTTTTGTGGATTTTTGATCGGGTCCTTAGGGTTTTTGTCCCGATGGCAATATATAGGCGGAAGGAGAGGCCGAGGGGGTGCCTGGGCTGGCCACACCATCCCCTGGCGCGGGCCAGGCCTGGCCACGTGGCCAGGTGGCGTGTCTGCCCTCTGGCCCTTCTCCCTCTCGTATTCTGGCACTTGATCCCTTCTGGAAAAATAGGCACTTTGGCTTTTGTCCCGTCCAATTATGAGAATATTCATTTTCTGACTTTCCTAGAACCAAAAACAGCAGAAAACAGGCAGCTGGCACTGTGGCTCTTGTTAATAGGTTATTCCAATAAATCATATGAAAAGTACTCCAAAGTTGGAACAAAACACAAGAAAGTGGATAAAACCAAGCATGGAACATAAAAAATTATAGATACATTTGCAATGTATCAAGCTCTCCGGTAGGCAGAAATCTGCCGGGGAAATTCCTTCCTGGAGAGGGGAGATCGTCGCCATCAACACCGTCATCAGCTGGACTTCATCGGGATCATTGTCACCATCATCATCATCTCCACCAGCACCATCATCACCACTCCATACCGCTGTAACAATTGGGTTGAATCTTGCATAGTTCTTAGCGGAAACTTTCCCGGTGTTGATTACTTGTTGTAGTTGATGCTATTAAGTGGAACCGTTGGATTATCGTTCATGTTCAGATTGTTGCATATCATTATTTCATCTCTGATCTTGATCCATATGATGTCCTGTGAGTAGTTTGTTTAGTTCTGGAGGACATGGGAGAAGTCATGTTGTTAGTAGTGGAATTGTGTTGAGAAAGATTCAATAGTTTGATATTTAAGTTGTGGTGTTATTCTTCTAGTGGTGTCATGTGAACGTCGACTACATGATACTTCACCTTTAAGGGCCTAGGGGAATGCATTGTGTATTTGGCTACTAATCGTGGGGTTGCCAGAGTGACAGAAACCAGAACCCCCATTAGGAAACCTTTGCACAAGGGAGTGTAGGATCTCAAAGTTTAAGGCTGTGGTTAGGTTTTATCTTAATTACTTTCTTGTAGTTGTGGATGCTTGCCATGGGTATAATCACAAGTATGTATTAGTCCTAGGAAGGTCAGTACATTAGCATAGGTTCACCCACAAAACACTTATCTAACTAGAGAAGATTAATCAACTATATGAAGCGAAAGCACTTGACAATATTCCCATATGTCCTCGAGAACGTTTGGTCATCTTAAGTAATACAACCGTCCTGTCCTTTGCTAAAGAAATGATTGGGCCACTTGCTGCAATTATTATTATTGTCTTTTATTTACTCGTACTTTATTTATCTGCATTATCAAAAACCCCTAAAAATCCATTTGTTAAGTATTTATAGAGAATTCTTGATCCAAGACACTCGTCAACACATTCTGCTCCTCGTTGGGTTCGACACTCTTACTTATCGAAAATACTGCGATACACACCCTATACTTGTGGGTCATCAACTGTCAATTTTCTGTCAAAAATAAGGTATAGCACTAAGTTATAGGAAAAGAAATAGTTTACGAAGAAACCGAATTTTTTTGACGCGCACAGAGAGTTTAACGACCAACTATACGGTGGGAATAAAAATTCCGGCCGTATAGTTCTGGTCGTATAGTTATCTTTGCCAACGAATTTTTTTCTGCAATATGTACTAAGAGTTTAGTGACCAACTATACGGCGGAAATGATTCCGGCCGTATAGCTCCGGTCGTATAGATATCAATGCCTCCGTACAATTTCTTTTCATATATACTGAGAGTTTAACGACCAACTATACGGCGGGAATAAAAATTCCGGCCATATAGTTCCGGTCGTATAGATATCTATGCCTTTGCGAATTTTCTTTCACAGGGACAGACAGTTTAGCGACCAACTATACGGCCGGAACATTTTGTTCCGCCCATATAGTTGTGTCCGTATAGCTGCGCCGCCAGGAGGAAGACCTAATATTTTGACAGAACGTCAACTATACGGCCGAAACGCATGTTGCGCCCGTATAGTTGCGTCCGACCACAAAATAGCACATGAAGGTACTCCCAACTCCAAAACTTCAATCATTTTACTTTCGTCTACCTCCAAACTCTCTCAAAACCTCAAGGGATCTTCATCTCTACTCAAGTTCGTTCGATTTCCTCGCACACAAGTGATCTATGGTATGTTTCTCCTCCGATCGTCCAATTACTTTTTGCAAATTCATCTTCGATCTATTATCAGTATCAGTCTAGGGTGAGACCTACTATGAACAAATTGCAATAATTTTCTTACCTAGATTATTATCTTGAGGAGTTTCTTTAGTGTGCTTAGATGAGGAATATATTATACTTACTGTTGTTGGATCAAAAAGTTTTATTTTTTCCTTTATTCAATGTTTTTAGAAGGTGAACACAAGGAGCCAAACTCGTGCTCATGCCACCGCTAGCGCTTCTCAGGCTACCGCTCGGGAACGCATGGGGATACGGTTCAGGGATGAGGCCCATCGCGAACGCTTCAACAAGATCAAGAACCACGAATTGAAGGCCACCAAGTGGGCTTGCCCCCATTATATTGAACCAACTCGGTATTTCTGATGACTTTAATTTACTTTGCAATAGAGCCGGCCTACAAAACTTTGTGTACAATGATGTACCTACTTATCGCCGCTTAACCATTGAATTCATATGCTCATTGCAAAGCACCGTTAAACAGTGGCAAGGAGAGGATACTATTTCTTTCCGTCTGATGAACAATAACTACACTTTAACGTTAGATGAATGGTATGCATATTTTAATTTTCCAAACAATGATATTCATGCTCTACGCGCATCGTTTACTAGCTTAATTCCTTCCCTCGATGAATACTATAATGGAATGAGTTTCACTAGTAGAGTGAACAAGGGGAAGAATATTCAACATCCTGCAATTCGCTATTTGTTCTATGTTATTGCTAACACCTTGCAGGCACGTAATGAGTTCAAGACTCAACGAGGAGGACATCTTAGTCCTTGCAAAGGCTACTTATATCAACTGCAGCTTGTCACTCAACTTGGGCGCCATCCTTGTGCGCTACCTGGAGAAACAAGCCTCCCAAAGCCAAGGGCAAATCATTGGAGGATACGTCATCACCGTGCTTGCCACTGCCCTAGGCCTCGACCTAGGTGAGTTGCAACCCATACCTTGTGAGACACGTGTTGGTTTCTCCACCTTAAGAGCATGTGGAATGCTCACTAGGAGAGGTGGTGTTTATTACCTGCATATTGCTGGAGCTGGGCGTATCTACCCCGCTCCTTTGGCTAATGGTCTTTTCTCTATCGAGGAAGGCCGTTTGCTATATGATGTGCAAGTTGAGCAGTACCAACCTGAGGAGGAGATTCTTGAAGAGGATGAGGACCAAGAGGAGGAGCAAGAGGTTCCTCATCAAGAGGAGCAGCCACAACCCCGGTTCGCCACATACCAAGATTTCCAAGGACTTGGAGGGATTGTGGAGAGGATGCACAACTCTTTGTATCTCCGAGAATCGACAAGTAACCTCTCCACTCAATTCACGAACTAGAGTAATGACTTTTCCCGCCACCACAATGATTTGAAGGGCTTGCAAAAGCCTAAGCTTGGGGAAGTTTCCTCACGTATCTTTATTTGGCGTTCATTTATTTTTATATTTCGAGGTTACATTTTTATTTGAGTTTATAAGCACTCGTGTTGGTTTCCCCAACACTTTATCTTTAGTTCTTTTTATTTGCTTTCAAAATTTTCTAGCCAAGCTTTGTCGCCAATTTTCTATTCTTTATTTCCCTCTCTTAAAAATCACAAAAAGATTTCTCCATTTTTCCTTATTTTCCCTCTTTCTTTTCTTTTCGCCTCGAGGTCTTCGTATGTTTGCAGGAGAGTGATCAACTTCAAGTTTCCAAGAAACAAATAAAAAAGGAAGAGAGAAGTGGAACCAAACATGAGAGGTATGCCTTATGACTCCCCGGTTTTGAAGTTTGAGAAACCCATGCTAGTTAGTAGTAAATGTTGCGATATTATATTGGTGGAGTGAGTCTTTGTATTGTCGTAAGATTATCGTTTGCATGGATATTTAATTGGGCTCATTTTGTTCCAGCTCTCGTAGTTAACCAAGTCTTGCCTAAAAAATGCTAAACAATTGTAATAAAAAAACTCACAATGAACGCTTGGGTGTTGTAGTGCTTACTCTTGAAGGCTTATTTCGAGAGACACTCGACACCACTGAAAATATTGATTGACTTGATAACTCTCTTTGAAAGGATTTGTTTGATTGAATTAATGTTTAGCGGTTTTTGTGAGCATGCCAAAGTTTGACTTGTTAAGGATAAGAATGATATAGCTTTATGCATGTCAAACTTCATGGGATGCCAACAACTCCGCTGGCCTACGAACGATCTTCATGGAGGAAACTCCTAGATTTCGGCTATGAGTTGATTAAACACTTGTAGCAGCAATGCTATAGTGGGTAAGATTCTTGGCACTCTGGGGTAGCTGTAATCAAGATGGAATCACTCCTCTGACTGTTATGAGAAATCACTGTGCAAAAGGAACAAAAACCTTAGTGAAGCCACGAGTGTCCATCACAACCCGATAAACTAATATTTTTTTGGCATGCTCTCAGTTACTTAAAAACTGAAATTCTTGAAGGACAATGAATAGAAAAGTAGTGCTTGCAAAGTCTTGATTTATTGTTGTGGGAGAATTGAGATACTCTAGTATATATGCTTTTCATGACAACTATCACACTCTTAATTTACATGATTATACTTTACTATTCAAAGGCAAGCCTATGAGTTGATTACTTGACATGGAATAAAATTTACTCATTTGGATCATCCATACTTTTAATAATTTTGCTGCGCTATAAGGATGCATGAAACCTGTATGATATGCTTGCCATTACTCTATCTATGCTGAAGTTTTCAGATTTATAAAGTGGAGGAAACATGAGACTACTAATCATGAGTAAGATCACCATCTCGTTATTTCAGTTTAAATGCTGAGTTCCTTTTTTATTTTGGTTTTCTTGCTCGGGACGATCAAGTTTAAGCTTGGGGAGGTTGATGGATCTGAAATATAGCCATCTAACGTCCACATTTAAACTGGATATTAGTCATATTTTTGATGAAATATCTCTCTAAACCCTGCCACTAATGCTAATATTTAGAGGGGTATGCAATCCTTTGTTCTTGTATTTTTCCTGCGCAGATAATGTCGTTTAAAGGAGGGAATCACTACATTAAAGTCAAAGATACGATATTTCCTTCAACCAGAAGAAACTAGGAGCCGTCCAACGAAGGAAGACGTCGTAACGACCAACTATACGGCCGGAGCAAAAAAATTGACCGTATAGCTTCGGTCGTATAGTTGGCGCCGCCACCGTTAGGTCAAACAGAACAACTTTCATGAAGGGATCCCTATATAAAGAAGCCTCATGCAACGGGAAAACATCTCTCGCTCTGCCCCAAAGAAAGCAAACTCCGCCAAAAAGCCGCCTCAGATCTCCAAACCCTTCTCCATCTCCATAGCCATACTTCACCACTTGTAATAGTAGATCACTTCTCCAATTGGCAACATTGTAAACCTATTGCTATCAATCTTATGATTTTCATTACAATGTTTGTGATTCTTGATCTCATATCTATGTGTGAGTAATTCTCCTCGGGCTAAGGGCTTCGGCCTAGCCATGTAGCAATTGTGCATGTGAATTATCATAGATGGGATCGTGTATTAGTTTGTATGACATGATGATTATTGTATCCTCTCTTGCCTCAATCCAAGGACTTGTCAGGTACCTAAGACCCTGAGGGTTGAGCCAGGTATAGGGAGTATGAGTGATGACTGATCTGCAGGTTGGGAACCCTAATGACATAAGGGGTAGTACAGCTGTATGTGAGGTGACATCACGATGCATATCATTAGTTCTCTTTATTTTATGGATGAGACTAGTAGGTTATTGCTATAAGCGGTTGCGGATGCAATAGAAATTATGGATGCCTTGCCCACATATAATTTATCTTGCTCTAACAAGTACACGCATGCTTTAATTCTATCTTTTATTTCCATCAGATGTTTTGCACAGCTACAGGTGAAACCGAACGCCCTAGGCCCTCTCTCTCCATCATCAACACCAACCAAAAGACACATACTACTGGTCCGGTGAAAACACAAATGGAATTCTAAAACTCCCGAAGGTCCGTTAAAGTAACTTCACTACACATTCGCTTCCCGAGGATTCGATAACCTAGGTCTACTAGGGAAAAAGAAGCTATACTACATCCGTAATCCAGATCGAAGGTATCAGCTGCCTGTGAAGCAAAGATCTAACCCAAAGTGGGCCACCCTAGTCAGCAAGGCACAATGAGGATACCCTGAAAGTATATCCCCAACAGCAGCCCTCGGAAGCCTCCAAGATCCATAGTCGGATTTCATCATCGTCTAGCTTGATATTCAACATGCAGAATCTTGAAGGGTTCCTGAAACTTCAAAAGAAAGGATAGGATCCGAGTCTCAAAACGAGTTGGATCCGTGAATATGTTATTCGGGTTCCCAGCTTGAAATTCAAACTAAGCCGGAACTTGGCCTCTGATGTAACCTGACATCAGTCAAGGTCAAGTCACGTCACTGATAGACATTCCTGTCAGCATGATCGTTGGTGGGTCCACCTTTCCCGGAACCGAGGCGTCGTTTTAATGCATGCGTGGAGATCGAGGCGGCATAAGCATCTCGAGGGAGTTACCCAGCTCGTTCCACGACGCGTGGCATGGTTACTGTTTACATTGCACGAATCTTGGCGCAAGTGAAGGATATAAGGGGTCTATATTTCTTCCTTCTTCCTCACCAGCGCCAGTTCCTCATCCTTCCTCTCGATGTCTCCTACAAACAGAGCTCCTCTGCCTCCCCCAAATCCCACAACGCTCCCCACCCTAGGTCACCGGAGCCCAAAAAATGGCTGATGGTTCATCTTCGGCTACGACGGCGACGACGGCGACAGCACCTGCGGTGGAGAAGGACAAGTTCTGCGGGGTCTAGATCCTGTGTGTTATTGATGACGCCAAGCTCCACGTCATCGAGAATGAAGGCCTCCTCCGTGCCGGCGACTGGCGGAGCGGCTTCAGCCAAACTATCCCCACCCCCAACACCGACGAGCGAGTGCACTTCAGCACCCACCTCGATAGAGGTTTGAACTTTCCACCCTCAGATTTATTTTCTAAGGTGATAGATCATTACGGAGTACAACTCCACCATCTACCCGAACTCTATTTTAGAGATGAGCTGTTTCACCTCTTTGTGCAAGGGGTATCTCGGCATTAGGCCGAGCCTTCTTATTTTTCGGTTTTACTTCCATACCCGGAGAAATTCCATCACCATCGGTAATCCCTACATTACCACTACGCTCAGCTTTTCTATTAGGAGAGAACGTGTCTATCCTAGGATTAAGGCTAGTGAGTCGGTTAAAAAGTGGCCATCCACGTTCTTTTACCATAAGGACAGACCGACTCCCGACAAAGCTACTGCTTTGCCGGCTTTTGTTGACAGTGCCTCTACGCCCCAAGAGTCCTGGGACATGGATGCTCACGCTCTTACTGATGACCTGCTTCTTGCAAAGAGGCGGATCGAATATTTGATGAAGCATAAGGATCTGAAAGGATCCGACTTGGTCCACTGCTGGCTGGCGCGCCAGATCCAGCCTCTCCAACACCATGGTGATCGGCTCATGCACTCCATCACCAAGAGAAAGTTGGATTCTCTCTGGCCTAGGCTGATGCCTCTGCTGCCAAGGTAGCTGAGGCTGCAGATTCTGCTGCCAACACGGCCGAGGTCACGGCGGAGACGGTGGTGTCGACTGGATCTTTGGTCCTACATCGGGCCTCTGCCGCCACCTGTGCCACCGATCTGCTCCTTGCTCCAGGCCGGGTTCAGGCGGGTTCTACCACCAACCAGGTGGAGGAGCCCGTGGAGGTGGAGAGGAAGGCCCCTGCGCAGAAAACGACCGGAGATGAAGGCAGGGAGGTGGCCTCCAGCTCGGAGGCCCTAGAGGCGTCGCGCGTTGCCTCAGGTGATGACGATGAGGTCCAAAATCACTGGTAGCCGGTCGGCTCTGGTTGCGCCAACGCTAGACTCTGTCCTGGTGCAGCTCTTCGAGTCGGCGCCCATTGCGCTTGGCCAGATTCGCCACTTGGTGGACGTGATGAAGCAGGGGCTTGGTGAAACCAGGGCACTCGGGGCGTCCCTCGAGGTAAACAATTCCTCCGTGGTTGTTTTAGTTGGGCTTCTTGCTATTCTCTTCTTAATCCTTCTGCTCTCTTATGCAGAAAGCCTTTGTTGAAGCTGCCAAGACCTCACAGGACCTGGGGCGTAAGATTGCTTGCTCTGCTTTGTCTTCCTGGCTGCGCGAGTTTTCACGCTTCTTGTTGACCATTGGGTACCCCCTACAGCTCTGTTAGCAGACAATGACCGTGAGGTCGAGAGGCTGAAGGTAGAGGACATCCGGCTGGAGGAGTCCAACACGATGCGCCAGGACCAGATCGGCCAGCTGCTGTCGCACCAAAAATAGATGGAGGTCAAGGCTGGCCAAGTGAAGAAGACCACCGAGATCCGGGCCGAGGCGTTGAAGAACCTCGAGCAGATCCAGGCTCGCCAGGCAGATGATCTGAAGATTGCCCATGCCCGGGAGAAGGCGGCTCTAGGGGAGCTGTGCCAAATCGCTGAGATGGTCGTCAGTAAGTGATCCGCTTGGAGAGCTTGCTCCTTCTCCCGCTACAGCCGGAAAGTTGATGTTTCCCTTTTTTCCTTGTGCAACTCAGTATCCTGAGGCGACCGACCAAGCCTTGGCATGTGTCCCCGAGGCGGATGTCAGCCATGACCTACACCTGATGGAGCTGGTGACGATAATCGGTGAGGAGGCCAACCGGCTGCGCGGCGCTGCCCTTGAGGTCTTCGACTACGTCTGGCCTAAGGCCGACCGCCCGGGCACGATGGCCTCCTTGGCTAGGACGCTCTCTAGTGCCTCGGAGCTCATGGACATGGCGCGAGACTGGGCTGCCCGCGGCGGTACTGAGATGGTCTTGGCGCTGCTGAAGTCTTGGTACCCGGACGTGGACCTGCGGAGTCTCTCCAGAGGGTTTTGCAAAGGGACCAGCTACGACCAGCTTTGGGCTGAAGTTCCTGACATCCGCTCCTAGGTGTCAAAATTGGGAGCTTCGTCCAGCTGGATTGGGACTTCGCCATCCCGGCCAGCGCGGAGGGATATCACTACAGCCCGATGCGCGGCGATGCCCCGGTTGCGCCAAGCTCTGCTTCCACCAACCATGCATCCAACAACCGTGCCCCATCCAGTGCCTCTGGCCCTTCTGATGACCCTCATGCCTGATCCCCAGAATGCTGGGTGTATTTGTACTTGGTTGAAAACTTTGTTTGCTTGTGGTACCAACTATGCTCTATGGTGAACAATTGATTTTTGTCGTTTGAAAAATTTTGTTTGGAGTTTCGCCTCCTCTTTTGTGATGTTATCTTGTGTTGCACTTCATGTGTGCTTTCTTCTATGTGGGGGCATGCGAGCGCACCCACAGGGTGTAGTCCCCGAGGTTCGGGCCGGTTGGAGAATCTAGGAGGACCGAAGCTCCTTTGAGTTTTTTGTTGCAGGTTTCCTATGTGGGGGCACACGAGTGCACCCACAGGGTGTAGTCCCCGAGGTTCAGGCCGGCTGGAGAATCCAGGCGGGCCGAAGCTCTTTCTTTGCCGTCTGGGTGTTGAACTCCGGCTCCAGCACTTTGGCTCATGTGGAAATGAAACATAAGCAGTAGATTGTGTGTTAGACATGTGTAAGATGAATATAGTCTTTAAATTCCCTTTTGTTTGAAAAGTTTGCCATTTCGTACAAGGCTGGTAGCTTAGTCCTTTTCTTAACAAGCATTGTCCTTTGAAGCTGTGCCATTGTCAACGTTTGGCCGGAAGCAAGGGTTTGCTTAGGTGGCGTACTTGCACAATACTTCGGACTTTAACTACCAACTTTGAACGAGTAGGCGCAGCCGGAATGTCCAGACGTATTGTTTTCCTTAGGATTTTCCTGTACGTGCCCTTGAGTTTGTCCACTCTTGCTGTGTATGTCAGCCGGCTTGCGGTCTGCAGCCGGAATCGAAGAGGGGTCTCTTGGAGCCGCGTACAGTACTTCGTTCCTTCGGAGTTTGCTGCCGTCTGGGCTATCCGGCGAGCTTCCAAGGGAAACTACCGGGTCCAGGGTTAAAAACAATGCAGCCGAAAAGTTTGTAAGTGCAGTAGAAAATGCCAAATTATTATGGAGTCCCTGAGACTATGTCGAGGCCCCTCAACTTGTTCATTACATAAAAGTAAGATACATTTGCCCTTTACTCAGGTGTAGAATGGACGAAGCAGGTTCGCATTCCACGGGCGCTCAGTTTCTTTGCAAGAGCGGTCCATCTTGTTCTTTGCCAACTGCTGGACATCAATCGGGAATTACGAGTTGTTATGCAGTGCCCGGCTGATGATGAATGCCCCCTCCCAAGGCGGAGCTAGCTTGTGCATCCCCTTGGTGTCTTGTACCAGCCGTAAGACGAGGTCGCCCTCGCGGAACGAGACGTCACGGATCCGGCTGGCATGATAGCATCGCAGGCTCTGCTAGTAGATGGAGGACCTGGACAAGGCTAGCTCTTGAGCCTCCTCAAGGAGATCAACGCTGTCTTCTCGTGCTTCCTTGACTTGCTGCTTTGTGTACAGCAGTTTGCGCGACGCATCAAATTCGATGTCGGTTGGTAGGACTGCCTCTGCCCCGTAGACGAGGAAGAATGGCGTGAAGCCGGTGGAGTGGTTAGGAGTTGTGCGTAGGCTCCATAGCACTACCAACAGTTCCTCTATCCATCATCCCGGTGTCCTCATCAGCGGCTCAATCAGTCTTGGCTTGATTTTGGCTAGGACTAGGCCATTTGCTCACTCGCACTATTTATTGGATTGGGGGTGTGCAACAGAGGCCAGGTCTAGGCGAATGCCCTTGTGGCCATAGAAACGCACGAAGGCCCCTTTGGCGAAGTTGGTGCGATTGTCTGTGATGATGCTATTGGGGTAGCCGAACCGCGTGATGATGTCGGTGAAGAACTTGACCACTATCGGTCCGTCCAGCTTCTTGATTGGCTTTGCCTTGATCCACTTGGTGAACTTGTCCACGGCCACCAGCAAGTGTGTCATGCCGGATCACGCTGTTTTGAACAGACCCACCATATCCAAACCCCAGACAGAAAATAGCCAGGTGATGGGGATCGTCTTGAGTGCTGATGACGAAGTGTGTTTCTTATGGGCGAACCGCTGACATCCGTTGCATGCCTTCACGAGCTGCTCGACGTCCTGTAGTGCTGTGGGCCAGTAGAATCCATGGAAAAATTCCTGTGCCACTATTTCTCTTGACGATGCGTGATGACCGCATTTGCCTTGGTGAATGCCCACCCGCAGCCGGATTCGTTCCTCTTGGCTTATGCAGTGCTGGTATATTCCTCCCACGCTGCGTTTGTAAAGCTCATTGTTGTTGATGGTGTATGCACTTGCCGTGTGCTTCACTTGTCTTGCCGCTACCTCTTCATCCGACAACTCTCCTTTGGCCAGAAGTCCATGAACGGCTTGCCCCATGATGGTGTATCCCAGATGGAGAGGATGGTTTGCATGATCATCTTGACTTCTTCGCTCCCGACCGGCTCGGGCTCGTTAGGCGGCCTACTAGGCGGGAGACTGGAGCCAGCAATCCCTAGGCTGCTGGAGCCCGCTGAGGGTGTCGCGGCCTGCGTCTCGGCAGTTCCTGAGGTGGAGGCGATAGTTCCCGGGTGTGGCATGGAAGTCCCTGGGATGGAGCCGGCAGTTCTTGGGTCCGCGTCCAGCATGATGGAGTCAGATTCTAGTGATGGCGTGATGGAAGGCTTGTGCAAGTGTTCGAGGGCGACTCCAGGAGGAATTGCCACTCTTGTTGAGCCTACGCGGGAGAGCGTGTCCGCGACTTCATTGTTCGCTCAAGGCACGTGGTGAAACTCACATCCTTCGAAATAGGCGCATAGCTACTGTACGAAGAAGCAGTATAGTGCCATATTTGCGTCATTGGCATCCCAGTCGCCTGATACTTGCTGCACCACCAGGTCTGAGTCACTGAAGCATAGAATGCATATGATGCCGATCTCTTTTGCCATCTTGAGGCCATGGAGTGCTTCGTATTTGGCGACGTTGTTGGATGCGCGAAAGTGGATATGCAGCACGTACTCCAGTCGGTCTCCTTTTGGAGAGGTGATGACGACCCCGACTCTGAGCCCACCGTACATCTTGGAGTCGTCGAAGTGAAGCTTCCAGTGCGTGGATTCAGGACATGGAGGCAGGTACTGCGTCTCTGCCCAATCAACGAGGAAGTCCGCCAGGGCCTGACACTTGATCGTCGTTCTAGGCTTGTACCGGCTGCAGTGTGTGGCGAGCTCTATATCCCACTTCACTACCTGGTTTGTGGTGTCCTTGTTGCCGATGATCTCTGCCAGGGGGGCTAGCTCCACTACTCGGATGGAGTGCTATTAGAAGTAATGCTTTAGCTTCTTGGTGGCCATGTACATGCCATACACCAGTTTTTGTTAGTGAGGGTAGTTCTGCTTTGATAGCGAGAGTACCTCACTCAAGTAGTACACCGGGCGTTGAACCGGCTGAGCCTTTCGTTCTTCTGGTCTCTCTACCACCAGTACGATGCTGACGACCAGGTTGGTAGCTGCAATGTACATAAGCATTGGCTCCTTTGCGGCTGGGGCCGCCAGTATTGGTGGAGAGGATAACATGCGCTTGAGGTCGCGGAAGGCCTTGTTCGCCTGCACCGTCCAGACGAACTCGTATGTTTTCTTCATGAGCTGGTACAGGGGGAGTGCCTTCTCGCCCAGCCGGCTGAAGAACCAGCTGAGGGAGGCTAGGCATCCGGTGAACTTTTGCATGTCGTGCAGGTTCTGTGGCGGCTACATGCGCTCAATTGCACCGATTTTCTCTAGGTTGGCCTCAATCCCACGTTCTGAGATGAGGAAACCAAGGAGCTGGCCGGATGGGATGCCGAACATGCACTTCTCCAGGTCCAGCTTCATTTGGAACCGGTAGAGGTTGGCGAATGTCTCCTTCAGGTCTTCAAGGAGTGTCTACTTCTCCTTTGTCTTGACCACCACGTCATCAAGATAGGCGTGCATGTTTCTACCAATTTGCGATTGTAGGCACTTTTGCATGCATCGCTGATATGTGGCGCCTACATTTTTGAGTCCAAATGGCATGGTGGTGTAGCAGTAGGCCCCATATGGGGTGATCAATGCTATCTTTATTTGATCAGCGGGGTTCAGCCGGATCTGGTGGTAGCCGAAGTATGCATACAGAAATGACAATAGTTCGTAGCCGGCTGTGGAGTCGATCACTTGGTCTATCCATGGCAGGGTGAACGGATCTTTGGGGCATGCTTTGTTGAGGCTGGTGTAGTCAACACACATGTGCCGTCTTGTTCCTTTTCAGCACAAGTACTGGGTTTACTAGCCATTCTGGGTGGAAAACCTCCATGATGAATCCGGCTGCGAGCAGCCGGGTGATCTCTTCACCGATGGTTCTTCTTTTTTCTTCCACGAAGCGGCGTAGTGACTTCTTGACCGGCTTTGCATCCGGCCTGACATGTAAAGAGTGCTCAGCGAGCTCCCTCGGAACACCAGGCATGTCCTTGGGGGACCATGCGAAGATATCCCGATTCTCACGGAGGAAGTCGATGAGCGTGCTTTCCTATTTGTTGTCAAGGCCATCTCCGACCAGGACGAACTTGTCTGGCTTGGCCTCGTTCAGCAGGATCTTCTTGGTGCCCTTTGATGGCTTGAGTTGCGCCTCTCTGGCTGGCTTTGGCTCGCCAACCGGCATGTCTGCCTAGAGGGCCGCCATGTTCTGCATGATGATGCGCTTCTCCTCTATGATGATCATGGCCTCGGCGATCTTGGAGTCGTCTGTGGCGCATTTCACCGACCGTTTGTAGTCACCCGCGATGGTGATTACTCCCTTTGGCCCAGGGAGCTTCATCTTGAGGTACGCGTAGTGCGGCACCGCCATGAACTTGTTGAGCGTGGGGCATCCCAGGATGGCGTGATAAGTGTTGCAGAGGTTGACCACCTCAAACCAGATAGGCTCGTGGTGGAAGTTATCCTCCGTGCCAAAGATGACGTCCATTCGGATCCTGCCAATGGGCAAATGCGATGGACCCAGAACAGCTCCATGGAAGGAGGTGCTGGATGGCCCAGCTGGGACTCGCTGATGCCAAGCCGGTCAAGGGAGCTGTGGTATAGGAGGTTGATGTTGCTTCCTCCGTCCACCAAGATGGGGGAGAACCTTCACGAGTGTTTCTTGGAGATGATGATGGGGTCCAGGACCATGGCCTTTGTGCCTGGATGCGGCAGTACGTCTGGCTGGTCCCTTCGGCTCCACTTGACCTCTTGCTCTGACCAGTTCAAGAACTAGGGAACATAAGGGACAATTGCGTTCACCTCTGCCTCGCGGTGCCTTTTCCTATGCTTGGTTTCTAGCTCGGTGGTGAAAATGTGGTAATTTCCTACCCGGCAAGGGTAGTCTCCGCCGTATTCATCTTGGTGGTTTTCGCTCGAGGTTGTCTTGCTATCCACCGGCTGGCGGAGGAGGGGGTGGTGGTGGTAGACCACAAACTTTAGACATCTTCTTCGTCCAGGTGCACTGGCGGTTTGTATGTGTAGATGGCTTGTTGCCACCACTATGGAACTTGCATGGGCCGTCAAGAATTGACTGGATGGTGTACTTGGGCCAAGGTGGCCGGTCGTCGGGCTTCTGTCTCCGGCTGTCGCCCGCAACCAGGTCCTCCTAGACGGCTGCCACCTACCTAGAACCATATTGGTTATCCGGCTGGTCGTACTTTATCTTGCCGTGGTGGTTGTCATGCCGTCTAGAGTTGTGGTTGTTCCCCTCTAGCTGGCACCGATCCGTGGTGACCTCCACGACGATCTGCCCTTGGTCGTCCATCCGGACAAATCTTTTCATCGCCGCCTCCGTGGTGGCGTACTTGTCCGTGATCTCCATGGTCTTGGCCATGGTAGTGGGATCCACCTAGAGAAGCTTGTGCTTGAGCATGGTTCCGTCCCCGCAGCTGTTGATGAAGAAGTCAGCTGCTTGGTGCTCGCGCACCCCCTCCGAGGAGTTGTGCATGCTTATCCACCGAGTGATGTAGGAGCAGTCGGTTTCGTCCTTGCCCTTGGACGCAGAGGGTGAGCTCGCCAGGGAAACCTGGGAATTTGTAGGTTCCGGTGAAGTTGCGGACAGACGCCTGCTCGAAGTCGATCCAGGCATTGATGCTGTTGTTGGGAAGACTGTTGAGCCAGGTTCTGGCTGAATCAAGGAGCATGAGCGAGACGTAGCGCACGGCCACCCGACGGTTGCCGTTCGCAATGCCCACCGTGGTGGTGTAATCCACCAACCAATCTTCTGGCTTGACGGTGCCGTTGTAATTTAGCGTGTCCCTTGGGAGCAAAAATCCCTTTGGAAACGGTTCATTCTAGATGCATGGTCTGAAACACCTTGGGCTAGTCAGACTTTCCTCCTCCAATGCGTGTGACTGAACCAGCAGGTTGATGCGTTTGCGCGCATCTCGCGGTTCCTCCAGCTCGACCGGGCCAAGCCGACCTAAAAGGCGGGACTTGGGTAGCACGTTGGCTCTTCCGACTTCGTCAGCCGGATCATGGTTCCTGCTGGTGGCTTCACGTGGGTTTTGTCCACGGCTGGCCGACCCGCCACACGGACGGTTGTCCTGCCTTGTAACGTTTGGAGAGGAGGCCTTGCTCCCGCCTACAGCGGATCGCCCACCCGGCGAGGTGGCTGGTTCTTGCTATTGCCGCCAAGGCTTGCACCCACCTCGGCTTGTTCCCTATTGGTTGTTGCCACAAGGAGCTGGACGCGTGCCTGTTGGTGACATAGTTTGTCACCCTCTAGGTGGCTAAGCTCTGCGACGGCAGCTTCCGCGGCCCTCATGTTCTTGGCCGGGTTACTGTAAACCGGCTGAGTCACCGCCACACGCGAGTCAGCAGCGCGGTCTAGCTCCAAGCCTAAGTTACGGCCTTGCAGCGGCACCTGCCGGTTCGCACCGAGTAAGCTGGAGAAGCCGTGCGCGGTGTTGTACTCGCGCATGGTGGCGTCCAGGCGTCGTTGGCGTGCGGCGACCCTGCTGGCTTTCTCCAGGAGATTCTGGCGCATGGTCTCCAGCGCGGCTGCTGTGGTAGCTGGATCCAGCTTGGTGGCAATGGGGATGCAAAGGTTCTCGTTGGAATCCACCAAGGAGTCTGCGCCTTGCTCGCACGGAGCGGTGTCCTTGGCACCTGCGTCATGCTCCAGAGGTGGGTGGCATCCATCACCTGCGCCGGCCATCATGACCTCAACGCTGCCGCTTGCGAGGAGCGGGGCGGAGAAGCCTGGAGGCGCAACAGAAACGGTGATGATCTTGCGAGGGAACTCCTCGGCTATGGTGGCGACGTAGACATGGTGCTCGCCGAAGTGCATGACGGAGCCGTCACTTGGGAAAGTTTCCCCGTTGAAGCAGGACGCATTGTTGAGGACGCAGTCGAACGAGCCGAAAGTGAGGACAAGGTCAGAGGCAACTCGCTCACCAGCGACGAGCGGAAGTCCCGTGCGAAAGATGACCCCAGCCAAAGCGTTGTGCCCCACGGTGGGCGCCAACTATCGTGGTGTGGAACACGGTAGTGCCATCGGGGATGGCATGAGAGGGGACAATCGGGATGCTATCGGTGGCTACTCGCAATGGGTTGGGCACAGATACTGCAGACACAACGATGTACCCAGGTTCGGAGCCCTCTTGTTGAGGTAACACTCCTACTCCTGCAAGGATCTACTATATGGGGAGCGAATACTCAGTACAAGTGTTCCTTGAGCTGTTTCCTTAGCTACTATCGAGAGCTAGAGAAGATGAACTACTAGACTTGGTGATTCTGGCTAACTTGTAACTCGTAATGCCCTACCTAGAATCCTAGCACTACCCCTCCTTATATACTAGTAGAAGGGTAGGTTACAATGTGGGTTCTAGGGTTTACTATTTTGGGCATTGGGTTTACAAAGCGGGCCGGCTGACCGGGTCCAGCCGATGGTACAGGACCCTGTCAAGCTCTAGTACAGGTGGGGACGGTGCCACAGCGTCTTGGCGCCTCCGCTTTGGGCATCACCCGTCGCTTTAACCATCAGCTTGGTGCTTTACCTGTCAGCCAGAGCTTTATCCATCAGCCGGAGCTTTACTTGTCACCTCCCAGCCTTAGCGCTTTGGTGCCCTTGTCTGGTAGTGCCGGTGGGGCGGCGTGCCAACCCATCCCCCTCCCATACTTTTGGCCAACGGATCCGAGGCGGCCAGGTAGAGGTGGCCTCCTAGCCGACTATCCTGCCGCCCGGCTAGACGGGCTAGCCAGGGAATCTTGATGCAGACCGGGTGAAGCGTATCACACGGCTGAGGTTCTTTGTCTTGTGGCCATCCAACCAGCCGGCTTGGCCTACCCGGGGGTCATCCCCCCGACAGGAGGCCCTTGACGTGCTCAAAGATGAAGCCGAGCACCGTGAAGTGGAACTTCTGGCCACATCTAAGGAGCATGAAGAGGCACTAAGTGAACATATTTTGACTATTGCTCAGGCTTTGTCGGGTGATTAATGGGCACCACATTCTTCTGTCTTCGTATTCATCTTCATTATCTAACTTTGCTAAATGTATTGCCACTTGTGTATGCAGGTGCCGTGGGGATTCCTCTAGACCACCCTGCCCAGGCTGATGCTGTTGCAATAGTCGAATATCGTGGAGCCCTCCCGAAGGATGTGATAGTGAAGGCCAAGGGCGTGCTAGGGCATTTCCACCAGGAGATCCTCCCAAAGGTTGTTGCCGTCGAGGATGTTGGCGGACTTGTGGATGCACTCCACGCATTGGGAAATCCAGTGAAGGAGTTTAAGTAGGTCTAGAAGGCCACTGGCGTGTCCCTAGAATTTGGTTGGTGGCGTCTCACGACGTGAAGGTCAAATTCAAAAAGGTGTCAACATCTCTTCCCCCGGCAACTGAAGGCAAGGAGGTTCGTTCCTATATCAAGCGAGTAAAGAAATATGGCCCTCCTTTGGTCATGCTGCTTGAGAAGTACTTCGAGGAGCAGAAGTGTCTAGCCAAGGCTAGCGTATCAAAGGGTTCCGTGAAGTCATCGGACATCGTTTCTCAGGGTATCACAATAGCGTAGTTCTTTGATTGATAGCCTTTTGGTCCTTCGTAATATGAACTCCTTCTTCTGATGTTTATGTTGAAAACCATGATCCTGTTTAAGTTGCTTCATCTCTTGTCTTTATTTATGCCCCGAGTGTATGAATCAAAGGGGTATCATGTATCTTGCATTCTGCCACTTGGATATTTGAATGTCTATTGGCCATTATTGTGCAGGAAGCAGCCGCTGGATCATCGAGTTCTTCAGAACCCGAAAATCCTTTGGTTCGACCACAATTGACCAGTAGAGTTGTGGAGCTATAGCTGAATGTGCGGTTTCATGACCAGTTGAAAAGTTTGGAGAGGCGCCATTTTGACCCTCAAGGGTCTTGCTAATATTTGGAAATGCATGGAAGAGAGAGCCGATGTGTGTGAAGGGTGCCTTTTTGAGGAGTTCGATAAGATCAACGAGTATCTGAAGTGTAAGGATTCACCAACTCCGGCTATTCCTTTTGCCTGTTGTTTTATTACAAGTTTTATTTGCCTTTTGCTTACACAGTTGTCAGCCGCAACCCACAGGAAGAGGAAAATAACATTAATCACCGATTGAGTTCCTTGAGTGAGGAGGATTTGGAGATTGGCGGATCCTTCTGGATGGATAGGAGTAGGGGCTTCGTTCTAGACAAACTTCATGAGCGCGTTCAACATGTAGCCAAATGCATGAAGGGGTCCCATAACATCCTGGCCGCGGTGCATGATATTATGTTCCCATTGGTTCCTAGGCCCACTAGTTTGGTAGGCTTGATGCAGAGGTTCCGTGATCGTAGTAGAGTGGTGGCCTTTGTGCATGCCTAGCTTGTTGCGGGAGCGCATATGGCGCTGACATTTGTTCAGATCCATCACACATAGGTAGACATGCGTGTCGTAGCCCAAGATCTTCCTATAATTCCGGATGGTTCCGACAGGGAGCTTGTGCCGTACTTCGAGGCTGTTTGTGGCCCGACCATTAGTATAGCCCGCCACCTTGATAGGACTAAGAAGATGTTTCTACAACAATAGCAGGATTATCTGCCTATATAGCGAGTGCTTTCGGTTGTAATCTGCACATCAAGAGAAAATAATAGCACTAGATTGTTTTGGCTCAAACTGCTATCCACGTCATCCCGATTATTTTTGGTCATCAGATGTACACCGAGAAGGACATGTGATGATGTCGCAACAGAGCCCTGCTATCCCATGAGGCGGGACCCACTATGGACCAGGGCAAAATATTCCATACCACGGACGTGTGTACCGCGCACCGTCGTACCCCGTTTTGATGGAAGGTGGGCCGTGCGCGTGACGTGGTCCCGCCGTCAACGTACGTGGGAAATACCACGCTCTATGAAGCGTTCCCGGCATAACATGCTTCCGCACCCGCCGGGTGGCGAGGCCCGGCTAAAGCCTACATGGCGCCGTGCTCCCATGCCATCCGCGGACTCTCGCGGTCATGGAGACCTCCTGGTACCGACGTGGCACCGTGACTCCACCATGGTTTCTCGCAGACGTGGGACCCGTTGAGAGCATATGTGGCGCCAGGGGCGGAGCAAAGATTTAGGTACAGGGGGGACGCGCACCGCGAAGAAATAAATCATGGGCTAAAATAACGCCGTAGTATTAAATATTGCATCCGGTGTTTCTTCTAGTGTTAGCTACTTCGCGGACTAGGCCGATGAGTTGATGCGAGTATCGACAAGTTCTCTGGATATGATCCGTCGGCAGTGTTTCCCAGGCGAGCATCTCTCCCCCTTCTACCTATTTTGCATTTATAGTCTTTATTTCCTCCTGTTGATCTATTGCTATCTGTGTCGTGATGCTTTAGTGTTCCGTACCAGTTATATTCCTACAGCCAATATATAGCCTTGGACACCTCCTATTACCTGTTGCTTGTTAAAAGTTGGCCCCGCGAGTCGTAGTTGCTTGCTCAGGCGTTGCTTCGCGATGTCGATGTTCCATAGTTGTGGGGAGGTTGGCAGATGTTTAATGGTGGAGCTGATCAGGATTCTAATTACAGTTTGTTAATTAATGTGGTTGGTAGATTAATGCAGAGGCACCGGTGGGTAATAGTAATTATTTGGTTCTTAACCGCTCACTAGTGTCCCCTAGGACCCGAGTTCTTGACACCTGTTCCAAGATCGAGCGCGCTAACCACATGTGGGGTGTGTGGGCACCCCCATCGGCTTACTACCTGATTTCAAAGTACTGTACCGGGGGCCACAAGTAGTTTGGGGCTTTATTACTATTCTGTACTTATGCCATGTTACTGCTTTATTTAATTTGTGCGTGGAGCACCTGTACTGTTTTGGATCGCGCCACGTTTTCGCGGTATCGAAAAGCCCAGTCCCCTTTTCGGGTTCCCAGTCGTTTACAGCCATCGTCGCAAACCCTGGGTCCGCCTCGGAGCCGGCCGACTTTGTTGCCGGTAGCTTAGTGGGGTGTCCCCCCGTGTACTTGCTTTGGGTCTAGGAAACATCATGACTTAGGCCCCGCCGACATACCGATGGGTGTATGTTAATTGATCTGGCAAAAAGGGTCGAAGTGCATGTGGATACTTTGGTGCACCCCTGCAGGGTTAAATCTTTTCGAAAAGCCGTGACCGCGGTTATGGACGACTTGGAGCATAGTTTCTCGATCATAGACAACTATTACTAAAGTTTACTATTATAATTTGACGTGTATGTGAGAAGACTAGTAAGTGGTGTCATGGAAAGATTAAATAAAACTGCCAACCGTGTGAGTTTTCCTCGGCTGGACTTCCTCGTTTGGTCTCGAGGGGGGAATACCAGGAAGGGTATGTTTGGTGTTAGTATCAGGTTGGATCCGAATAGGTCTTTCTTATCCCTCTCTAATAACCGCCAGTATTACAGAGTCTCTATAGGTTGTTTAAAGCTGCTGCGCTGTCGCTTCAGTCCACCATATCTATGTAGGCGAGAGCCGCCGAATTCTAGCCTCGCCATGTGCTGTCCTCAGTACTGACACTCCTCCTTTTCCCTTGCCCTTTGTCGGCACCCCTTTTGTTTTAGCAGGTTTGAGATCGCCGTCGTTAGCAGGGTTACCCTTCCGGCTTGGCCTAGGCAGGGTTATGGACGCCATTGGTTATTCTTTAGGGCTCTTAGCCCCATTTGCATCTTGTCCGTAGTCGGACGCTCTATCGTTTTCAAGCTGATTTGGATCTTTGTATTGTATATCTGTATTCTTGACTCGTTGAGTCACTGTTGTATACATAACTGTTCTGTGGGTCCCATCGAGACTGTTGTGTAATGGTACTACTTCGTTTTCCACCCGCACGAGTGCCTGGTGGGCGTCCTTGAATCGTTTCTATGCGGGTTTGGCGGAAAGGGCTAAAACTTGCATAGGGACGATTTGAGGGTGTTACATTGAACCTCTTTTATCCGTACCTCCTTCAGATGAATCTTCAGCTCACGCAAGTATGGGTTGATGATATCCGCTGAGGAATCTTCCTTGGCTGATCCAGAGGAAGACATTGTGGCTCCAAAATTGGGACTCTTCCTGTCAGAAATAGTTAGAAACAAAACACGACGAGAACACGATATCCGATCCTCGGGGGATCCAGGGGATTATATATTATGAAGTTTTACAACAAAAGGAAGGTACTGGGAGAAAACGGGTCGGAGACGGAGACCGAGGTGGCCTCACCACTTAGTGGCGCGTCTAGGGGTGGGCACGAACCACAGGGTGGTGTGAGCCACCCTGGCTCCGTTTCTGTCCCTCTTTCGGTTTGCTGCCTTCCTTGTTGGATAAAAATTGTAAAAATATAACTGGACAGATCTTTCGTGGAACTTTTCTTACCAGAACTGTTACCTATTCAAAAATGGACTCTGTGGCTCTCTGAATTTGGTCTTTGATAAATTTTTCCGGAGTTATAACTTGAAAAGCATCAACATCTTCATATTCATACACATATTGCTCGAATCATGAAACCTTTCTCTTTCTTATGACACCATTTTCTCCACTAACCTCGAAATTTCTTTCACACAAAACTTCACACAGTTCTCATTAGCAACATTAGTGCATACGAGGTAATAAACCTTTTGATTTCAGTTTCAACTAAAAACCATCAAAACATAAGCTACTATAACAACTCTGTGAGATCCAGGCACATGGCTTAATAGGATTGATAGGATACCCATATCAACAAGTTGCAACTTCTTTTCCGGAAGCTCATTCGAAAAGAACTCTAAGGTTAAGCGTGCTTGGCCTAGAGCAATTCTAGGATGGGTGACCGACCGGGAAGTGGGTAACCGGGTGTGCACGAGTGAGGACAAAGTGCGCAGAAAAGACTAGTGTTGGTCTGTGGGGCCAGTCTAGATATCATATTAAGCTACCAGGAGTGACACCCCCCGGGCCCAGGAGTGGACGGGGTGCTACAAGTGGTATCAGAGCCGAACCTTGCGATTACATGGGTGTGTGCGGGTCAGTGGCGGGACATGTGGAGCATGGCGCGTGTGGCCCAGAGTGGACACGGCATGGCACATGTGCCGGCACTGGACGCACAGACGCGTGCCAAGAGGGAACGTTCCTGGAGTGTGCTTGATCGATGAGGGCATCGATCTTCTAAAGGGTGGGTGTATGTGAGATCCAGGAACATGGCTTAATAGGATTGATAGGATACCCATATCAACAAGTTGCAACTTATTTTCTGGAAGCTCATTCAAAAAGAACTCTAAGGTTAAGCGTGCTTGGCCTAGAGCAATTCTAGGATGGGTGACCGACCGGGAAGTGGGTAACCGGGTGTGCATGAGTGAGGACAAAGTGCGCAGAAAAGACTAGTGTTAGTCTGTGGGGCCAGTCTAGATATCCTATTAAGCTGCCAGGCGTGACACCCCCCAGGCCCAGGAATGGACGGGGTGTTACAAACTCCTTCCTAAAACCCAAAAAGAATCCAAAAAAAAGGAAATCGATTTAAAGAAGCAAATGCAAGAGTGGTAAAATCTATCAAAACAGACCAGCAGGTAAAGATCAATTTTTTCGAAAATCTTCTGTTGCTCAAATCAAAAAGTGCAAAACTAACGAAAGTTAAATAACAACCTGGGGCAGAAGCAAAAACAATTACAGCTCAAACTGACATACAGAGATCTTTCATGAATTTTTACGGTGAAGCACAAAAAATCTGTTTCAGGATAGCAACTTCCCCAAATCTTACTTCTCTCTCAATAGAGGTTGATCTTGACACAAACACCAAACAAAAAGGATAAGTAGAGGTTATTACCAAAGTAATAACTTCCAAGACTCAAACAAACAAAAGTAAATTGAAAGCACAAAATAAATTGGGTTGTCTCCCAAAAAGCTCTTTCTTTATAGCCATTAAGATGGGCATGATAATTTTAATGATGCTCACTTAGGAATATGAATTGAAGTGAAAGAGAGCATTAAGAAGAAAAAATACACATGTTTTAAGTCTAACCCACTTCCTATGCAAGGGAATTTTGTAAGCAAACAAGTTGTTGAAACCAGAGGCTGCAAGCATAGGAAGGCAAAACAAGTGCAACATAAAGACTTTAAGCATAAAACGAGGGAACTTAAGATTATTGAGATGCATAAGAACACTTTTCCCTCTCTCATAGTAACTTTCAGTATCATGCATAAACTTAACAACATAGCTATCACAAGAACCATCGTAGCAATGATCACTTATTCTAACAGAAAACACAAGAATATTAGTTCTTATAACACTACTTTGTGAAACAATATTAGAGGTATCCTTACAAAGGATAGTGTGTCCCTCTTCTACATATTTAGTGACAAAGTCTTTCACATTTTCTATTATAGGTTCATCATCCATTTGTTTATCAAGTTCAACAGTTTTATTTGTACTTTCATTAACCATACTAGCTATCATAGAATGTTCCTTTATCTTAACTGGGAAAGGCATTTTCTCAATGTAAGGCTCAAGTAAAACATGATTAGCAGTATAAATTTCAGTATTTCTTGTAGGAATACTCTTAACAACATCTTTATATGGTTCATGATACTTATTCCACTTCTTTTTAGGCACTTCAATATAGGAAGCAAAAGCCTTAATTTTTTTTGCAATAGCTTGAGAGTCTAGACCATAAGCATTTTTAATATTTTGAAAGTCATCAGTTCCCATAAAAGATTCAATGCATTCATAATCATAATTTATACGTGACTTTCTTCCTTTGTCATTCTCCCATGCTTCAGCATTGTCTTGAATACGGTCTAGAAGATCCCATTTAGCTTCTTCTTCCATGCGAGTGAATGATCCAGCACAAGAACCATCCAATAGATCCTTATCATGAAGAGAAAGCCTTGCATAAAAGTTATTGATAATAATATTCTTGGGGAGCTCATGAATGGGACATTTGAGCATTAGTAACTTCAGTCTCCCCCAAGCTTGAGCTGTACTCTCTCCATCAAGAGGGCAAAAGTTCTATATTTGATTCCGATATTTATGAATCTCACTAGGAGGATAAAATTTTGAATAAGAGAGAGGTACTATTTTCTCCCATTCAAGAGCTTGACCATTCTTCAGCAGCTTATACCATTCTTCAGCTCTTCCTTTCAGTGATAATGAGAATAACTTGTTCTTAACTTGATCTGTAGTAATACCTACACACTTGAACAACCCGCATAATTCGTGTATAAAGAGCAAATGATCACCGGGATGGACAGTTCCATCTCCAACAAAATAGTTATCCATAACACGATCAATAACTTGTAGGTATTTTAAAAGCATCACTCTCAGCAGGTGGTGGTTCATCTACTACCTTAGCAGTGGTAGTAGCATTATGAAATAAGAAACTCAGCGAATTATCCATATTGAAAATAGAGCAACTAATAGAAATAAACAATACTCACCGTAGAGGTTTCCTTTACCAGTTCCACTCTCCAATAGCGCTTCACTCCCCGGCAACGGCGCCAGAAAATAGTCTTGATGACCCACAAGTATAGGGGGTGTATCGCAGTATTTTTGATAAGTAAGAGTGTCGAACCAAACAAGGAGCAGAAGGTGCTCGCTAGTGGTATGGATCAGGAATTCTCTACAAATACTTAGCAAACGGATTTTTAGGGGTTTTTGATAATGCAAGTAAACAAAGTACGAGTAAATAAAAGACAATAAGAATAAATGCAGCAAGTGGCCCAATCCTTTATGCAGCAAAGGACAAGCCGGTTGTATTACTTAAGATGACCAAACATTCTCGAGGACACATGGGAATATCGTCAAGTGCTTTCGCTTCATATAGTTGATTAATCCTCTGTAGCTTGCTAAGTGTTGTGTGGGTGAACCTGTGCTAATGTACCGACCTTCCTAGGACTAATACATACTTGTGATTATACCCCTTGCAAACATCCGTAAGTACAAGAAAGTAATTAAGGTAGAAACCTAACCACAACTTTAAACTCTAAGACCCTTACGTCCCTTGTGCAATGGTTTCCTAACGGGGGTTCAGGTTTCTGTCACTCCGGCAACCCCTACGATTAGTAGCCAAATACACAATGCATTCCCCTAGGCCCATATAGGTGAAGTGTCATGTAGTCGACATTCACATGACACCACTAGAAGAAGTACACCACAACTTGATTAACAAACTATTGAATCTTTCTCAACACAACTCCACTACTAACAACATGACTTCTCCCATGTCCTCAAGAACAAAACGAACTACTCACAAGACATCATATGGATCATGATCAGATATGGAATAATGATGTATAACAATCTGAACATAAACAATAATTCAATCGTTCACTCAATAGCATCAACTACAAAGAGTAATCAACACCGGGAAAGTTTCCCCTAAGAACTATGCAAGATTCAACAAAATTGTTACAGCGATATGGAGATGGTGATGATGGTGCTAGTGAAGAAGATGATGATGATCCCGATGAAGTCCAGCTTGATGGTGGTGTTGATGGCGACGATCTCCCCTCTCCGGGAAGTAATTCCCCCGGCAGAATTCTGTCCACCGGAGAGATCTTTCTCTCTCTGTGTTTTCTGCCCCACAGAGGCGGCGGAATCTTTCTGTGGTCGCTCCCTAAGTCTTAGGGTTTTGGGAGGATAATATACGCCAGAGGGGAGAGCCAGGGGTGGACCAGGGCGGCCACACCACCTAGTGGCGCGGCCTAGGCTGACCCATGCCAGGGGTGGTGTGGGCCCCTTGTGGCCCATCTCCGCTTCCCCTCTGGCTTTCTTCCTCTTCTGAAAAAATAGGAATTTCCATGTATTTTTCCAGATTTTCTGATCTTCGCAAATTTCGCCTCCAAACAACCCCTTTTCCATCAAAATCCTGACTGCAAAGGTCCATGCTCCAAAAGTCATCAACCATGCAAAAACAGATGAAATTACATAAGTATCATCTCTTAATATAAAATATATCAATGAATAATAGTAAATTATGATATAGAATAGTGATGCAAAATGGATGTATCACGCACATCAACCTCCGGTACAATGTCATCCTCGGCTACCCCGCGCTAGCCAAGTTCATGGCTGCTACTCACCATGCCTACAACATGATCAAGATGCTTGGCAGCAACGGTGGAGTCATCATGGTCCGTTGCGACGAGGTGGAAACCTTGCGCTCCCTTGAGCACGCCTACAAGACTATGACTTCCACCTATCCCGAGGACGTGGATGCCTTGGACTATGTTGGAGGCTCCACAAGGAGGAAGCAAATGATGGCCCATTAGAGCGCCATGGATAAAAGGGCGGCAACCGCTCTATTACCACCTCGCGAGGAGTCAGCCGCGGCTAGCGTCTGCATGCTCAAGAGGGACTCAGGACCGCCCCCGCCCATCCTCACGAGCACCAGGGGGCTCCTGAGGGCGGCGATGACCCGGAGGCACCGGACTTCCTGATGGACTACACCCAACACGCATACAACGACAGCTGCCCCCATGATAGTGACTGAGCGACCGACTGAACAGGTGGATCGGGCTGCTGGAAGGTGGACAAGCCTCTCCGAACGGCACGCCTGACTCCATGACTTTTTGAAGGTGACCCTCAAAAAACCCTCACCCCTTACAGCTTCATCTCTTGTAAGACACTGTGCGGGCCCAGTGGCATTGTAATAAGGTCGAACTACCAGTGCATTTTTGGATATTGTGCTCCGCGCATGTTTTGCTATGTGGTTTTCCCTCGGAAAGGTTTTTTCTCCCAAAAACCGTGCCGCTAGTTCTCTCTCACACGCACCGCACAAGAAGGGGATAGGGACGGTGCTCATCACCAGGTCAATCCCCCATCAACATCAGAGCCTAAAGCATTGAGCTCTGAACCCACAACCCATTCCTCGGTTGTGCATCACCTCACGCACGGTTCCTGGTTCTTGAGACCCTCGTACGGCGCATGTATAAACCTCCTACAGCATGTGCTTTTTCCCTACGGCCCTATCCCGGTAAGGTCTATGGGGTGGCTCGTGAGGTACTGCCCCTCCGTGGCCTGAGCTCGTCAGGACCTAAAGTGTGGAGCTTTGAACTCATGGCCCATTCATCAGCTGTGAGTTACCTCACCCATGGTTCTTGACCCTATTTTTATCCGTGCGACGGCTCGTGAGGCACTGCCCCTCCGCGGCCTGAGCATGTCAGGACCTAAGGTGTCGAGGTCTAAACTCATGTCTCGTTCCTTGGCTGTGAGTTACCTCACCCACGGTTCCTGACCCTATTTTTATCCTCGCGACGGCTCATGAGGCATTGCCCCTCCATGGCTTGATCTCATAAGGACCTAAAGCATCGAGCTCTGAACTCATGGCCCATTCTTCGGCTGTGAGTTACCTCACCCACGATTCCTGACCCTATTTTTATCCTCGCGATGGCTCATGAGGCACTGCCCCTCCGCGGCGTGAACTCGTTAGGACCTAAAGTGTCGAGCTTTGAACTCAAGGCCCGTTACTTAGCCACAAGTTACCTCCACCATGGTCCCTGACCTTTACAAAACCAAGAACCCTTGTGCTGGCCCAATGAACTTCTCCTCGAGAGGTTTGTAGCGCATCTCATGTGGCACTCACCCCTTAGGCGGCCAGGAAACTCCAGGGCCCAGTGCGCTGAGCCCCGAACTTATCACCCAGATGCAACGTTAAGTCACCTCATGCATGGCCCTCAACGACCATATCTCGCCATGTGAGTTAGTGACAGGGCCTCCCTCGCAGCGCGCGTACCCTCCTCTATGATCACCCCTCCAGAGGCTCCACGAGGGACCCATGGGGCTCGAAGTAACAACACGTATGAGCCTCTAGAAGGTGGCATCGCCCAAACAGCCAGGCCCGGAGACGTGCACAGGCTCCTCGTGAGTCACCGCACACAACCCCCGGTATAGCGAGCAGGACCATCGGCTAGAAACACCCGGCAAGGAAAGTAGCTCCTAACGTCACTTCCGGAGATCACCCGACAGGGCGTGGCCTCCGCAAGCCCCCTCCTTGAGAGGCCCCGCCTCCTGGCACCGAGCTACGGGCAGCCTCACCAGGAGACGTGCAAAGACCGCTAGTCATTGCCAGCTTCGCCGGACTAGCTCCGCGCAACAAACGACCGAACTCCAAAGCTTCACAACGAAAACATGAAAAAGGAAAACCACATGCAAAGCGTGAAGATCCGCTTACTGACATCCATGGCAAGTCTTCGTTACAACCTTGGTGGGGAAACAAGATACTAAAAGATGCTACCCTTGCACTAGAAAAAGACCCGTGGCCTCACGGGCAAGGCGGCGGGCATGCCACAAACCCAACCTCATCTCCTCAAGAGAGGTATGTCGGGTAGAAACCCGACACAATAGAGTATCAAACACCGAGACGGAGAAGTCCCTCCTGCCATCATAGTGGAACCGCATCACGGAACCGCGCCAGATGCGGTCGGCAATGAGGAACTGATTCCAGCCATCGCAGAGGTACATCTTGTCAGGTGGAAGGGTCTCAACACTTACCCGCAACCTCTCGCTCCTGCCAGAGTGCCGCAGCTCCACCTCCTCCGGAAGATCTACCATGACCCCGAGGGCGAAGCATGAAGGGAGTCTCACCTTGACAAACCAGTCAGAGCCCCTAACAATGACAATGAAGTAGATCACCTGGGTAGGCTCGGGGCCATCCTCGACCTTGACCACCGGCGGAGGGGGAGCACGGCAACAGGTACTGGAAGTTCTGTCTCGGCACCAAACCCTCCACCATGCCCCACGTGGCGGCCGTGGCCTCTCCCGCGAGGTAACCCACACGCGCATCTCACCGGAGCCTCCCCAGCCAGCACCTCTGCAACCAAGTGAGGGGCAACGACGGGACCAGCACCACAACCCCCGCACCTTCCTCTACCGCTCCCGCACGAGCATGCACGCTCGTGCTTCACGGGGGGAGCAACCTCTGCCTCGGGAGAAACGAAGGCAAGAGAGCCCTCGCCTTGCCCATGGCAGCCTCACCCGTCACAATGATGGGGAGAGAAGGGGACACCATCCAGGAGAACAGAGTCTTCGCACAAACATGCAGTAGAACAGAAGGGGAACATATGCGAGGAGTGGGGAGCTCATGCATTCATGCCCTGGTATAAATGGGGCCAACTAAAAAGACACATCGCTATCCCGGGCACGCGGTATAACTGTAGAGCCCCACGCACCGTCACATCGTGGGAACGACTCCTAGGGCGGGGGCGACATGCCCAAGACCCGCGGTTATAAACCCGTGGACGCTTGAAATCCATGGTCAAGATGAGGGCGTGGCAGGCCCATGGTTAACCGAGCAGGCACCAGGGTACACCAACCCTCCTAGGCACTTGCCCCTTAGAGTCCATCAAGGGATATGTGCAAGCCAAACGCCCGGGGCTACTGTGGGGGCCCTGGCAACCGGGGTGCCATGTCCCGAAGGTTAGCGGTCCCAGCGCCTCGAGGCGATGTGCCTTTGAGAGGCTTTGATACCTCCGGAGGTAGCACCAGTTGGAGAACCCTCGCGAGGGTCCACCACACAAGCAGACTCTCCCTCGGGAGGCTCCACTACAGAACCTAACTTTGGATACTCCGGTATTATTGGTAACTTCACCATGTGGTCAGCAAGTGGGGCAAGTACTGACAAGGGGCATAGTCGCTGCACGACCTTAGTGCGCCTCGGTAAAGGAAGGTCCGGTCCGCCCCCTTTTATGCAGCGGAAGGACAACCGACATTAGCGTGTCAGGCGGATCAACTTGCCGATTTGGTGTAAAGGAGACAATAGGTAGCACCGGACGAGGATGAATGGGGAAAAGGAAGGCTACTTTACCAACGGATGGAGAAGCGCCCGACATCCAAGACCCGGTCCATCAAAAAGCAGCCCTATAAACCAGGACCTCGAGGGACGGCATTGTGGTGACCCTTACCGCCCATAGACCGGGGAAGAGGCCCGACACTGCCATATATAAGGAGTCCTTCCTATACCTTGGAGGGGATCGATCCCTGAGATCTAAAACTCTAGACTTTCATCCTCCATTGTACCCTTGCGAAGCACGCGATCAATACAACCAAGCAGGAGTAGGGGTTTTACCTCCTCACGAGGGTCCCGAACCTGGGTAAAAAACACGGGCTCCGTTGCCGTCGCCGGGTTTTCGTGGAGTTGCGTGTTCAACCCCTCTCAAACCAAGGGATCGTTGGACCCTAGTTCCTTCGCGGGACAAATCGCCGACAAATCCGAAGGCTCCCTCCTTCACAAAGGAAACACACCCGACGTTGTGAGAGGTGGATGTGAGGCAAAGGGCATACATATGCCACAACACCGCCACAGAAGGCTTCACCCCGGCGAACATCTCGCACCAACAGGCAAAGATGGACAGGGTAGCGACAGAGTTGGGATGGAGGTGCAGGGCGGAGATCTGGTAGTGCTCTAGGACCACCATGAAGAAGGGAGAAAACATGGGTACGAGGCCCGCGAGGACGCTATGGTAGAAGAAGAGTTGCACGGAACCGGCAAGACTCGCTGGATCTGTGGAGCCATGCCATGCCTTGGTCACCCCTCGCTCGTTCCAGTCTGAGGCAAGTTGCGAGCGGAATCTGTCGATTCCTGAATCTAGGCAGATGGTGGAGGGGATCAACACCTCGCCGGTCTCCTCCTCTTTGTCCTCCACCCGGGAGGACTCGGCAGGGGAAGGCCTCGACTTGACGGCGGAGGCTACTCGGCAATACATCTCATGTTGGCGGGATCGGAGAATGGGCAGCCAAGGGAGCGGAAGCAGAGGCAACTCGATGGTTGGAAGAGGGCATACTCTGTGAGCAAGAGCACGACCCTATAAGGGAGGTCCTCAACACAGTGGGTCCAGGTCTCCGAATCGCGCCACACGGTCCTCTGAGCGTGGGACCCAAGGAGTGGGTGCATCGCACGACCAGACGGCACCAGCCGACCGTTGTGCCGCCTGACCCTTCGCTCCTAGAGGAAAGCACGTGGGCCATGTGCATGGGGGCTACTGTCAGACCAAGGGAACCGGGGGTACCCTAAATCCCTCGTCGTCTGGGCCCTCGGGCGGTTTGTATGAGTGCTTCGTGATGGCTATGGGAGTAGCACCCTCGTGAGGGTCAGATGCATACAAGTTCGGGTGCAGGAGGCGACAAACA
Source organism: Avena eriantha (assembly GCA_910589775.1). Taxonomy (NCBI): domain Eukaryota; kingdom Viridiplantae; phylum Streptophyta; class Magnoliopsida; order Poales; family Poaceae; genus Avena; species Avena eriantha. The sequence goes on along the minus strand of OU342745.1, from coordinate 203,241,360 downwards.
GGGTAGGAGCGGAGCCTATGATGCCTTCCCGGTACACTCCAAGGGGTCCTAGGTGGTCAAAGGTGCCCCTGATAAAGGACAATGTCTCCCCATTTTGGTGCAAGGGAGCGAGAGGCGATGTGTCCCACAAGAACAGATGTCATCCATGACCGAAGGCATGAGGGGGACGGGCACCCCCGAAGCTGTATAGGCCAGGTCCAGGAAAAGTAGTTTGGTAGATCAAGTTTTTGGTGGGCGATAGTGTGGAGACCCTTCCCGCCTAACATTTCGGGGGAAGAGGCCCAACCACCCTATAAAAGGAGGTTTTCTCCTACCTTGAAAGGGGCTGATTCCTAGAACTGGTAACCCTAGACTTTGGTTCTCCATTGTACCATGGCGAAGCACCACGAGCAATACAACCAAGCAGGAGTAGGGGATTTACCTCCTCACGAGGGTCTCGAACCTGGGTAAAAAACCATGTCAACCTCTCTATCGTGCTCGTGCGTCACCGTCTTCGCCGCCACTGAGAAGCTCGAAACGCGTGATTCAGCTCCTCTCGAACTCAGGGCTCATTGGACCCCTGTTCCTTCGCGGGACACATCTCTGACACAAGCAATATCTCGAAGTCTTCCCAAAGAACCCTGCAATCTTCTCCATCTTCAACGTGTAAGTTAGATAATCTTTAGTTCTCCAGTCTTCTTTTCCATAGTCAGATAGAATCCGTCTATTCTAGAATCTTCATACGTGACTACTCCACTTCTACTATCAGTAGGGTGACATAGGTTATAGCCTACGCTTCCTTGAAACTCACATATGGCAGTAGTTAATCATAGAGATTTTCCTGCGCATGAAATAAAAACGTTAAGAGGCAAACGGGGGATGTGGTGAAATTACCTCACGCGTTCGTTCACACGTTGTCAATGCTTTAACCATTACATACTTTGCGCACGAATCTTGATGCCAGTGCTTATAAATATTTACTACGGCTGAAGATAGTTCCTTTACCCACATTCTCCCTGTGTCTTCTTCTTCCTCTCGACGAGCGACCCTTCGAGCTTCAGCGGAAAGACCCTAACAGAGAAATCCCATCTCCCCTTTCCTTCCAATCTATCTCGATGGCGAGCAGCAACAGTGCTCCATCGACAGTGGTGGTTCCCGAGGCTTCCAAGGAGCCATTAGGGGACGTCCATGTCCCACCGGAGGGGCTGGTGATCCTGATCTCCACCATGGTGGAAGACACTAGCGGTGACCAGAAACAGGCGGTGCTCGAAGCCGTGGAGGAGGAAGCTGACTCCCACAAGGGAGTATGGAGGGGCTCTTAACTCACTGCGAAGCACCTGAAGGAGCTTTCCGATGAGGGATATCTGCCCTTAATGGAGGGGCTGGTCTGGCAGCCAGCGCCGGCCAACGAGGTCATCCCCTCTCCCCAAGCCAGAGAGAAGGTCTACCTCAAAGCGTAGCTGGTACGTGGTGTTGCCTTCCCAGTCACCAACTTCTTCCTTGAGGTCCTGAAACACTTCCATGTTCTCCCTCACAACCTATCTCCCAATAGAATCTTAGCACTTAGCAATTTTTTAGCTTTATGCGAGGGATACCTAGGGATTAGGCCTAGGTTAGACTTGTTTATCTATTTCTTCACCGTGAAGAGAGAATCAGGAGATTCCAAGGATGAACTTCAGAATTGTGGAACCATTAGCTTTAAGATCTGTCCAGGCCGACGGTTCCTCGATATTGTTGGCCATGAGTCTTGCAAGAACTGGCAAAAGACTTATTTCTATGGCCTAGATATTCCTCTAGCTAGTCGACAAGACTCATACCCCAACTTTGTCAATTGGGCTACAACCGAAGCCAACACTTGGAGGTCCCCAGCCCTTGTTCTCGTCGACAATGAAGCCTCTCACACTATAAGGAGGATAGAGTGGTTAGTAGACGGAGGCCTGATAGGCTTGGACCTAGCCATGTGCTAGTTCGGAAGGCGGACCTAGCCTCTGCAGCATCGAGCCAAGCTGATGCATGAGCACTCCAAGGAGAGGAAAGACCCCATGCGAATTTTCGAGGATAATTTCTCCAGGGACTCCATCAAGCTCTAGCTTACAGACATTGTCAAGGGGAAGGATAAGAAGCGTGGCTTTTCCACCACCTTTGACATTTTCGAATCGGTGAATGCCCAGAGGTAACCATGTTTACTTCATTGCTTTTTTATATACTCTAAGTTCTCCATCTTGTCATCAGCTAGCGAGCTTGGCCGAGGAAGACATTGCCACTCAAGTTTAGGATATGAAACTGAAGGATGTACATGTTTTGTTTGACGATGATGCCTCCAAGGATCATCAACCTCCAGCAACACGAAAGCGGAAGAGCTCGACCTCTGACTCTGCTGCCAAGGGGAAGAAGAAGAAGAAACTGGAGAGTGGAGTCTCCAAGAAATCCACTTCTGCCTTAGAGGCGGAGAAGAGAAAGTCTACCAGCATACCGTTGACCGAGGCACCTGCTGACGTGGGCATACCTTACAGATACTCGAGTTTGGCATATACGGTCCAAGTATGGTAGAAGCCCATGGCGTTACCAAGGCCCAATACAGGATTCGAGTGACTCATGGAGACTCCGATTGCTTGCAACACAAGACGAAGCTTAAGATAGAAAGTTTAAACGGAAAACCCTAATCTGTAACCGACTCGACCTACTACCTGAGAACTAGCCTAAATATATAAATACTAGGAGGGGGTGGTGAGGAAGACAATCACAACCCTAGTTTCCACAACCATCGCCAGATTGCATCTGCGCACCCCATGTAACTTTCGACTCCCTCGATAATTCCAAGAACAGACAAGCAGGAGTAGGGACCTCTACGAGGCCTGAACCTAGGTAAAGCTTGTGACCCTGTGTGCTTGTTTTCTAGCTGATTGATGCCTCCAGCAGTCCCTCCTTCTCCAAAACCCAAGTCCATAACAATGGGCATTGATGAGTTAATCCCTCGTCAATTGGTGCCGCCTGTGGGAATTGGGAGTGTTGATGTCACGGCTTCTTCGGCCCCATCAACCGTGATCTACAACTCTACAATAGCGGAGATTCGCTAGCTCTTCGGCGCTTTTGACTTCACCGTCCATACTCCGGCCACTCGCCTGGCTTTCGAGTCCGTCGGTGATGGGGTCGGCCTGGCAATTGGGAGCTTACGCTTCCAAGTTGGTCAACTAGGCACACCTCACCTCCTTGACCAGCCGACGACCCCCGCGATTGCTCCAGCATTGTGGTTTCCACCACCAATTGGCACCCTCGGCGAGCTCAATGCCCCGATAGCAATTGGGAGCACGGACAGCGATAACAGTCGCGGATCCGATCTGGGTGACCTGGCCATAGAGGATGGGGTCTACGGCTCTGGATCTGAAAGTTGTGGGAGCAATAGCTTCCCCAGTCACTTCATGTGTGCTGTCATCAACACAGCGCAAGGTCGAAAAGATGCACGCAAGGCGTGCTTGTTCGACTGGCTCGGAAGACGACGAGGTAGAGCTCTATGGCACCAGATGCTTCAGCAGAGCCATCAGGAAAAAGAGAATGACTAAAGGGTTCAAACTCCCATCGGAGAACCCGAAATTTGACGGCCTACAGGACCCGAAGATCTGGCTAGAGGATCACATCTCCTCTGTCAGGCTACATGGCGGAAGCTCAAGCACATCATTGCAATGCCTGCAGCTACAACTACAAGGCGCCGCCCACGCGTGGCTCAACAATCTCCCGTGCAGATCAATTCACAGCTGGGAAGAGCTAGTCTACAACTTCGTTCAAGGGCACTTACAAAAGGTCCGCGTCATTCGAGGAACTAAGAGGGTGCCACCAAAGGTATGGCGAGTCGCTACGCTCGTACATCTAGAGGTGGTCCATCATCAAGAACTCCGAAGAAGATATCTCTGAGTTCAACGGCGACGTTCGTCCCAAAGAACTCAGGGAGGAGTTGGGCTGCTCGAAGCCCAAAAAAATCAACCACCTGATGGAGATCGCGAATTGGTGGGCCGATGGAGAGGACTCGGTGGAAATCGTGTCTACTCTCCAATGATGACGATGACCTCGGGCGCAGACGTGATCGCCGAGGGAAACGTCGAATGCGTGTCTACGAGGACCACGAAGAGGTCGACATGGACGCAGCCGGCTAAGCCGACAATCGCAACAATAGATACCGTAGCGGTGGATACCGCGACAGCAGGAAAACCACGCAAGTATGGCAGCTCCGCACTCGCGACGAGGCACCTGGACTATCCATCAAGGATAAATTGTCTGGACCATGCAACGTACACTTCTACATTGACAAGCACGACGGCAAGAAGAAGTCCAGCCACCCCCTCAAGGACTGTTGCGAGTTCCTCAAGCTCCACGAAGGCCTGGCCCAAATGAATCGCGACGCGATCATCTAGGGATACGGAGCTGCCCCGAGCGCCGTGGCTCACGGAGCTCCACCGCCACCACCTGGACCACCACCACCTGCGGCTACGCCAGTACAGAACAATGGAGGTGAGCCATACCCGCGAGCGTTGTGCAATATGGGGATGATCCAAAAAGGGCGCCCCTCAAATCAAGTGCAGAAGGCAATCACTCGCCAAGTCAATTTGGTAATAAACTCTTCGCCCTCCACCACTGAGTACCTTAGTGGAAGCTAGTCCTGCATCACTTTCGACAAGCGCGACCATCCGTGCCAAGTACCTCGTCCAGGCCACTGTCCCCTCGTACTCGAGGCACAAATTGAGGGATTCAATATGAGTCGCATCTTCATGGATGGCGGAAGAGGCATAAACCTCATGTTCACAAGTACGTTGCACGCAATGAGGATCCCTCTGACATGTCTAGAAGTTTCAGACACGATATTCCACGGCATCGTCCCAGGGAAAGGCGTGTAACCCCTGGGCAAGATCAACCTCGACGTCATCTTTGGCACACCACAAAATTTCTGGCGAGAGCACATTGACTTTGAAGTTGTTGACTAGCCTTCACAGTACCACTGTATCCTTGGACGTGTCGCATTCACAAGGTTCATGGCGGTACCACACTACGCCTACCTACAGATGAAGATGCCAGGCCCAAACGGTGTCATCACAATCAACGGAAGATTCGAGAGGTCTAATAGCTGCGATAGGGAATTCAACAGAATTTCCTAGTCCTTCGGCATGCAAGAGGAACTCGCAAGGTTGAAGGAGTCGACAAAAAGCAATCTGCCTCCCCTGAGCAAGCCAAGCTCACCCGACCTATCCTTCGGCTGGTTGGTGCATACCAAGAAAGTCTAGGTCCACCCAACGGACCCGAACAAGCAGGCCCTCATCACCAAAATTTTGAGTCCCACATAGGAACTCGCGCTCGTTGAATTCCTCCGTGAGAACTGGGAAATCTTCGCCTGGTGTCCAGCGAACATGCCAGGAGTTCCCAGGGAATTCACCGAGCACTCACTCAATGTGAATCCAGACGCAAGGCCAGTCAAGCAAACAACATGGCGACTGTCTGAACCAAGAGCAAAAGCGGTCGGTATGGAAGTCAACAGACTCCTCGATGCTAATTTCATACGCTAAATCAAGGAAAGCACCTGCTCGCAAATCTAGTGCTTATGCCTAAAAAGGACACAGATATCCTACGGATGTGCGTGGACTTCACCTCCTTGAATAAACACTGCCCAAAGGATCACTTCCCGTTGCCACAGATCGATCAAATAATCGACTCCACCGCGGGATGCGAGCGCCTTTGATTCCTCGATGCCTACTCAGGCTACAATCAGATTCGAATGAAGGAGGAAGATCAGGAGAAAACAACATTCACAACACCCTTTGGTGTATTCTGCTACAACACGATGCCCTTCGGGCTAACAAACGAAGGAACTATCTATCAACGGTGTATGCAGGCCTACCTCAAGAACCAACTTGGTCGCAATATCCAAGTCTACATCGACGACATCATCATCAAAACCAAAGAGGAAGCCATGTTACTCGACGATCTCCGCGAGACCTTCGATAACCTCGATCGCTACCAGATCAAGCTCAATCCGGACAAATCCGCCTTCGGCGTACCATCTAGGCAACTGCTCGGGTATCTGATCTCTGCGAGAGGGATTGAGGCAAACCCGAATAAAATAAAGGCCATACTGGCCATGGAGAAGCCAAAGAATGTAAAAGGCATCCAACAGCTTGCTGGGCGAATCACGACGCTCAGTCGATTCATCAGTCGAATGGGCAAAAAGGCACTGCCCTTCTACCAACTTCTCCATAAAGCTGACAAGTTCGAGTGGACAGACGAAGCCCAAGAAGCATTCAAAGACCTCAAGCATTTGTTGTCCACCTCGCTAGTACAGGTGACGCCTCGTGAAAAGGAGATGTTGTTGCCATATATGTCCACCACAAACCAGGTGGTAAGCACGATGCTTGTGGTGGAATGAGCCGAAGAAAACAAAGTCCACGGGGTACATCACCTAGTCTACTACCTCGGCGAGGTGCTCACACGAACAAAATAGTGGTACCCGCATTATCAGAAGCTTGCATACAGCATCTTCATGACCACCAGGCAACTACGGCACTACTTCCAGGAGCACCCAATCGTATTGGTGAATGATGCCCCGCTCGGGCACATACTCAATTATCCCGACGCCACTGGATGAGTCGCGCTCTAGGGAATCAAACTATATCCACGAGACATCACATACGAGAAGCGTGACGCGATCAAATTGCAAGTTCTCCTAGACTTCCTTGTGCACTGGATGGAGAACCAGCTCCCCGACAAACCAGACATGTCCTACCTATGGACAATGCACTTCGACAGATCCAAGCGAAACGAAGGACCTCGCGCAGGCGTCATACTGACATCACCCCAAGGTGACAAGATGAGATACGTTCTGCGAATGCAGTTCACCGCCTCCAACAACGAGGCTGTGTACGAAGCCTTGATCCATGGGATGCAGATGGCGAAAGCCTGCGGCGCCAAGCGACTCATGATCTACGGTGACTTCAAACTAGTGATCAACCAAACAATGAATGAGTGCGATGCTCTGAGCAACAACATGATCACCTACCGCGACCTCTACGACACACTCGAGGGAGACTTCGACGGCTACGAGCTGCAACACATTGGCCGCGAAAGCAATGAGGAGGTGTACATACTCGCCAACATCGGCTGCGCCCCAGTAACACCTGGAGTATTTCTAGAGCGCATCTGCTAATGCTCCATCAAGCCCAAGGCTCTAGAGAAGAAGGCAAGCACGCCAACGGACTCAGGGGCTACGCCACCCAACGAGCCAAAGGCACTCGATGACACGGAGCCAAACACAGGACTTGAAGGTCCCATCGAGGTCATGATGATCGAGCCATCTTGGACACAGCCATACATTACATACATGCTCAGAAAAAGGCTGCTAGATGATCCGACTGACGCGCGACACGTAGCGCGACGATCCAAGGCATTTGCCCTCATCAACGATGAACTATACAAGCGTAGCATCACAGGAGTTCTTCAGCGATGTATCTCCAATGGGGACGGAAGAGCCATCCTCATCGACATACACGAAGGCACTTGCGGGCACCATGCCGGCAGTCGTGCTCTTGTTGCCAAAGCTCTACAAGCTGGATTCTACTGGCCAACAACCATGCATGATGCCAAGGACATCGTCTAGCACTGCAACGCTTGCCAGTGATTCGCGGACAAACTGCATGCACCTGGCATGGAGCTTAGACCAATACCAGTGGCTTGGCCCTTTGCACAATGGGGACTCAACATGGTTGGCAAGCTCCCAAGGTCCTCGCGAGGAGGATACGTCTACCTCCTAGTCGTGGTCGACAAATTCACCAAGTGGATCGAGGCCATGCCGGTGACAAATCAATGAGGAGCCAGCGCCGTCAAGTTCTTTGAGTCCATTATCTACCATTTTGGGGTGCCACATAGCATCATCACGGACAATGGAACAAACTTCACCTCCAAGGAGTTCCAAGAATTCTGCGAAAACCTGGGAATAAACATTAGCTATGCCTCGGTGGCCCACCCTTAGACCAACGGTCAAGTCGAAAAGGCCAACGGCCTCGTCGGTGGCGGAATCAAGAAAAGGCTCCTCTGACCACTCGAACAAGCTGTTGGGTGCTAGCCAGACGAGCTACAATCAGTACTTTGGAGCCTGTGCACAACTCCAAACAGCGCCACAGGCTACACTTCGTTCTTCATGGTGCACGGTGCTGAAGCAGTACTACCCGTAGAAGTGCGTTACAAAGCCCCGCGGGTGGTTGCTTACAGCGAGAAAGAATCAACTATCGCACTCGAAGACTCCATCGACCTCCTCGACGAGGCACACGAGATTGCAGCGGAGATATCCACGATCTACCAGTAGAGCCTCCGAAACTACCACAACAGAAGGCTATGCCCTAGATCCTTTATCGAAGGAGACCTAGTCCTGCGACTGAAGCAGCAAGGGAACCTCAAGTTTGAGTCCCCTTGGGAAGAACCTTACATGATTACTGAAGTAATCCCAGGTGGCGCATATTGCCTTAAAGATTTCAAGAGCGGAGTCGCATACTCTAACCCCTGGAACGTCATGCAACTGCGCCGTTTCTACCCTTAGATGTTTTTACTTTAGAAACAAGGCTATTCAGCCAGGCTACTTAGCCACACATTGTACCTCATGATATTCCACGAATAAATACAGCTAAGTGCCCCAAACCTTGTGTTTTTTCATTTCACCTACAATTACATCACTCGGGGGCTGCGCCACCCTTTACAACTTGTTCCACGAATAACACAGTATCCTGAGTAGATGACGCACTGCCAATCAAACCCTTGATAACACCAACCCAGCTACAACACACCTGACAGGTTGGCAAGAGGCTGAGATGAACACACGTCAGGCTAACGAAAAGGAACTGTACCCTGCAATACACTCGAAAAATATACAAGCTAGCAAGCTCTTTACACATTAATGGGTATCAAACACACCTGCCATAATCATATGAATTTTACAACACTTATACATCTATGTGCAGGGATACAAACCATGCTACTGCTGCAAAAGGAGAACATTTGTTTGGTCTTCAAAGAAATCTACAATATCCTTAGCTGGCTGGTCAACCGCCTGATAGTGCGGCACCATATTCCAAGTCATCCCTTTAGGCGGCGGTGGTGGTCCAGTGACAACAGACACGACGTCCACATATGGCCGATGCAGTCAAACCGGCGATAATGCAGCCTTAGCACCTGCAACCAGCTGCTGACGCACGCACTCGCGAACCGCGCTGATATTCTGAAACTTCGCCAGAAGAGCCCATAGGCTTGAGGGCACAACGTCCAGCGGAAACATCGTTTGATATATACACTTCAGGCACGACTACGCCTTCTTCAAGCACTAAAGCACCCGTGACACACAATCCTGCAACGTCGTCAACACAACTGCACGATCGTGGTTCACCCAGAAGTACCCACTAGCCTGCAGCTGCTCCTAGGTTAAGTCATTCATTCGAATGGCAACCCGGTCCTTCTCATCCTGCGGATGATGAGCGCAAACAACTACAAAAGCAAGACCAAAGTATAAAGGCAAGGCATCGTCGTGAATGGCTAAAGAAAAGATAAGAAGATAAAGAGCTAACATTTAAATTGCTCGCTCAACTGCGTAACTTCATCCAGGAGATACTTCTCGCGGGCGGTGGCCTTCTCAGCCTTCGACTTGCACACATCCGCGTTACCACGGATAATGAGCAACTCACGCTCCAACTTCTTTATACGGTCGCGCAGTCGCGAAAGCAACGATAGCTCCTCCACCTTTGAACGTGGTTGCGCCGTGGTTTCATCGGTGGGAGGAGAGTCATGAGGACCACTCGAAGGACCCTATTACAACCAAGCAAGAGGCAAATAAGACCAATCATACATTGATACAAAAGGGCGGAGTGCATTCAAATTCGATAGAAGTATCAACAAGGGCACCCCCACAAAGCATGGTCCAGCAAAAGAAGCCTAAACTCTTACAAATGAGATCTAAGGAGCGATCTGATTCTTCGACTTCGGGGGCTTCCTCGAATCCGTGGCAGTATGTGATGCCACAGATTTCCTAGTGGTAGCCCCAGACGCCACAGCCTTTGCCGCCTTCACTCGCCGTAGCTCCTCGGAATATTTGGCAACTGTCTCGATGAGAGGAGGCCCATATTTACTACATCTAGTGGTGAATGGAGCAAACACTACCTGCTGGCCATCTGCGTCGACAGGCATCGCCTTGGAGATCGCGCTTGGGTCCAGCTCTACACCATGTGCTTGCGCCATCGCGAGTGCCATAGTGGCATCGACAGACCGCTGCGCATTCTTGAAGTCCATAGGGATGCCTTCTCCGAAGGATTCCACCAAGCCATCAAGAGTTTCGATTAAGCCGGCCTTGGGAACCATATCCTCACGGAGGCAGCTCAGCACGCCTTTGGCCTTCCTGAGCGTATCTTGGAGGGAGACACTACGGTGCTCGACTGTGGCCACGTCGCCAGCCAAGGCATCCGCGCGGCGCAAGGCCTGGGCATCGAAGCTTACACCGGCGGCATCAGAAAACATAGGGTATCAGCACAATGACATGAAATCAAATAGGGAAAAATACAAGTGAAGCTGAACAAATACCCGAGAGAGCTTTCGCAATCGAGAAAAGCTGTTCTTCAAACAACTTCTCCCTTTTGGCAGTAGAAGCACGCAGGACTTCCTCGTGCTTTTGCGACTCTTCCAGAGTTGCGACTGCCTCATCGCGTTTCTTCTCTGCTATGACAAGTCCCTTTTCGAGGGAAGTAACACGACGAAGTTCATTGTGCTCACCTACAAGGGACAGAACACGACAACATATGAGTTCACAAATCTCTACACAAGTAGAGCGAAGAGACAAGTTTAGCACAAACCTTCGACTATGCGGTGGTGGTTGTCCAGCATGGCATGCTGTCGACCCAAGGCAAATATCTTCTCTACAAGGCGAGTGGAATCCTTAATGATAGGCTACACCAAAGGAAATGATTTGTTAGTGCTGAAAAAGGCAAAAACTCAAAATTCGACTGCCAGCAGCAAACGACACTTACATGCTCCTCTAGGGACTCCGAAGGTTTCTGTCGAGTGGGCGTTTGTGCAACCATCTGATGCCCCCCACCGTGGGGGAACTCGAAGAGTTGGCGCCGGAGTGGGCCGCCACCAGAGGAGAAGGCGAACGTATGGCCACTTCCTTGTTCTTGGAGTCTACGACTCCAGATTATTTAACAAATTGGCAGTCGTCAGAAGACGACGACGCTATTTGACTGCAAATAGAAAGCACCACTTCAGAAGGAAAAACTTCAAGGAAAACAAGACGAACTCGCAAATATCAGAAAACTTACCCATCAAATTTGTCAAGGTCGAAGGAATCATCTGACGACTCCTTCGGCAACCTCAGCTTCTTCCGTGCGAGAGGAGTCACAACGCATACATGCACGGCGGGGATTGGATCCTCTACAGCAGCAGGAGGACCCTCCAGCATCGTCGGCGAGGAGGCATCTGCATCCTCACTATGGGAATGTTTGCGAGTCTCGTGGTCACTGAACTCGGGGGCTTCCTCCTCTTCCTCCATGGGGACGGTGGAGCCCAACTCGTCTTCTTCATCCACCTCACGAGGAATAATTCCTTCAGGACGAGGAGGCAAGTTGGTGGCCATAGCCTAGTCCTAACAAACAGGAAAAAGCATCATTATACAAAAGCACCTACAAGCAGTCGAAAACACAAGAAACTCCAAAAAAGAAATCCACCTCAGGCGGAGGATTGCTGTCGCAGAATGGGGGCATGACTAAGTCACCCGGGAGATCCTCCTTGGCGGCGTACTTGGTCACCAGTCGCAACCTCCTGTCCACTTCACCCGAAGAAATGCCCTCTGCAGGGATGCGAGTGACATCACCAGCACCGGTCCAGCGGAACATTGGGTGTAACCTAGCCTGCAGAGGCTATATACAACGATGCATCGAAGTACGAATGAGCTCTACGCCACCTATTTCCTTTCCAATGCAGCGTTCGAGGTCATAGACACGCTGATACAGCACCTCTGTTTCTTCGACTTCGCCGGGCATCACGATGTTCTTCCAAGATCGCCTCCTCTTGCAGACTGCTACTGGATCAAAGGGCACGGGTCATTAGTGTTCCCTGTTGGCTTTCTGATCGCGGATGTAGAACCACTTATCCCTCCACCCTTGGATAGATGCGGTGAGTTTGATGTTGAAATAAGTGGCATTAGAGTCGACGTGGATCCCACAAGCCCTACATCATAGACTACAAAACCTGACCCCAACTGACGTTTGAGCTTGAAGAGTTTCTTGAAGAGACCGAAGTGTGGCTCAATCCCGGGCCAACACTCACAAAGAGTGATGAAACATGAGATGTGGAGAATAGAGTTTGGGGACAGCTGGTACAGCTGGAGCCCGTAGAAGCAAAGAAGACCCTTGACAAAAGGATGCAGGGGGAGAGAAAGACCAGGAATGAGGAACGCAAGTAACATCACTCGAAAACCCACAAGAGGACTAGGGATTACCTCATCGCCATGAACGCGCGAGGCATCCTCTGCAGCGGAAAGCGCCCCGTCCTGACGCTGGGTAAACAGCTACGATGGCTTGATGATGGACTGGCGCCACGACCCATTGGTGACGCGAGTCCCCGCGCCCTTCTTCTTCCCGGCACCGGCGGCGCTAGTGCCCGTAGCGGCGGCGCGTCCCTTCTTCTTGGCAACAACAATGGTAGCCGCAGATCCAGCGGTGGCGGAACCTCCCTTCTACTTATAGTCCCTACTCGAGTCTACGACTCGAATAGGCACTCGGGGGTTACTCCCATAGGGAGCGCTGGCCGTGCACCCTATGATTATTTCTTCTTATACGTTACACCGTGTGTTGATAACATCCACACTCGAAGACTATGGCGACTCTGTCTCATATATTTCCCTGGAAAGAAACTGCGTCTCCTGGGTCACCCGAATCATCTCCGCAATGACAAAAATTCGGATGCCGCGCTTACAACATGAATATAAGATCTGAATAAGGCATGGAAACGCATCTGCTGTGCTCTTCCAGAAACATATCCGTGCCTGCAGGTACGATGAAATATGCCTTGATGGACACGTCGAGTGCTCACACTTATACACTAGGATTCGACTCCTGTAAGACCTCCACGGCCTGAGTCGAATTACACTAGCACTTTTCCGAATTCAAGTCCAGGGACTCGAGTTTGAGAAGATTGCGTTGTTTTGCCCTAAGGCAGTTAACTGATCCCGATGCATCGGATGAATCAAGAACGTATATCCACATTCCCTATGACATTAATCAAATCACTCGAAAATATGCTGAGCTATGCACTCGAAAGACTTCATAAAGTCTCCACTCGAATCTGCGATTGCACTGGACACTCGGGGGCTACTAACGTGGGCATACCTTACAGGTACTTGAGTTTGGCATATACGGTCCAAGTATGGTAGAAGCCCACGGCGTTACCAAGGCCCAATACAGGATTTAGATTACTCACGGAGACTCCGATTGCTTGCAGCAAAAGACGAAGCTTAAGATATAAAGTTTAAAGGGAAAAACCCTAATCTGTAACCGACTCGACCTACTACCTGAGACCTAGCCTATCTATATAAAAGCTAGGAGGGGTCAGCGAGGAATACAATCACGACCCTAGTTTCCACAACCATCGCCAGATTGCATCTGCGCACCCCCTGTAACTTTCGACTCCCTCGATAATTCCAAGAACAGACAAGCAGGAGTAGGGACCTCTACGAGGCCTGAACCTGGGTAAATCTTGCGTCCCAGTGTGCTTGTTTGCTAGCCAATTGATGCCTCTAGCGCTCCCTCCTTCTCCAAAACCCAAGTCCATAACAATGGGCATTGATGAGTTAATCCCTCGTCACCTGCTATTGCGTAAGAACTTCTCTTTTCCAACTTTTATTTGTACTTATTCATTCCTATACTTATACTTTACACGTTTTAGGAAGAAATCGGGTATTAGTCTAAAGTGCACCTCCAAAGTACTGGAGGGTCTAAATATATTCGTGAGATGTTGCGAAGTCCCCCCAACTCCTGCCGCCAAGCCAAACACAGGCTCTGCCGGAACACCATCCACCCCTACACCTGAGGCCTCTATCATGGAGCTAAACATCAATCTTGCAAAGGATGTCTCAGGTTCTGCCGGTTTGTACATTGCTCCCGGCATTCAGACGACGCAGGAGAGCACCTCCTCTCAAATGGATGAAACTATGGCTAAGGATGCCAACAAAAATGGGAAGCAACATGCATTGGGAATAGATGCAGCGGAAACAACAACAACCAAGTTGGGGACTTCTATGCTATCCACTGCTATAGTAACACAAATACCTAATTTCTCTGCCGCAATCGAGTCGGAATATCCAAAGCAAACTATGCGCTTGATGCCAATATCCTTGGCTACACACAGTCCGTGAATGAGAGATTCATAATTTGCCATGTTGGTAGCATTGAAGTGGATCTGCAAGACGTACTGCATCTTATTTCCTATTGGTGATTGCAACAATACACCAGCCCCCGAGCCATTGAGTAACTTAGATCCATAAGAGTGCATGAACCAAGACTCTGGCTCTGGCACAAAAGTATCAGCTAGTAGTTCTATCCAATCTGCGTTGAAATCCTCCAATGCTTGTGATTTGATAGCGTCGCCCCTCTTATAGGTGATTTCGAAGGTGGCAAGCTCTACGCAACACTTTGCGACCCGTGCTGTAGCGTTGCTGTTGTTGATAATGTCGGACATTAGAGATTTTCTTACTACTGTAATGGGGTGCTCCTAGAAATAATGCCTTAACTTGCAAGAAGCAAGGAAAACTCCATAAGCTAGCTTCTGGTAGTGCGGGTAATGCTACTTGGATTCCGTCAAGACCTCGCTCACATAGTAAACTGTTTGCTGAACTCTATGCTCATGCGTTGGCTCCTTGCTCTCCACCACAACGACGATGCTGATAACCCGGTTGGTTGCCGCAATGTATACTAACATTGGGTCCATTGACTCTAGTGTTGCAAGTATTAGTGTGGAGGAGAGTATTCTCTTCAACTCCTGAAGTGTTGCATCTGCTTCATCCATCCATACAAATTTGTCCACCTTTTTGAGAAACTTGTAGAGCGGCATTGCCTTCTCTCCAAGTCGGCTGATGAACCAGCTTACTGCTGCAACACAGCCTATGAGCCATTGGATGTCCTTTAAGCATGTAAGGCGTTTGATGTCGAGGATGGCCTTGATCTTCTCTGGGTTGACCTTGATTCTGTGATGCAAAATGATGAAGCGTAACAATTTGCCGACTGGGACCTCAAAGACACACCTCTTGGGGTTGAGCATCATGTTGTACTTCCGGAGGTTATTAAAGGTTTCCTGCAAGTCGGCGATGAGATTGTTTCTTTTCTTTGACATCATCACGATGTCGTCCACGTAAGCGTGTACATTGTGACCTATTTGGTTATGTAGGCCAACCCAACGGGTGTTAATGACTTCTCGGATAAATCTAGTAACCTAGCTAGCTGCTTGCCTATGGCTCATCGTGTTTCATCATTGAAGCGTCGTAGAGGTTGTTTCACAAATTTTACTTTAGGATCGACGTTTAAGCTATGCTCGACAAGTTCCCTAGGTACACCTTTCCTGTCAGCAGGTTGCTAGGCAAAGATGTCCTTGTTCTCAAGGAGGAACTTGATGAGCACCCTTTCCTATTTGGGATCCAGGTCTGTGCCAATGGCGGTTGTCTTGGAGGCATCGCCTTCCACAAGTTGCACCGACTTGGTCTCAATGGCAGCTTTGAAGAGAGGTTCAGAGTTAGAAATATCCTTCTTCAAAGCTGGCATCTCTGAGGCATCGACCTAGTGCTCGATCTCCTTGAACTCTTCACCGTAGAGGATGGCTTCGGCGAAGGCAGCTTCACTTAGCTCGCACTCACTTGCCTTCTTGAAGCTTCCAGCAATGGCGATGATACCGTTTGGTTCGGATATCTTGAGCTTGTTGTAGACGAAACATGGCCTAACATGGAAAGCATGGAATATGTCGCGTCCAAATATGACGTGATACATGCTCTTGAAGGGCACCACTTCAAAGGTCATGTGCTCTTGGCGGTAATTGTTAACATCACCAAAGGCGACCTGAAGGGTAATGCAGCTAAGGGACTGAGCTTGTTGGCTAGGAATGATGCCATGGAACATGGTGTTGCTCCGCCTTAGCTGGGTCTCCGTCAAGTTCATCTTGTGCAGCATATCGAGGTACATAATGTTGATGTTGCTTCCACTATCCACGAGGCACTTGATGAACTCGTTGTTGTCAATCAGAGGGTTGATGACCATGGCATACTGGTTCTCTGTCAGGATGAGGTCTAGGTGATCCTCTCTATCCCAAGTAATGGTAATCTCCGAACACTTCACGAACTAGGAAACTAGGGCAGGGTGGCCATCAGTATCCTCAAAGAGGTTTTCTGGGCCTAGACAATAGGGGTAGCAAGGAAGGTGTGGTAGACTGGAGTCTTCTTCTCAAAGGGATTTTTACCCATGCCATCACCCTTGTCAGTGGGTTTGGGGTCCATGTCTTCATCCATATCATCTGAATCCTTGAAATCTTCCTCCTTCTTCTTCCCTTTGCACTTTCCGCATGGTCTATTCTTCTGATTTCGCTTGTAACCTGAATTAGGGTCTTCCTTGAGGGTGTTGACAAACTTGCACTGGCGGTTGGTATGAGTGGCTTTACTGTTTGCATGAAGCTGGAAGAAACACGGCATATCATGGCCCTCCTCATAGGTCTGTGGAAGGCAGGGCGCTGTAGGTGTAGTTTCACTCCGCTGCTGCCCATGACTAGCCCTCCTACCATGACCACGTTGTCCGCTTTTGTCTCTGCCATCGAAAGTCAAGGCGACCATGTCGGCTACTTGCTTACATTTAGGCGGATTCTTCCGCTTGTTACTGTTGTTCTTCTTGGCCCGCGTGGGAATAGCACTGCAAATAAGTACCCGCGAGCATCATCGTTGGCAGCGGCAGATTCTCTAGCCTTGGAAATCACTGAGTTGAGATCAGGCTTTCCCTTGTCTTGAGTGCGCTTCATCGTATATAGGAGTAATGTTCCCTTCTCCAGACCGTCGATGAAGGTGGCCATAACAGTTTGATTGTGTACTCCCGAGCATGAGTTTTTCATATCAAGCCAAAGGGGTAGGTAGGCACGAGATTACTCGTCCTTCTCTTGCACACACCGTTGTAGGTCACCGATAGTGCATGGACGTTTGTACGTACCCTCAAAGTTCTTGGTGAACGCTTCATGCATGTCCAAGCAATTGCGGATTGATTTTTCCGGCAAATCATCGATCCATTATCGGGCAGGGCCAGCGAGCATTAGTGGGAGGTACTTGAAGGTGACATTGGGGTTTCCTCCTACAATTTCTATCGCTTCACAGTAGTCTTGCAACCACGTGGCTGGTTTGGCAGGTCATGGGTCTTGATAGTCTTGTCAATCTAGAGGCCCCTAGGGTAGGTTCTGGCCCGGATAACTGGTCCAAAAAACATGGCCCTAGGTATGGCTATTCCCAGGCTTCATGGATCTTATCAAGGCACAAACGTGCATCATATGGCTCTGGTTGTTGCTTGTGCTGATTTTTGCCATGGGGAGGAGAATTATGGTGTGAGGTATGAGACCTGCACAATCCTCCGCCATGGTGGCTGCTGGGAGGCGACAGTGGCGGTGGCGGCGGTGGGTTAGCTTTCTTTGCTTCTCCCTCCATGTGAATCGTCATTCCCGTCGTGGTTGGTTGTCGGACGCTGAGCTTCCTTGTATGATTTTCTCCTTTGTCCGTCATTGCCATTGCGCTCTCCACCATGTCGTGGCTGCTCTCCCTAGTTGCGTTTAACAATGCCGCCTTGAGGACATCTAGGAGGTGGAAAGCTCGTGTTGTGGCATGGCTGTGGGTCGTCATGATGTTGGTACTACGGGGGAGGTGGCGGCGAGCGATGGGGGTGAGCCTTGTCTCCGTGGTCGGAGGATATTGGAATGGCATCAGTCCTATTGCGCGTGTTCCTCTGCCTTCGTTCTATGGAACATGTGCGATATCCGACATCGTGAGGAGATCTTGGTATGCACTGGTTGTTCAAACTAGACTAGGAAAGCTCTGGGTTGGACTGAAGCCTCTGAGAGGTAGCCTTTCCTATCACTTGCTAGCCTTGGTGACAAGGTCATAGACCTGATCCAATGCTCCAGGTGATCTGTCCTACTCGAGTAAAGTTTTGGCAATGACCATGTTGAGGGCGGGGGTTGGCATGACTTGCTTCCCATCCTTATCGATGTAGGGGGTAGCTTTTGTAGGTTTGGACGGATCCCACCCAAAGTTGCGCCGAACACCAGGATTACGGATGGCGTGAGCTGGAGCTTTCTTAGCTTTATGCCACTTGAGCAGCTGCTTGTACTTAGCTTCTAGTGTTTTTGCCTCCTTGATCGAGTTGTGTGCCTTGGCAATATCCTCATCCAGCTTCGCGCCTTGCTCCGTGATGTATTTGGACTCCGTGAGGAGTTCCTGGTGTTTGTTGTCAAGCTGTGTAATGTCCCGAATGTGAGAGATAGTTATTGGCTCGACAAGGAGTCCGCCATAGATCACCTTGTCGAATGGAGGAACAAAGGGATTGCTGGCTGCTGACATGGATGGCGGAGGCGGTAGATTTGTTTGGTTGGTGATACTAGATCCGATGGCGAGTTCCTGCGGCTGCTGCGAGAGGATATCCGAAAGGGGCATGGCCTTTGCTAGATCCAAAGGATCAACATCATTTGTACCATTGGCCAACATATTTCCGGCATCGACGATTGCTAGCGGAGCTCCTCTGGCTCCCTGATCCTACTGATCCTCTTCAATCACATTCCCGATGGCCACCAATACCTAGCGGGAAGTGACAGCTTGCTCGGCACACTCCTCATGCTCGAATTCAACCTCGATCTCCCTCATGGCAACTTCGAGTTCCTCCAAGTTGACTGACGTGCTACTGCAGTCCATGCTAATGTCGGCGTAGAGTGCATCCAACACTGAGTCAGAACGGTCGTTGGTGTTATTGGTGGTAGAGGCTTAGCTGAGGAACGTGAACGATGAACTTGGATTTGCCGGCCACGATGATGATGTCGGCCTTGGCTTCCTCATCAGCGGTATCAAAACTTCTAACATTCATGATCACTTCTTTCAGAGTAAGTAAACCGGTGGCATGTTGCCTCCTAAGAGCTTGCCAGAGAAGGGTGCCTGGCGTGAGCCCTTCGACAAAGTGGTACACTTCATCATTGGTGTGTTCTCCTTCCACGGAGGCCCTCAACCTTAACCATCTGGAGAGGTAATCATGTGGGGATTGACCTGACCTTTGGACGTAGCGATCCAGATCGAAGATGCTGACGACACAGAAAAAGCGTGACCTCTGCTTCTCTAACACATAGGGGGGCCAAGAGGATCTGCGTTGGTCTTCCACCACTTTATCCCACACATGGCGGTTCGAGTGGGCCTTGATTTGTTCCAAGATAAGCCAGCAAACTCCAAAGAGAGATCTGAGCTTGATCCTTTTGAGAATGTATCATGCCCATAGGTTGTCTGTGTGGGCCTAGACGCGTGTCTGACTTCCTGGGAGCTTGATCCCAAGCCGGTTCGCCGATGAAGAGACGGATGTCCCTGATTGGAACAATGGAGCAACAAGTGGGGTTCGACTTCGTCAAGATCCAGAACTTGTCTGGAGGGATGATCGCAACATTTCCGGAGAAGAGAATGCACCCAATGGCTACCGTGTCGCTAATTCTCACGAAGAGATTGGACCTTGCCCGGTGTAGAGCTCGAAGCGCCTCTTGCCCTACGGTGGGCACCAACTGTCGTGGTATTGCCAATGAGTATGCCATGGAGGGTTCCTCATAGAGCGTGTTTAGAGAGATGGGGGAAGGTGGTGAGTTGGCGGGTATGAGGTAACACATCTTACCTAGGTTCAGATCCCACGATGGTGGTGGAATCCTACTCCTGCTATAAATCACTATAATGGCAATACACCAAGTTACATGGATTGGTTTGCTGTGCGAGGTTGTATGTTATCGTTTCCCTAAAGGCTCCCATAGGCTATCTTATAAAGGCGCCAAAACCTAGGTTTACAAGGAAATATCCTTGCCGGACAGGTTATAGAGTCCTACACTAAACTAACTAGTCTTTGTGCCTTGCACTCCAAGGCTCCGGGTTGGTTGGTGACTACACCATAGCCTTCCTTATCCTGGCATGAGTCTCCCTTCTGGATCCATCTAACTGGGATGCCCAGCAGGCCACATGCCTTTGTACCAACTGCGAGTCACCCAGTTTAGCTAGATTAGAGACATGCAATGGTGATACCCATTTAGCATATCATCAACAAAGTGCTCACTGGCGGAGGTGCGGGGTCCCGTGAGGAACGTGACTCGATCCCAGCCATCTTGCCCCCACAGTTGGCTCCAACTTTTGTAGTATGTGGATAGAAAGTAACTAAGAATGTAGGATAGAGGTGTGGGAGCAAGCATGGAAGCTAGCGATGACGCTCACAGGCAGGATTTGGCACAAGCAAGCGTGATACTTGATGTACTCAAGTTTGGAGCCCTCTTACGGGGTAAATCTCCTACGCCTGCACGATCTACCTATTTGGATGAACACAAGAGCTACAAAGGCTCCTCAAGTTGTATGAATTAGCAACCTAATAGAGACCAACCGTCTCTCAGGAAGCCTCGCCACCCCTTATATAGGACCAGGGAAACAATAAGAGGTATGGCCGGCTAGCGGGTCCCACATGTGAGCCCTAGCCGGCTGGTCATCTACAATGCCACAGAGTGGAGGTCGTGTGCATAGTGGACACCGTGCGATATGATGTGAGCATAGTGTCAGACGTTTCCACTGTTCCTCGCTTGAGCACTGTAACAACCTCGGACCCTACGCTCTAAGTTCAAGCCTGGATGAACCGAAAGTGGTTAAAATAGTACAGCGGGGGCCCAGGGGCCACCCATGTGTAGACCCGTCGGCCGTCCTAACCACTTTCAAGAACATCAGGACAAGAGCGAGCGGCGTAGGCAACATGCGAAGAGATCAAATACATACACAAATGAGTATGTATGCAACCTACCTTACAACAGTCCTCAGAGCCATTCCATCTAAAAGAATAGAAATATTGCAACGCCATATGGCAAGATCCAAATATCCTAAATAGAGATAATAGTGTAGGATAGTTCCTCATACATCAATCATCAGAGTATCAGGCGGAAGCGAAAAACAAGATCCGAGTACAGATAAGAAGCAAATCGGCATAAGATGCCACATAAATAAACACATCCCGCCCACAGATCTCACGGATCCCCATCCCCAGAATCTCTACACCGAGTGATCGTTGCCAACATCGTTTGTCTCCTCCACCCAGTATCCATCTTGCGAATACACCTGTTCATCTGAATCAAACAATATATCGTGTGAGACCCTAGGGGTACTCAACAAGTCTTTATGCCTCTAAAGGGGACATATACTTGGGGTGACGCAATTGCAGCAAAAGATAATAACTAACAAGTCTATAGATACTCGCTAACCATCCGCCTAACCAATGATAGACGGATGTCCGTTAATTAGAAACAACAGTTATAACAGTATAAAGTAACAGATCCATCCTCCTTCTCGCTAACCAACGAGAAAGCGGACGAACAACCCATCCGTTAGCAGTTTTATTTTACCATTCCATGAGTATTGGACTATTTACTAGTCAGGTATTTAGTCAAATTAAAAGCGGTACTTTAGTTATACTTGTCTATGATCGAGAAACTGTGCTCCAAGTCATCCATAACCGTGGACACGGCTTTCAGAAAGATTTACCCTGCAGGGGTGCACAAATACCAACACACACTCGATCAACCTCGGAAAAACCAACTCAAAACCCAACGAGGCATTCACGACAAAGCGATCACAGGATTCAGAAGTATTTCAGGGGGCCACCCCAATAAGCTACCCGCAACGAAGTTGGCCGGCTCCGAGATGGACCCAGGGTTTGCGACAATGGCTGTAAATGACTGGGAACCCGAAAATGTGACTGGGCTTGTCGATACCGCGAAAACATTCCGCATTCTTAAACATTACAGGTGCTCCACGCACAATCGTAAATAAAGCAGTAATACATGGCATAAGTACAGGATAGTAATAAAGCCCCAAACTACTTTGTGGCCCCAAGAAATAGAAATGAATCAAGCTCTGGCTCAGGGGGGTCCATAAGGCCTCCCGGATGTGGATAGTGCGAATAGTCAAGGAACAGGAATCAAGTACTCGGGGTCCTACGGGACACAAGTGAGCATAAAAAACCAAATAACAGATATTGCTCACCGGTGCCTCTTTCATTAGTTATCCCATTACTACTCAGGTGAAGTTGTTTAGGTACCTCGTTATCCATCAGACACTCACATACCCTACACATGCTGTTCTACGACTCGCATGGCTCAAACAACCCCTGTAGTAATGGCTCATGGGATTAAGGAACAAGCTTCGGTGGGGTTTAAAAGTAAAGGCTATGCAGTACTTGGGATTCAATTTAATGCAGTCGCGACTCAATGATGCAAGAATAAGATAGAGGCAATAGGTACTATATGTATGCAAGCATGTGATAGTGCTTGCCTGGCAGTTCAGTTGAAGCGAGAGACGTATCTGGGTAGTACTCCTCGGATTCCTGATATTTCTCTTGCTCGGCGTCTATTCGAAAGAAGAACCAAACAAACAAGGGCCAACATATATAAAGTGCACAAGCATATAAATAAAATGCGACAAGCAACAAGCATGCCATGATGAATGATGCAAAATTTACATGGCAATAAGGTAGCATGGCAAGGGTGAGGTGTGGGGACAAGAATAAATCATTTTATTAATTATTTGGTCAAGTTTTATTGCCATAAACAGTTCTGATTTTTAATAATGACATGTTGCATGCTTCAATTCATATCATGGAATGTATAGTTAGAACGGGCTCGTCGCGCTGATCGATTTAGACATATTATTTGTCAAATTTGGAGTTATAGAATTAAAGTTATTAATTAATTAAGAAAAGGCATTTTTAATTGCAATTAAACAATTTCGAAAATTTAAAGTAGTCAAACATTATTTTGAATGGCATATTTGAATTCCTCACATTTTTCTGATTCAAAAACATATATCATTTGTATTATTTGGATTTATTAATAAAAAGTTATTAATTTCTTGATTTAAAACATTTAAACAAATTCTGGAAAAGATTTTTATTAACAGAAAAAGTTCATAGACTTTTTAAACCGAGGCCTAGCTGACCCTAGCCGCTGACGTGTGGGCCAGCGCTGAGTCAGCGGCAGCTGACGCAGCGGCCGCGTGGGACTTTTCTCACACCGGGGCAATGTACCCACAGGCACCGACGTGTGGGCCAGCGGCTGCGGGTCCACCTAACGCGCTAGCCAACGGGATTGCGACAGCTGGCCGGGGAGGGACCTGCGCATGCTCGACCCAGAACTGGAGGGGGTTTACTGAAAAAGGCCGTATCGACCTGGGCTGACGAATCTGAAACCAACTGCGAAAACGTCTAGCTGGACCGAGATTTCGGATGAAGGTGGGGACCAATCTGCTGGGAATTTTAAGATACCGCAAAAAGAAAAGTTGGAGTAGGTTGTATTTTCTA
Organism: Avena eriantha; assembly: GCA_910589775.1. Classification (NCBI taxonomy): domain Eukaryota; kingdom Viridiplantae; phylum Streptophyta; class Magnoliopsida; order Poales; family Poaceae; genus Avena; species Avena eriantha. The sequence goes on along the minus strand of OU342745.1, from coordinate 203,217,745 downwards.
CAAGTTTCATGTTACAAGTTTCCTCAGAGGAAGGTTGTAGCGACCAGGATCTTGAAGTGAACATGGAGCAAAATAGATGTTAACTAAACTCGAACTCCGACAGATTTACAGAGATATATGCCGAAATTTGTCGAAAGATTGCGAGAGATCTACTGGGTGGTTTTCGGCGTGGTTTGATTCTGCGGAGAGAGGTGACAAAGGTCTGTGCAACTATGAAAAAAAACTTTGGCTGAGGTGCTCTAGGTGCGAGGAGAGCGTGTGAAGAACAGGGGCGCACGGGCGCTCTACTGTTGCCGTGCGTGGCGAGCAGCTGTCCTGCATGCGCGGGTGCGCTATTTCGTTCTGAACAAAATATAGAGATTGGCGGGTTGGATTGGCTTCTAGACAGGTTCAGGCATGCACCGGCGAACACCATCCGCGGCGGGGACGAGCGACCGGGCCAAGAGAGATGCAGCTAGGTGGGGGAAAAGGTCAAGGGAGCTCACCTCGTCCAATTCCCCTAGGCCTCAGAGTCGGGGATGGAAGGAAGCAACGGAGACAGAGACGATGATGGCGCTTGGCTCGGACCTGCAGGTGTCGCCGCCAGGGACGCAGGGTGTGTCTGCTCCGGCTCCTCCTGCGGCGCAAAACGATCAGCGGAGGCGCGGCGAGACGATCCCCGAACTCGGCGGCGCTCGACAGCGACCACGACGTTGACACGGACAAGCTGCTCAAGCTACTGACATGGTGGCCTCACGGGAAGGGAAGGATTGAGGGAAGCCCGACCTTGGGGCGGCGGAAGAAGAGGGACGACGCTAGGGTTCGAGGCACAGCTCGGGGTTAAGAAGACCGAGGTGACGGAACTGACGGAGACGGCGACCTGCTCGCTATGGTGGCTGCTTTCCGTTTTCTGCCGAGAGAGAGCAGGGCGAGACTGTGTCAGGCGAAGGAAAGAAGAGGAACAGGGTGGCGTCGGTGAGCGGGTAAGGACAGAGGTTGGGCTAGGAAGCTCTGCTGGGCCAGAAATCAAAAAGGTGGAGGCGTTGGCTGCTGGCTCTACTGCTGGGCTGCTGTGGGCTGGCTACAGGTAAGCTCTCTCCCTCTCACTGTTTTATTTATTTCTGTTTATTTTTGGATTGTTTAAAATCAAACAAGCCACTAATTTTTAAACCCTTTTGAAAACACAGGAGCATAGAATAGGTGAAAAGGTATTTCAAAAGATACGGGGAGGAATAACACAAAGGTGGAGAACATGCATAAGAGATAAGTGTAGGGTTTAGCAAGGTGGGTTTGATTTAAATTCAAACCAAACCAAAGAGATCAAGTAAGAGAGGAAAGACATGAGAAAGAACATGTGTGCATGGCCCATGCATTGTAATAAATGCTCCCTCTAGTAGTGAAAACCACTAGAATTGCTCATGACATTTATCTAAGCAAGATCCCAAATTTTGGAATAAGGACCAACAAAAGAAAAGAGAGCTTGTTTACCACATGGACTAAATAAAAGATCATGACCAACAAAAGAAAAGAGAGCTTGTTTACCACATGGACTAAATAAAAGATCATGCATGAATATAAGGTGGCCAAGCTTGTGTGTATGAGCCACTAGGCATAATATGGCCAAAGTTATATTCTTACATGAGCATTTATTCAAATTCAAACCATATGCAAGCTTGACAAGGGTTCCACTCACATAGCATGCAAAAGATGGCTATATGGCTCCCCACATATCAATAATGTGAGCACAACATGATGCATATATGGGAGCATGTGGAATTGTAAGTGGACCCGTCGCAACCCACATGATCTAGAGGTAAACCCAAATAAAATGCAAAGCTCACATACGGTTGGATGGTGGAATTATGGGATGGTGACAAAGGAAGGTGGTGGAGTTAATAAAAGATATGCCCCCAACTCAACTTGGGCATCAAGCATTTATCAAGAACCAAATACAATATATCAAGAGGCAACTACAATTAATAATGCATATGAGATAAGAACCAAAAGGAAAGGTTTTATATGATGCTCAAATGCAATGTAGCATGATGACATGAGCATGGTATAATTATGATGCAACAATTATATGTAGGAAGTAGCGTTTTATTATTAGACCATGTAGCATTACAGATTTTAGACAGATGGGATGCTACAACTCTCCCCCACTAAACAGGAATCTCGCCCCGAGATTCTAGGAAGAAGAAGAAGACACGAAGAGGGTAGGATACTTGGCACGGAGCTCATCCTCGCGTTCCCAAGTGGCTTCATCAACAGAATGGTGCGACCACTGCACCTTGCAGAACTTGATGGACTTGTTGCGAGTCCTTCTTTCTGCGACTTCTAGGATTTTTGTGGGGTGTTCTTGATAAGACATATCTTCTTGGAGATTGATGAGCTCATGGTCCACGGTTCTGCCGGGATCCTTGAAGCACCTCTTGAGTTGAGAAATATGGAAAACATCATGGACTTTGAGTTTTTCAGGAAGCTCAAGAGCATAAGCGACTTCTCCTCTTCTTCCACGAACTTTGAAAGGACCGATGTATCTAGGAGCCAGCTTTCCTTTGATACCAAACCGGTGCGTGCCTCTCATGGGAGTGACACGAAGGTAAACGAGATCACCAGGGACATACTCCATGTCCGTGTGCTTTCTGTCATAGTTGCTCTTCTGGCGACTTTGAACAACCTTCAGGTTTTCAAGAATGATGTGAACCTTCTCCTCCGCTTGAGTTACAATATCGGGGCCAAACAATGTTCTTTCACCTGCGCCCAACCAACCAATCGGAGTTCTGCATTTGGGGCCATAGAGAACCTCAAATGGTGCCATCTTTAGACTTTTCTGGAAGCTGTTGTTGTAAGAGAATTCAGCATAAGGAAGGCATTTTTCCCACTTCATGCCAAAAGAGATGACGCAAGAACGGAGCATATCTTCCAGAATCTGATTGATCCTTTCAACTTGTCCTTGCGACTGAGGGTGGTAAGCTGTGCTGAAGTTCAACTTTGTCCCCAAAGAATTTTGGAAACTTCCCTAGAACTTGGAAGTGAAGATGGTTCCACGGTCTAAACTGATCTCAAGAGGAACCCCATACAGAGAGACAATTCTGTTGATATAGAGCTCAGCCAACTGAATTGCAGAAATTGTTTCCTTGACGGGAAAGAAGTGAGCCACTTTAGAAAGCCTGTCGATGACAACAAAGATTGCATTGTTGCCCTTCTGCGACCTTGGAAAACCAGTTATGAAGTCCATCTCTACTTTCTCCCATTTCCATTCCGGAGGCTTCAATGGCTGTAGAAGATCGGAAGGTTTCTGATGGACAGCTCTAACTCTGCGGCAGACATCACACTCCAAGACATACTTGGCACAACATTGTTTCAACCCAGGCCACCAATATTGTGTTTTCAGATCCATGTACATCTTAGTGCTGCCAGGGTGGATAGAAAGAACAGAATCATGCGCCTCCTTGAGAACTTGCTCTCTTAAACCCGAGTAGTTCGGAACAAACATCCGGTGTTCAAAGAATAGAGCGCCTTGGTTGTCGACGTGGAAGGACTCATACTTCGGCAGCTGAATGTTGGAAATGATCTTTTTAGTGTAAGGATCACCAAGTTGAATGGAGCGAACTTTTTCTTCCAAGAGAGGGGTTGCCAGAAGGTTCAGAAGATACCCTTGATCCACAATTTCAAGGTTGAGCTGACGGAATTCCTCGCACAAGAGAGGTTGTTGTTCTTCCACCATGAGGTTGTTGACATAAGCTTTTCGGCTGAGAGCATCGGCCATGACATTAGCTTTGCCAGGAGTGTAGTTGATGGTCAGATCGAAATCATTAATTGCCTCAATCTACCTCCTCTGACGAAGGTTGAGATCAGGTTGTGTGAAGATATACTTCAGACTCTTGTGATCAGAAAAGATCTCACAATGGTTGCCAAGCAAGTAGTGCCTCCATACTTTCAAAGCAAAAACAACTGCCGCGAGTTCGAGGTCATGTGTAGGATAGTTGATCTCATGCGTCTTCAACTGTCGAGAGGCATATGCAACGACTTGCTTTTCTTGCATAAGGACCGCACCCAATCCTTGCAAAGAGGCGTCACAGAATATCTGGAAAGGCTTTGATGTATCTGGAGGAATCAAGACTGGTGTGGAAGTGAGCTTCTCTTTGAGTGTTTCAAAGCTTGCTTGACATGCAGGAGACCAAAGGTATTTCTTGCCTTTCTTGAGGAGATCGGTAAGAGGCTTCGTAATCTTTGAGAAGTTCTGAACGAAGCGATGACAGTAACTAGCCAAACCAAGGAAACTCCGGACTTCTTTGACATTTTTGGGTGGAATCCACTCAACAATTGCCCGAACAGTTTCTGGGTTGACGGCAATGCCCTTAGCAGGGATGACGTGACCAAGATAGGTGACTTCAGGCAGCCAGAACTCACACTTGGAGAACTTTGCATATAGACGGTTCTCGCGAAGCTTGTTTAGGACACACCGAAGGTGTTCTTCATGTTCTTCCTTTGACTTAGAATAGACTAGAATGTCATCCAGATAGACCACGACGAACTTATCAAGACACTCCATGAAAACCGAGTTCATAAGCCTCGAGAAGGTGGCAGGTGCATTGGTGACACCGAAAGACATCACCATGTACTCATACATGCCATAGCGGGTGGTGAAAGCTGTTTTGGGAACATCTTCCTTGCGAATCTTGATTTGATGATATCCACTTCTCAAATCAAGCTTAGAGAATACCACAGCTCCAGCTAGCTGATCAAAGAGATCATTAATCCGCGGAAGGGGATATTTATTCTTGATGGTTTTAGCATTGAGAGGCCGATAGTCAACACAAACTCTATCAGTCTTGTCTCGCTTCTTCACAAAGATGGTTGGGCTACCCCAAGAAGAAGTGCTGTGCTGAATGAAACCCAACTTCTCTCGTTCATCAAGCTGGCATTTGATATCAGTCAACTCAGCATGACCCATTTTATAAGGCCGCTTGGAGATAGGAGCGGTTCCAGCTTCAAGCTCAATCACAAACTCGACCTCTCGATCAGGAGGCATACCTGGTAACTCTTCAGGAAAACATCTGGGAACTCACGGACCACCGGAACACTCTGAATAGCATCCATAGTATCATCATTCAGAGCCGCCAAAGAGAAAAGCTGAATTGCAGGAGTCAGACTTGGAGAATAGACTATATGGCCTTTAGGAATTTTCAAAGAAACCGAATGTTCAGCACAATTAATCACAACTTTATTTGCAGCTAGCCAATCCATGCCTAAAATGACATCAATATCTGAGTTGCGCAGAATAATCAAAGAGGCCGGAAAGAAAGAATCCCCAATTTGAACCTGATTGTCATAACTGATATAGGAAGTTAACATCCTTGCCCCAGGAGAAAGGACCATCAACTTTTTAGGTAACGAATCAGATGACAACCCATTCTCTTCATCAAACTTGAAGGATACAAATGAATGCGATGCTCCAGAGTCAAATAAAACTCGTGCAGGGACTGAGTTAACAGGAAGCGTACCCAACAAAACTCCAGGTGCATGTTCAGCTTGAGCGACGTTGACACAGTTGGCACGAGCAACAGTGGACCCGGGCTTGGTGTTGATGTTGAGAGCCCGAGGTGGAGGTGCACGAACCATAGTAGAACTTGCTGCAGGTCTTGGAGGTGGTGGAGGAAGAGCTTTGTTGTTCATGGGACAACTCCAGTGTTGATGCCCAGTGTTTCCACAAGTGTAGCAAGCACCAGGTGGTCGTGGAGTAGCGTAGCCAGGGACTCCGCCAGGCGCTCCAGAGTAGTTGTGGTTGTAGCCCCTAGGAGTAGCAGTGAAGGAGTTTGGTATCCTTGCCGCGTAGCTTGAAGGTCTTGGTGGATCCGGGAGCGACGGTGGGGTGTTAGGAACCCACACGCGGCGCTTAGAAGGAGCTGTCATAGCTGAAGAGCTTGCTGCGTCACGTCTATGTTTCTTGGACTCCTCAAACACTTGCCTACTTGCTTCCTCCTGTAGAGCTGTATGTTGGAGTTCTAGAAAAGACCCTGGCCTTGCATGAGTGATTGCATATTTGATAGATGCATTGAGCCCTTGCCTGAACCTCTTTTGCTTCTTCTTGTCATCAGAGATCTCATCGCCACCATACCGAGAAAGATTCATGAAGTTTCTGATATAGGTATTGACATTGTCATTGCCCTGTTTGAGGTTGAGAAACACTTCCTTCATCCTTTCCATGACAATTTCTGACAGGTATTGCTCTTTGAAAGCCCCAGTGAACTGCTCCCAAGTAGGCTAAAAACCAGAGTGGTTTGCCTTCAGGTAATTCTCCCACCACAGAGCTGCGTCTTCCTTCAGAAGGTGAGTGGCACATTTTACCCATTCTTGCTCAGGAACCTCAGCAGTCATCAGCAACCTTGACATCTCACACAGCCAATCATCATCATTTAGTGGCTGATCAGACACCTCAAAGTGGCGCGGGTTGAACTTGAGAAAACTCTTGATGTCTCCACGCTTGGGAGGTGGAGGTAGCGGAACAAACTCATTCCTCCTGACACTTTCTTCAAAACGCTGCTGGTTCTACTGCATTGCTCTCAAGGCATTAGCAATACTTGCCAACGCAGCCCCCAGTTCAGGTGGTATGTCCTCCTCAGAACGGCGTGGTGGTGCCATCCTGTGATTGATATAAAACTCAAGTCAGTACCATAATGGAGAATAATAATAATCCAAAATAGTACCAAAATGGAATTAACCAAGATTAAGGATACAAATTACTAAGATGATATTAAACTATGAACAAAGTTCAAAGCACCTAGAAGATATTAAGCATATCGCACACGACTGAACAAGGAGTGTGGTACACAAAGCTACCAAAGAAAAAAAATTCCGCAAATTTCGGCATTAAAACACCACTATATGCGCAAAACCACTTAACGAATTAAGATTAGTAACTCTACCAATTCAATATACAAGAGCGAATAATAAAAGTAGTGGTATGGTCGCGACTCCATCCCGCACTCAAATCATTACTCCGCACATAAATAACTAAAACACATATGCCAACTTCCTTCTTTCTTAAGATCTAAAGATGAGCAACTACGGAAACAAACACCCAAACAAGATAGCGTCGGATAACAAAGAGTAAGACAGATCGCGTCGGTTTACAAAAGCCTGTCGGTATGGAATGTACCAAGAGTTGATAACCAAAAGGCAGATAGAGGCAACAATTGGATGCAACATATAGACAAGGAATTACACACACACAACCTATGGTACTACGGAACCCAGAACACGTGAATCCTAGTTTGAATTTTAGAAGAGGATTGAAAACGTTACACTTTCTTACCAGAAAAGGGTGGGTGGGTGGGTAAGAAGAAAAATGGAAGCAGTCCTACTCTCACGTTTTGTTTTTCCCTAGTATACATAGCTACCAAAATATTTGCTAGACTGACAACGACCATTTGGCTGAGACCCTGAAGGGCGGGATGGCTCTGATACCAATTGTAACAACCTCGGACCCTATGCTCTAAGTTCAAGCCTGGATGAACGGAAAGTGGTTAAAATAGTACAGCGGGGGCCTAGGGGCCACCCACGTGTAGACCTGTCGGCCGTCCTAACCACTTTCAAGAACATCGGGACAAGAGCGAGCGGCGTAGGCAACAGGCGAAGAGATCAAATACATACACCGATCAGTATGTATGCAAGCTACCTTACAACAGTCCTCAGAGCCATTCCATCTAAAAGAAATAGAAATATTGCAACGCCATACGGCAAGATCCAAATATACTAAATAGAGATAATAGTGTAGGATAGTTCCTCATACATCAATCATCAGAGTATCAGGCGGAAGCGGAAAACAAGATCCGAGTACGGATAAGAAGCAAATCGGCATAAGATGCCACATAAATAAACACATCCCGCCCACAGATCTCACGGATCCCCATCCCCGGAATCTCTACACCGAGTGATCGTTGCCAACATCGTCTGTCTCCTCCACCCAGTATCCATCTTGCGAATACACCTGTTCATCTGAATCAAACAATGTACCGTGTGAGACCCTAGGGGTACTCAACAAGTCTTTACGCCTCTAAAGGGGACATATACCTGGGGTGATGCAATTGTAGCAAAAGATAATAACTAACAAGTCTATAGATACTCGCTAACCATCCGCCTAACCAATGATAGACGGATGTCCGTCAATTAGAAACAACAGTTATAACAGTATAAAGTAACATATCCATCCTCCTTCTCGCTAACCAGCGAGAGAGCGGACGAACAACCCATCCGTTGGCAGTTTTATTAACCATTCCATGAGTATTGCACTATTTACTAGTCAGGTATTTAGTCAAATTAAAAGCGGTACTTTAGTTATACTTGTCTATGATCGAGAAATTGTGCTCCAAGTCGTCCATAACTGCAGACACGACTTTTAGAAAGATTTACCCTACAGGGGTGCACAAATAGCAACACACACTCGATCAACCTCGAAAAAACCAACTCAAAACCCAACGAGGCATTCACGACAAAGCGATCACTGGATTCAGAAATATTTTAGGGGGCCACCCCAATAAGCTACCCGCAACGAAGTTGGCCGGCTCTGAGACGGACCCAGGGTTTGCGACAATGGTTGTAAGCGACTAGGAACCTGAAAATGTGACTGGGCTTGTCGATGCCACGAAAACATTTTGCATTCTTAAACAGTACAGGTGCTCCACGCACAATCGTAAATAAAGCAGTAATACATGGCATAAGTACATGATAGTAATAAAGCCCCAAACTACTTTGTGGCCCCAAGAAATAGAAATGAATCAAGCTCTGGCTCGGGGGGGTCCATAAGGCCTCTCGGATGTAGATAGTGCGAATAGTCAAGGAACAGGAATCAAGTACTCGGGGTCCTACGGGACACAAGTGAGCATGAAAAACCAAATAACAGATATTGCTCACCGGTGCCTCTTTCATTAGTTATCCCATTACTACTCAGGTGAAGTTGTTTAGGTACCTCGTTATCCATCAGACACTCACATACCCTACACATGTTGTTCTACGACTCGCATGGCTCAAACAACCCCTGTAGTAATGGCTCATGGGATTGAGGAACAAGCTTCGGTGGGGTTTAAAAGTAAAGGCTATGCAGTACTTGGGATTCAATTTAATGCAATCACGACTCAATGATGCAAGAATAAGATAGAGGCAATAGGTACTATATGTATGCAAGCATGTGGTAGTGCTTGCCTGGCAGTTCAGTGGAAGCGAGAGACGGATCTGGGTAGTACTCATGGGATTCCTGATATTTCTCTTGCTCGGCGTCTATTCGAAAGAAGAACCAAACAAACAAGGGCCAACATAAATAAAGTGCACAAGCATATAAATAAAATGCGACAAGCAACAAGCATGCCATGATGAATGATGCAAAATTTACATGGAAATAAGGTAGCATGGCAAGGGTGAGGTGTGGGGACAAGAATAAATCATTTTATTAATTATTTGGTCAAGTTTTATTGCCATAAACAGTTCTGATTTTTAATAATGACATGTTGCATGCTTCAATTCATATCATGGAATGCATAGTTAGAATGGGCTCGTCGCGCTGATCGATTTAGACATATTATTTGTCAAATTTGAAGTTATAGAATTAAAGTTATTAATTAATTAAGAAAAGGCATTTTTAATTGCAATTAAACAATTTCGAAAATTTAAAACATTATTTTGAATGGCATATTTTAATTCCTCACATTTTTCTAATTCAAAAATATATATCATTTGTATTATTTGGATTTATTAATAAAAAGTTATTAATTTCTGGATTTAAAACATTTAAACAAATTCTGGAAAAGATTTTTATTAACAGAAAAAGTTCACAGACTTTTTACACCGAGGCCTAGCTGACCCTAGCCGCTGACGTGTGGGCCAGCGTTGAGTCAGCGGCAGCTGACGCAGCGGCCGTGTGGGACTTTTCTCACACCGGGCACTGTACCCACAGGCACCGACGTGCGGGCCAGCGGCTGCGGGTTCACCTAACGCGCTAGCCAACGGGATTGCGACAGCTGGCCGGCGAGGGACCTGCGCGTGCTCGACCCAGAACTGGAGGGGGTTTACTGAAAAAGGCCGGATCGACCTGGGCTGACGAATCTGAAACCAACTGCGAAAACGTCTAGCTGGACCGAGATTTCGGATGAAGGTGGGGACCAATCTGCTGGAAATTTTAAGATACCGCAAAAAGAAAAGTTGGAGAAGGTTGTCTTTTATACAACTTTCGTGTTACAAGTTTCCCCGGAGGAAGGTTGCAGCGACCATGATCTTGCAGTGAACATGGAGCAAAATAGATGTTAACTAAACTCGAACTCCGACAGATTTACAGAGATATATGCCGAAATTTGTCGAAAGATTGCGAGAGATCTACTGGGTGGTTTTTGGCGCGGTTTGATTCTGCGGAGAGAGGGTAAAAAGGTCTGTGCAACTATGAAAATTGTTTTGGCTGAGGTGCTCTAGGTGCGAGGAGAGCGTGTGAAGAACAGGGGCGCACGGGCGCTCTGTTGTTGCCGTGCGTGGCGAGCAGCTGTCCTGCACGCGCGGGTGCGCTATTTCGTTCTGAACAAAATACAGAGATTGGGGGGTTGGCTCGGCTTCTGGACAGGTTCGGGCATGCACCGGCGAACACCATCTGTGGCGGGGACGAGCGACCAGGCCAAGAGAGATGCAGCTAGGTGGGGGAAAAGGTCAAGGGAGCTCACCTCGTCGAATTCCCCTAGGTCTCGGAGTCGGGGACAGAAGGAAGCGACGGAGACAGAGACGATGATGGCGCTTGGCTCGGACCTGCAGGTGTCGCCGCCGGGGACGCAGGGTGTGTCTGCTCCGGCTCCTCCTGCAGCGCAAAACGGTCAGCGGAGGCGTGGGGAGACGATCCCCGAACTCGGCGGCGCTCGACGGCGACCACGGCGTTGACACGGACAAGCTGCTCAAGCTACTGACATGGTGGCCTCACGGGAAGGGAAGGATTGAGGGAAGCCCGACCTTGCGGCGGCGGAAGAAGAGGGACGACGCTAGGGTTTGAGGCACAGCTCGGGGTTAAGAAGACCGAGGTGACGGATCTGACGGAGACGGCAACCTGCTCGCTGCGGTGGCTGCTTTCCGTTTTCTGCCGAGAGAGAGCAGGGAGAGACGACGTCAGGCAAAGGAAAGAAGAGGAACAAGGTGGCGTTGGTGAGCGGGTAAGGACAGAGGTTGGGCTGGGAAGCTCTGCTAGGCCAGAAATCAAAAAGGTGGAGGCATTGGCTGTTGGCTCTGCTGCTGGGCTGCTGCGGGCTGGCTGCAGGTAAGCTCTCTCCCTCTCACTGTTTTATTTATTTCTGTTTATTTTTGGATTGTTTAAAATCAAACAAGCCACTAATTTTTAAACCCTTTTGAAAAAACAAGAGCATAGAATAGGTCAAAAGGTATTTCAAAAGATACCGGGAGGAATAGCACAAAGGTGGAGAAGATGCCCACATGTTTACATGCATAAGAGATACGTGTAGGGTTTAGCAAGGTGGGTTTGATTTAAAGTCAAACCAAACCAAAGAGATCAAGTAAGAGAGGAAAGACATTAGAAAGAACATGTGTGCATGGCCCATGCATTGTAATAAATGTTCCCTCTAGTAGTGAAAACCAGTAGAATGTCTCATGACATTTATCTAAGCAAGATCCCAAATTTTGGAATAAGGACCAACAAAAGAAAAGAGAGCTTGTTTACCACATGGACTAAATAAAAGATCATGCATGAATATAAGGTGGCCAAGCTTGTGTGTATGAGCCACTAGGCATAATATGACCAAAGTTATGTTCTTACATGAGCATTTATTCAAATTCAAACCATATGCAAGCTTGACAAGGGTTCCACTCACATAGCATGCAAAAGATGGCTATATGGCTCCCCACATATCAATAATGTGAGCACCACATGATGCATATATGGGAGCATGTGGAATTGTAAGTGGACCCATCCCAACCCACATGAGCTAGAGGTAAACCCAAATAAAATGCAAAGCTCACATATGGTTGGATGGTGGAATTATGGGATGGTGACAAAGAAAGGTGGTGGAGTTAATAAAAGATATGCCCCCAACTTAACTTGGGCATCAAGCATTTATCAAGAACCAAATACATTATATCAAGAGGCAACTACAATTAATAATGCATATGAGATAAGAGCCAAAAGGAAAGGTTTTATATGATGCTCAAATGCAATGTGGCATGATGACATGAGCATGATATAATTATGATGCAACAATTATATGTAGGAATTAGCGTTTTATTATTAGACCATGTAGCATTACAGATGTTAGACAGATGGGATGCTACAAGCACCAAAGTCTTCGATTTTGGCTTCACCTTTGTGTCCCATCGGCAGGCTAGGGCTCGATGTGCACTGTACAATGTGTCATGCCCTAGCCACATCTTCTAGCTTTGCTAGTCCAGCTGGGCTCCTCCATCCAGACTTCATCAGCCTTCTGATCCCTCAGCCTTCATCGCATCGATTTTGCATTCCTTTAGGTTCGCTAGTCCGGATGGCTGGCTGAATCAGTGAGCCAAACCAACATTTTCTAATCAGCTTGGTTTCTTTGCATCTGTCCTACATCTAGTTGGATCGTACTAGCTAGCTCTAGTGGGTTCTTCCCTATGAACGAGTGATTCTTTTAGAGGGACGACACATAACCCGTCTAGTTAGCCTACCCAAGGGCAATCCCCTGACAAGCTAGGTGGCAGCATGTACCATGCAAACATAGTCACATGCGTAACTAATACAACGTTGAGGGACGTGATCTATGGATCCGTACTTGATTAAATACGGGTATAGAAAGTATAATTATGTTTTCACATTGCTGGAGATTCATAGTACTCTCTGCATGTTGTTCACGTCGACTTTGACCTACGAAGTAGTCCATGCCTTCCTAAATTTTGCATGGCAAACTAGACTCTGATCATTCTAAAAATAGAGTCGTGATTGGAAAATACTAATAATGGGAGTACTCACTGCATGTTGTTCATGTAAACTTACTCAAGTGCCAAATATATATTGTTTTATATTCGACTATAAAAAACCGAGTACCAAGGCATTGCACGGAAACTATACTTCGATTGAATCCTATTCCCGTTACATTCACACTATCATCAAGTACACCATGGGTGCGCCACTGCCGCTTCCAAATTCGAGAAATTTGAAGCTTATATCATCGGCTATGGCAAAACCGATGAACACGAGAATGATATCTTCAACACATCCAAGGAAGATGCGGTGGTATATGCGGCCGATGTCAAATTCCATGATAGCAGATGCAGGCACGAGGATGGAAATGTCGATGCCCATGACAACGCTGACACGGAGGCCAATGAGAACGTTGGTGCCGGTGACCCCAAGGACAACAGCTCTAGAGGCGATAAATCTAGCGAGAGCAATGAAGCCAAGTGGAGGAGTCTGGACGAGGTGTTCAAGATGAATGAGTGTCACGAGAAGTGGATGGAGAAGCATAGGGAGAAGTCCAAGGAGAGGGTCATATGTAATAACACAATGTACGATTAATACAAAATAATTATATACAAATAAACCATGTATGGTTGCTCGTGTTTCTGCGGCGGTCCTGCATTTACCTTTTTTACTTTGTTCTTGCAATGGCAGCGATGGTATCGACGCTTTTAGGAACGTTTTTACTCGGTGTCTCCTAATGTTCGAACACAGGTCACCGAACATACCTACAGACGTAAACATGAGAAATAATCATACTCGATATTCTTTGTTATCTGCTACCGCTAAACATGATATGTATAGTCCCACAACGCCAGTTTACCAAATGTCAAGCCAGTTTATAAGCCTAAACGTGAAGCTTCTATCATTGTGGGGGTATCTTGAATAGATGTAACACGATATATCGTGACACGTTCTACATTACAGCCGTACCCCAGGGGGCAGAGAGAGGAGTCTAGTGATGTATAATGTGTAAGATATTTGTAACTTGTAAGGAATTTTGGCCTATTGTAAATTGTTCTCTTTGCTGAGTTTCTTTGAACTAAAGTGCTGCATGCTAGGACTTTTCGTCAACCTGATGCTTATTTTGTCTCAGTGCCTTGTCAACCTGTCAGCTGGGCTACAACCAGGTTGGAGTTTTCAAGGATTCGACGTACAAGCAGAGCCAACTAATCAGGCTTTCATGCGAAGTACTTGAGTGCATTGAGTCAAAAATATACCAGGGTGCTCGAAGATTCTTAGCCCCCAAGTGATTTTTATGCATAAGATTTAAAGGCAAGTAATCAACTCTAAGTAGATGAACTTATCTTTATTGATTGTAGGTAGCATGTACATGTGTCGGATGAGTAGCCTGTATAAGTAGCCTTATTGAAAAGTAAAGACATCTAAGTATAGAAACGACACGACAATGCAACGTTCTAGGGGTTGGAGTATGCGACTCCATTTTCTATGTCCTTGAGGTGATAGGATCCGCCTGCGATTACTTCAGTGATGACGTAAGTCCCCTCCCAAGGGGATTCGAACTTGAGATGGCCTTTTTGTTTGATCCGCAACATGAGGTCTCCTTCGGAGAAAGACTAATAACCCCCAAATGCAGGGATCATCGTAGTACCTCTCAATGTGGAAGTAGGTATCGATCCGCATGAGTGCTGACTCGTGTACTAATGAGCTCGTTGGGGAACCCCAAGAGGAAGGTATAATGAGCACAGCAGTAAGTTTCCCTCAGTTGTGAAACCAAGGTTATCAATCCAGTAGGAGCAAGGAAACACCCCAAATGTGTAGCTAGCTGAACGTTGGCAGGGCGCACTACCGGTGCCAGCAGCAACGTGGAGACCTACACAACACAACCGAACTCTGTCCCCAACTTGCGATGAGGTTGTCAATCTCACCGGTTTTGCTGAAAACAAAGGATTAAACATATCGAATGGAAGGAAGTAATAGTTTGTAGAAAGTAAACACAAAGCAGTAAATAGTTTGTAAATTGTATGTAAAAGAAAGGACCGGGGTCCATAGTTCACTAGAGGTGGATCTCCTTAAGATAGATAACATGTTGGATGAACAAATTACAGCGGGGCAATTCACAAACATCGAGAAAGCATACAAGCATATACTAATCATCTTGACTCCTTTGAGGCTTGATTGGACATTACAACATTATACATAGACCGTCATCCAACTGCATCTATGACTAATAATCCACCTTCAGGTTATCATCCGAACCCCCTCCAGTATTAAGTTGCAAGCAACAGATTATTTCTTTATGAATTGCATGTAATGTAAACAATACGATTGTTCTATGAACAAAGGATTGTTGTTTTCTCCCTAGTAGCAACAGCACATCTAGTACCTTAGAGATTTCTGTCACTTCCCCAGATTACCAGAGGCATGTCGAGCATAAATACTAACTCTTGGAGTTGCTAGCACCTACTTTGCCAAGATAGCTACTAACAACGGAAAGCATGCAAGATCACAAATAACAAAGACATGATAGAATCAATAATCAATCTGAAATAACATCTCAATATCCATCGGATCCCCGCAAACACAACATGCAGAATTACAAATAGATGATCTTAATCATGAACGGAGCTCACAAGATCTAAACATGATAGCACAAAGGAGGAGAAACAACTATCTAGCTACTACATGGACCCGTAGTGCTGAGATGAACTACTCACGCATCACACTAGAGGCTTGCATGATGATGAAGAAGGCCTCCAGGTGAATTCCCCTCTCCAGTAGGGTGCCGGGAAGAGCTTCAGATGCCTCCCGATCTAGGGATGGAGATGATGGCAGCTACAGACTCTTTCGTGGATTTTTGATCGGGTACTTAGGGTTTTGGTCCCGAGGGCAATATATAGGCGGAAGGAGAGGCAGAGGGGGTGCTGGGGTCGGCCAGACCACCCCCTGGCACGGGCTAGGCCTGGCCGCGTGGCCAGGTGGTGTGGCCGGGCCCCATCCCTTCTCCGTCTTGTATTCTGGCTCCAGATGCCATCCAGTAAAATAGCGACTCTGGCTTTTGCCCCGTCCAATTCCGAGAATATTCATTTTCTGACTTTCCTAGAACCAAAAATAGCAGAAAACAGGCAGCTGGCACTGTGGCTCTTGTTCATAGGTTAGTCCAAGAAATCATATGAAAAGTACTCCAAAGTGTGGACAAAATACAAGAAAGTAGATAAAACCAAGCATGGAACATCAAAAATTATAGATACATTTGCAATGTATCAATGAGCAAGAAGGAAAAGCTATCTATTCTCTACAACTAAAGTGTCACAAGTTTTAGTTGATTATGGAATAATACGGTTGTTTTAATGGTTGGATGTTTAATGTATAAAAACAAGAATATAAAAGTGTCCCAATCCTCTTCAATGCAAGAGGACAAGACAAGGGTTTTCTTTTATAGGAACAATGGACATGGGTTCCTGGGTTCACTTAATCCTCTCTTCTCCATCTATGGTGATTATCAAGTTATAGATAGTAAAGGTACACACAATTCTCATGTTTTCATGGTACTTTTATGGTGGCTACATGTCATAAAACACATAGGTGAAAGAAGTAGTCCTTTGTATTACTAGGACACCCTTGCAATAAGGCTAGAATTTGGTTTGTGGCACACCACGCATCATACTTCTCCCTTTTTACCCCTAGATAAAGGATGTTGTGCTGCATTGCTGTCACTCAATACATATGTCGTTGTCACTCAGCCACCCATTACCTACATACATCATACTTCTTAATGGAAAACATACTAATAACTAGTGCAATGATTCATATGTTGTGAGTATTATCACATCTCTCTCATCTACCCCCACTTAGTGGTGTCAATCACCTCATGATATGGATAAACAAGGCATTATTTATAGATCTAAACCATTACATGCATCATAGAATATCCCCAAAGTATGACAAACCATACAAGATCCAACACAACGGTAAATGAATAACAAGTATTATCTCATAACACAATATCCACCACAGGAATTACATAGATAGATCCATACTCATGAAAGGCACATCATATGGACTTCAACAATGATCATACATGGAGAGATTAAATCAAGTTACCACCATAAGCCCAAAGTTCAGGGGTTAGACTACTCCCCTCTCATCATGGAGAGTGATGAGGAGGCTTTGGTGAAGGAGGAGAGGAGGCAGAAGGCGATTCCGGCAGCGGTTCCCCCTCCAGTCTTCCTCCGGTGGCAGCCATCAGACTCTCTATTCTTGGTGTTTTCTAGCTCCACCTCCCCTATCTTGAGGACTCCCTGGGGGATCCTTATGTAGGGGTTTTTATGTCAAGAGAACTCTGTGGGAGAAATAATCAAGACGATTGGATGACCGAGGAGGAAAAGAGGGTAGGTGGTGGCTCTTTTGGGCCTTCTGGCTCTCTAGGTGAGCTTCTTGTGCTCTAGATGCTTCTCGTGGATAAATATTGGCACTCCCAAAAGTTCAGGTCCATTTGACTTTGTATAGGTCCTCAGACATCAAAAACATTGAAAACAGGGTTTTTCTACCCTACCGGGTTATAGCCAAAATAAAGGGGATCATTGGTAAATCCCCAAAAATCAATATAAAACATGGATATAATGTAACACCCCTAGTTCTTCTAATATTAATTAGGGTTTTGATTGTGCATTCATGAGCATCATATTTTAAAAGTGCATCCAAAAGAAATTAAGTAAAACCCTAAACTATTCTAGCTCGTAGCCCACTTTGTCTCTTCTATTCCTTGCTACACACTGCGCTCCCACACGGCCCACTCTAGCCCAAGAAAGCCCAGCCGTGTACCCCTTCACCGTTGATACATTGCAAAAGTATCTATAATTTTTTATGCTCCATGCTTGGTTTTATCCACTTTCTTGTGTTTTGTCCACACTTTGGAGTACTTTTCATATGATTTCTTGGACTAACCTATTAACAAGAGCCACAGTGCCAGCTGCCTGTTTTCTGCTATTTTTGGTTCTAGGAAAGTCAGAAAATGAATATTCTCGGAATTGGACGGGACAAAAGCCAAAGTTCCTATTTTTCCAGAAGACTCGCGAAGCCAGAATACGAGACGGAGGAGGGCCAGGGGCTGGCCACACCCCCCCAAGCGCGGGCTAGGCCTGGCCGTGCCAGGGCCTGGTGTGGTAGCCCTAGGCACCCCCTCGACCTCTCTCTTCGCCTATAAGAAGCCTTCTGACCTAAAAACTTCACGGGGTTCGACGTTTTTCCACGAAAAGTTCTGTTGCGCCGCCACCACCGAAGGGGAGTTTTGGGGGACAGAAAGTCTCCGTTCCGGCACCCTGCCGGGATGGGGAAGTGCCTCTAGAGCCATCTCCATCGATCTTCACCATCATCTTCATCGACTATCCATGTTTCCCCCATCTATGAGTGAGTAATCCCCCACTGTAGGCTATGGGGATGGTAGGGATTGGATGAGATCGTTCATGTAATGGCATCAGATTGTTAGGGCATAGTGCCTAGTATCTTTTATTAGTGCTGTAACACCCCGTCCACTCTTGGGCCCGGGGGGTGTCACTCCTGGCAGCTTAATAGGATATCTAGACTGGCCCCGCAGACGAACACTAGTCTTTTCTGCGCACTTTGTCCTCACTTGTGCGCACCCGGTTACCCACTTCCCGGTCGGTCACCCATCCTAGAATTACTCTAGGCCAAGCACGCTTAACCTTAGAGTTCTTTTCGAATGAGCTTCCGGAAAATAAGTTGCAACTTGTTGATATGGGTATCCTATCAACCCTATTAAGCCATGTGCCTAGATCTCACAAGTGCTTTATGACTTTGTTGCGACTTGTTGTGCTTAATGCTTGTCACTAGGGCCCGAGTGCCATGATTTCAGATCTGAACTTATTATTGATTCATTATGATAGTATTGTTTCTGGTCTTATCTACAAGTTGTATACACACGTCGTTGTCCGGAACCTATGGTCTCGAAGTGACAGAAATCGGGGTACCGGAAGGGAAAGGCTTTGATGTGAGGATCACATGTGTTCACGGAGTGTTAATGCTTTGCTCCGGTGATCTATTAAAAGGAGCACCTTAATTGCCAGTAGTTCCCTAGAGGGCCCGCTGCAAACGGGCTGGCAGGACAAAAGATGTTGTGCAAGTTCTCATTGCGAGCACGTATGACTATATATGGAACACATGCCTAGGATTGTCTAGTACTTGGGTGCTTTATCTTATTTATCTGCAATTGCCCTATGTTCTGATTGCTATGTGAATTTTCTTATCCATGCAACGCCCGTCCATCCATCCCTATGCCTACCGCACTCGAATCCCACTGTTTACTGCTTTTGTTACTACTGTCTTTGCTTTGCTATTACTGTTACTTTACTATTCCTACTACAAAACTGTTGCTACTGATAAACTGCTGTGAGCAAGATTGTTTCCAGGTGCAGCTGAATTGACAACTCAGTTGTTAAGGCTTATAAATATTCTTTGGCTCCCCTTGTGTCGAATCAATGAATTGGGTTTCACTTCCCTCAAAAATACTGCGATACACCCCCTATACTTGTGAGTCATCAAGACTATTTTCTGGCGCCGTTGCCGGGGAGCATAGCTTTATTTCTCAAGTTCACTTGGATTCTCTATTGTTCAAGCTAAGTTTATCTTTCTCCTTGTTTGCTTATTTCTTTATCAAAAATACAAAAAAATTTAGTTCCTACTCTAGTTGTTGTTTTCGTTGGTCTGTCATTGTGTTGCTTTATCATGATGTTTGTCGATGGTTGGTTTCTTTGAAACTGAATCTTATTGGCAAGGTGGGTTCACGGAATGTCAAAAAGATTATTATAAGGAACACCGCTTGTCACAAAAAGGGAAACACTTATGGGAACAAATTGATAGATTGTATACCATTGCTAGAAACGTGTACTCTACTTATAATGTTACTTATTGCTTTGATAAATCTTGTTGCTGCAGGAGGTACAAACACCTCCCTTTTCAATGTGAGTATAATGATAATGTTACCATATCTTCCTATGTTAAGGGAAATTATGACCTTTATGATGTGGAACAAATTGTGGAATACATCATCTTTATTTGGCGTTCATTTTATTTTATTTATTTCAAGGGTTGCTCCATCTCCCCAAGAACGAGGGGAAACTACTCACACATGGAAGAAATCAGTGACAACATCATAATCATATGGATGGATAAAAGTACTAGGATAAATCTAGTGCAAACCATAATTGAATTTGGAATTACAACAAGTTCTAATGAACGAAAGATGGGGGTAATAGTGGTGATGGTGATGCAATGGTTTATGATCAAGGGGATGATGCCATGTCCTCCAATGATCCATGAAGCAGGAGGGATTTACCCTTCTCCAAGTTCTTCCTTCAGATCCCTTTCTAGTGTGGTTTTTCGTGGCTCAAGGTTGCTGTGAATGTCGGATATGTGATCCTTCTTTGCTAGGAGAAAGTATTTGATGAGGTGGAAACGCTGCCGCGTGGTACGGGAAAACGGTACGGGCGAACTCCGCCCATACCACATGTCATTAATGCTGTAGTAGCCATCCTCACGTTTGCTATTCTCCCAGGTGCGAAGGTAAATCAATTAAATGACTTTTATCACGTAAAAATTATCATATTACAACATATAATGACAGTTCCAATTGATATGTTCATAAGAGACTCAGTAATTCTGGATCCTGTTGAAACAAGACAAAAGGTGCGTGCAAATAGAGTAAAATACAAAATTCCCTATTCTACTTATGAAAAAATGAAAGGTAAATATGCTTCGATTTTGGACTCATCAACTTCCCCAAGCTAGTCTCTTGCTCGTCCCCGAACAAGATGGTGGCTTATGGACAAGATCATTACATTCATGAGGCACGAGTCGTTATAATAAATGAGGCAGAAATTGAAACAAGAATACAATATCAGATGTAAAGTTACTTCGGGGGTATTATCACACCCTTACACATCTCATGACTTAGAGGCTTCCACATCTTTTGGTATCAATGAAGTTATAAGAAGATTTTAGTGATGCAACATATTATAAAATAATAAAGTTAAATTAGTTGAGCTCTTAATTTCAGTAATGAAGATTCATGATCATTATTTTTCTCTTTCTCTTTTCTTTTTCCTTGAAATTCTTTTGATAGCTGTTCTTTTACCTCCTCTTTTTTGTACAGCCACTTGATCATGCTCACTACTTTTAATGGCTTTTAAAACCCATGACTATAATATGCTACCAAAATTGTTCGTCTATAGTCTAATCAATACTTGTATTGGTGTGGAAGTCCCTAATATCATGATAGATGTACAAGTATTATACCACTCAACCTAATTCAATCATCTAATATATAATCATGAATATAAAGATAACTTCAAATATCATAAAGTCTCGAAACTCAATGGATATAACTCTTTTCTCGAATAGAAGGGAGCTTGAAGATGATGCAACTAATCCAAACTCTGGAATTGAAACCTAACATGCGTGCAGTAAAGTAAACATGCTAAAAAATGTAAGATAGATTACAAGGTGTTATAGATCTCCCCAAAGCTTGGATCAAGCCGGTGGGATCAAATAATCCCTTGCGATTATTCGATACCGTGGCACTCTTTAAGGTGAAGGTGTTTTGCTAGAAACAGCTGCACGAAGTTTCTTGTTCGTCTCCTAAAGGGCAGATATGCCGCAAAGACACTTCTGCAGATCTGAACGCAAGAGGAACATCCCTTCAGTGACTCTATTTAGTGTGTCGTTAGTTCCTTCTTGATTTCAAGATCTAAGAGACGCTTGCGCACGATCTCTCGGTGAATGAGATCTTCCATCTAGTACTTCTCTATCTTTCGAAGTTGATGTTTGACTTCTGGAACATGCGGGCTGATGGGCACGTCCAGAAGGTTGAATCCCCAATCTTGTTGTGGCTTCACGCTCATGCGCACATTTAGGGAAATCTTCTTTGTTGTAGAAGTATGTGCCATAGTTTCCTGGTAAGTTCCTGCATCAGGTAGATTAGCTTTCTTACACGTTGGTGTAGAGTAGTTGGTGGCGATGAGCTTGAATGAGTCCGTGCATCCCTTCCCATGTGGTTTCTTTGCTTCTTCTTTATCTCCAGGCTTCAACATAGCCAGATAATCCGGCTATTCCCATCCCCTATTTGTTTGCTCCATGAAGGTCTCAAATTCCTCCTCATCATCAGAGTCATAAGCATATCTCTTGTTCTTCGGGATTAGACCTTGAGCTTCACGGTCATTTGCTTCAATGGAGGAAGTCTAGAAACTATCCCATGAAGGGGACATGAGGCTTAGAGGTTTTCCTTTGCCTAGAACTGGCTAGCGCATCAAGTAGATTGGATATGTTGATATAAGAGGGAGGAAGACCTCTAGGGAGGCTTATTAAGGGTCAGAAATAGGGAAAAATTCATACTAGAAGGAAGAGAGTTGGCCAAGAAAATAATCCCAACAAATAAGAAAAGAAATAAGCTAAAAAGGGGAGAAAACATGGTGGTAATGACAACTGGTACGGGTAGATGCCCATACAGCGTGCCCGTACCAGGTATTTTCCAAAAATCTGACCTGCCGAAGGCGGTGAATAATCAACCGACTAAGTGGTATGGGTAGGACTCACCTGTAGGGCCCGGCCATACTGTTTATTACCGAGTTTGTTTGTCTTTTTTCAATGATACAAGAATCGAACGGGGAAACACAAAACTGGTAACGACAAGCTGTACGAGCGGATGCGCCCGTACGGCCCGGTCGTTCCGATATGTGAAAAACGAGATGGGATTAGTAATGGATTAATGAGCAGCGATACAAGCGAGTTCGGACGTACCCCCGACCAATACCGACCTCGTAAAATTGGTAGTAGAATTAGAAAAGCAAAGGGAAACCAAAAATGCAAATAGAAACAAAAAAAGGTCAACCCGACAAAGATGTTTCAAGATTTCAAATATCTTTTTCATTTAGAGGAAAAGAGTTTATTCAGGTACCTTCATCTCCTTTTAATTTTTGAATCAACTTTTTCTTTTTCCCTTTGAACAATGTTGGTCGCAAGCAATTGGTAAAACCATTGCAAAGAGAAATTGAAAATTTTCTTTTAGGAATTATAGTTCATGAGGGTATGCAAATGGATGACACTACCCCAGGAGGATCAATATCCTCAATGTCCATGGATGCTTCCTCCTGTTCTTCCTTTCTTTGGAGAATCTGTAAATCAAATTCTTGAAAAAGTAAAGTCTAATGGATCATTCTTGGCTTAACGTTAGTCCTTTTAATAATCTCTTTCAATCCAACACGATCAGTATGCACTCTTACCTTAGAGTCAATAATATAAGATCTAAACTTATCATAGGAGAAAACCACGGCGAAAAATTCCTTTTCTGCCATGGGGTAATTCTTTTGGGCACCGTTCAAGGTACGGTTCGCATGATGAATAATATTGAGTTCATCACCATCATACTGGCAAAGAATTGCTCCAACAGATTCGTGGCTCGCCTCATAGAATAGATCAAAAGGTCTCTTCTAGTTAGGTGGTTTTATAACAGGAGCTTCAAGAAGGGCTTGTTTCAATATGTTGAAAGCAGTAAGACAATTTTCTTCAAAATTAAAAGCAACATCCTTTTGAATAAGGTTAGTTAGTAGTTTCGTAGTTTTTGAGAAATTCTTAATGAATCTTCTATAAAATCTAGCATGGCCTAAGAAACTCCTAATACCTTTTATATCGCGAGGAGGGGGAAGCCTTTCTATTGCTTCAATCTTTTCTTTACCAACTTCTATACCCTTACCTGAGATTTTGTTACCAAGCACTATACTTTCTTGAACCATAAAATGACATTTTCCCAATTCAAGACTAGGTTAGTATCTTCACATCTCTACAAAACTTTATGAAGTTATGAAGACAATGATTAAATGAAGTTCCATAAAAAGAAAAATCATTGATGAATACTTCCATAATACTTTCGACATAATCCGCAAATATAACAGTCATACATCTTTGGAAGGTGGTAGGAGCATTGCAAATACCGAAAGGCATACAACGATAAGCATATAAACCAAACGGACAAATAAAGGTTGGTTTTAGTTGGTCATCAGGGTGAGCAACAATTTGAGAATAACCGAAATAACCGTCTAGATAGCAAAAATAAGAATGCATAGCAAGCCTTTCTAGAGTTCGATATATAAATGATAAAGGATAATGATCCTTTATAATTTCCTTATTAAGTTTTCTATAGTCAATACACATCCTGTGACCAACAATAGTTCTAGTAGGTATCATCTCATTGTGTTCATTTTCAACAACGGTAAATCCACCTTTCTTAGGAACACAATGAACAAGACTTACCCATTCACTTGCCTCCACATGAAAGATGATCCCTGCATCTAATAAACGAGTTACTTCCTTCCTTACCTCTTCTTTCATGTGGGCTTTAAGTCACCTATGAAAGTCTGCAACCAGCTAGGCTTCCTCTTCCATAAATATACTATGGGTGGCTATCGAGGGATTGATACCTTTCAAGTCACTCATTGAATACCCAACAGCATTCCGATGCATCCGGAGAACCATCATTAAGTTCTTCGGATAATGTATCTTCGACAAATAAAGGCCGTTGAGTTGATGCGAGTACCGACAAGTTCTTCGGATAATGTATCTTCGACAATGTTTCTCAGGCGAGCATTCTCCCCCTTTCTACCTATTTTGTATTTATAGTCTTTACTTCCTCTTGTTCATCTATTGTTATCCTTGTTATCGATGCTTTAGTTTTCCATACCATTGATCCCCTAGAACCTATATTTCCTTCAACACCTCCTATTCCCCGTTGTTTGATAGATAGTCGGCCTTGCGAGTCGTAGTTGCTTGCTCAGGTGCTGCTTCGCATCGTTGTTGTTCCACCATTGTTGGCAGGTTGGCACATGCTTAATGCTAGAGATGATCATGGCTTTAATTACAACTTTTAATTAAAATGCTGGGAATAGATATAACTAATACATAGGCACCTGTGGGTAATAAATGTTATTTGGTTTTTTACCCGCTCACTTGTGTCCCCTAGGACCCCGAGTACTTGATTCACATCTTATTTCTTGGGGCCACAAACTAGTTTGGGGCTTTACTACTATCTTGTACTTATGCCATGCTTTACTACTTTATTTACTACTGTTTGTGGATAGTGTTTACTACTGTACTATTTAGGAACCCGTGACACATTTCTGTTGTATCGATAAGCCCAATCACATTTTCTGTTCCCAGTCGTTGACAACCGTCGCGACACATCCTGGGTCTGTCGCGGAGCCAGGTGACTTCATAGTGGGTAGCTTAGTGGGGTGGCCCCCTGAAATAATTTTTGAGTCTTGTGAATTCTTTGTCGTGATGCCTCTTTGCATTTTTATTTGGTTTTTCCAAGGTTGATCGTGCGTGTGTTTCTATTGTGCACCCCTGCAGGGTAAATCTTTTTGAAAAGTTGTGTCTGCAGTTATGGACTACTTGGAGCAAGAGTCTCAACCATAGATAACTATAACTAAAGTAGTGCTATAATTTTGACTCTGGCATGACTTATAATCAGCCCACTACAATGGAATGAATAAATAAAAGTGCCTACAACTGATGGAATTGGGGTGTCTCATGTTATCTATACTTGCCTAGTAAGTATTGCAACTACAAAGGAATGGTTCATTAAAAGTGCCAAGAGTTGGTGATGTTGGAATGTATCATGCAATCTATATCTGACTAGTAAGTGTTGCAACTAAGTGGAATGGTTAATAAACTGCCAACTGTGTGAGTTCCTCGGATTGACTTCCTTGTTTAGTCTCGAGGGGGAAATATCAGGATGGGTATGTTTGGTGTTAGTATCAGGTTGGTTCCGAATAGGTCTTTATTATCCCTCTCTGATAGCTGGCAGATGTATCGAGTCTCTATAGGTTGTTTAGTGCATGCTTCACCACCGCTTCAGTCCACCATACCTATGTAGGAGAGAGCCGCCGAATTCTAAGAGTCACCATGTACTAGCCTCAGTACTAAACTCTCCCTTTTTCCATTGCCCTTTGTCTCCACCCCTTTTGTTTAACATGAATAAGTTCGATGACATTAGTAGGGTTACCCTTACGGCTTGTCCTGGGAATGCTTACGGACACCATTGGTTATTATTCAGGGCTCTTAGCCCCATTTGCATTTTATCTGTACTCGGATGTTGTATCGTTTTCAAGGTGATTTGGATCTTTGGACTATATATCTATATTCTCGACTCTTTTAGTCATTGTTGTAAATATATGTTTTGTGGGTTCCATCGTGAACTATTGTGTAATGGTACTACTTCGTTTTCCACCTGCATGCAAGTGCCTGGTGGGCATCATCGAATTTTTTTGATGCGGGTTTGGCAGGGATCGCTAAAATCTGTATAGGGCCGATTCGAGGGTGTTACAATCCACGTCCTCCGAGTACGCAGTGGCTGAAGTATTGTAGCCGGCTAGATGGAGAGCAGATTTTCTTTATCATTGTAGTAGATTGTGATGACCTCACCGCTGCCTCCCGACATCTTGACCATATTGTAGGTGTGTTGGGTGATCGCCATGAACTTGGCTAGAGTTGGGTACCCCAGGATGACGTTGTAGGGAAGGCAGATGTGCGCCACGTCGAAGTTGATGAGCTTGTTCTGGTAATTGTTGCGTGACCCGAACATGATGGTGAGACGCACATGCCCGATGGGTATGGTTGTTCCATCGGTCACACCAATGAATGGCATGGTCGGCATCAGCAGGTCGTAGGGCACCTGCATCTTGGCAAAGGTCTTGGTGGAGATAACATTTAGGCTGGCGCCACCATCGATGAATGTTTTGGTGACTGCAATATTGTTGATGGTGGGAGTGCAGATCATGGGGAGGGTTCCCACAGCCCTGGTGGAAGTAGGGTGGTCGTTGGCATTGAAGGTGTTGGCATACTAGGATGACTTGAGCTTCAGGGACTAATGAGCTGCTTGAAGTACCTGTTGTAGGCCGGAGCCTAGGAGTCACCGAGGATGGAGGCGATGACCCTGGTGGTCTCTTGATATCCCCCGGTGCTGTCATCGGCATGGCCCTTCACGGTGGTGTGGGCGTGATGTTGTTGCATGGCATTGGCCTGATGAGCCTGTTGAGGTGGGTTGTTACTGTTGGAAATATGCACTAGAGACAAATAGTAATAAGGACTGTTATCATATTTCATATAGTTTATGATTAAGTTTTATATCATACTATAACTATATTGAGTGGAAACATCAATACACGTGTGATATATAAACAACCAGGGGTTCCCAGTGAAACTCTAGTCACTATTTCATTGGTCAACAGATGATCATGTTTCCTGATCATGTGGCATTTATGCCAGTCGGAAATGGAGTCAACTCATTCTGAGAATGAGATGATGAACCAATACCCAACCTAAACATCGTGACCAGATCATGTCACGAAGTTTAAGTTATGATGATTAGAAATGGATCCTCGTAGACTATTCCTTAGACCGTGAGGCTATATCAATCACTGTCTCTCGAGAGTGCTTAGATAGCATCAAGCGCCACTTGGTAATGGAGTGGTTATAAAGGTGTGTTCAGGTACTCAGAGGAAACCGTAGAGGCAATATATGTCAAGAGCGGGATTTGTCCGTCCATGTGACGGGAAGATACTCAATAGCCCACTCGAAGAAGTTATATCCAATAGCTGCGCAGCGTGTGATTTGATCAGAGGGATATCACTTGTCGGAACGAGTCAAGTAGCATTGTTCGGTAACAAGATTGAACACGACATGGTGATGTCATTGATCAGATCTCGGGCAATGCAAGTATCGAGAGACAAAGGGAATAAGACACTATTGTCCCGGTTCAAACGACGAAAGATCTTCGTGGAACACACAGGGTCACATGGCCATCCAGGTCCCTCTGTCGATCATTGGTGCAGGAGTGTCCTGACCATGTCTGGAGTGTTCCCGAACCATGGGGTATCACGCTTAAGGGCTTGATGATGCTTAGAGAGTGTTTATAGGATCGAAAGAATCACCGAAGAAAAGTAGAGAGAAAACTGGAAGGGTTTCGGTAAGTCCGGAGGATGTCCGGAGTGGAGGTGGAAGGTGTTCCATAACCACGGAGATTGAATAATATGTGAATGGATGGTAAATATTGATTTAATCATTTATTCATAATTATTTAATAAAAGATAAAATCAATAAAAGGTCAAAAAGGCTTAATGGGCCAATTCCCGGAGGGGAGAGGGCCCATTAGGGAAAGGTGAGAGGTAGAAGGGCCAGAGGGGGTGGCCGGCGCCCTAGTGGGCCAGCCCCCCCCCCACACGGGGCCTATGGGGGTGGCCGGCGGTGCCACCCCTCCCCCTCTCCTCTCCTTTAGTCCCACCCTGGGACTTTGAGGGAGGTAGTACCTCCCCTCCCCCTATATATAGTAGGGGTATTTGGCTAGATAAATACACACAATATTCAATAAAGGTCTTCTCACTTTTGGGAAGATCTCCAATTGATATTCTCTCTCTCTCTCTCTCTCTCTCTCTCTCTCGTGACTGTGGTCCCAAGTTCGGACTGCACGAACGAGAGAGACATCTTCACCATGGAGCACCGTCGCGCTGTGGGATTCGGATCCAGGAGTTGTACTTCCGCAACTGCTGCTGGATCAGGGAAGCGGGAGAAACCGTCAGGCACCGGACATGTGTAACTCCCCGCGACGTGTCACACTTGAGGAACTTAAGTCGTTGAGCCACAAGAGCGCAAGGACTTCATCACGACCTTGAGGTCGGCTTCGGCTCGTCTACATCAACCACGCTCCCCTGAGCGTTAACAGCGCTTTTCAGTCTTCAAGGGTAAGTTCGTGAAAATCCCCTTCCGTTACTGTATTACTAATAGATAGGTCCTGGCAGCATCAGGGGTTTAGGGGCATAGGGTAAAATTGTATTGTTTTGATACGCGGAACCCCTCTAGTGGTATTAGAGCTAGATCTATGCGTAGTAATACTAGTACGGGTAGAACACACGAGATGTAGCGTGTGGGCGTTGATCTTGAAGTTGTTACCCTCCCACGTGTACTTGTGTATACCGCAGCAATGCTTGATGAAGCGGCCCCCAACTAACTTTACGCGTTCATTCGCGAGACTGGTCCACACTTGACATACGGCTTGTATCGTATAAAGTGTCTTAGGGGGGTGTCTGTCTCTCTCGCATTAGTTGGTATGCCATTTACTACGGAGGGCCCCAAAAGGGGTGTAGTATAGACAACTACTTGATCAGCGTTGTGCTAAAAGTTCGTAGGTAAGAACGGTTCTTGTGCGAAAGCCCATTCAGCCACATAAAAACATGCAAAGATAAAGTAGAGGCATCTAACTTTGTTTTGCAGGGGGGCGTTGCTTTGTGATATGGTTGTGGCAAAGGTAAAGTTATTACCTTATGTTACGTAGTAGTAGATAGTCACGGAGGTGACGGACTACCACGCCGGAAAGACACCGGTACCCTGGTGTCTACGATGCTGGAATCCTGGCGCCGGAATCCAGTGACGACGGATGGAGATCGCGATGTGAAGGACCATATCACATCTCATTTACATTCAATATTAATGTTTGTATATCTTATTGTGTGCTAGTATTAGATACTTGACGGTAGAGTAATACGATGATCCCTATTAAAATTACCAATGATTGTGTTCCCCCTTAGTGTGCACCACCAAGAAAGTTCTTCGGTATGAGGCGATCCATGGTAGAGGCATGGGTGTCAGACATATCTACGTTCACATACAATGGGTGTAAGCCATGTTGCACAGCGAATACACTAAGGTCGAGTTGGCGAGCCTAGCATGTGTAGACATGGCCTCGGAACATGGATGGTCAAAAGATCAAGCACGAGTCGCATGAATGATGTGACCGACGTTTAGCGTCCACCCTTGAACCCACATTGATGGTCGTGACGATCAGGGGAGATGTGGCTGATAGGGGTCGTGTTATCACTAGGAACTCTTCATGGGATAGGTGTTTCTGAGTGGAGTTATTATTAACTCATTTAACTATGAACTTAGTCTAAATTCCTTTTTGCAATTATATATGTAGAAAATGGTTCTCCCCGAGATTACCTTTCCTATTGACAATTGGTTAAAAGAAGAAAAGCTCAAGTTAGATGGATCCAACCTTTCTGCATGGGTCAAGCGCCTTTATGATCTCCTTGGTGAGAACAAAGTGGCTGACTACATGATCTACGAGATGTACTTGGAGCCACCCTATTCTCATGAGACCTAGGAGCAGCGGGATCTCCGCTGCCGTCGTCGTGTGATAGCCACATTCATATCAGTAATGATGCGCCTTGGAATGGAAGATGGGTTATGGCCGATGGTGGGAAGTCTTAATCCCCAAACGGTTATGGCACATCTGAGATCGCATTTTGTGGAACAAGTGCGCATATGGGAGTATGAGCTGATGGGAGACTTCCTCTCCATAAAGATGGAAGAAGGCTCCTCACTAGACGATCACTTGTTGAGCATATATGATGCGTAAATGAGTCTGGCATACTTCCTGGACAACTGGTTCACAAGCTCTTTTGCAATAGGAGTTGTGTTGCGATCGCATCCACCAAGCTTCCAAGCACAAGTCAGGATTTGCATTATGAGAGGCGACGCAGAAACACAACATTTCCACGAGTTCATATCACATTTCAGATATGTGGTGGTTGAACCCGTTGTCACTGAGGTCGTCAATGACAAAGGTATATATGTGATATACAATTTTATAAATGTTATAATCTTGCAAACACATTTGCAGTGTTAAGTATATTTGACACTTGTTCTGTTTTGCTGAAAACAGGTACTTCTGCATGAGAGGTGCTTGCTGGAGAGGATGTGACATAGCGTGTTGATGGCGAGCATGATGATGATGGCCGACGACACTCTCCCTCGACATTTATCATTTAGTTATATTTTGGATAGTTATTGTAATCAAAAGATAGTGAACTTCTTTAGTGTGCCTCATGCTTTGTGAGATGGTTATTCATATGAGTTTGTAAAAAAACAGTTGTTCTACTTTTATGAATGATTTCTATTTTTGTTCATATCTTGTTTGATTATATGTAAATTATCCTAGTTGTTTGAAACTAATTGATAATACATGAACATTTGTAAAATATTGAAATGCCTTGAAAAATACCCAACTTAATTATATTTCATTACTAAATGAAACCATTGTTTGAATTCAAAGTTATGTTGATAATATGTGAAAGACATTCGATTTCTTATCACATATAAATCATGCCTAAGTTCGACAAAATAACTTGAACACCGTGTATTACTTGAATACAAAGTGAATTGTTAAAAGTAAATACATATTCGATGTATTGTGTTTTAACAAAAATGGTAATTATCATTATATGATTGTTTAAATGTGTAAAGTAGTTGACCAAAGGAAACATGAATATGAAATTATTTGATATGATCAAACTGTTTCATCCAACAAAGGGTATAAATATAAAAGAGAATCTAATTACTATGATTTGATCAATAGTAATGAAATTCGACTTCATAAGAATGGCATAAAAGAAATTGTGGAATGCAAAGCGTTTTGTAACGTCAAAATGCAAAGCGTCACAATATGATATTAGATGTCAAAATGGGTGAATAGATGGCGCCAAATAATTTGTTGTAGTGTAGATGTAGAGACCATTAGTTAGAAATAGTTAGCACTCAATTAGAACATATAGTGAACCATCTGGATTCGTAAAAGTTTTGGGGTTATTCGATATAACCAAAACAATAGCGAATTAGTCCTTGTAGAGTATTCATTGGAAACTTTGAATACGAAATCCATAGCTAAAACCAAAAGAGAAGCAAAACTTGTATTGCTTGGATTTTGGTGCATTCTCGAGGAAGTTCACATTCAGTGATACTTCTCAATTATGGAGCAAATGGAAGATAGTGAAAAACACGATGAGGATTCAAAAACCCTGCATTAGAGTGTTGAGAAGTGCAACGGAAAACATTCCTGGACGATTCTCTTCACAAAGGAAAGAATTAATGATAATGATCATTGTGTTTTCCCCACTAGTGTTTTCACTACATGAAGGAGGATTCAAAATGTAACCCATATCTTGTATGGAGACATTTGTGAATCATTTTTCATGATTCTTGGAAACAATGGTAAACTAGAATTATGAGAAATCCTAGAAGCAGAATTCCCTTGAGATTAGAAAGCAATTCGTTGCTGAATCTCACAAGTAAAAAGGGTTACTTCAATTTTCCCAAATGACTGCAAAGCCATAGTGGAAAAGGGGTGAATGACAAAAGCACAATTTGTCTAGTATTGGACGAATTCAAATGAATTTGATTCAAGTGTGCTAAAAGTCTAGTGGATTTAAAACTAGTAAAAGTACTAGTATATTATAGTAAAAATCCAAGTTTGATATTTGATCAAAGGATTTTGAAGTTGTTCAAAATAGTGAGTAAATATGCAATTTGCATAAAATTTTGTGGGAGCTATGAATGTCTTCCTAAAACAATATGTGAATGACATATTTTTGAGTGGGAGCAATATAAGTCTCAAATTCAAATATGTAGGAACATAGTTTGAGTAAGAGTAGTGAATCATACCCAAATATGTTAGGAACATATTTTGAGTGGGAGCTTATAGAGTGGTTCTTAAGTGTGTTAAGAATAAAAGCGCAAGTACCAATAAATAATGATGTATAAGGAGTAGAAGTTGATAATAAGTGTATTACAATATTATGTAGTATTCCTTAAGGGATTCTAAAAAGGGTTTCAGAATTGAAGTTAATTAAGGAACTAGTCCTTAATTACTCAAGTTAGGAATAGTATTAAGTTTAACATCAATGGTTGAAAGAAAGAAAGAAAAGGATGACCATCATCCACTATGTTGAGACATAGGTTCAGTCTTAGAAAACCATGATGATAACTTAACATAATATATGATCCAATAAGGAACATTGAAAAGTGATTAAGTTTGATTCACGGAACGTTGAGCTAAGTTTGTCCGCAGGGTCTGATAGAGAACCACATACATATTTTCTAGATACATAAAGGATGACATATCTTAAAATATAAAGGGTTATGTTATAAGGAAATGTGTTGGAAACTCCTGTAATACCGATTAGAGTCAAGTAGGAAGCGAGGTGAACAAAAACATCGAAAGTTGCACATAATGCACTGGTGTTTCAATGAATACATTTATAATAATAGATAAGGGTACCATCTAAAGTGTTATATAATGTTATGGCGGGGCTAGTTCGCTTTTAACGTAGAATGATGTGTCCCAGGGCACAGTGCCCATGAGAAAGCCGTCGAGGTTGATCTAAAGTCACTGTAGGCTCATGGAATTCAGCCTCTTTCCGCTGCCATAGCGATGATGCATACACACAGATGTTATCATGTGATGATAAAGTATTTATGTCAATCAAGGTGACATTAGTAAGTTGCAAAGGATTTGGGACTATAAAGTACAGGCCCAAGACTCAACGTCTTCCATGAGCAAGCATGTTCAGGGTACCAGATATATGGTGCCAATGATTAAGAACAAATGCAACTAGTTTATTTGTACTCTAGTGCAAGTGGGAGACTGTTGGAAATATGCCCTAGAGACAAATAGTAATAAGGACTATTATCATATTGCATATAGTTTATGATTAAGTTATCATGCTATAATTGTATTGAGTGGAAACATCAATACACGTGTGATATATAAACAACCAGGGGTTCCCAGTGAAACTCTAGTCACTGGTTCATTGGTCAACAGATGATCATGTGGCATTTATGCTAGATGGGAATGGAGTCAACTCATTCTGAGAATGAGATGATAAACCAATAACCAACCTAAACATCATGACCCAATCATGTCACGAAGTTCAAGTTACGATGATTAGAAATGGATCCTCATAGACTATTCCTTAGGCCATGAGGCTATATCAATCACTGTCTCCTAAGAGTGCTTAGATAACATCAATCACCACTTGGAAATATATTGGTTATAAAGGTGTGTTCAGGTACTCGGATGAAACCGTAGAGGCAATATATGTCAAGAGTGGGATTTGACCATCCATGTGACGGGAAGATACGCAAGGGCTCACTCGAACAAGTTATATCCAATAGTTGCGCAGCGTGTGACTTGATCACAGGGATATCACTTGTCGGAACGAGTCAAGTAGCATTGTTCGGAAACGAGATTGAACACGACATGGTGATGTCATTGATCAGATCTCGGGCAATGCAAGTATCGAGGGACAAAGGGAATAAGACACGACTGTCCCGGTTCAAACGACGAAAGATCTTCGTGGAACGCACCGAGGTCACATGGCCATCGAGGTACGGGAGTCCGGAGTCTCCCGACAATGTCTGGAGTGTTCCCGAACCATGGGGTATCACGCTTAAGGTCACATGGTCACCGAGGTCAATGGTCCCTCTGTCGATCATTGGTACGGGAGTCTCCCGACCATGTCTGGAGTGTTCCCGAACCATGGGGTATCACGCTTAAGGGCTTGATGATGCTTAGAGAGTGTTTATAGGATCGGAAGAATCGCCAAAGAAAAGTAGAGAGAAAACCAGAAGGGTTTCGCTAAGTCTGGAGGATGTCCGGAGTGGAGGTGGAAGGTGTTCCATAACCACGGAGATTGAATAATATGTGACTGAATGTTAAATATTGATTTAATCATTTATTCATAATTATTTAATAAAAGAGAAAATCAATTAAAGGTCAAAAAGGCTTAATGAGCCAATTCCTGGAGGGGAGAGGACCCATTAGGGAAAGGTGAGAGGGAGAAGGGCCAGAGGGGTGGCCGGCGCCCTAGTGGGCCAGCCCCCTCCCCCCAGTGCGGGGCACATGGGGGTGGCCGGTGGTGCCACCCCTCCCCCTCGCCTCTCCTTTAGGCCCACCCCGAGACATTGAGGGAGGTAGTACCTCCCCTCCCCCAATATATTGTGGGGGTATTTGGCCATATAAATACACACAATATTCAATAAAGGTCTTCTGACTTTTGGGAAGATTTCCAATTGATATTATCTCTCTCTCTCTGTCTCTCTCTCGTGACCGTGGTCCCAAGTTCGGACTGCGCGAACGAGAGAGACATCTTCACCATGGAGCGCCGTCGTGCTGCGAGATTCGGATCCAGGAGCTCTACTTCCGCAACTGCTGCTGGATCGGGGAAGCGGGAGTCATCATCAGGCACCAAACGTGTGTAACTCCCCGCGAGGTGTCACACTTGAGGCACTCAAGTCGTTGAGCCACATGAGCGCAGGGACTTCATCACAACCTTGAGGTCGGCTTCGGCTCGTCTACATCAACCACGCTCTCCTGAGGGTGGACAACGCTTTTCGGTCTTCAAGGGTAAGTTCGTGAAAATCCCCTCCCGTTACTGTATTACTAATAGATAGGTCCTGGCAGCATCAGGGGTTCAGGGGCATAGAGTAAATTTTTTATTGTTTTCATACGCGAAACCCCTGCAGTTACCCCCATAGTTGTTGTTCTAGCACCCGCCCCCTAGTGTCCACCATGGCCACTGTTCCTAACACCGCCTTGCCTCCCCTTCCTTTGACTACTAGCAGTCAAAGGAAAGGGAGGCAAGACGTATGGACGGTACCCACGCTCACCATCCTTGTCGCCCTCGCGAGGGCTCTTGAATACAGGCTCTACATCAGGCTTTCGCTTGAAATCCTTGCTCTGAGCTGGAGGACTTGGGCATGGATTCTTACTCGGTGAGGCCGAACATGTGACCAGCCTTAGCCTTGGCGCACTTATCTGCCATGACGAAGAGTTCTGCTGCCATGGTGAGGTTTTATCCACGGATGACGATCTTGTCCCTCATCCGGACATCCTTGACACCCTCAGAGAAAGCAGTGATGGTGTTAGAGTCTGAGATCTTGGGGATCTTGTTGTGGACCTGGCTGAAACATTATAGGAACTTGAGGAGGGTTTCACCGTGCTGCTAGCATACCTGATAGAGGCTGTAGTAGGCAAGGGGTGGTAGTAGTTTCCCTTGAAGTTGGCGATGAAGAGCGTGCAGAGGGCGGGCCATGAATCTAAGGACTCCTCGGAGAGGTTCATTAGCTAGGTGTACGCCGCGTCCTTTAGAGCCATTGGGAACTAGTCGTCATGACGCGGTCCTCGCCTCCTGCGGCCTCGATACCAGTGGTGTAGAGCTATAGGAACTCGCACGGGTTGGCGGTACCGTCATAACGTGCCGGTATCTCCAGGCGGAACTTATGCGGCCACACCATCTGGCAGAGATCCTTGGTGAATGCGAGGAAGCCATTGCTCTGAACCTACTTACCGCTAGCAAGGGTCGTGTGATTCTGTTGGCCCACAGTGATGATCTCCTTGATGATGTGGTCTTCTCGCCCTTGTGGGGGCATGGTGACTGCTCGGGTAGTCTTGAGAGGCAGGCCAATTTGGCAGTTGTTGCCGAGCGGAGGGGCGGTGTCGCTAGGCTTGGGGGCACCATCGGAGCGTGAGGGAAAGCGCGAACCTGCAGCCCCTTCTGCTGGCTCCTCGATGCGAGATCCCTATGATTCTTGGTTGGGCACAGCGATGTCGACAAGCTCGGCCATGCGCTTGTGTCACTTCTCCTGGCCGGACTCGGCCGATGGCTGCTGTAGTAGGTCATGCACCATGCACTTGGCGGCCTCTAGCATTGGCCAGTTGGTCTTGCCATGAGTGGATGTTGTGCGGGAGAGCAAGGTGTTTCCTCAGGTTGATAGCGTCTGCTCACGGGACGGTCAGAAGGAGGAACCTTCCTCGTCCTCTGGCCACGGGGTTTTCTCCATGGTGGTGCATTGAGGGATGGGCTCTGTTTGAGACTTGCTCGCATCGCGGTGGAGGGCATGCTCGGCCCAAGTATCGTTGCGAGCCGACATGCCGTCGAGGTGGATGAAGACCTTGGAAGCGCGCCTCATCCCCTACCCAGCATGCCAAATGTCGGAGACTTGCGTCCTGCAAAGGAACAAGGGGTCTGATGAGCCCTGAGTTTGAGAGGGGGATGGACACACATTCTAGGCTAGCCGGCGACGAAGTTGGTGGCAGAGCTCGCACACGACAGAGAGAGAGACAGGGTTTTTTACCCAAGTTCAGAACCCTCATGAGGAGGTAAAGCCCCTACTCCTGTTTGTTGTATTGCTCGCTGTGCTTTGTGAGGGTACAGAGGTAGATGAATGTCTAGGGTTTTAGATCTCTCGGATCGACCTTTTCTAAGGCAGGAGTTGCCCTCGTTTTATAGGGACACAGGGCCTCTTCACCCAATCTTTGGGCGGGAATGGTCACCACATTTCCGTCTGAAGGATTCCTGGTCTACAAGACTGCCTTGTGTGCACTTGGTCTAGGGCTACGGGCTACCCTATGATCCTTCGTAAAGTTGAGGTTCCTGGCACCGTCCTTCGCTACACGATTCCACCCTCTCCTTGCTTGCACCAAAGTGGCAAGGGACAGCTCTGCTGGTGCTGAGGTCATCCGTGGTGCTTTTACACTAGAGGGGCATTACGTCTCCTCTTTAGCGAGGCGGTCCACGCATCACTGGCTCTGTCTGCCAGTTTTGTCCTCTTCTTCCTTTTGCTATAAGATTACAAGCATGCCCCTAGGGCACGCTCCAAAGAATCCGAGGCCCGGTGGGGACCTGGGCAAGACGGAGTCCCCACTCGCGTGGTGCTCGAGGGGAGGGCGACTATAGTGAGGCTCTTGAGGGGCTAGTCTCCTGGGGTTCTGATACGTCGTAAACGTATCTATAATTTTTGATGTTCCATGCTTGTTTAGTATCTACTTTCTTATGTTTTGTTCATACTTTGAGGTATTTTTATACATTTTCTGGAACTAACCTATTAACAAGATGCCACAGTGCTAGTTGCCTGTTTTCGGCTGTTTTTGGTTTCAGAAAAGCTAGTAAGGAAATATTCTCAGAATTGGACCGGACAAAAGCCCAAGTCAATATTTTACCCGAAGCAACACGAAGTATGGAGGGGAGACGAAGAGGGGCACCAGGGCGGCCACACACTAGGGTGGCGCGGCCAGCCCTAGGCGCGCCGCCACCTGGTGTGGGCCCCCTGGCACTCCACCAAACCTTGCCCTTCCGCCTATAAAAGCCTCCCGAGACGAAAACCCTATGTACCCAATCAAAATTCCATGAAAGAGTATGTAGCCACCTCCATCTCCATCCCTAGATCGGGAGGGATCTGAAGTTGTTCCCAGCACCCTATCGGAGGGGAGAGATCATCCTGGAGGCCTTCTTCATCACCATGCCTGCCTCTGGTGTGATGTGTGAGTAGTTCATCCTTGGACTACGGGTCTATGTAGTAGCTAGATGGTTGGTTCTCCTCCTTTGTTCTATCATGTTTAGATCTTGTGAGCTCTGTTGATGATCAATATCATCTATTTGTAATCTTACATGTTGTGTTTGCGGGGATCCGATGGATATTGAGATGCTATTTCAGATTGATTATTGATTCTATCAAGGCTATGTTATTTGTGATCTTGCATGCTTTCCGTTGTTAGTAGCTATCTTGGCCAAGTAGATGCTAGCAACTCCAAGAGGGAGTATTTATGCTCGATAGTGGGTTCATGCCTCTAGTAATCTGGGAAATGACAGGAATCTCTAAGGTACTAGATGTGATGTTGCTACTAGAGAGAAAGCAACACTCCTTTGTCCATGGGGCAATCGTATTGTTTACTTTACACACTTTGCTTAATGCAATTATCTGTTGCTTGCAACTTAATACTAGAGGGGGTTCGAATGATAACCTGAAGGTGGATTATTAGTCATAGATGCAGTTGGATTACGGTCTATGTATAATGTCGCCCAATCGAATCTCATAGTAGTCAAGATGATTAGTATATGCATGGTATGCTTTCTCAAATCTGTCAATTGCCCCGCTGTAATTTGTTCACCCAACATGTTATGTAACTTAAGGAGAATCACCTCTAGTGAACTATGGACCCTGGTCCATTCTTTTACCATCAATCTACCATCTACTACTTACTGTTTACTGTTTACTTTCTGCAAGCAATTACTATCTTCCACACGATACGTTTAATCCTTTGTTTTCAGCAAACCGGTGAGATTGACAACCTCACTGTAAGTTGGGGGAAAGTTTTGTTGTTGTGTTGTGCAGGATTCCAAGTTGGAAACAACACCTTGGGGTTGTTTCCTTGCTCATACTGGTTCGATGACCTTGGTTTCATAACTGAGGGAAAATGTAACATCCCAGCATTAGGATTCAACGAAGGGTAGAAATAGGAATATAGGTTTGTGCATGCATGAATCTGTAAAATCAGGGGAAATGTTTTGCCAAACAAAAACCTAAAGGGATCAGAGTTTCTTTCACTAACTAGAGGTAGGAGTAGCTCTTGTTAGTGATTGTTGAATTTTGACACGACCTTTGGTAATTATTAAGTCTTTGGGGAGGTTACTTTGAATTCAAATTGGAAATTCAAATCAATTTGAAAATATTTGAAAATTCGAAGTTAGTAATATTGAATGGTTATCCAAAAAACCTTATTAACATTGTTTGATTATAGTATAGAAATAGTAATCAACAATAAGGATTAAAGACAAGGAAAATTAAATAAGAAATGAATTCTTATTTCTTTATTTCATAATAAGATTACAACTGGTGATAAATACATCAAAAGCAGAAGATTACAAAGAACAGAAGATCACATATATGCTTGTATAATCTAGTAGTAGCAAAGAATTTGCACTAGACTATATAAAGGAAAAGCAAGATATCGTCGATATCATTAGAGATCGATTGAAGATAGCTTAGAGTCGACAAAAGAGTTATGCTGATCAAAGTCGTAGATCATGGCATCTAGAAGTGCGGGATATGGTATATCTCAAGGTAAGTCCAATGAAGGGAGTGAAGAGATTCGGAGTCAAGGTAAATTAATCCCAAGATACATTGGACCATTCAAGATATTGAGTCAGAATATAACAATAGCTTATGCTCTCGAGTTACCAAAAAGGCTAGCTCAGGTTCATAATGTTTTTAATGTATCACAACTCCGGAAATGTCTTAAAGTTCCCGATGATTCCATCACACATCAAGAGATTGAGTTACAAGAAAATTTGACTTATGTCAAGAAACCCTGTAAGATTCTAGAGGAAAACTGGAAAAGGTTGAGAAACAGGGCAATCAAATACTGCAAGGTACAGTGGGAACATCACCTAGAGCGAGAAGCCACATGGGAAAAAGAAGATAACTTGAAGGAAGCATATCCAGAATTATTCAGGTACTCATCCACAAACTTCGGGACGAAGTTTAATTTAAGGGGGGAAGTCTGTAACATCCGAGCATTAGGATTCAACGAAGGGTAGGAATATGAATATAGGTTTGTGTATGCATGCATCTGTAAAATCAGGGGGAATTTTTCGCCAAACAAAAACCTAAAGCGATCGGAGTTTCTTTCACTAACTGGAGGTAGGAGTAGCTCTTGTTAGTGATTGTTATGAATTTTGACATGACCTTTGGTAATTATTAAGTCTTTGGGGAGGTTACTTTGAATTCAAATTGGAAATTCAAATCAATTTGAAAATATTTGAAAATTAGAAGTTAGTAATATTGAATGGTTTTCCAAAAAACCTTATTAATATTGTTTGATTATAGTATAGAAATAGTAATCAACAATAAGGATTAAAGACAAGGAAAATTAAATAAGAAATGAATTCTTATTTCTTTACTTCATAATAAGATTACAACTGGTGATAAATACATGAAAAGCAGAAGATTACAAAGAACAGAAATCAAACTTTATTAACTTGTAATAATATCTTTACTAGATCCTTTACAATAAGAATAAAAAGAAGGTTACAATTAAAACATATACTACCTTTCTACTCCTATACTAAATCTTGTATGTCCAGATCTTGTTCCTGCAAATAAAATAAACAACTAAAAGGAAAATAAAGGGTTAGTTAGCTAATTTTACTCTCAGTGGTGAACAGTGAAATGCACTGTTCCTGTTACATCACAGAGTAATAAAAGAGGGGCAAGTTTCACCAGGCAGTAATTAGTAAAAAAGGTCATA
The DNA here is from genome assembly GCA_910589775.1 of Avena eriantha. NCBI lineage: Eukaryota > Viridiplantae > Streptophyta > Magnoliopsida > Poales > Poaceae > Avena > Avena eriantha. The sequence continues at coordinate 203,176,847 of OU342745.1, read as the reverse complement.
GGTGGAGATATTTTCACTTGAGCTGATTGATACATTGCAAATGTATCTATAATTTTGATGTTCCATGCTTGGTTTTATCTACTTTCTTGTGTTTTGTCCACACTTTGGACTAACCTATTAACGAGAGCCATAGTGCCAGCTGTCTGTTTTCTACTGTTTTTGGTTCCGGGAAGTCAGAAAATGAATATTCTCGGAATTGGACGGGACAAAAGCCGAAGTTGATATTTTACCGGAAGACTAACGGAGCCAGGAGACGAGACGGAGAGGGGCCACAGGGTGGCCACACCACCCCTAGGCATGGGTCCCCCCTGGCCGTGCCAGGGAATGGTGTGGGCCCCCTGGCCGGCCACCGACCTTGCCTCTTCGCCTATAAGAAGCCTCCCGATGCATAAACCCTAAATAGTCAAGCCTCCAGCCACGAAAAGTTCCGCAGCGCCACCTCCACCAAAGGGGAGATTTGGGGGACAGAAAGTCTCTGTTTCGACACCCTGCCAGGACAGAGAAGTGCCCCCGGAGCCATCTCCATCGATCTCCACCACCATCTCCATCACCATTGTTGATTCCCATGATGAGGAGGGAGTAGTTATCTTTCGAGGCTAAGGGTTCTACCGGTAGCTATGTGTTCATCTCTCTCTCTATGCATGATATTATTGAGATCATGAGCTTGTAATCTATAGATCTACCTTGCTACTCAAGTGCTTTAATAGATCTCTGGCTCTCCCCATGTGTGTGAAAGTGACAGCGTGCACACCATGGTGGCACTTAGGCTAGAGATTACAAATACTTGTTATGAGTTATATTTGGAGTTGGATGAATCTATGAAATTGTGGTGTTTGTTGGAACCATCTAGAGCTCAAGGTGATAGTGTGGGGTTTTCTAGATGGGAAAGGCTTACTTTGAGGTGTGCTGTTATAGCCCTACCATGGATTAGAGTGTCCAACCGGATAGTAGTTTAGAGTAGTATCATGAAGTTAAGATATTGATATGAGAGTGTTCACTAGTGAAAGTATGATCCCTAGGTCTTATTTCTAAGCATTAGTACACCGTTTGCAATTAGATATGTTACATGTTTGCTTGCTTCCATCTTTATTTCAGTTTGCCTTTAATCTTTTCCCACGTCAACCACACGCTAGCAAGCTATTTTCTAGCACCGTTACCACTTATAATTATCTATACCACTTGTATTTCACTATCTCTTCGCCGAACTAGTGCACCTATACACCTGACAAGTGTATTGGGTGTGTTGGGGACACAAGAGACTTCTTGTATCTTGATTGCAGGATTGCTTGAGAGGGAATACCTTTGACCACTTCCTCCCTGAGTTCGTTAAACCTTGCGTGATCCACTTAAGGGAAAACTTGCTGCTGTTCTACAAACCTCTGCACTTGGAGGTCCAACAACTGTCTACAAGAATAGAAGTGCATAGACATCACTGATCCACATGAACAACCCACACAGACCTACAACTTAGTCACCAAACTGCATGGAGTGTGCTGTCAAGCCAGCAGCAGCAGTACAAGCACTCACACAGAGCACTAGTCGAAGCATAGTACATGAACTCATTTCTCCTTCTCAATCACACACTTAGAACTTATTGAGCTTGCCAAAACCATAGCCAAAGCATCAACCAGATTACCAAATCAACCACCAGTTCACCACAAGATGGTAACATAAGGAGGGAGTGGAGCAGGTGGATAGCAATGACAAGCACAAGATCACGGGAGCAGCACCGGGAGGTGCAGAGCTAGATCAAGTCAGCAGGCACAAGATAACAAGATCAAGCCAGCAAGCAACACCACAACCTCATCAGCCATTAAGTAGTTTGGTGAGTACACATAAAACCATCACATGATCAAGTCATCATAGATTAAATAGAGCATGTGTTGTTTTATATGATCTTCTCAGAAAAACACCCAAGTGAGGTGTATATCCATCCTAGAAGAAAGATAAAAAGAAAATGATAAAACTTTACAAGCTACTACCAAGATCTTAGCTTTTGCATCACTGATCTTGGAGATAAATCTCTAGTTTCATAACTAGATACATAGGCATCCTTGGATAAACATTTCTGGGCACATCCTATGGATGGTAGCACCTCAGAAATGACACATCTTAAAACCTTATTCTTCTTATAACAGCATATCCAATCATTTTCCTAAGCACTATAGGAATGATACTTAAAGGTATCCATCACAAATCATCAAAGAGGTAAAGCAACAGGTGAATATAGCTACTTTTCTGTAGTTTTTCCTCCGACCAACATCATAGGATAATCTATTCAATAGAAGGATCTGCAACTCTCAGGTACAATAGAACATAAATAAAAAACAGCCCAGTACAAAGATAAAGCCTGTGTGCCTCTCAATTGAGGGTATCACAAGAGCCTATCTTAACAAGTAGTTTCTACCAGGGATTCCATCATCCAATATTGCAATAGAACATCTAATCATTTTCATAACATAACAATTAGGAATCATATTTGATATATCTTAATCTTGTAATAGGCAAGTATCAGAGAGTAATTGGATTAAATATCCAACTACAATTCTTTCATACCAAAGTATATCAACAAGAACCAGAGAGCTAATCTCAATCAGATCATAGCTATAATACAAGATAGTAAGTAAAGTTCAGTGAACAGACTACAGACAGAAACAACTATCAACAATGAAAATCACAGTATAATAGTGAGTCATACACAGCTAGGTTCAGTAGGGAACCACCTCAGATAAATATGGCATCAAGGGATGAACCCTAACACAGAGGGATTAACCCTAGGGTCGTGAACAGATGTAATTAGGGTTCATACATGGCCAACACTCAAAGAGTAGCAAGGTATGTCAGAGAATCAGAGAGGGAGAGAAGTGGAACTCACCCGTGGTCCTCGCTGTAGTTAGAAGAGGAAGTAGAGTCACCGGCGAGCACACACGACGGCACAGGGAGCACCCGACGGCGCTACAACCCGTGCCAAGCCATGGCACGGTGGCCACAACCACACGGGCAGCAGCGCAGGCACCACAGGACCGCCTGGAGCCTAGCACAGCACCACAACAGCGGCGGAGCTCCACATCACCGGCAACCCCAAACCCTAGGGTTCGGGGTGGAGTCAGCCTGGACGGGAGAGGGGCTTGTAGACGAATCGAGCAGGACCAAATGGCGGAGCGGCGTCGGCTACCTCGCCACACACCACGACGGCGGCCGGAGTATGCCAGGGTGGCCAGAATCGAGCGGCGACCGCATCAGCAGCGCGGCGGCTCCACGAGGGTGAGACAGGAGGTGCAAGAGAGGGAGAAGTGAGGAATCGAGTGGCACTGGGCCGCTCGTGGTAGTGGGGTTTGACCAACCCAAATGGGCCAAGTCAGGGCTGGGCCAGCCCAATGGGATAGGTCTAGTTTTAGAAGGAAAAATCTAATTAAATTGCCAAATGACCAAAATACCCGTAGGAATTAAATGGTTCTAAGAAATAAAATAAGAATCCTAAAAATATAAATAAAATATCAAAGGACTTATAGAAACGTACTCTACTTAAGAAAAATAACAAATGGAATTTTATGTAATTAAATTTTAAAATTATTATTACTAAGGTATATGTTCCTTTTGGAAATTTTATACAAACACGTAAAAATTGAATAAAATTCATATTTACAATTCCAAAAGGGTATGCTATTATAGAAAAATACTAGTTGGTATTTTTGAAAAGTAAATTGAGTGTGATAAAAATAAAGTCTAATTTCCTTAAAGGAATTTTAGTAAAATATTTTAAAAGAGAGTTAAAAATTAAATAAATCCAATTTTCAACTCCTAAAATAATACTAGACATTATAAAAATACTAAATGGAATATTTATAAAAATGATAAAGACTTAAAGTAATACTTTTCTTCTAATTAAAGAAAATATCAAACTTTTATTAAAAGAGTAAAACAAGCAATTAAATAAGAAACCACGCATGACATTACTATGCATTGCATATTGCTTTAAATATTGTCCTTACCGGGCAATAATGGTTCTCTGTAGAAACCGGAGCTCAAGGTCAGGTGGAAGCATCCGACTTCACTACCTTGCAATCACAAGGCAAGTTCATCACTTGCTCATGTCCTTTGAAGAGTCTTTATCAAACGTATTGCAAATTGTGTGTTATCACCTATGATCTGGAGAAAGAAAATATTATCTTCTCTAATAAATAAGATATAGTTATCATCCTAAGTGATGATAAAGATGAGCAATGGAACTCAGGTTCCAGGTGCACAAGTCACCATAGGATTAACAACCCATGACATCAGTGATTCTAGCGCCGTATATTACGTGTTAACCATGAGATTTGAAATGGGACAGAGAAGTCAGCTGTATCTTCTTCCTTTCATATGGAGGCAATATGACCTTAATGTGACGCTGTGAATTCCTTGTGCGGATCCAGCATATGGGTGGGCACCCTTAGGCTCCACGTTTTTGGTATCTAGATTATCTATGAGCAGCTGCCGGAGGTACAGTCAGACCTTTATGGAGCTTGCCAGGGGCATAACCGGCTCGTAGAGTCTTCGGGAACTCACTAGGGTTGTAGCTTGCCCGAAAGTTGGCTTAACGGAGGTGTAGTCAGCCCCGGAGGATCGTGCAGACAAATGGGGTCATGGGGAGGGCACTGATTGGCTTGGATCACCTAGTGGGCCCCACATCACGGAATTGTGGATGGGAAAGTACGCCCAGTTGTGCAACAAGGAGTTGATATCTCATGGGTAAAGCAACGCACCTCTGCAGAGTGTAAGAATTGTGACATGTTACTCCCTCTTCCGGGAAGGAGCTACGAACGCGACAGGCAAGGAGCTCCATGAAGTTCTGGTCAACCTGTGAAGGCTGATGGGCATAGTTTTTGATAATAAAATCAATCTTTGAAGAAATGTATACGAAAACTACATATTGCCAAGGATTATAGTCCGAGGTAGTAGATAGAGCATCAAACTTCCCACCTTGAATATAATGAACTTGCTGGGTAACGCTGTTACTCACTCTTTCCTTTGAACCCCTACTTAGACTCTGAGAATCCAGAAGACCCTTCGATGTACGCTGCTGAAGGACAAGAGGTTGTCTGCTACTAAGAGCCAGACCTGTCCAGAGGAGTTGAAGGGGTGGACTACGAAATACGCTATGGAGTGGAGGGCAACGAGTCTGAGTAGTTGCCTTAGTTATTAGTAAAACAATTGAGCCGAGCAGCATAACCTTTATAAAATAAGTTGTTCAGCTCAATTTGGAGTATGAGTTTGAATCTTATATCTTCTGCTGAAACTACTTAAGTTTGGTTTGTAATTTGTAACACTTGAAGTTTGGAACGTCTGATTTGTAATAATAATGAAGTGTGTATGTTTGTAATGTGGACCCGCAATGTTTCTATTGTACCACTCTGAGGGATGTGATATTTACAGAACGGTGTTCTGTGGATGTCATGTCAACGACTATAGTGTACTACACATGCAGTTGTATGTTGGGTCATCCTAGCTGGTATCAGACCAATTGCTTTTACCTTAGGTTGGAAACCTAGTAAAGGGAATTACCTATAGGAGCCTACGAGCAACGGTAAAGAGTTCTCTAGATTAATTGATGAGTATTCAATTATGAATATTTCGTTATATTTCTTTAGGGCGATAATTCTTTATTATTATGCATCATTAAAACTAATGGATACTAATTATATTTATTTCTGTAGAGTGGAAATGGCACCAAAGTTTCCAAAACAGACTTTGGCAATAAAAGAAGAGACTCTTGATGACTACCAGGGGGCTTTGACTAAACAACTTTGAGAATCTCTGAGGGTTTTTGGTTGCACGACTAATATTCCAGTCAATACTATGAGATACCATGATGGGAGAATGTTAGCCAAATACCGTGTTAGCATCCAACTACCAAAGAAGCTTGGTTTATATCATGGTTTACCTATGGGTGAAGGTAGAAGTCATTTAGCAGCATACCATATTGCTATTGTGGAGGAGATAGCCAATGTTCGGGAGCACAAAGCATAAGAGTTAGATGGAAGCACATATTCGATGATTCCTTATGACTCTATAGATGAGGAACCAGAACCGGATCATCTTACTTTAGTAAGGAAGCATCCAAAACTAGCTTCTAAGTTTATGGATCTGTATCGACTGATGGTTGGGTCCTTATATAAGACACATCAGGTTATCGTAGAAGATCAGGTTGATATGTTAGAGGATTTAACGAATCCTGAAAGAAGGGAGAAGTTAGCATCTAAACTAGAGAATGAAGCAGTGGACAGGGCTAACCCAATTTTTAAGGATATACCTATAGATCCAGCATCTTTTACACCCTATCCTAATTCACCAATACGAGAACCCACTAGATATCCTGATGAGGGCACTAGTCATCCTATACCACTGAGTTCTTGGGGAACTGAGGACTCGGAACTACCTATTGGAAATTCTGAGGGATGGAGGTACGGATCGATGGATGGATCTGTCGGGAATCCTATATCTGTGGAAGATTTAGTTGGGGACACCATGCAGACTAGTCGCATGTAACACCCCTGGGATCAGGGTTAAACAAATCAAGACCTTAGCCTGACATAAGCTTAACCTAGAACTCGAGGATATCCAGTGAGAAATCGGTAACACAACAGTAACCTTGCGGCACAAAAATTATTACAACAAGCTCATAACTGAGCGAATAACCAAAATATTACAAGCAGAGGTCACTGACCACAAACATAAAACAACAGAAGTCAAATTATGCTATTAAGTATAGCAAACTTAACAAATGGCCTAAGAGGCCTTAAGCATAACGATGATGTCCCAGCCATAGATTCCAGGCTGCCGGCCAGGAACCCCAAGCTACTCGTCGATGTCAATGTCGAACCAAACTTGTCTTCAGGGGAACACTTATTCTGCTACAAAAGTATCAACAAAGCAAGGGTGAGTACAGGGTGTACTCTGCAAGACTTATGGCTGGTGGGGCTATTTTGCATAAAGCCATCTTTGTTTGTAAAACAAGAGGGAGAAGAAGCTCGTCTAATCAGAATATTTTAAAAGGGGATAAGAGAGCGACATCTCCGAAGAATTGATCCTCATCTTGATATCCACCAAAGTAATCCTCATCTCACAACTAGGATCACCCCCTCGTACCCATGAGGAAGCATCCTTAAGCACACGTTGAGCTGCCAAGTTTTACGATTAGGTTAAAGTTCTCTATGATCTTAGAATTTGGTCACCAAGCGTTCATAACCGTGAACACGGCTTTTCAAAAAGATTTAACCCTGTAGGGGTGTACAACTTTACCCACACATACCAATCGACTCTTGATGCCACTAGTAATAGCCCTCTTCCTTGGAAGGCCGACAGAGGGTGGTTGGACATGACCTTTACCTTGCTTTCGCCAAGACCATGAGTCACGCCCTAAGGATGGTTCCACCGTAACGTTTCAAATCCCGAAGTCGGTCCCTAGAGATGTGGGTAGGGTTAGTTTACCAGGGGCGCCATCTACCCCAAGCAACCCCGACCATGCTTACCTACCTGTTATGATGCACCTTCACCTGCCAAATCTTTGCAAAACATTTTCTATGCATATGTCGAATGGAACACCGAACTATGTGACTCATGGAATCTACTAGGCAAGTTAGTTACTCATGAGGTTTTCCAGGCACCGTGTGGCCGTACGCTCGTCTCGGTTCCAAAGGCAAGAACTCAGTTCCTAGTAGTGGCGAGCATGAGACTAAAAAAACCACATCCCACCATGGCCTCCCATACAAGCCTTAGCATGTTTAACATTTACCACTGATCTTACCTCATGAGTATACATCGATCTCCTGTCATACTAGATTCTCTGCATTTGGTACATCATCTGGATGAACCAGCACTGATAGCTAAGCATCGCTAAGAAGGACACGGATATAAGCTCTAGCAGTGCACACAAGCCAAACCTAGTTCTGCTAGGAGTAGTCGATCAGGTAATATAAGCTCATGGGAGTAATGCAATAGATAGGATACTCTATCTATCGATAAAAGACCAAAGTAGAATTGTATGCATCATGGAACGAGATGAAATACTTTGAAAGCATAGGATTGTATAATGGTGGGGCTATGCTTGCCTTGTTTGTTGATACCAAGAAAGCAGATCCTCTGATATTTTGTACTTGACTTGATACCTATAAAGCATGGGTCTGATGCGCCTTGAAATGGGCAACCTAACTGGGGCGGCGCGAGCTCCTAAGGTGGTCGAGAACCTCGCCGGCGATGACTAGAGCGGAGGCTGCACAACGGCGCTCGAGGCTAGAACAAACGATAGAGAGAGGAGAGGAAGGGAAGGGTCCAGGAGGACCGTGTGCTCACCCTGGAGCTAACGGACACGGTGGGAAGGCCGGAGGAGGGCTGCAGCGACAACATGGCCATGGCGGAGCACGGTTGGAGGCGAGGAAGATGCGGTCGGGGCGGCTGATTATGAGCTCCCGCGGTCAATTCCTCTTGCACGGAGACGAAGGAGACCACAACGGAGCTGATGGCGGTCTCCGATGGACGGGAGGAGCACGGCAACGACGCAACGCCGGCGCATCTGGCAGGGCTAGGGTTTGGCTCTCGTGGGGAGGAAGAAGGAGAGCGCTGGGGGAAGAGAGGATAGGGTCGAGGAGAGACATGCTGGGGGAGGCTCTTATCCTCGCGGCGTCGGCGACGCGCATCTTAACACACGCTGGCGGCGGATGCGCGGCCAGCGAGGTGCTTTCATCGATCGGGAGGTCGAGGACGACTCGAGGAAGACGACGAACAGGTACGGGCCTGGGTGGGCTGGCGTGGGCCTCTGCTGGGCTGCGACGGTTGCTAGCTGCTGCGCAGGTGGGCGGCAGGGAGGGGAGAGGGAAGATGGGTTGCTGGGCTGCACTACTGCTCTGCTTCTGTTTTTATTTCCAAAACCTTTTTCCTTTTCTATTTCGATTTTCTCTTTTGTAGATTCTTTTCAAAAATTCTTTTCTGATTTTGGTTATTCCAAAAATACCAGAGAGTGTACAAAATATGTAAAATATTGTAGGGCCCTTGTATCCATTTGGGCTCCACTATTTTTTGGTAGTTTTCCAAATCTTCAAAACATTTTGAATTGATTTGAGAGGAGGGAAAATAGGGTTTAGGGTTTTGCTTTGTTCTTTTTCATACACTTTTTAAAATATGATTCTCATGCAATGCACATTAAACCCTAATTAAACATTAGCTAAAACTGGGGCGTTATAGCTCTATCCCCCTTACGAGAATCATGACCCGAGATTCCAAAGGTAAGAAGAGAGATAGAGAGAGAAAGAAACATGTTCACTGTAAGGATAAGAAGGAAATACACCAACAACACACAGAGTATCTCATGGTCAACTCATGAAAGGAGTGTTCAAAACAACTCTGCGATGACAAGCATGAAACACATCAAGGTAACGAAGGAAACAAAAGGAGATGGTTTCAATGTGACAGATATTTGGTCGTCATAAGGATTGAGACCATGGAGTTTCAGGAGAGTTTTAAGCTTCTGAAAGGGAAAGCTTACAATAGAAAGAGCAAAACCACAAACTTCGAGAAATTAAACTCTACTAGACGGCTTAAGTAGTGCTTGTAGGGATACAAAGATACGGATAACCAAGCCGTTGAATTACTTTTGATGCAAAAGGATCACTCTTCGTTCAACAGAAGGTCATGACAGAAAGGTGTTTTGTGGAGAGGACTCATAGTGGTCACAAGGAACATGTAACAAGAGAAACTTTAGATTACCGAAATCATAGTCAATCTTGATCATGATCGAGATACGAAGGAAACTCTTTATTCATCCAGGTTTATCCAAATCTTTGCCAAAGATCGTGATATCACTTTACTCCACCGGGATGAAGAGGTAAGAAGATTCCTGATGACATGAGGAAAAACAAACTTCATTCTCAGACTTTGATTACTTGGCACAACAAGACGCTTGCCAATGTAAAAGAGTCTAGAGGATCGACCGAGAGACATTTAGCAACACTATTTTAAATGTTCTCCTTGATGTTCGAAATACTAATATCAGACTTCTAACGAGCCTTCAATTAGTCATCAAGTATAGGTCGGACTTCGGATACAAAGGAAACCATAAGCACAACTCCTATTATACATCATGGAGGAAGCCTTATGAGGAGTGTTTGCTATTTGCTGACTCAAGAGAATATGGCAATAAGTCTTCCGACTATTTGTATCAACCATCAACCTTGCCGGATTTTCAAAGAGACCTATGTAAAATCCTTGAGGAATACCAACCATATATCTGCTTGAGATTTAGATTTGGTTAAGTGGAATGAGACTTCAGACTCAGCATGTCCGAATAGAAAGTGTTCAACATTTACCACAAAGGTAAAGTTACTAGATTCTCGAGAAAGGGGCTACAATGTCAAGCTCCAAATGAATGAGCTAGGTTGCAAAACCCATGTGTTAACAAGTTATCAAAAGATAATTGCCCCTACATGAATTTATTGCAACGAAACACAATTGCATCCTTATTATTGGTAGACATTTAGGAGGATATTGAAGTTTGTAGAACTTGTTCTCTTCCATGACAAATCAGCTAGTGACTTTACACGCTTGGATTATGTTCTCGAGATGGGAAAGTATAGACCTACCATATCAAGAATACTTTGCATATGCTTGACTAGCTTGAAACGATTCCCTAGGAAACAAGGATAACTCTTCTCGAACCCACTGCGACAACTTTCAACTTTTGCACGTGAACCGGAGAAGGTCACTTCTAACATCCAGAACACATACTTCGAGATAACTCAAAGAAGGTTCTCAAAAGTTCCCAACATTAATGCCAAATATTCCATATGAATCTAGTCTAGCTTGGAGAAGATAAGGATGTCATCGATGGGCTCAATAACAAACTTATCGAGATACTCCAAGATGATGAACTCATATGTTACTTAAACAAGGCAGAGTATTGGTCAGACCAAAGAACATGAAGATGTACTCAAGTGAAACATCACAAGGAGCAGCAGCATCGAGATAGTCCTTGGAACTGAGTTTGATTTGATGATAACCCAAATCAAATAAAAGGTGGGGAAGATAACATATCCATGAAGGAAGCACTATCTTTCTTAAGCACGGACAGAACTAGACATCCCTTTAAGACGAACTAAATCAGATAGAACTTTTGTCTTACAACTCTCCAAGTTGTTTTTTAAGCTCGACCAACTAGTTCAGGGGTATCTAGTACGGATCCTTGGAGAAAGGAGCAGTTCAGAGAACTTGCTTGCTCAAGAATTTGACAACACGGTCATATGGAAACATGGTGATACTTCTAGCAAGATGTCCAGAATATCACGAACCTCCGATATGTCACTCAGTTCGAGAGGAAACTTTCTTGGTAGGGCAAGAAGACATAGTCTCAGAGCTTCAGCACAAGCCTAACTCTTTGACCGAAGAGAGTGTACCAGAGTAATGGACTTGGTAGCACAATCATCCTTTGCTTAGTGACAGGGTTAACCAACACGCTAAGAATGACTCAAATGTCCTTGGAGATCAAAACAATAATGATTGCTAAGAATCTCAGAGGGCCTCAATATTACACACACGCATCATTCACGAGTACAAAATCTTGAAGGAATGGTGGTAAAAATATATAAGAGCATCACTTCATTAAGGGATCATGAAACTCGATACAACCTCTTAATATAAAAGGGTGTGATACGCTAAGGTAGAACAGGTATAAGCTAATCATGCATCTTAATCTGTGGACTACAACACTTTGAACTGGTCCTAGATATGACAAGGTACCGGAGTTTGTTTCTCCTGACATCCTGAAATGGTTTGTCAAGATGGACCACAAGAGTATCTTGCATCGGAAGACACCAATGCAATTTACTACTTGGCTATCAACTGGTAGACAAAGGTCGAAAAACAACGAGGGAAAAGAACATGCTCAGGATAAAATCCTGAGATGTGGATGCATAGTTTATCAATCTTCCGAAAACCAATGCACAGAAGAGGTAAGGTGTGGCAGAGTCACAAGTATAGATGCGGGACTCGCAAAGAGCACTCTTGTCGTGTTCTATTTGGTTCCATTAAAGAACATCTGCCATAACTAGTGGTAGGGAAGTCCTTAATTGTCGAAATTTAATAGCGACAATACCCACAAGCTCGAAAGCTAGAATTGTAGTACCAGCCATCCTGAGGTAATATGTGAACATTTACGATAGGGGACAGAGGAATGGATCTTGGGTTAAAGATCAGCTTCATGTACAAGATTCATAACACTAGAGTCCAGCACAATCTGGGACCTTCGGTTCAAGTCCAAGGGTTAAAACCCGAGAAAGAAGTAATTACTACTTGGGTGACACAGCGTACACTGCAAGATAGTAATCACAAGGTAGCTTCCAAGAGAAGAAAGGACTTCTGAAGTACCCAAACAAATAAGAAGGAGGCACACAAGGTGAAAGGAAACCTCGAAGCCTAGAACAGAACACTACGGATCCTACAATATAACATTATGGATCCATAAGGTAGAAAGATCATAAGGGAAAGGAATCTCTGATTTGAAATAGAACAAGGGGAAACACAAAGAACACAACACACACAACTCTAGAGAACTCAACACTAGGTCAACTGGTTGAGAAACATCATGCCCAGAAGGCACCTAAGTTTTGAAAGTCTAGAAGACATATCAAAACTTTTCCAAAATCAACACAAGATAAGGTGACTCAGAGTTAAGAGCGATACCAGATGAGGAGAAAAAGAAGCATACTAGAGTTCTCACAAATACTTTTCAGCTTTAAAATAGTTTTCACAAGCACTAGACTCAACATCGACGAATAGCAAGGTTTTCCTATGGTCGGTACTACTCTGATACCAAGATTTTAGCACCCCCGGGATTAGGGTTAAACAAATCCAGACCTTAGCCTGACATAAGCTTAACCTACAACTCGAGGATATCCTGTGAGAAATCAATAACACACCAGTAACCCTGTGACACAAAAATTATTACAGTAAGCTCATAACTGAGTGAAGAACCAAAATATTACAAGCAGAGGTCACTAACCACAAACATCAAACAACGGAAGGAAAATTATGCTATTAAGTATAGCAAACTTAACAAATGGCCTGAGAGGCCTAAAGCATAACGATGACATCCTAGCCCATAGATTCCAGGCTTCCGACCAGGAACCCCAAGCTACTTGTCGGTGTCGATGTTGTACCAAACTTTTCTTCAGGGGAACACTTATTCTGCTACAAAAGTATCAACAAAGCAAGGGTGAGTACAGGGTGTACTGCAAGACTTATGGCTAGTGGGGCTATTTTGCATAAATCCATCTTTGTTTGTAAAACAAGAGGGAGAAGAAGCTCGTCTAATCAGAATATTTTAAAAGGGGATAAGAGAGCGACATCTCCAAAGAATTGATCATCATCTTGACATCCACCAAAGTAATCCTCATCTCATAACTAGGATCACCCCCTCGTACCCATGAGGAAGCATCCTTAAGCACACGTGGAGCTATCAAGTTTTACGATTAGGTTAAAGTTCTCTATGACCTTAGAATTTGGTCATCAAGCGTTCATAACCGTGAACATGGCTTTTCGAAAATATTTAACCCTGCAGGGGTGTACAACTTTACCCACATGTACCAACCGACTCTTAATGCCACTAGTAATAGCCCTCTTCCTTGGAAGGCCGGCAGAGGGAGGTTGGACACGACCTTTACCTTGCTTTCACCGAGACCATGAGACACGCCCTAAGGATGGTTCCACCGTAACGGGTCAAATCCTGAAGTCGGTCCCTAGAGATGTGGCAGGGTTGGTTTACCAGGGGCGCCATCTACCCCAAGCAACCCTGACCATGCTTACCTACCTGTTATCATGCACCTTCACCCGCCAAATCTTTGCAAAACGTTTTCTATGCATATGTCGAATGGAATGTCGAACTATGTGACTCATGGAATCTACTAGGAAAGTTAGTTACTCGTGAGGTTTTCCAGGCCCCGTGTGGCTGTACGCTCGTCTCGGTTCCAAAGGCAAGAACTCGGTCCCTAGTAGTGGGGAGCATGCAACTAGAAAAACCACATCCCACCATGGCCTCCCATACAAGCCTTAGCATGTTTAACCTTTACCACTGATCTTACCTCATCAGTATACATCGATCTCCTGTCATACTAGATTCTCTACATTTTGTACATCATCCGGATGAACCATCACTAATAGCTAAGCATGGCTAAGCAGAACACAGATATAAGCTCTAGTAATGGACACAAGCCAAACCTAGTTCTACTAGGAGTAGTGGATCAGGTAATATAAGCTCAAGGGAGTAATGCAACAGATAGGATACTCTATCTATCGATAAAAGACCATAGTAGAATCATATGCATAATGGCACGAGATGAAATACTTTGAAAGCATAGGATTGTATAATGGTGGGGCTATGATTGCCTTGTCTGTTGATTCCCAGAACGTAGATCTATGGATATCTTGTACTTGACTTGATTATAGTTGGTCAGGTATTGTTCGTCGATCTTCGATGGTGTTGATCTCGGTCTTCAATCTTGATCTCGACATCGTATTCTACCAGGAATAAGGAAACACCAGAAAGAAAGGGAAACAACCATCAACACATGGCATCAATGCAATGCTCAAGCAAGGACGATGATATGACAAGTTAAATAGAGTTGAAATGAAACCCTAAGGCATGCTTGGCAATTTAAACGGGATCCGAGGGTCGCAAACCCTAGAACAGGGGAAACCTCGGAGTCACGTGCGGGGGTTCAAATGTGCTTCTAATTAAACTTGTTATGAAAGTTTTTGAGCAATTCATGATTATAAGTCTATTGCAAAGATCTCATTTTTCTGAAAATTTGGATATATTATACACATTTTTCTGACTTATAAATAATTAGTTATTAATTTTATACGCTTTATCCTTTTTCTGAAATTATTAAACCAATTTGAAAAGGATTTACTGCGTCATTATGACGTCAGCGCAGGGGTGTATTTATTTTTACACAGGGGCTGGGCTAGCCTCTATGGCTGACCGGTGGGCCAGGGCCACATCAGCTAAAAGACTTTAAAACATTTTACATAGAGGCTGGACCCAGCCACTGTGGCTGACGGCTGGGCCCTATGCCACATCAACGAGCCACCTCAGCTGCGGGGCCCGCATCGAGTTTGACTCGTGCTGACCCGCGCGGTCGACGGTGGCCGACGTCGGCGACCACCCAGCGGTGGCGCTACGGCGCGCGCGTAGACGTGCACCTGCATGGGTCTGATGCGCCTTGAAACGGGCAACCTAACTAGGTCGGCGTGATGACCCAAAATATATCGAGCTCGTTGGGGAACCCCAAGAGGAAGGTATGATGAGCACAACAACAATTTTTCCCTCAGTTATGAAACCAAGGTTATCAATCCAGTAGGAGCAAGGAAACACCCCAAAGGTGTTGCTAGCTGGACTTTGGCAGGGCGTACTACCGGCCTCAGCAGGAACAAGGAGACCTGCACAACACAACCACAGAACTTTGCCCCCAACTTGCGATGAGGTTGTCAATCTCACCGGTTTTGCTGAAAACAAAGGATTAACCGTATCGAGTGGAAGAAAGTAATAGTTTGCAGAAAGTAAACACAAAGCAGTAAACAGTTGATTGTAAAAGAAAGGACCGGGGTCCATAGTTCACTAGTGGTGGCTCTCCTTAAGATAAATAACATGTTGGGTGAACAAATTACAGTGGGGCAATTGACAAACATCGCGAAAGCAATACATGCACATACTAATCATCTTGACTCCTTTGAGACTTGATTGGGCATTACAACATTATACATAGACCGCCATCCAACTGCATCTATGACTAATAATCCACCTTCAGGTTATCATCCGAACCCCCTCCAGTATTAAGTTGCAAGCAACAGATAATTGCATTAAGAACTGCGTGTAAAGTAAACAATACGATTGTTCTATGAACAAAGGATTGTTGTTTTCTCCTAAGTAGCAACAACACATCTAGTACCTTAGAGATTTCTGTCACTTCCCCAGATTACTAGAGGCATGAACCCACTATCGAGCATAAATACTAACTCTTGGAGTTGCTAGCATCTACTTGACCAAGATAGCTACTAACAACGGAAATCATGCAAGATCACAAATAACAAAGACATGATAGAATCAATAATCAATCTGAAATAGTATCTCAATACCCATCGGATCCTCGCAAACACAACATGCAGAATTTCAAATAGATGATCTTGATCTTGAACGGAGCTCACAAGATCTAAACATGATAGCAGAAAGGAGGAGAACCAATCATCTAGCTACTACATGGACCCGTAGTCCAGAGATGAACTACTCACGCATTACACCGGAGGCTTGCATGATGATGAAGAAGGCCTCCAGGGTGAAATCCCCTCTCAGGCAGGGTGCCGGGAAGAGCTTCAGATCCCTCCCGATCTAGGGATGGAGACGACGGCGGCTACAAACTCTTTGGTGGAATTTTGATCGGGTACTTAGGATTTCTGTATTGGAGGCATCTTATAGTCGGAAGGGGAGGCCGAGGGGGTGCCGGAGGCGGCCACGCCACCCCCTGGTGCGGGCGAGGCTGGGCCACGCGGCCAGGTGGTGAGGTGGCCCCTTGGCCCCTCTCCGTCTCGTGTTCTGGCTCCGTGTGTCCCTCGGTGAAAAACTGACTTTGGATTTTGTCCCGTCCAATTCCGAGAATATTCATTTTTTTGACTTTCCTGGAACCAAAAACAGCAGAAAACAGGCAGCTGACACTGTGGCTCTTGTTAATAGATTAGTCCAAGAAATCATATGAAAAGTACTCCAAAGTGTGGACAAAACATAAGAAAGTAGATAATACCAAGCATGGAACATCAAAAATTATGAATACGTTAGCAACGTATCACGACGCGAGCTCCTAAGGTGGCCGAGAATCTCGTCGGCGATGACCAGAGCGGAGGCCGCATGGCGGCACTCGAGGCTAGAGCAAACGAGAGAGAGAGAGGAGAGAAAGGGTCCAGGAGAACCGTGTGCTCACCCCTGGAGCTAACGGACGCGGTGGGAAGGCCGGAGGAGGGCTGCAGCAATGACATGGCCGCGGCTGAGCACAGTCGGAGGTGAGGAAGACGCGGTCGGGGCGGCCGATTTCGAGCTCCCACGGTCGATTCCTCTTGCACGGAGAAGAAGGAGACCATGGAAGAGCTCATGGCGGTCTCCGATGGATGAGAGGAGCACGGCAACGGCGCGACGCCGACGCATCTGGCAGGGCTAGGGTTCGGCTCTCGCGGGGAGGAAGAAGGAGAGCGCTGGGGGGAAGAGAGGATAGGGTCGAGGAGAGACGTGCTCGGGGAGGCTCTTATCCTCGCGGCGTCGGCGGCCCGCATCTTGACGCACGCCGATGGAGGACGCGCGGCCATCGAGGTTCTTCCGTCGATCGGGAGGTGGAGGACGACTCGAGGAAGACGACGAACAGGTACGGGCCCAGGTGGGCTGGCGTGGGCCTCTGCTGGGCTGCGGCGGTTGCTGGCTGCTGCATGGTGGGCGGCAGGGAGGGGAGAGGAAAGATGGGCTGCTGGGCTGCACTGCTGCTCTGCTTCTGTTTTTATTTCCAAAACCTTTTTCCTTTTCTATTTCTGTTTTCTCTTTTGTAAATTATTTTCAAATTCTTTTCTGATTTTGGTTATTCCGAAAATACCAGAGAGTGTATAAAATATGTAAAATATGGCAGGGCCCTTGTATCCATTTGGGCTCCACTATTTTTGGTAGTTTTCCAAATCTTTAGAACATTTTGAATTGATTTGAGAGGAGGGAAAATAGGGCTTAGGGTTTTGCTTAGTTCTTTTTCATGCACTTTTTAAAATATGATGCTCATGCAATGCACATTAAACCCTAATTAGACATTAGCTAAAACTGGGGCGTTACATCGCATGGGCGTGAGATCTTATTCCGTTGACGGAAGAGATGTCCATGTGGAGGATGTAGAGTCCGATGAGGAATATCCTGAAGAAAGGGTGTTTGAGTCACTAGGAAATTATCCTACCCCAGATAACATGCACTATCCAATAATAGCTGAGGACTATCGTACCCAGCAGAGTACTTGGGGAGCACCGTAAGGGGAATACTCTGTTGATTCCTCTAGAGTCGGGATGCATGAAATGGATGAAGAAGACAGTGATGAGGATAATTTGGAAAATACTTCTGATGAGTTGGAAGGTATGGATGCACTTCAGCTAAATGATGTGTCAAGTCCGGAGACTTCTGATATAGAAAATCATCCGTCAAAGAGGCAAGTCATTCCACAGACGGTGCGTTATACTTCACGTCATCACGGTTGTACTCCGGGTATGTACGATGAACGACGCAATTTCTAGGGAGTGTGACTTTGACTTGGTGTATTTCTGCAGGATACGAGAGTGAGAGTGTAAGGACTGGATGTAAATAAATAAGTGGGATCGAATCCACATGAGCTTGTAATGCTTAATTAGTATGGGCTTGTAATCACATTGTATAAACTATGTTGTTTGTAATGTATAATATGTGTGTAATGCATATTTGGTTCTTATTTGGATCTTATTTTCCATTGTGTGACTAGTTCTATGCATGAAGTTGAGCTCAGAACACATATGCATGATGTACTTATGAGTATTCGCTTTATGTTACAGGACTAGGGGGAATGGAAACGGGTCTAGAAAACGAGACCGAACAGCAGCGTATGGAGCGCGAAGCCAAGGAAAAGGCGGATGAAGACGCCAGAATGCAAGGAAATTTACCACCACCACCAATGAGGCCATTGATGGAGCAGAACTGTATGCAGTACATGCAAATGATGCAAGAGTCCTAGAACAAATTCATGGAGGGGTTGGTAGATCGAGTGGGACAACAGAGGGCACCTCAAGGACGTGGTGTAAGTCTTTCGGATTTCCAGGATATCAGACCTTTACCTTTTGCATCCGCTCTAGAACCAATGGATGCATAGGATTGGTTAGCAGATACCGAAATAAAGTTGAAAATTGTTGGATGTAATGAGGAAGAGAAGTTGAGGTATGCAACACATCTATTGATCGGACCTGCAGCAACATGGTGGGAGGGTCAGTTAGCTATGCAACTTCCAGGAAGAGAGTACAACTGGGAGGAGTTCAAGCAAAGATTCTGTGAATACCATGTTCTAGAAAGTATCATTGAGTTGAAGCATAGAGAGTTTGAAGAACTGCAACAGGGTTACTCTAGTGTCATGAAGTACATCCGGGAGTTCAGTGATTTATCTCATTACGCTACTGAAGAAGTTAGCACAGAGGCAAAAAGGAAGAAGAGGTTTATGCGAGGACTAAATCCATTTGTGAAGATGCTGTTGAGGCTTGCCAACACTCAAACTTTCCAACAATTGCTTGATGCAGCTATAACCTTTGAAGATGATTACAAGAATGTCCAAGAGGACCGCAGGAAGAGAGCAAAGAAGGAAACAAAGAGGATTCAAGCAAGTAAACCCAAAACCAATCTGGAATTCAAACCCAGAAATAGACCCTACAACCACAACAACAAGAGTAACAACAACACTGGAGGTCAGTTCAATCCTGGAAGGAATGTCATATGTCACAATTGCAAACTTCCGGGACATATTAGCAAGGATTGTATGCAGCCAGTGATTATTTGTTTTGGTTGTGGACAAAAGGGTCACATTAAGCCTGATTACCCAAACAAACCACCTGATGGTTGGCCCACAAAAGGTGGAGGACAAGCCAGTGTAGGCGGAGGTGGACAGCCTAACAGAGGTGGAAGCTATGCCAAAAATAACAATCGCAAGAGAGGTAGACCGATTGGAAAGCTGAATTGCGCAACCTTGGAGGAGGTGGATAACTCACATCAAGCGGTGATAGGTACGCTCAATATTCTCACAAATCCGGGAAAGGTTTTATTTGATACGGATGCAACTACTTCTTTCATATTTGAAGAATTTTGTGATAAATTCGGGATTAGAAGGGTACCGTTAGAAAAACCTATGACCGTAGTTATCGCCGGAGGGATCGTGGTAGTTTGAAACATTAAAGTAAACCAAGTCATTTCCATATGTGGTCAAACCTATTATGCGGATATTTATATGATCCCATTAAAAGGAATAGCAGTAGTGCTAGGAATGGATTGGATGACACACTATGTAGCTCAGATCAATTGTGAGGAAAAAACCGTTTCGATCAGGTCTCCAAGTGGAGGAAGGATAGTCTATTAGGCGGATAAACATAGCCATATCATGGTGGATCTGCAATTGAACTCAATGAAGGAAGTCAAATTGGAAAATATTCCCCTAGTGAAGGAATTTCAAGATGTTTTTCTAGCAGAGTTACCAGGAATGCCACCTGGTCGGGAAATAGAGTTCACTATTGACCTGATACCTAGTACAACACCAATAGCTCAAGCACCGTATAAAATGGGGCCAAAAAAATTAAAAGAGCTTAAAGAGCAAATTGATGAGTTAGCTAGAAAAGGATTTATTTAGGAGAGTGTATCCCCGTGGGGAACTCCGGTAATTTTGGTAGATAAAAGAGATGGAGGACGAAGAATGTGTGAGGATTATAGAAATCTCAACAATGTCACTATCAAGAACAAGTACCCATTACCAAGGATCCAAGATCTATTTGACCAAGTCAAGGGAGCTAGAGTATTCTCCAAGATTGATCTAAGGTCAGGATACCATCAGATAAAAATTAAACCTAGAGATGTTCCTAAAAGAACATTTATATCAAGGTATGGACATCATGAGTATTTAGTCATACCTTTTGGTCTGACCAATGCACCAGCAATATTCATGAATTTGATGAACAAAATCTTCATGGCTTATTTGGACAAGTTTGTCATGGTATTCATTGATGATATTCTGATATACTCCAAAGATAAAGAAGAGCATGCAGAACATTGGAGAATAGCATTGCAAATCCTAAGGGAACATAAGCTTTATGCTAAGTTCAGTAAGTGTGAATTTCGGTTGGACGAAGTAGAGTTTCTTGGGCACGTGATCAGCAAGGATGGAATTGTTGTAAATCCGTCCAAAGTTCAATCAGTGTTGGAATGGAAGGCACCAACCAATGTGAAGCCAATACGAGGTTTCTTAGGCATGGCCGGTTATTATCGTCGATTCATAGAAGGTTTTTCCAAGATAGCTGGACCAATGACCAAATTATTAAGAAAGAATACACCTTCCATATGGGATGAGAAGTGCGAAGCGAGTTTCCCGAAGTTGAAAACCAGATTAACTACCGCACCAATCCTAGCAATTCCCAAAACAGGAAAGGATTACACAGTATACTATGATGCATCTAAAGAAGGATTAGGTTGTGTGCTTATGCAAGATCGTAAGGTAATTGCTTATGGATCTAGACAACTTAAACCACATGAAGTGAATTATCCAACTCATGATTTAGAGTTAGCAGCAGTAGTCTTTCCTTTGAAAGGATGGAGACATTTTCTCTATGGGGCAAGATGTGAGTTATACACTGACACAAAAGTCTCAAATATTTCTTCACTCAAAATGAATTGAATATGAGACAGAAGCTGTGGCTGGAGTTGATTAAAGATTAGGATCTAGCAATCAATTATACTCCTGGAAAAGGAAATGTTGAGGCGGATGCTTTAAGTCAGAAAAGCACAGATATGCAACCTATGAATAGAGAATTACCAAAAGAACTATAGATGGATTTGGAAAGGATGGAAATACAATTTATAAGTACATCAGTTCTTAGAGGATTAGCTACCATGTGGGTAATTGAAGAGCGAAGTAGTGACCTTCGGCATGAAATCTTTAGACATCAAGGTGAAGATCCTTTTATTGATGAAGAAGTTCGAAGAATATCTCAAGGTCAAACATCAACTTTTCACCTAGGAGATTATGGATCTTTATGGTTTCAAAACTGCCTTTGTGTACCTGATGTGCCAGAGATTCAAGAAGTGATACTTCGAGAAGCCCATGAAACACCATATTCCATACATCCGGGTAGTATAAAGATGTACATGGATTTAAAAGAGTTGTTCTGGTGTAATAATATGAAAACAGATATTCCAAAGTATGTATCTGAATGCCATACTTGCCAAAGGGTAAAAGCAGAACATCAAAGTCCAGCAAGACCATTATAACCTTTAGAAATTCCAGAATGGAAGTGGGAAGAAATTGGCATGGATTTTATCATAGGGTTACCCATGACACCAAAGCGGAAGGATATGATATGGGTGATTGTGGACAAACTCAAAAAAAGTGTGCATTTTATTCCAGTAAACCAAAAGGATAATGCGGAAAATTTAGTGGAATTCTATGTCAAAGAGATTGTGAGTAAGCATGGGGTACCCAAGAAAATTGTGTCTGATAGAAGATATGTGTTTACATCAGCATTTTGGAAACAATTACATGCAGCACTTGGTTCAAAGTTGGATTTTAGCATAGCTTATCATCCAGAAACTGGAGGCCAGACAGAGAGGACCAATCAAATCTCAGAAGACATGCTTAGAGCTTATGGATTAGATTTTCGAGGTTCATGGGAAGATCATCTGCCATTGGCAGAATTTTCCTACAACAATAGCTATCAGAGTAGTCTGAAGGCAGCACCTTATCAAGTACTATACGGAAGAAAGTGTAGATCACCTATATGCTGGTATGAACCTGTTAGTAGCAAATAATTTGCACCAGACTATATCAAGGAAAAGCAAGATATCGTCGATATCATTAGAGATTGATTGAAGATAGCTCAGAGTCAACAAAAGAGTTATGATGATCAAAGTCATAGATCATGGCATCTAGAAGTGGGTGATATGGTATATCTCAAGGTAAGTCCAATGAAGGGAGTGAAGAGATTCGGAGTCAAAGGTAAATTAAGCCCAAGATACATTGGACCATTCAAGATATTGAGTCAGAATAGAACAATAGCTTATGCTCTCGAGTTACCAAAAAGGCTAGCTCACGTTCATAATGTTTTTAATGTATCACAACTCCGGAAATGTCTTAAAGTACCCGATGATGCCATCACACATCAAGAGATTGAGTTACAAGCAGATTTGACTTATGTCAAGAAACCCTGTAAGATTCTAGAGGAAAATTGGAAAAGGTTGAGAAATAGGGCAATCAAATACTGCAAGGTACAGTGGGGACATCACCTAGAGCGAGAAGCCACATGGGAAAAAGAAGATGACCTGAGGGAAGCATATCCAGAATTATTCAGGTACTCATCCACAAACTTCGGGACGAAGTTTAATTTAAGGGGGGAAGTCTGTAACATCCTAGCATTAGGATTCAACGAAGGGTAGAAATAAGAATATAGGTTTGTGCATGCATGCATCTGTAAAGTCAGGGGAAATTTTTCGCCAAACAAAAACCTAAAGGGATCAGAGTTTCTTTCACTAACTGGAGGTAGGAGTAGCTCTTGTTAGTGATTGTTATGAATTTTGACATGACCTTTGGTAATTATTAAGTATTTGGGGAGGTTACTTTGAATTCAAATTGGAAATTCAAATCAATTTGAAAATATTTGAAAAATAGAAGTTAGTAATATTGAATGGTTTTCCAAAAAACCTTATTAACATTGTTTGATTATAGTATAGAAATAGTAATCAACAATAAGGATTAAAGACAAGGAAAATTAAATAAGAAATGAATTCTTATTTATTTACTTCATAATAAGATTACAACTGGTGATAAATACATCAAAAGTAGAAGATTACAAAGAACAGAAATCAAACTTTATTAACTTGTAATAATATCTTTACAAGATCCTTTACAAAAAGAATAAAAAGAAAGTTACAATTAAATCATATACTACCTATCTACTCCTATACTAAATCTTGTATGTCCAGATCTTGTTCCTGCAAATAAGATAAACAACTAAAAGGAAAAGAAAGGGTTAGTTAGCTAATTTTACTCTCAGTGGTGAACAGTTAAATGCACTATTCCTGTAACATCACATAGTAATAAAAGAGGGTCAAGTTTCACCAGGCAGTAATTAGTTAAAAAAGGTCACAGGTGGAGATATTTTCACTTGAGTTGATCCACAAGAACAGCCCACACAGACATACAGCTTAGTCACCAAACTGCATGGAGTGTGCTGTCAAGCCAGCAGCAGCAGTACAAGCACTCACACAGAGCACTAGTCGAAGCATAGTACAGGAACTCATTTCTCCTTCTCAAGCAAACACTCAGAACTTACTGAGCTTGCCAAAACCATAGCCAAACCATCAGCCAGATTACCAAATCAATCACCAGTTCACCACAAGATGGTAACATAAGGAGGGAGTGGAGTAGGTGGATATCAAGGCCAAGCACAAGATCATAGGAGCAACACCAGGAGGTGCAGAGCTAGATCAAGTCAGCAGGCACAAGATAACAAGATCAAGCCAGCAAGCAACACCACAACCTGATCAACCATCAAGTAGTTTGGTGAGTACACATAAAACCATCACATGATCAAGTCATCATAGATTAAATAGAGCATGTGTTGTTTTATATGATCTTCTCAGAAAAACACCCAAGTGAGGTGTATATCCATCCTAGAAGAAAGATAAAAAGCAAATGATAAAACTTTACAAGCTACTACAAAGATCTCAGCTTTTGCATCACTAATCTTAGAGAGAAATCTCTAGTTTCATAACTAGATACACAGGCATCCTTGGATAAACATTTCTGGGCACATCCTATGGATGGTAGCACCTCAGAAATGACACATCTTAAAACATTATTCTTCTTATAACAGCCTATCCAATCATTTTCCTAAGCACTATAGGACTGATACTTAAAGGTATCCATCACAGATCATCAAAGAGGTAAAGCAGCAGGTGAATATAGCTACTTTTCTATAGTTTTTCCTCAGACCAGCATCACAGGCTAATCTATTCAATAGAAGGATCTGCAACTCTCAGGTACAATAGAACATAAATAAAAAACAGCCCAGTACTAAGATAAAGCATGTGTGCCACTCAATTGAGGGTATCACAAGAGCCTATCTTAACCAAGTAGTTTCTACCAGGGATTCCATAATCCAATATTGCAACAGAACATCTAATCATTTTCGTAACATAACAATTAGGAATCATATTTGATATATCTGAATCTTGTAATAGGCAAGTATCAGAGAGTAATTGGATTAAATATCCAACGACAATTCTTTCATACAAAAGTATATCAACAAGAACTAGAGAGCTAATCTCAATCAGATCATAGCTATAATACATCATAGTAAGTAAAGTTCAGTTAACAGACTACAGACATAAACAACTGTCAACAATGAAAATCACAGTATAGCAGTGAGTCATACACAGCTAGGTTCAGTAGGGAACCACCTCAGATAAACATGGCATCAAGGGATGAACCCTAACACAGAGGGATGAACCCTAGTGTCGTGAACATATGTAATTAGGGTTCATACATGGCCAACACTCAGAGAGTAGCAAGGTAAGTCAGAGAATCAGAGAGGGAGAGAAGTGGAACTCACCCGTGGTCCTCACTGTAGTTAGAAGAGGAAGTAGAGTCACCGGCGACAACACACGGTGGTACAGGGAGCACCCGAGGGCACTGCAACCCACGCCAAGCCATGGCACGGTGGCCACAGCCACACGGGTAGCAGCGGAGGCACCATAGGACCGCCTGGAGTCCAGCACAGCACCACCACAGTGGCGGAGCTCCACATCGCCGGCAACCCCAAACCCTAGGGTTCGGGGGGGGGGAGTCAGCCTAGATGGGAGAGGGGCTTGCAGACGAATCAAGCAGGACCAGATGGCGGAGCGGCATCGGCTACCTCTCCACACACCACATCGGCGGCTGGAGTAGGCCAGGGTGGCCGGAATCGAGCGCAACTGCATCAGCAGCGCGGCGGCTCCACGGGGGCGAGACAGGAGGTGCACAAGAGGGAGAAGTGAGGAATCGAGTGGCACTGGGCCGCTCGTGGCAGTCGGGTTTGACCAACCCAAATGGGCCAAGTCAGGGCTAGGCCAGTCCAATGGGCTAGGTCTAGTTTTAGAAGGAAAAATCTAATTAAATTTAAATGACCCAAATACCCCTAGGAATTAAATGGTTCTAAGAAAAAAATAAGAATCCTAAAAATATAAATAAAATATCAAAGGACTTATAGAAATGTACTATATTTAAGAAAAATAACAAATGGAATTTTAGGTAATTAAATTTTAAAATTATTATTACTAAGGTACATGTTCCTTTTGGAAATTTTATAAAAAAATACAAACACATAAAAATTAAATAAAATTCATATTTACAATTCCAAAAGGGTATGCTATTATGAAAAATACTAGTTGGTATTTTTGAAAAGTAAATTGAGTGTGATAAAATAAAGTCTAATTTCCTTAAAGGACTTTTAGTAAAATATTTTAAAAGAGAGTTAAAAATTAAATAAACCCAATTTTCAACTCTTAAAATAATACTAGACATTATAAAAATACTAAATGGAATATTTATGAAAATGATAAAGACTTAAAGTAATACTTTTCTTCTAGTTAAATAAAATAGCAAACATTTAATAAAAGAGTAAAACAAGAAATTAAATAAGAAACCATGCATGACATTACTATGCATTGCATATTGCTTCTTTAAATATTGTCCTTACCGGGCAATAATGGTTCTCTGAAGAAACCAGAGCTCAAGGTCAGGTGGAAGCATCCGACTTCACTACCTTGCAATCACAAGGCAAGTTCATCACTTGCTCATGTCCTTTGAAGAGTCTTTATCAAAGATATTGCAAATTGTGTGTTATCACCTATGATCTAGAGAAAGAAAATATTATCTTCTCTAATAAATAAGATAGTTATCATCCTAAGTGATGATAAAGATGAGCAATGGAACTCAGGGTTCCAGGTGCACAAGTCACCATA
Organism: Avena eriantha; assembly: GCA_910589775.1. Classification (NCBI taxonomy): domain Eukaryota; kingdom Viridiplantae; phylum Streptophyta; class Magnoliopsida; order Poales; family Poaceae; genus Avena; species Avena eriantha. The sequence goes on along the minus strand of OU342745.1, from coordinate 203,150,038 downwards.
GGATTGACAACCCATGACATCAGTGATTCTAGCGATGTATATTACGCGTTAACCATGAAATTTGGAATGGGACGGAGAAGTCAGTTGTATCTTCTTCCTTTCATATGGAAGCAAGATGACCTTAACGTGACGTTGTGAATTCCTTGTGCGGATCCAGCATATGGGTGGGCACCCATAGGCACCACGTTTTTGGTATCTAGATTATCTATGAGCGGCTGCCGGATGTACAGTTGGACCTTTATGGAGCTTGCCAGGGGAATAACCGGCTCGTAGAGTCTTCGAGAACTCACCAGGGTTGTAGCTTGCCCGAAAGGGGGCTTAACGGAGGTGTAGTCAGCCCCGGAGGATCGTGCAGACATATGGGGTCGCGGAGAGGGCAGTGATTGGCTTGGATCACCTACTGGGCCCCACATCACGGAATTGTGGACGGGAAAGTATGCCCGGTTGTGCAACAAGGAGTTGAACTCTCATGGGTAAAGCAACACACCTCTATAGAGTGTAAGAATTGTGACATGTTTCTCCCTGTTCTGGGAAGGAGCTACGAACGCGGCAGGAAAGAAACTCCATGAAGTTCTGGTCAACCTGTGAAGGCTGATGGGCATAGTTTTTTATAATAAAATCAATCTTTGAAAAAATGTATATGAAAACTGCATATTGCCAAGGATTATAGTTCAAGGTAGTAGATAGAGCATCAAACTTCCCACCTTGCATATAATGAACTTGATGGGTAATGTTGTTACTCACTCTTTCCTTTGAACCCCTACTTAGACTTTGAGAATCTAGAAGACCCTTCGATGTACGCCGCTGAAGGACAAGAGGTTGTCTGCTACGAAGAGCCAGACCTGTCCAGAGGAGTTGAAGGGGTGGACTACGAAATACGCTATGGAGTGGAGGGCAACGAGTCCGAGTAGTTTCCTTAGTTATTAGTAAAACAATTGAGCCGAGCAGCATAACCTTTGTAAAATTAGTTGTTGAGCTCAATTCGGAGTATGAGTTTGAATCATATATCTTCTGCTGAAACTACTTAAGTTTGGTTTGTAATTTGTAACACTTGAAGTTTGGAACTTCTGTTTGTAATAATAATGCAATGTGTATGTTTGTAATGTGGACCCGCAATGTTTCTGTTGTACCACTCTGAGGGATGTGATATTTACAGAACGGTGTTCTATGGATGTCATGTCAACAACTATAGTGTACTACACATATAGTGGTATGTTGGGTCACCATAGAAACTTGCTGTTGTGCTCATCATACCTTCCTCTTGGGGTTCCCAACGAGCTCGATATATTTTCCATCAAGCCTTTTTTCTAGCGTCGTTGCTGGGGAGTCAAAGACAGCTTCACAAGGGGAGTCCCTCACAACCAATCTATTTACTTTGATTTTTGTTTTTCTTAGCTTATGTTTGCTTTGTTTGCTTGTTTCTTTTATCAAAAACACAAAAAAATGAATACTCCTGAAAATACTAAGTTGTGTAACTTCACCAGCACTAACAACAATGATTTCATGTGCACACCTATTGGTCCACCTATTCCTGAAGCTACTTTCTTTGAAATTAAACCTGCTTTGCTCAATCCTGTTATGAAAGAACAATTTTATAGTGTTGGTGCTGAAGATGCTGCTGCTCATCTTAATAACTTTGTTGAACTTTGTGAGATGCAAAAACATAGGGATATAGATGGAGATATTATTAAGCTTAAATTGTTTCCTTTCTCTTTGAGAGGAAAATCTAAAGAATGGTTGCTATCCCTAACTACAAATAGTATTGATTCTTGGACTAAATGCAAAGATGATTTCATTGGAAAATACTATCCTCCTGCTAAGATTATATCTATGAGAAGTGAAATAATGAAATTTAAACAATTTGATAATGAACATGTTGCTCAATCTTGGGAAATAATGAAATCTTTGGTAAAGAATTGTCCCACTCATGGACTGACTGCTTGGATGATTATCCAAACCTTTTATGCAGGACTGAATTATTCTTCAAGAAATCTGCTAGATTCTGCTGCTCGAGGTACCTTTATGACCATTACTTTGGGTGCTGCAAGAAAGCTCCTTGATAATATGATGGTTAACTATTCTGAATGGCAGACTGAGAGAGCTCCACAAGGTAAGAAGGTAAATTCTGTTGAAGAAACCTCCTCCTTGAGTGATAAATTTGATGTTATTATGTCTATGCTTGTTAATGGGAAAGCTCATATTGATCCAAATCATGTTCCTTTAGCCTCTTTGGTTGCTCAAGAAGAGCAAGTTGATGTGAACTTTATTAGAAATAATAATTTTAGCAACAATTCTACATGAATAATTTTTGTAATAACAATTATAGGCCATATCCTCCCAATAACGGTAATGCTTATGGAAATTCCTAAAACAACAATAGGAGTGCACCCTCTAAACTTGAAGTCATGCTTAAATATTTTATTAGTAAACAAACTGCTTTCAATAAAACTATTGAGGAAAAACTTTCTAATGCTGAAAGAAATAAATCATCTTTGTCTAAAGCACAATCCTCTTTGATTAATAAAATGGCTGCTAACCTTGAACTATAGAAAACCCCTTTGCTGCTACTAATGCCACCACTAGTTGTTAGTTGAATTGCATGCTAAGTGGGAAAGAGAAGATGAAATTGCTAGAAATAGTAGTATTTGTACTATCACCACCACTAATGTTGATGCTAGAAAATCACATGAAGTCCCCATTCCTTTTGCAGCAATGCCTAAAACCAATGGAACCTTTTCCAATAAAAATGCTGAAATTCTTCTAAATATGGGAAACAATAGCTCTACTACCTTGGATAGTAATTATGATTTTGACCTTGATGGTTGCAATATTTCTGAAGTAATTATGTTCCTACAAAAGCTTGCTAAAAGTCCTAATGCTCGTGCTATGAATATGTCCTTTACCAAACAAATTATTGATGCTCTCATAAATATTAAAGAAGAAAAGATGAAACATAAAGCTTCTATCCCTATGAAATTAGAAGATGGTTGGGAACCCATCATTAATATGAAAGTGAATGATTTTGATCTCAAAGCCTTATGTGAACTTGATAGTAGTGTTTCTATTATGCCTAGAAAGATTTATGAAATGCTTGATTTACCACCATTGGAAGATTGTTATTTAGATGTGCAACTTGATGATAATGCTAAAAAGAAACTCATGGGGAGTATTAATGATGTTCTTATCATGGTTAACAATACCTATGTCCCTGTTGATTTCTATGTTTTGGATGTTGAATGCAATGCTTCTTGTCCTATTATTTTGGGAAGACCTTTTCTTAGAAATGTTGGTGCCATTATTGATATGAAAGAAGGCACCATTAAATATCAATTCCCAGTCAAGAAAGGTATAGAACACTTCCCTAAGCAGAGAGAGAAGATTCCTTTTGCCTCTCCTATTAAAATTTTTTCTCTTAATGCTTCTTCATTTGAGAATACTTGATTCTTGCTTCTTATGCCTAGCTCAAAGGCGTTAAAGAAAAGCACTTATTGGGAGATAACCCAAATTTTTATTTAGTAAATATTTCTTGTTTTGAGTCTTGGAAGTTATTGCCTCAATAATAACCTCCCCTTATCCTTTTTGTGTGGTTTTTGTGACAAGAATAACCTCTAATAAGAGAGAAATAATGCTTGGGAAAGTTGTTGTCCTGAAACAGATTTTTGTGCTTTGCTTTAAAAATTCGTGAAAAATCTCTGTATGTCGGATTGAGCTATAATGTTTTGTGCTGCTGCCCCAGGTTGTTATCTAACCTTTGTTAGTTTAACACTTTTGATTTGATCAATAGAAGGTCTTTGAAAAAAATCAGTTTTTACCTACTGGTCTGTTTTGGTAGATTTCTGCCATTATTTGCATTCGCCTCTTAATCTCTTTCTCTTTGAGTTCTCTTTGATCACTTGAACATTTAAAAGGAATTGCTACAGTATCTTGTGCTTTAATGGAAGTTTTACTTTTGTTGAAACTGAACCTAAAGACTTATTATCTTAAGTACACTAATGTTGCTAATGAAGATTGTGTGAAGTTTTGTATGAAGGAAATTTTAAAGTGTAGGGAAGAATAATGTGATAGGATGAAGTATGGACAAAATCTCAAGCTTGGGGATGCCACCCGTTTCACCCCAAGAAATAGTCAAGAAGTACAAAGCGTCAAAGCTTGGGGATGCCCAAGGCATCCCCTTCTTCATTAATAAAAATCTCAGGTTTTCTTCCAAACACTTCATTTTTATTGTTTCATGCACAATTGCGTTGTTCTTGGAGCGTCTTCGTCGTTTTTAGTTTTCTTTTGCTTAGTTCGCTTAAATAAATTGGTTGGACCCCCGCATTCATACATTAGTTTTCAAATAAGTTGATTTGGATTGGAAAAGAGTAGGAACGTTCATACTTATAAGTGGTACAAAAGGAGTCTTGTTTTGACTGTGGCCTAGACTTTATCATGTCATGTTTGATATTGCTTTGACTTTATGCTTAGTGATTATTGCTATAGCATGACTTGTTACAAACAATTGAGATTGCTTAATGTGCCTTGAAAGAATCATGCGTTGTTTTGGCATATAAAAGCATAATATTGTGGTATTCTCCTTTAATGCTTTATTTGGGTTGACTTGGTGCATGCTCAAACCACGTTAAGACTATACCAAGTCACCATAGCCTCTATGATCATTTAGTTTTCGACTTCTAATATCACTTTATGCTTTAATTAATAATGTTTTGTCCCTTTGCATGATTATGGCCATTATTGCTCTATTAGTTGCTCGCTCCCAGTCTTTTGCTAGCCTCCACATGTACCAAGTATGAGTTCCACTCATGCATCCAACTCCAAATAAAACCAAGTTATTCCAAATAGTCCACCATACCTACCTATTAGCATTATTGTTATTCCAAGTATATTATTGTTTTTATCTACCTTTTGAATTAAACTTGTTATGTGAAAATTGGTGATTAAAGCTCACACGAACTTGATGGCACACTTTACTTTCTTGCACTTAATAAACTTAAACCATTGTGCCCATCTATGTTGCATATATGCTTGTGTTTTGTAAGTTGTGAATTAGCAGAACCATGTTATCATGGGAAACGCTTTCAACATTGCACTTTATTTAGTTGATATTATGTTCTTTTGCTTATGGATCCCGGCGGTGTGAAATGTAAGGGGACCTTGTAAAGCTCATGGAGTTTGTATATGTGTTAGAGAAATGCCTGGGCAGCTAGCCTAAGCCATGCCTAATCATGGTGGAAACTTGCAGCATGACCATAGTGAGCAATGTGTGAAGCATCCTCAATAAAAAAGGGAAAACCCTATGCAAATAGCAAATAAAAGGATCGCTGAGATGCTCATTGTCAGTTGCCTTGTCATTTTGATATGGGAAAGCTTCTGTATCATCGGGCAAGGGGTACCCCGTGGCGATTCTCTATGATACACACGTACTTACAATGACAAGAACTTACTTGTGACTAAAGTTGAGTAGCATGAGGTTCGGTACTCGTAAGCAAGGGGCCTGAGATTTTCAGCTTATAACTTGTCAAGCATATCCTCATATTTGCTCACTTTAACCTTAACACCTAAAGATGCTTATGATAGGGGCAATGAGAGCTTAAAGCTAATAAGTACCTTAATTTTTGGTAGCTCTTTATGAGACTTGAATCCCTGCTTCCTTCTATGAAGGGCCTTTCTTTTACTTTTATGTTGAGTCTCCATCTTCTATCTTTATGCACCTATTGAGAGAGCAAAGTGGTCACTCTTAGTTTAATGTGCATTGTCACAAAACTTGTTGATTGATTCATAACTTTGATATTGCTTGTTCTTCAACTATTTGTACCTAGTCACCCTTATGAACTTTGAAGGTGTCCTATGCATTTATGTTTTGCTATACCATGAGCTGAATACCATTCTCTTTATGTTTTCTGTATGTGAAACAAACAAACATCTTTCAAAGCATTATTATTCATGAATCTTTTGTTTGTACCTTTTCATGTTACAACATAGTTGCTATGTCTTATTGTTAGAACTATATATTTTACGTCAATGTTAGAGTACTATGATCCCAGCTATCAATGTTTTACAAATACCTTGATCAAGATTGTGATGGTGCATGTCACCTCAAAAATTATTATTTTCTTTTTTATAACTTACCTACTCGAGGACGAGCAGGAGTTAAGCTTGGGGATGTGGATATGTCGTAAATGTATCTATAATTTTTGATGGTCCATGCTTGTTTAGTGTCTACTTTCTTATGTTTTGTTCATACTTTGAGGTATTTTTAAACATTTTCTTGAACTAACCTATTACAAGATGCCATAGTGCCAATTGCATGTTTTCTGCTGTTTTTGGTTTCAGAAAAGCTAGTAAGGAAATATTCACGGAATTGGACCGGACAAAAGCCCAAGTCAATATTTTACCCGAAGCAACACGGAGTCCGGAGGGGAGACGAAGAGGGGCACCACGGCGGCCACACCCTAGGGTGGCGCGGCTAGCCCTAGGCACCCTGCCACCTAGTGTGGGCCCCTAGCGCTCCACCGACCTTGCCCTTCCGCCTATAAAAGCCTCCTGGGACGAAAACCCTAAGTACCCGATCAAAATTCCACGAAAGAGTCTGTAGCTGCCGCCATCTCCATCCCTAGATCGGGATGGATCTGATGCTCTTCCCAGCACCCTGCCGGAGGGGAGAGATCATCCTAGAGGCCTTCTTCATCACCATGCCTACCTCCGGGGTGATGTGTGAGTAGTTCATCCTTGTACTATGGGTCCATGTAGTAGCTAGATGGTTGGTTCTCCTCCTTTGTGCTATCATGTTTAGATCTTGTGAGCTCCATTCATGATCACGATCATCTATTTGTAATCTTACATGTTGTGTTTGGGGGGATCCGATGGATATTCAGATGCTATTTCAGATTGATTATTGATTCTATCATGTCTATGTTATTTGTGATCTTGCATGCTTTCTGTTGTTAGTAGCTATCTTGGCCAAGTATATGCTAGCAACTCCAAGAGGGAGTATTTATGCTCGATAGTGGGTTCATACCTCTAGTAATCCGGGGAAGTGATAGGAATCTCTAAGGTACTAGATGTGCTATTGCTACTTGGGAGAAACCATCAATCCTTTGTCCATGGGGCAATCGTATTGTTTACTTTACAAACTTTGCTTAATGCAATTATCTGTTGTTTGCAACTTAATACTGGAGGGGGTTCGGATGATAACCTGAAGGTGGATTATTAGTCATAGATGCAGTTGGATTACGGTCTATGTATAATGTTGTAATGCCCAATCGAATCTCATAGGAGTCAAGATGATTAGTATATGCATGGTATGCTTTCTTGAGTCTGTCAATTTCCCCACTGTAATTTGGTCACCCAACATGTTATTTATCTTAAGGAGAATCCCCTCTAGTGAACTATGAACCTCGGTCATTCTTTTACCATCAATCTACCATCTACTATTTACTGTTTATTGTTTACTTTCTGCATGCAATTACTATCTTCCACAAAATACATTTAATCCTTTGTTTTCAGCAAACCGGTTAGATTGACAACCTCACTGTAAGTTGGGGCAAAGTTCTGTGGTTGTGTTGTGCAGGATTCCAAGTTGGAAACAACACCTTGGGGTTGTTTCCTTGCTCCTACTGGTTCGATAACCTTGGTATCATAACTGAGGGAAAACTTGCTGCTGTGCTCATCATACGTTCCTCTTGGGGTTCCCAACAAGCTCGATATATTTTGAGCCACCAGGTTCCCCTCCCAAGGTTGTTCCGCGGGATACCTCAGCCCCTAGAGGGCGCAGTGGCTCAAGCGATGGGCCCGACGGCCGTAGGATCATGGTACCCCTAGTACCAGGACCCTGACACCTTCTCCTTGGGTATCACCAGAACTAGCGAGGTTGAGAGTGGGCGCTTGAGGTCTTCGAAGCCACCTCTGCTTCAGTGGTCCACTTGAATTTGTCCATTTTGCGGAGCAGTTGATAGAAAGGCAGTGCTTTTGCTCCCATCCAACTATTGAATCTGATGAGTGCCGCTATTCGTCCAGCTAGTTGTTGGGCACCTTTGAGGTCTCCTCCCTCTGCATTTACAGTATGGCCTTTAACTTCTTTGGGTTTGCTTCGATTCCCCTTCCGGAGATGAGGTACCTGAGGAGTTGTTTGAATGGGACGCCAAATGTGCATTTTAGCAGATTTCAGCTTGATCTTGTACATGTCAAGGTTTTTTAAGGTCTCGTCGAATCAATGTAGACTTGGATGTTTCTACTGATTTGGTCCTTGAGGTAGGCCTACTGTACCGTTCGTTGGTGGCACCCATGGTCTTCAGCCCGAAGGGCATGGTGTTGTAGCAGTATACTCTAAAAGGCATGATGAAGGCAATTTTTTCCTGGTCCTCCACTTTCATACGAATCTGGTTATAGCCTGAGTAGGCATCAAGAAACAAGAGGCGCTCGCAGCTTGCGGTGGACTCGACTATTTGGTCGATCCGTGGCAAGGGGAAGTGGTCCTTCAGGCAGTGCTTATTCAGGGACGTGTAGTCCACACACATGTGGAGTATTTGTATGTCCTTCTTAGGGACAAGCACAAGATTAGCTACCCATGTGCTCTCCTTGATCTCATGGATGAAATTGTCTTCTAGGAGTCTGTTGACCTCCACACGAACAACTTTGGCCTTTGTCTCGGAAAGGCAACACATTGATTGCTTGACTGGTCTGGCGTCCGGAAACACATTGACTGCATGCTCGGTTAATTCCCTGGGAACTCCTGGCATGTCTGCATGACACTAGGTGAAGATCTCCTAGCGCTCATGGTGGAATTTGATGAGCGCGAGTTTCTATGTGGAACTCAGGTTGCTTCAGATGAGGGACATCTTCCTTGGGTCTGTCATATGGACCTAGACCTCCTTTGTGTCGACTATAGAGTCGAAAGATTGCTCGTGTGCATTCCGTTTGATCACAGGAGGAAGACTGTGGTATGTCGACTCCTTGAGCTTCACAAGTTCTTCTTGCACCTTGAAATATTGGGAGATTCTGTTGAACTCCCTGTCACAATTGTCAAATTGCGTGAAGCTTTCACGGATGGTGATGACACTGCGGGGTGCTGACATCTTCAGCGTGAGGTAGGCGTAGTGTGGTACCGCCATGAACCTGGTGAATGTGACCTGCACAAGTATGACGTGGTACTGTGATGGCCAATTGATGACTTCAAAGTCGAGTCCTTCGTGCCTGAACTTATCAAGCTTGCCAAATATTACATCCAAGTAGATTTTTCCTAGGGGAAAGATGGGTTTCCTTGGGACTATGCCATGGAATGTTGTTTTGGATGGATCGAGGCTTGTCATGTCGATGGTCATGGTGCGTAGGGTGCTGGTGAAGATGAGGTTGATGCCACTACTTCCATCCATAAATACCTTGCTCATCTCTTAGACCGATATGAGCTTCAAGCAATAGGATAGCGTGGCCTAGACATGCGACCTAATGTAGGTGATCAGATCTATCATAGGTGATGCAGGAATTGGATCCGCTAAGGTACTCGTGAATAGCATGAGGTGATGATACGACCATGCTCACTTGCTGGGAGATCATCTTCTAGGCCCGTTGGAGGACTGTCCCTTCTGGATCATGATCATGTTCATGAGCGGTCGTGGATACTAGTCTGCCCTGCTGTTATGAGCCGCCGTGACCACATGTGTTGGTGGTGCATTAGCTGATAGTGGAGGTAGTGGTTCTCCGTATGCTACGCAACCTGGGGCTATCCCGTAGCCTTGCATTGTTGCCTAGCATTGCAGCTGGGCATAACCATCTTAGAGATTCTGGAACTCGCTGCAATCCTTGAGAAGATGGCTGGATTTGTGTTCGTCGTCTTTGTTATCGATGTAGAACTGGACATTGCACGGTCCTCACAGTCGCTGCATCGAGAATGGTTAGTCCTCGCGGGTGTGGTGTTGCAACACTTTTCGGTTGTTTTGCCGGTGTTCTTGTCATCGTGGTAATTGCTACTATGGTAGACGCTGCCGCGGTTTCCATCGTCATGTAGCCAGCTGTGACCATGTTGACTCCATCGTTATCTTCATAATCGTGCATCTTGCGCTTTCCTCGGCGATCGCTTTTGCGACCTTGGTCATCCGAGTGTGCACGACTATTGCAGAGGGCATCTTCACCATCCACCCAGCGATCGGCAATATCCATCAGGTGGTCGATGGTGTTTGGCTTGGTGCGCCTCGGCTCCTCCTTGAGTTCTCGCCAGCGGACACAGCTGCATCAATCGCCCACTCCTCAGAGATATCTTTTGCGGAGTTCTGATGATATACCAATGCTGGATGTATGAGTGGAGGGACTCAGCGGATCATTGGGTGCATGCCGAGAGCTCCTCAATGGACATGGGTGTGTTTTTATGTGCCCTTGAAGTTTCGAACAAAAACTTACACCAATTCTTCCTAGCTTCCAATTGACCTTGAGGGGAGGCTATTGAGCCAAGCATGCGCAGAACGTTTGAGTTGCACCTGTAAGCATTGCATAGTTGTGTTTTTTGTTCCGACATGGCACATGCTGGATTGCAGGTGGTCGTCCAACTAGGTCATCATCTCTTGGAGGCCGTCAAATTTATGGTTATCTGAAGGTAGGTTGAAGTCCTTTGGCATCTGAGTTTGCCATATGGCATGGCTAAAGCATCTGGCACTTTAAAGTTCGGTGTATTCATCATTCGATTCGGTGGAGTAGGCGCGTTTTGCACTTTTGTAGATTTTTTTTGCTATGTGATCTCATCGCGAGCGTCATAGTCGCAGTCCGTTCACCGCGGGCTACGACATCGCCGTGGTGGGTCATCGTCCCGCAGTGGTGACGGTTGCTCCTATGCACCACAGGTGCGTTCTTTGGCTCCTTGGCAGGTTCGCCCGTGAGTGCAGCTTCGTCCAGGTTGATCCTAGCAATGGCAGATCTGTGGAAGGCAGATCATGGATTCCCTGTAGGAGGTTGGTTGGATAGTATGTAGGAGGTGGCCGCGCTGACGATGGCTTGGGGAGTTTTGGGCATCATATTGCCCCATGAGTTACTGACATGAACGAGAAGTTGAGGCTTTGACTAGCCTCACAGCTTGCTTCCTAGTCCATCGGTGTGTTTGGGAGCGTCCCTTGTGCTCCCGAGTGTGATGGTTTCCCTCTGAGGAGGATCAGCCGATGGAGGAAAGTTCTGCCCATCGGGCACTTGAAGCGTCATCCTACCGCTTGCATTCTTCGAGCTGGGCATGTTGTGGATATTAGCGCTAGAATTCCTTGTTCAAGTACCAGTGGTAGGCCATCAGCATCTCGCAAGAAGATTCCTCTGGTAGTGGAGTGCCTTTAGGGCTAGCTTGACCCTCTCTCACTCATCATTCGAGAGGTGGATCTGCAGGCATTTGTTGAGCTTGTCACGGTTTCCCCTTTTTCGGGTCTGGTGCTGGTGTTGCTCGCATTAACAGTGATGAAAACATAGTGGTAGTGGTTGATGTACATTTCTCCCGTAGCTCTCCTGGTCGGATACGACATCGTCATCTCCTCCGAGCTGCTATCCGAGCTATAGGTCAAGGAAGAGGCGCTGAGATCACTGAGGGTGCCAAGTGGTGGTGGGATCCACGAGGCGGGTGCAATCAACATAGGTGTCGACTACTTCTTGACCAAACGTATCTGGTCTGGGAGGCGCAGAGTGTCGGTCTTGCCGACCTGGAATTGGAGGTCGCTGATCATCATATCGGCTCCATTGTTGAGGGAGTCGAAGGTCAGGCAGGTTGCCGACGAGTGGATGGTGAAGTTGAAGGAGTCTAAGCAGATCTGCTCCGCAGATGCCGACTAATCGTAGATTGCCGGTGATGGGGCCACCGAAGTAGCGACATTGGTACATGGGCTTTGCACATACGACACAATTGATGTGGGGTGATCACGCCAATACCCATACTTAATGGACTTGGGTTTAGGGAAGAGCGGATTGCTGGAGACTTTGTCAGCTAATAGACAAACACAAAGGGGACACGAGGCTTACCTAGGTTCAGGCCCCCAGAGGGAAAAGCCTACTCCTGCTTGTCTGTTCCTGATTGATTGAGCAACTGAAGGTTACAAGGGTGCCAAAACGGCTATGGAGCGTAGATTGAATTAGACGGGTGTGTTTGCTAGGGTTTAGCTGATCCTCCTTGTTGCTCCCTCCTAGCCTTTATATGGGGAGGCTAGGTCTTAGGAGACATCCGAGTTAGTTACAAATCTGAGAGCGAAACCCTAAAGTTTCCTATCTAGTCTTACCATATCCGCGAAGGAGTGAAATCCTTCATGGGCTTGGCCTCACCCGAATCGTCATGGTCACCGTCAGTAGTGGATTGTCGAATTGGCCTCCCATTCAAACAGACCAGATAGGCCAATATTAGGTACATGTAGGGCATACCTTTGACACATCCTCTCCTCTTACACCTCCTTGTGAAGGATCTCTCTCCCTATCGCAAATTCCCCATGACTTCGTATTAGCGAAGTACATGTTCTCGGTGGTTTCTCAGAAAGGATCTGCTGCTTCTACTACTTTGCTGGACTGAGTACTCGGAGGTTTTCGGGGTGTTGTATGTGTGTGCGGTCACGGATACACTACTATTTGAGGAGCTCTATAACTCAATCTTGAAATTGGTAAGAGTACAACTACTTCATCCGCGCGATTTATTCTCCTAACGCTTTTCGGTCTTCAAGGGTAAGTTCTCTATGGATATATATCCACCTGTTGCTTGCATCTAGTAGATAGATCTTGGTGCTTAGTTGTTCATAACATAGGATTTTTTTCTGTGCTACGAACCCAACATGTAGTAGCTCTTGCGCCATGAGAAACGCAGCCTCAAGCGAGGGGTTGCTGCTATGCCCACCCCTGGAGACGGACATGGTGCTTGTGTGGGTGCGATGTTGCTGCTGTCCGGAGGGACAGAGGAGTGTGCCTTGTCATCTCCTACCATGCTCTCTTGGTGAGGAGGGTCATCGTTAGCACGGCGTGAGTTGTCGTTGATGATAGGTTCCGCTCTAGCGGCGGATCAGCGACGGGCGCACGCACTACGGGTTTCGTGGCCATGCCGATGAAAGGGGTGAGAGATGTGCCTCATCCCCCTACTTGGCATGCCAAATTTTGAAGATAGTCCCTATAGGGTACGTCTCGAAGTAGGATGAAATCGAACATAGGGGGTTAGACACGATCTTCCTAAACCCCTTGGCAAGCTTAGTGAGAAAATAGCAGGAAACACGCTAGAGGGATATAGAGAGTATACCTAGGTTCAGGCCATCGTGTAGTGTAAAACTGTACTCCTTACCTAGATTTCTTGCCCTACTTGGCGAGGTTAATAGTACAAGGTGTTGATCAGGCAATCAGATCTAGGGACCTAGCTAGGAGAAGCTAGGGTTTCCGATGGTGGAAGAAGTTTGGATCCCTTCTAAGGCACATACCTACCCCCTTTATAGGCTCCATGGTCCTCTTCCCAAGATAATGGATGGAACTTTTTCCACATGGCAACAAAGAAGGGGCATGTAGGTTGCAGTGGTTCTAGCCTATGGACCCGGTCCATGGTGGGATGCTGTGAGCATCTTCTCCTCTGCCTCCTACATGTTCTTCCGCCACTAGAGAGATGTGGTCCCCAGCGGTGCTGGTGCTATCGGCCACTCCTGGCTTGGATAATAGGAAGATGCCTTCCTTGTGGAAGGGGTAGGTTAGTGGTCCCATTTGGTCTTCAGAAGTGGGGTGTTGTTGCCCAAGTGTGCTTCGCGCGGTCCCCTGGCATGGTGGTCCTTCTCTGTGAGACTCTTCAAGATGCAACCCCTTCAGAGGGAGCCTCGAAGGGATTTTTGGTGAGGCTTCAGAGTGTCATCCCTCCTGAAGCTGTTGGCCCTCTAAGTTAGGCCTAGCAGTAGGTGGGCCGTGGTACCCTAGTAGCCACTAGTTCGATAGTTTGTAAGGACCTTAATTTTCAAAAGGCACCGAATGTTGATTTGCAAGGCAACAGAAGTTAATTAGTATTCACTAGTACTCGTACTATTCTTGTCTGTGAGCATAGAAGTTTGTTTCTTTGTTAGTCATGGCCAACTTGTGGTTTTCTGGCTGAAATAAATATTGGTAACAGAGAATAAATATTGGTAACACAGAATATTAAATGGGAGATCGTGAGTGGATGTATAGTGGATGGAAGATGGGTCACTGTCGTGGTGTGGAACACGGCAGTACCATCAGGGATGGCTTGAAGGGGACAATCAAGATGCTATCGGTGGCTACTCGCAACGGGTTGGGCACAGATACTGCAAAAACAGCGATGTACCCAGGTTCGGAGACCTCTTGGCAAGGTAACACTCCTACACATGCAAGGATCTACTATCGAAGGGGTCGAATGCCCAATACAGATGCTCATTGAGCTGTTTCCTTAGTTGCTTCTTGCTTGAAATTGTCTAAGTCCTTCCTCTTGTGTCTACCTAGAACCCTAGCACTACCCCCCTTATATACAGGTTGAGGAGGTAGTTTACAAGGTGGGTTATAGGGTTTACTATTTGGATTTGGGCCTTACAAAGTGGGCCGGCTGGACAGGGACAAATGGTAGGCCCGGGTCCAGTCAAGCCTCCAGTACAAGGTGGGACCACACTACAGTGTCTAGCGCCCCTGCTTTACTCGTCATCCGGCTCTTTATCCATACAGTGTTGTTTTCCTGGCTGGGATTTACCGGCTAGGGAGCCGATGGCCCTACCCACAGTGTGTGAGCGGTGATCCTCTTGACCGACTGGCGCACCCGGCCGGGAGAGGGATCGCTGATTTGCTATCGTCAGTGCTTGCGTCAGCCATGCCTGCTGTTTCTGGTGCACGTCGCGTCAGTTTGACTTCTGGGTCTGCCGCGGCAATTTTTTGGTAACCACGCGCATGCCTTCATCATTGCGTCTCCTTGGAGATCGTGGGCGCGCTTTGCCTCCCACAGTAACTTCTATGGGATCTTCTGCCCGTATGGAGCTAGCGCACGCGATCTGTCCCGGACCGTCACGGGGGATTGGGATATTTGCTTGCCATGTGGCGCAGAGGGTGGCGAACCAGCGTGGGGGAGTGGGGGTAGTTGCTTGTCACGTGGCGCAGAGGGAGGGGAACCGGCGTGGCCCTTCTTCCTCGATAAATAAGTACGCCAAAGAACGGTGGCTCCTCACTTCGCCTCCCTATGCCTCCCACCCCTATTCTCCCTTGCACTCCGGTCCTCCACTGCTTCTCTGCGCCACTGCTTCTTGGTCATCGGCGCCGTTCCTCTTCCTCCTCGACAACGGGCCCCCGCGCTTCAATCACGGCCACCTTTCCTAACAAGATCCTGCCCAAGGTCATCGGTGGGTGGTCCGGCTCGTACGTCACTGAGGAGCTGGCGAAGAAGTACCGGCGGGGGAAGTTTCTACCGTCGGAGCGGCTGGTGCAGCGTCGCCTCGTGCCGGAGGGCGAGCGTGTGCCCAACCCCTAGCCTGGCAAGGTTGTTGTCTTCCTCGCCCACTTTGCTCACAGCCTTGGGATGTCGCTGAGCCGCTTCATCTTGGAGCTTCTCGTCACCTTCGACCTGCAGCTCCACCACCTTGGAGCCAACACCGTCTCGATGCTATCGCATCACGCGGCCTGCTGCGAGGCATTCCTTGGCGTCTTCCCTGACGCCATGAACTTCCACTTCAAGGTTCAGGTGGTAGGGAAGGGCGGGCCACTGACGGAGACGGGCTGCTACGCCATCTATCCGCGGCCATCAGCGCCCATACCTCGCCTGGAGCTCCCGGACACTGTCAAGATCTGGCAGCGCTCGTATTCTTACATGCGCAACAACACCGAGGTGGACTTCATCAAGGTCCCCACCATCGCCAACGTCCCCTCCAGCCGGAAGTCCTGGAGCATCCAGCACTTGGGCGCCCAGGGCGACATCGACCGGATGCGCGCCCAGCTGGCCGTCCTCGTGGAGAAGGAGCGGCTCATCGCCCGGGACATTCTGCTGTCCTGGATGGTGAACCGCGTGCTCCTGCTGCAGCACCGGTCGCACAAGATGTGCCACCTCTCTGGCCATCTAGATCCCACCCGGGTATCCCGGCTAGATGTGCCGCATCCCGCCCTCCGCGAATGGCTCGCCACCATCTCGAAGGAGGCGCTGGAGGAGGGTTGGGTATACTCCTGCCGGCTGTACCACCGCAGCCGTCTTCCGCCAAAGGTATGTCTTTCTTGCTCTTCTCCGGGTGGATTTTCCTGAGGGACTCTCGTTTCGTGCCTCTTATCTAGCGGAGGACGGTATGGGGGACAACAAGCTCCCCAATTTTGCCGCGGACTTCAAGCCAGCGAGGGCTCCGCCAGCGGAGCCGGAGGGGTTCCCCATGCGGGCCGACGAGGGCTGCGAGTTCCCACCTGGTGAGAGTTTGTCATTTTTCTTTGTCTGCTATGCTATTGCTACGCTTTTAGCCGCGAACTTGATGATTTGCCTGCACTGGAACAGCCACTCATGGCAAGGATGTGGACCTGGACGAGGTCGCCGCGCCCAGCGGTAGGGGGAAGCGGGCCGCCCCCACCAGCGTTGCTCCGGCCGGAGGCGGCACCAAGAAGACACGCCGCCCCCGCCGCCCCCGTCATGTGGCCACCATGCCGAGCATTGCCGGGTAGGTACTTCTGTTCTCCCAGTGCTTGTGTTGACTTGCTCGTATATGCATTGCTCATTCCTTGTGTTTTCCGCAGCGAGGCGATGGCCTTGCCCGGCTCCACGTCCGTCGCCACCACGTCCGCCCCTCCGCTTGCCGTGGAGGTGAGTGCACCAGCTCCGGCTCCTGAGGCCACACCTGCTCTGGCTCCCGAGGCGGCATCTGCTCAGCTGGCTAGGCCCGGTGCGGCTGCGACGGAGGTGGTGCCGCCGGCTACGCTCGCGACGCTTCACCGGGCCAGGGCCGTCTCTCAGCTTGCTGAGGGCCTTTTGCTTGGGCTCGCCAGCATGGTCGTGCCTCCCCCCGGCTCAATGGTGGGTGCTGATTCTAGTGCCTACCGGGTGGAGGAGCCGGTGGAGGTGCCGCAGCCGGAGGCCCCCGTCCAGCAGGAGGTTGGGCCCTCCGTGGCCCCGGTGAGCGATGATGACCTCCAGATCACCGGCTGGACGCCAGCTCGGGCTGCGCCGCCACTGGACGCCCTCTTGGCGCAGTTGTCGAAGGCGGCGCCTCTGGCCGTTGGCTAGGCTCACTAGCTGGTGGAGGTGCTGGAGCAGGGGCTCCGCCAAGCCAAGTTGCTAGGGGCCTCCGTCGAGGTAAGTGTTTTGTTGCCCATCTTGATGCTTGTTGGCCACTTCGCATCGCGGCTTGTTCTTATTATTTTTTTGTGCAGAGGGCTCTTGTTGACGCCACCAAGACGTCTCAGGCCCTGGGCCGTAAGATTGCTTGTTCCGACGTATCTTCTCGATTGCACGATTTCTCACGTTTCTTGTTGAACATTGGTTACCCTCTTGCAGCTCTGCTGGCGGACCGAGACCGCGAGGTGGCCCATCTAAAGGGGGAGGTCACCCAGATCGAGGAGTCCAACAAGACCCGCCAGGACCAGATTGCCAAGCTGACTGTGCAACATCAGCAGATGGAGATCAAGGCTGGCAAGGCCAAGAAGATGGCGGACACCCCAGCCGAGGCGCTGAAGAACCTGGAGGGGCTCTACGCCGTCCAGGAGGATGCCCTCAAGGCTTCCAAGGCCAAGCATGCATCGATGCTAGGCGAGCTCTGCAAGATCGCCGAGATCGTCCTCAGTATGTGACCCAACTTCCTGAATGTTTTGACTTTCTGCTCTTTGTCGTTGACATTGACTGTTGTCTTTTTTCCCAGCTGCAGCTCAGTATCCTGAGGCGACTGATCAGGTGTTGGGCTGGATTCCGGAGACAGATCCGGATCGGGATCTCCACCCGGGGGAGATGGTGGTGGTCGTCTGATACGTTGGAAACGTATCTATAATTTTTGATGTTCCATACTTGGTTTTTATCTACTTTCTTATGTTTTTCCCACACTTTGGAGTATTTCTATACACTTTTTTGGACTAACCTATTAACAAGATGCCATAGTGCTAGTTGCCTGTTTTCTACTGTTTTTGGTTCCAGGAAAGTCAGAAAATGAATATTCTCGGAATTGGACCGGACAAAAGCCAAAGTCGATATTTTACCGGAAGACTCACGGAGCCAGAAGATGAGACAGAGAGGGGCCACAGGGTGGCCACACCATGTGGTGGCACGGGCTAGCCCTAGCCGTGCTACCAGGTGGTGTGGGCCCCCTGGCCGCCCACCGACCTTGCCTCTTCGCCTATAAGATGCCTCCCGATACAAAAACCCAAAATCATCAATCAGAAAGCCACGAAAAGTTCCGTAGCGCTGCCGCCGCCGAAGGGGAGATTCGGGGGACAGAAAGTCTCTGTTCCGGCACCTTGCCGAGACAGGGAAGTGCCCCCGGAGCCATCTCCATCGATCTCCACCACCATCTCCATCACCGTTGCTGATTCCCATGATGATGAGGGAGTAGTTCTTCCTCGAGGCTAAGGGTTCTACCGGTAGCTATGTGTTCATCTCTCTATCTATGCATGATCTTGTTGTGGTCATGAGCTTTGTAATCAAGTAGATCTACCTTGCTACTCAAGTGCTTTAATAGATCTCTTCTCTCCCCATGTGTGTGAAAGTGACAGCGTGCACACCATGGTGGCACTTCGGCTAGAGATTACAAATACTTGTTATGAGTTATATTTGGAGTTGGATGTCTTTATGAAATTTTGGTGTTTGTTGGAACCATCTAGTGCTCAAGGTGACAATGTGGGGTTTTCTAGATGGGAAAGGCTTACTTTGAGGTGTGCTATTATAGCCCTACCAACGATTAAAATGTCCATCCGGAGAGTAGTTAAGAGTAGTACATAAAGATAAGATATTTATATGAGAGTGTTCACTAGAGAAAGTATGATCCCTAGGCCTTGTTTCTAAGCATTGAAACTTCGTTTGCATCTAGATTTGTTACATGTTTGCTTGCTTCCATCTTTATTTCAGTTTGCCTTTAGTCTCTTCCACGCCATCAAGCTATTTTCTATCACCGCTACCACTTATAATTATCTATACAACTTGTATTCCACTATCTCTTCGCCCAACTA
The DNA here is from genome assembly GCA_910589775.1 of Avena eriantha. Classification (NCBI taxonomy): domain Eukaryota; kingdom Viridiplantae; phylum Streptophyta; class Magnoliopsida; order Poales; family Poaceae; genus Avena; species Avena eriantha. The sequence continues at coordinate 203,130,958 of OU342745.1, read as the reverse complement.
GTGCACTTATACACCTGACAAGTGTATTGGGTGTGTTGGGGACAAAAGAGACTTCTTGTATCTTGATTGCAGGATTGCTTGAGAGGGAATACCTTTGACCACTTCCTCCCTGAGTTTGATAAACCTTGGGTGATCCACTTAAGGGAAAAATTGATGCTGTTCTACAAACCTCTGCACTTGGAGGTCAAACAATTGTCTACAAGAATAGAAGTGCGTAGACATCATCGGTAGCAAGGAGGCGAACCGGCTTCGTGCCACTGCTCTCGAGGTCTATGACTACGTCTGGCCCGACGCTGCCCCGCTTGCCGCCATGGATGTCTTGGCTGAGCGTCTTTTGGGTGCTCCGGACCTCATGAACGTGGCCCAAGAGTGGGCGGCTCGTGGCGGCGCAGAGATGGTTCTGGTGCTATTGAAGTCCTGGTACCCGGATGTGGATCTGCGGAGCCTTTCCCGCGGATTTTTCCAAGGGACCAGCTATGACCAGCTTCGCGCTTAGGTTCCCGACATCTGCTCCTGTGGCGTGACGATCGGGAGCTTCGTTGCGCTAGACAGGGACTTCAGCGACCCAGCTGGCATGGAGCAGTACTACCATAGCTCGGATGTGCCATGCACTGATGGTCCGGCTGCGCTGCAGACCGCCTCGGCAGACGTCGCCTCCAACAGCCAAGCTCCAGCTGATGCCACCGGCCCCTCTGCCCCTCAGTGAATTTGATCCCCGGTATGCCAGTAGTATTTGTGACTGAAAAACTTGTCTTTTCTTTGTGCTGTGTGAACAATTGTCTATGTTCTTGTTATTGAACCCTTGTGGGAGCATCACCTTCCTCTGTACATTTGCTCGTGCTCTTTTGTTTGCACGTTCTGTTCTGCATTTGATGCATGCTTGTTTCTGTGTGGGGGCGCGTGAGCGCACCCACATGGTATAGTCCCCGAGGTTCGTGCCGGCTGGAGGATAATCCTCATATTTTTGTCACTTTAACCTTAATCACCTAAATATGCTTATGATAGGGCAATGAGAGCTTAAATCTAATAAGTACCATATTTTTTGGAAGCTCTTTATGAGACTTGAATCCCTGCTTCCTTCTATGAAGGGCCTTTCTTTTACTTTTATGTTGAGTCTCCATCTTCTATCTTTATGCACCAATTGAGAGAGCATAGTGATCATTCTTAGTTTAATGTGCATTGTCCCAAAACATGTTGATTGATTCATAGATTTGATATTGCTTGTTCTTAAATTATTTGTATCTAGTCACCCTTATGAACTTTTAAGGTGTCCTACACATTTATGTTTTGCTATACCATGAGGGACAAGCTGAATACCATTCTTATTATGTTTTCTATATGTGAAACAAACAAACGTCTTTCAAAGCATTGTTATTCATGAATCTTTTATTTGTACCTTTTCATGTTACAACATAGTTACTATGTCTTATTGTTAGAACTATATCTTTCATGTCTATGTTAGAGTACTATGATCCCAGCTAACAAAAGTTTTACAAATACCTTGATCAAGATTGTGATGGTGCATGTCACCTCAAAAATTATTCTTTTTATCACTTACCTACTCGAGGATGAGCAGGAGGTAAGCCTGGGGATGCTTGATACGTCGTAAATGTATCTATAATTTTTGATGTTCCATACTTGTTTTATCTACTTTCTTATGTTTTGTCCACACTTTGGGGTATTTTTATACATTTTCTGGAACTAACCTATTAACAAGATGCCACAGTGCTAGTTGCCTGTTTTCTGATGTTTTTGGTTTCAGAAAAGCTAGTAAGGAAATATTCTCGGAATTGGACCGGACAAAAGCCAAAGTTAATATTTTACCCAAAGCAACACGGGGTCCAGAGGGCAGACGAAGTGGCACACCAGGACGGCCACACCGGGTGGCAGCGCGACCTAGGGGCACACCACCAGGGGGTGTGGGCCCCCTGGTGCTCCACTGACCTTGCCCTTTTGCCTATAAAAGCCTCCCGGGACGTCCCTAAGGACCCGATAAAAGACCCAATCAGAAATCCACGAAAGAGTCTATAGCCGCCGCTATCTCCATCCTTAGATTGTTGAGGATCCGAAGCTCTTCCCGACACCCTGCCGAAGGGGAGAGATCACCCTGGAGGCCTTCTTCATCACCATGACTGCCTCCGGTGTGATGCGTGAGTAGTTCATCCTTGGACTATGGGTCCAAGTAGTAGCTAGATGGTTGGTTCTCCTCCTTTGTGCTATCATGTTTAGATCTTGTGAGCTCCGTTCATGATCAAGATCATCTATTTGTAATCTTACATGTTGTGTTTGCGGGAATCCGATGGATATTGAGATGCTATTTCAGATTGATTATTGATTTTATCATGTCCATGTTATTTGTGATCTTGCATGCTTTTCGTTGTTACTAACTATCTTGGACAAGTAGATGCTAGCAACTCCAAGAGCGAGTATTTATGCTCGATAGTGGGTTCATGCCTCTAGTAATCTGGGGAAGTGACAGGAATCTCTAAGGTTGTAGATGTGTTGTTTCTACTAGGGAGAAAACAACAATCCTTTGTCCATGGGACAATCGTATTGTTTACTCTACACACTTTGCTTAATGCAATTATCTGTTGCTTGCAACTTAATACTGAAGGGGGTTCGGATAATAACCTGAAGGTGGATTATTAGTCATAGATGCAGTTTGATTATGGTCTATGTATAATGTTGTAATGCCCAATCAAATCTCATAGGAGTCAAGATGATTAGTATATGCATGGTACGCTTTCTCAAATGTGTCAATTGCCCTGCTATAATTTGTTCACCCAACATGCTATCTATCTTAAGGAGAATCACCTCTAGTGAACTATGGACCCCAGTCGATTCTTTTATCATTGATATACCATCTACTATTTACTGTTTACTGTTTACTTTCTGCAAGCAATTACTATCTTCCACACTATACGATTAATCCTTTGTTTTCAGCAAAACCGGTGCGATTGACAACCTCACTGTAAGTTGGGGCAAAGTTCTGTGGTTGTGTTATGTAGGATTCCAAGTAGGTAGCAACACCTTGGGATTGTTTCCTTGCTCCTACTGGTTCGATAACCTTGGTTTCATAACTGAGGAAAACTTGATGATGTGCTCATCATACCTACCTCTTGGGGTTCCCAACAAGCTCGAGATATCTTGAGCCATCACGCACCAAGGTTTTTAGTGCTGAAACAAGAATTGATTCTCGCTGTCCTACTATTGAATTTCAGAGTCTGTATTGCTGAATCGGTCACTTTGAAATGCTGTTGAATATGAACTAGGAACCTGTCGTTATTTCACCAAGCATGATGCAATTTAGGCCGTGGGTTCTTGCCTTTCTAGAAGTTTCAGCAATTTTAGTAGGCTTGCCAATCTTTGCAAAGGGGTACCTTTCTAGAAAGTTCATATGAGGTTTAGCATCTTGGTATTTTGGTACGTACTATGAAGTACCGAAAAATGTAAGTGGCTCAACTTACAACTACTCTGTCTAACTGATGTGAATCTAGACAAAGTTGAGGCAATTAGAATACAAACTAGAGGGAGTAGTATAAAAATGGAAGCAGTAAATAAATCATCTCTCGGTTCTAATAACTAAGATGTGATAAGAGAACACTCTATGGAAGCGTGTCAGTCTAGATTACCTATAGTACTCCCTACTCCATAACTCTAGTCGGCGTGCTTGATGCAGTACGCCCGGCAGAAGACAGCCATAGGAGCACGGCAAAACCCAACCATTCCCAACTCCGAGAGGCCGCATTTGGATCTTCTCTAGCGCACACTTCACACATTTTTCTCGCCATCTCACCCGCAACATCGATCCTTCCAGGCCGCCACCCCTCTCCTCCAAATAATCCCAACACTCATACATAGATTCGTCCTTGCCCCCAATCATTCGGATGTGATGGCTATGGATTCGAGGCACAACAGTGGTACAACGTCTAGACGAAGGTCGGCGATGACGTCATCAACGAAATAGATACGCGTCTAGACATTACCAGCGCCGTCCGGCTGGCCGCATGCTCCAAGGAGCTATACCGCCAAGTCACTGGTGGAAAAGGTAGTAGATGCCCCAAAGACATCTGCTAGACTTTGGTCTCCTACAAGGACGTCTATGACCGCAAGATCGCGTGCAACTACCGCCGGTGTGTCTGTACCGAGCCAGGATGCGAGTTGACCAGTGTCAAGAAAGTCTTCGTCGAGCTCCTCATATCTGCCCTCTCATTGACAGTGCCCAGAGCCCTAAAAAATGGGACTCGTCTGTGCCGGTTCATGCACCGGGCTCGCTCACAGCTGAGGTCATCGGCATCGGCAAGGAGGGCAAGCTGTTCGTTGCCAAAATTGACGGCCATAGCATAGACTTGCTCATGTTTGTCAGGCCGATCAGGTCGGCGATATGTGAATCGCCGCGGTATGAGGTGGGGTTTTGGTCATTGGTCTTGTTCGCTAGTTTCAATCAGCTTGTAGTAAAGAGGTCACCCGAGACAATGATTAGGCCGTCGCCGGCCAGTGCCACGCAGGAAGTGCTCATGTCTTTTCTCTCCAAGCCGCATCTTTACTGGCATACTACTGAACCTGTCGTGGGATAAGATTCACCGGTGTGATATCACATCTTAATCCTCTTGTGACGATCCTACTATGAGTGTATGTAATGTTGTACTAATTAGCTAGTTTATGTTAGTGGCAGATTCCCTTTGTAATTCGAATTGCTGAAATTAAGGATCCCGAATTTCCTGGTTTGTCGTATGAATTTTACATGTATGCTGCTGACCTAGAGACCGATAGGCGACAATGAAACGAGAGACGCGTCCCAGGCAGGAAATCAAGGGCGCAGCCCGGCCAGCACTTTGACATGCTGAAGCATTCTCGTTTCTTCGAGTACGTATGATGGGACATGTAGTGGTTCCTAGCTTAGTGTAAACTTGTACTTCTACACTTCTAATAAGTATTTTGTATGGAGTTCAGCTACTGGTAATCTATTTTGTAGTAATACCTATGTACTTGGACTTATTCAGATTGAGTGGAGAAAATGCATGGTCACGCTTTCCTTTTGAAACTTGACTTTGCCACATTGTTGTACATCCATTGAATTTCAATGTCGGCATTGCTGAATCTGTCAATTCTTTTGGTCATTTTCTACCACCGTTGAATCGGTCACTCTAAATTGCTGCTGAATCTGTCATGTGGTGCGGAATGTGAAACGGAAGCGTGCTCGTCGCCCTTGTACATGGTCGTGTCACAATCTATATGAGACTTGGGAATTTTGGGTTGCATATGGGGGTCACACAGGCATTGATGTGAGAAGAAGATACTCAAAACAGACTTGATCGTCAGTTTTGCTTGCTCCAATGGTGAAGTGTTATTGGTGAAAACGACAAACTGATCGCGCGACAAGGTTTTTAGAGCTAAAACAAGAACTGGTTCTCTCTGTATTGCTATGGTATTTTATTGTCTGTATTGCTAAATTGGTCACTTTTTAAATGCTACTGAATTGGTCAAGTGCTCCTAAATATGAACTTCGAATATGTTGATAATTTTTCTACCTTATTCTGTACTGCTGAATTTTGACATGAATAGCTACCAAAAAGAATTATCGATTTTCCCCCTCCCTCTCTGAGGTCTTTGTTTTGAATCCGTCCGAGCACATCACAATGCCATTTTTATTAACCAAGAGAAGAAATAGTAGCTCATTCGGCCCCTCTTTAGCCTAGAACATTTTTATTCATTCTTTTCGGGGTCAGGCGACTACTGAACACAACCTAGTGAAATTTGAGAAAGGAGCCCATGGAGCCGAGAACATATTAATTCGGCCTTTTAGGGGTCAGGGCACTGCTGAGCATAGCCCACTAAAATTTGAGAATGAAGCCCATGGAGCCTGCCCTATGGAGTATAACCCGCGTAGAGCAGCCTATGTAGAATAGCCAAACTCTTTTTTAATTCGGCCTTTTGGGCATTGCCCCCCACCTCTCAAAATAAATAAAAACTCTGCCTACCCATGTTTTAAAAAAAACTCCATTATGTGGCATTTTATAAATTGAGATGCTAGGAGCGCTGCCCTTTTATATTTTAAAAGAGATAAACATAGTCACCCAAAATGTTTTTAAGAATACTAATACATAAATTGTAGTACTAATAAAAGTTTAATGATATTTATTCTATAAATATATTTGTTGTAGTGGCAACACACTCAGTTTATATTTATTTGATTTGAAGGTCTTTTGTTCAAATTTATCTTGGGTTTACCATTTTTTCTTCTAGCAATATCGCATTACGGAGAGGCTGACATCACGGACCCAGTTTGTTTAGAGGGTGGGTTCGAAACAAAAGTTTAAATACTTGTACAGAGAGGCTCGCATCGGGGACCCACTAGACAAAACATACAAGGCTGCATCAGGGACCCACAAGCCAGAACATGCCAGAGAGGCTAACATAAGGGCCACAGCAGTAAGACCATACACGGCTGCCACGGTGAAAACAGCGGACGCGGCCGAAAAAAGTCCATCACACACACGTTGCACTTACAGAGAAGCTGACATGTCGGACCCAGCAGGCCCAAGCATAGCCCATGAAATTAGCCTATCAGCCGCATAGCCCAATACCTTCTAATTAGGTATTTTCGTGGTCTTGTGGCCACCAAGCATAGCCCATTCAATTTAGGAGTGAGCCCATGGAATATAAGCCATGACGAATAGGGCATCCGCCCTGAGTTAGAGTAGAATCTTTTTAATTCGGCCTTTATGAGTATTTTTTGTACTCTGAGGCTGACATCTGGGACCCGAAAAAACAGTCCAACATACACATGTTTCTTTCAAATAGAGGCTGTCAGTTGGGACCCAGCATAGACACGTTTCCTGCACAGAGGTGGTTAACATCTGGGACCCAGCAAGTTGCCAAGGTCAAAACAGCGGACATGGCCAAAAAAAGTCCATCATACGCATGTTTCAGTTATAGAGAGACTGATATGTGGGACCCTGCAGCGTGACCTTATACAGATGCTGCATCGAGCAACATAGCCTATTCGAAACAGGGAGGCGCGAGCGAGAAAAAAGTACAGCATTTACACGTTTCTTGTAATGAGAGGCTGAAATGGGGGACCCAGCAGCGTGAGCAAACAACATATTCATCGAGCAATGCTATCTAGTTCGGAACAGGGTAGTGCTAGAGAAGAAAAAATTCCATCATACCCACGATTCTTCTAATGTGTGGCCGACATAAGGGACCCACCAGCCTAAATAAATGGCTGATGCAGCGAGCAAAGCTATCAAGTTCGGAACACGAAGGCGCTATAGAGGGTAAAAAATCCATCATACAAACGTTTCTTCTAATGAGAGGATGACATGTGGGGCCCAGCATCATGATTAAATGGTAGATGTATCGAACAGCGCTATCAAGTTCGAAACAGGGTAGCGCGAGCGAAGGAAAAAATTCATCATACGCACATTTCTTCTAATGAGAGGATGGCATGTGGGGCTCAGGAGGTTGGTCAAATGGTAGATGCGTCGAGCAGCGCTATCAACTCGGAACGGGGTAGCGCCAACGAAGGAAAACATTTCATCATACACACGTTTCTTCTAATGAGAGGATGACATGTGGGTCCTAGGAGGTTGATTAGACGATAGATACATCGAGCAGCGCTATCATCTTCGGAACTGGGTAGCGCGAGCGAAGGAAAAAACTTTCATCATACATACGATCCTTCTATGAGAGGCTGACATATGGGACTTAGCAGCCTGACTAAACGGCAGATGCCTCGAGCTACGTTATCGAGTTCAAACCAGGGAGGCGCGACCGAAAAGTATGGTCCACTAGAGACACTGACGTCTGGGACCCACACGCCTCAAAAGACTTCGACGAGTCAACATCGCACGAGGAAACGAAAATATTGCTTCTGTCACATGCCAGCCGAGCTTCCTCCATGTTTTTAGAAGATCTGTCATAGTAGAGGGCCGTGAAACCGGAAGAAAAAGTTTGCCATCGGCCACGGCCGAGCCGAGAATTTCGTCGTGGAAGACGCGCCTTCTACGACGACCGTCGGGCCAAGTCGTTGCGGAAGGAAACTTTTCTTGTAGTGATTGGTCATCTAGTTTAAAAGGCATGGATATTCATATGTGGTATGCCATATCGTGAAACAAGGTTTTTAAAAGAATTGTCAAATTTAATGTTTATATTTTTTCATGGATACTAGCTAGTGCACACAGTGAGACACTAAGAGAAAAGAATGGTAGTATTCCTTTTCATATTTCGATTTTTTGTAATCCCTTTGTCCCAAAATATAAGGCGCCTAAGGTTTAGTCAAAATTCAAATTTTTCTAAATTTGACTAAGATTATACACAAAATATAAATATTTACAATACTAAATCAATATTAATATATTTATCATAAAGTATATTTTCATAATGTGTCCATTCCATAACGTAGATGTACATATTTTTTTCCTAAACATTTGGTCAAAGTTAGTAAGATTTGACTTTTGTTCAGTCTTAGGCACCTTATATTTTGGGATGGAGGGAGTATTTTTTTAGAAATGAACGAAATTTGGCGTCATTACCATTCATATGAAGAAGTTGAATCTTGCAAAACTCTCGCTGGTTCTCTTATATTTGACTACTCCGACACCTTTAAATTATTTTTAAAAAATCAAGAGCAAGCTATATCATACAGTTTGTAGTTCGAAATTAGACAAACTTTAAATCATCATAGTCATTTTATTACACAGATTTAGCTAAGAAGCTTGGAAATTCATGAAAGTAGGGCGTTATCTCTCAAATCTGGAATATCCTTTTATTAACATTGCTTGAAATGCCAAGATGCACTGAGCTATCATATATTGACACATTATCATAAACCATGGCAGAGATATGGCTGTGACCTTGGTCATCTTGTTTGAAAGCATTCAACAATGTTTATCAATTTCACAAATGTCTAAAAACTCATTTAAATGCTGGTAAGCATATTGTCATTGGATTGTCGGTCTAGACGGGGCCAACACACTACAAGAAAAGTTGGCTTTTACAACGGATGATTTTCATGGTTGAAGGCTTGTTTTTTGTGGCTAAAAAGTCTTCCGCAATGGATGCCCATTGTGGTAAAAGCCCCGTCACAAATGAATCAACCACAGTTTTTTCCCAACCATGGCGGATCGCACCCTTCAGCCACGAAAACATGTTCCGTCGTAGATCTGTTCGCCAGCCGCGATGACTGCTGACGTCATGCAACCTGACACATGGCAGCCGCCGTTAACGTCCAGTTACCGCCGTTAACGGTCGCAGAAACCGTGGTTGAAGCCAGGCCCAGACAAGGCCTGCTAATAACTAAATGGGCTGGCCCATGTGGAGAGCCCAAAAGGAACACAACCCTTTACTATTTAGTCCTGCACTGTCTGGAATCGGCCTAGTACTACAGCTAGCAGCAGCCCGTACACTTTCTGGGCCGACACTATTTTGGCCTATATAAGGCCCAGGTTAGCCTAATACTGTGCTGCCACTTGAGGCCTGCACCAATACGGCCCGTCACTCCTCAGGCCTATTGCCAATCTAGACTTTTACTGTTCAGTCATGTTACTGTTCCATCCTTTTAGGAATTTCGACCCATTACTGTTTAGGCCCTTTAGTGTTTGGGATTTTGCCTGTTCGGGCCGGCACTGTTTGGCATGTTACTATACTAGCCTACCACCGTAGTGGCCTTTTGCTATTGATACCTTTCACAGTTCCGGCCTTTTCTCTGTTCTGGTCTTCTACTATTCTGGTCTTCTTACTGTTCTGTCCTTTTACTGTTCTGGCTGTTTACAGTTCAAGCCTTTTCATGTTCTGGCATCTTACTGTTCTAGCCTTTTACTTTTCTAGCCTTTTACTGCTATGGCCTTTTACTGTTCTGTCATTTTACAGTACTAGACTTTTATTGTACTAGCCTTTTACTATACTGGCCATTTACTATTGTGGCCTTCTACTGTTCTGGCCTTCTTCTGGTCTGTCCTTTTACTATTCTGGCCTTTTACTGTTCTGGCCTTTTACTGTTCTGATCGTTTTGGGCCGTCCATGCATGTTGTTTCGACGTTTGGCATGCAACTGCTCCGGCCTGCTACTGTTTCGGCCTTTTTTGCTAGCGCCTACTTTTCACAGAACAGTTGAATATCAAGACATCAATTAATAAACACGTAGAAATTAAAACTACTTATTACACAACAATAAAAGTTTGTTACAACAGGTTATACAACAAGATCGTAATTCCGACAGATTACAATGTGTCAGTACCATCAATAAGAGATCGGTACATGGGGATTCGCTTCAATGTATCATATGTCCTCTTCTTCAACATTTCAGCTACAGATCTAAGAGCAGCTACACCCTTTCGTTCTACATGCAATACAACATTTATATATTTATCACCTACATGATTTGTTTTAGGTGTACTGTTAAGTAAGTTGTTTGCTTCGGAAATGCAATGGGAGAATGAATGGGACGAGGGATCACAACTTTCAGCCCTGCCTTCGAAGGACTCCTGCTAGGTTTTAACTATAGTCTGCTAAAATATAGTGAAAGAGGTTAAAACAAACAACAAGGGAAACAAGTAGTATTATATCAAGTAGAGATAATTTAAAGTAAGTATGAACTTACAATAGCATGTTCAGGCTAACAGTAGCTCCTTCTCGAGCGGGTGCGATTCTTGGTCAATCTGCTAGAAGAATCTGAGCAGAGCAGTTGGACCTCTGGTCCTTGTACTCCATTGTCATTTCTCTGCATGACATTTTAAACCAAGTTAGTTGGTTTGGAAGGATCAAAACTCTTGAAAAAACACCAAAACCATAGCATTAAAAATTACCATATGTATGTTTCAAACTAGATAGCTAGTTTTGAAGGATGAAAGCAGGTGAAAACACCAACATATAGCATTAAAATGATCAGATATATCATCCAAACTAGATGGACATTTTTGGAATTAATTATTCGCACATAGATTCACAATTGAACATAAATGCAAATGTCATGGCAAGTTCTTAGGTAGAATGACTTATTAACTTATTAGGCATGTAGGTTATACAACTAATTAACAAGACAAGAAACTGGCCTAAGTAACACAAGGCAACCTCACGATTCAGCCTTGTTGGGCATCATATTGTCAATGTTGGATCCTCTATGAGCTATTTGCATGACCCGTGCGAGTGCTCGGAAAGAATAGAATCTATGAGTTGGTGTTGGAGGATTAAACCGATAGTGTGAGAATGTAAGAAAGGGAATAAAAGCGAGAAGCTAATGATGTGGATAGGACCTACAAGATGAAGGGTGCAAACGAAATGGCAATAGCATCCAGGATATTGAGCAACATCCTAACAATTTCGTAGCTTACGAGTACCAAAAATATAGCAAATAGGCAAGAGAAATTACCGTTGCGCGGCAAGGACATGTGGGACGAGCAAGAGGGCAGTGGGGGCAGCGGCTCGGCATTTCAGGGTTAGTAACGAATGATTCAGTGAAGCGGCCCTGGTAGGGTAGAGAACGGCGTTGGCGAAGCAGATTCGGTGCAACGAGGGAGTCGGTGAGATAGTTCCGGTGAAGAGCACATATAGTGGAAGAGCTCCGGTGTGGAAGAGAGGGCCGACGGTGAAGCAGCTCGAGGAAGGTCGAGGTTGGGGGTGTGGGCGAGGAAGAGACGATGGGGGGGAATATAGGTGGGATGACGCACATTTACCACATATACCCCTCTATTATTGCAGTACTCCCACGGTCCTTGTTTCCGGAGTAGGGATAGAAGAGGAATTTTGCATTTTATAAAAGCGGGGCGGGATATTTGCATAGATGCGTGGGATATTGGAATAGATGTGCGCGGGATGTTTCGGCGCCATGCGGAAAATTTGAGGTTGAAGCTTATGGCGTACGCTACGCCGACGTGGCCGCTCTCACGTGTTGGTCCCGTCTAGACCCACACGCCAGCGATAGTATGCTTACCAACATATAAATGAGTTTCCATACATTTGCTGAAATTGATAAACAATATATTTTGAAGGCTTTCATATAAGATGACCAAGGTCACAGCCATATCTCTGTTATAGTTTATAATAGCGTGTCCATATCTGGTAAATAGCTGCATATTGGCATTTCAAAAGAAGATTCTAGATTTGATGGACAATGCCCAACTTTCATGAATTTCCAAACTTTCTAGCTAAATCTATGCAATAAAATGACTTTTTGAAAATCTGACGTAAGTATGTCTAATTTTGAACTAGAAAGTGTGTGATATACCTTGCTCTTGACGTTTTTAAATAATTCAAAGATACGAAGTAGTCAAATATTGGAGAACCACCGAGAGTTTCGCAAAATTCAACTTTTTGATATGAATGGTAATGACACCTAATTTCGACCATTTTAAAAAAATACAAAGAAACAAAATATATAAAGAAATGCATCCATTATTTTCTCTCTTCGTGTCTCACTATGTGCACTAGCTAGTTTCCATGGAAAAATATAATCTTGAAATTTGATAACTTCTGAGAAAAAATTGTATCACAATATATGGAGTACCATGTAAGAATATGCATGGCTTTCAAACCAGATAACCAAGGTCATGGCCATATATTTTCTATAGTTTATAATAACCTACCCATATTTGCTAGTTGGTGTGTATCGGCATTTAAAATATTATTTACAAAGGAAGCTTCCGAATTGGAAGTTATTTCAATTTTCTAAGGCACAACAATGGATTTATTCATGAAGATACTATAAAACATGGCTTAAAATCCCACTGCCCTGGTTTTCACACAAAGCATATATAGCCTAGGGTTAAGTTTAGGGTTCGGGATTTTATTTTGGGTTGAGGGTTTAAGGGTTCATGGTTTATGGTTTAGGATTTTAGGGTTTAGGCTTTTAGGGTTTAGTGGTTTAGGGTTTAGGCTTGTTCAGAGTTTTAGGTTTTATGATTGTTTAGGTTTTAGGGTTTAGGGAATTTTCAATAATAATTTTCAAGCTTTATATATATGGTTATATTCATGGAATAGAATGGCGTTATCGGAATTTTATAAAAGTATTTCAAAATTTGATCTATAAGTGCATTATACCTCCTTGGTAAGGGTTGAGGGTTCTAGGGTTAGGAAGTTAGGGTTCTAGGGTTAGGAGGTTATTAGGGTTCACAGTTAAGGGTTTTTGGTTTTCAATAATGTTCAAGCTTTATGCTTATATTAATGTAACAGAATGGCGTTATCGCAATTTAATGAAAGTATCTCAAATTTTGATCTATAATTGCATGGTACCTGCTTGGTTTAGGGTTTATGGGTCGATGATTTAGGGTTTTATGGTTTAGGTTTTATGGGTTATTTAGGGTTTAGGGATTACTGATTTTTCAATAATGCTCAAAGATTTGTGCTTATATTTGTCGAATAGAATGGCGTTACCTGCTTTAATGAAAGTATCACAAATGTTGATCTATAAGTGCATGATACCTTCTTGGTTAGGGTTTATGGGTTGTGGGTTTTGGGTTTTAGAGCTTAGGTTTTATCGTTGTATAGGGTTTAGAGTTTAGCGAATTTAGAATAATGCTCAAGCTTTATTGTTATATTCGTCAAACAGAATGTCGTTACCTAATTTATTGAAAGTATCTCAAATTTTGATCTATAAAGTGCATGATACCTACTTAGTTAGTGTTTATGGGTTGAGGGTTTAGGTTTTAGGGGTTGTTTAGGGTTTAGGGTTTAGGGAATTTTTGATAATGCTCAAGATTTATGCTTATATTCATCAAATAAAATGGTGTTACCAAATTAAACAAAAGTATATCAAATTTTGATCTATAAGTGCATGCTACGTGCTTGGTAAGGGTATAGGGTTTAGGGTTTTAGGGGCTTAGGGTTTGGGGTTTTAGGAATTTTCAATAATGTTCAAGTTGCTTTATGCTTATATTCGTGGAATAGAATGACATTACATCAATTTATTGAAAGTATCTCAATTTTTTGATGCATAAGTGCATGATGCCTTCTTTGGCTAGGGTTTATGGGTCGATGGTTTAGGGTTTAGGGTTATAGGTTTTTAAGGTTTAGTTTTATGGGTTGTTTAGGGTTTAGGGTTTAGCGAATTTTCAATAATTCTAAAGATTTATGCTTATACTCGTAGAACATAATGGGTGTTAGCTGATTTAATGAAAATATCTCAAATTTTGATCAATGTGTGCATGATACCTGCTTGGTTAGGGTTTATGGGTGAGGGTTTAGGTCTTTATGATTTAGGGTTTAAGTTTTAGGGGTTGTTTAGTGTTTAGGGAATTTTTGATATTACTCGGGATTTATGCTTATATTCGTCAAATAGAATGGTGTTACCCAATTTAATGAAATTACCTTAAATTTTGATCTATAAGTCCAAGCTACGTGCTTGGTGAGGGTTTAGGGTTTATGGTTATAGGGTTTAGGGGTTTAGGATTTGGGTTTTAGGGGTTTAGGTTTTCAGGAATTTTCAATAATGTTCAAGCTTTATGCTTATACTCATGGAATAGAATGGTGCCACCCAATTTAACAAGGGAGAAACACGAAGAGTTCTTTGAGATTTAGGCGCTGTTTGGTTGGGCTCTAATTCTGGCTTTTGATTTTTGTCTTATAAAGCTACGAACGTGTTTTTGGCTTTGTTTTTTTTAGCTTTTACTCTAACATAGTGGAATGATATATAAGCCGGGTTGGATGATTTTAACGATATTATCTCGGTTTAGCGCAAAATGTTCGAATTTGAACAACAAGCGATGGGAATCTCTACTTCCTGTAATTCTGGCTCACTGACATGTGGGTCACTTGCATAGTGGGTCCAAAAAGTCAGTGTAGGTCAGAGTTGGCGAGCAGGTAAATATTGAAGAAGGGCTAGGAAACGTCGATGGGGTGATGCACTTGGGAGAACGCAAATTTACCACATATATCCCTATGTTATGGCAGTGCTCCCTTGGATTCTTGTTTCCTGAGCAGTGATAGAAGAGGAATTTTGCATTCTAGAAAGAGGAGAAGCATGTTTGAATGGATGTGCGGGATATTTTAATGGATGGGTGCGATGTTTGGGTGCCGTACCAAATTTTGAGGTCGAAGCTTCTAGCATACGCTACTCCGGCGTGGGGCCTCTTAGACGCGCTACCACCATCTAGGCCCACACGCTAGCGAGAGTTGCTTTCTAGCATTTGAACGAGTTTCTAAGAATTTGCTGAAATTTTCAAACAATTTAAGGCTTTCAAGAAGATGACCATCGTCCAAAAAAAGGTGACCAAGGTCATGGAAATAGTTTATGATGACGTGTCCGTATTTGGTATATCGGTGCATATTTGCAAATCACCAATATGTCTGGTTCCAAATTTGAACTTTGTTTTCGAATTTCCTTGTAACAACAATGTGTTTTGTTGTGAAGCAACTACAAAGATGATGGCTCAAAATGCCACCGCCACCTTTTTCACACAATGTATAATTCCATTTCAAGCTTCTAGGCTAAATTTGTGCAACAAAATAAATTTTCGGGCTGGATCTTTGAATGGATGGGCGGGATTTTTAAATGGGTGGGCGGGATATTTCAGCGCTCTGATGTCTACGCACTTCTATTCTTAGACAGTTGTTGGGCCTCCAATGCAGTGGTTTGCAGAAGAGAAGCAAGTTTTCCCTTAAGTGGATCACCCAAGGTTTATCGAACTCAGGGAGGAAGTGGTCAAAGGTATTCCCTCAAGCAATCCTGCAATCAAGATACAAGAAGTCTCTTGTGTCCCCAACACACCCAATACACTTGTCATGTGTATATGTGCACTAGTTCGACGAAGAGATAGTGAAATACAAGTGGTATGGATATAAGACAATGGTGCCAGAAAATAGCTTGATAGCGTGGAAGAGACTAAAGACAAACTAAAATAAAGATGGCAACAAGCAAACATGTAACAGATCTAGTTGCAAACGGTGTTTCAATGCTTAGAAACAAGTCCTAGGGATCATACTTTCACTAGTGAACACTCTCATATAAATATCTTCTCTTTATTATACTACTCTAAACTACTCTCCGGTTGGATACTCTAATCCACGGTAGGGCTATAACAGCACACCTCAAAGTAAGCCTTTCCCATCTAGATAACCCCACATTTTCATCTTGAGCACTAGATGGTTCCAACAAACACCACAATTTCATAAAGACATCCAACTCCAAATATAACTCATAACAAGTATTTGTATTCTCTAGCCTAAGTGCCACCATGGTGTGCACGCTGTCACTTTCACACACATGGGGAGAGCAGAGATCTATTAAAAACTTGAGTAGCAAGGTAGATCTACTTGATTAAAAAGCTCATGATCACAATATGATCATGCATAGAGACAGATATGAACAAATAGCTACCGGTAGAACCCTTAGCCTCGAGGAAGAACTACCCCCTCCTCATCATGAGAATCAGCAACGGCGATGGAGATGGTGGTGGAGATCGATGGAGATGGCTCCGGGGGCACTTCCCCGTCCCAGCAGGATGCTGGAACAGAGACTTTCTGTCCCCCAAATCTCCCCTTCGGTGGCGGCGGCACTGCGGAACTTTTCGTGGATTTCTAATTGATGATCTAGGGTTTTTTTGCATTGGGGGAGATATATAGGCGAAAGAGGCAAGGTCGGTGGCCGGCCAGGGGGGCACACCATGCCCTAGCGCGATCAGGTGGGACCCGTGCCTAGGGGTGGTTTGGCCACGCTGTGGCCCCTCTCCGTCTCGTCTTCTGGCTCCGTGAGTCTTCCGGTAAAATATCAACTTCGGCTTTTGTCCCGTCCAATTCCGAGAATATTCATGACTTCCTAGAACTAAAATCAGTAGAAAACAGGCAGCTGGCACTATTGCATCTTGTTAATAGGTTAGTCCAATAAAGTCTATGAAAAGTACTGCAAAGTTGGAACAAAACATAAAAATGTAGATAAAACCAAGCATGGAACATCAAAAATTATGGATACGTTAGCAACGTATCAACATCCCCAAGCTTAACTCCTGCTCGTCCCCGAGTAGGTAAGTGATAAAAAGAAAGAATAATTTTTTAGGTGACATGCACCATCATAAACTTGATCAAAGTATTTGTAAAACATTCAAAGCTGGGATCATAGTACGTCAATCATAACATGAAAGACAAAGTTCTAGCAATAAGACAAAGCAACTATGTTGCAACATGAAAAAGGTACAAACAAAAGATTCATGAATAACAATACTTTGCAAGACGTTTCTTTGTTTCACATAAAGAAAACATAGCATAGTGGCATTCAGCTTGTCCCTCATAGAGTAGCAAATATAAATGCATAGGACACCTTCAAAGTTCATAAGAGTGACTAGATACAAATAGTTTAAAACAAGCAATATCAAGTTATGCATCAACCAACAAGTCTTGGGACAATGCACATAGAACTAATAATGGCCACTATTCTCTCAAAGTAGGTGCATAAAGGTAGAAGGTGGAGACTCAACATAAAAGTAAAAGAAAGGCCTTTATAGAAGGAAGCAGGGATTCAAGTCTCATAAAGAGCTTCCAAAAATTATGGTACTTAATAGCTTTAAGCTCTCATTGCCCCTATCATAAGCATCTTTAAGTGATTAAGGTTAAAGTGAACAAACTATGGATTATATGCTTGACGAAGTATAAGTTGGAAATCTTATGTCCCTTGAATACGAGGGCCGCTCCTCATGCTACTCAAGTTTAGTCACCGGTAAGTTCTTGTCATCGTAAGTACATGTGTATCATAGAGAATCGCCAACGGGGTACCCCTTGCCCGATGATACGGAACAATCCCCATATCAAAATGGCAAGGCAAGCAGACAACGAGCATCTCAGCAATCTTCTTATTTACCATGGGAATATGGTGTTTTTTTCTCTCTTTCCTCTTTTCATATATCTCCTTTTTTATTTTTCTCTTTTTTCTCAATATCTAACTCTTTTTTTATAAGAAGAATGCTTCATAGATAGCTCATTATGGTTACGCTACAGGTTTCCACCATGTCAGCATGGATTACAGCAGCGGCCCAGGCGTTTCTCTAACACATATACATAACTCCATGGACTTACAAGCTCCCCTTTCATTTCACACCGACGACATCCATAGACAAAAGAGCATGATATCAACTAGGTACAAAGTACAAGTGCAATGTTGAAAGCGGTCCCCATGACAGCATGGTTCTGCTAATCCCCAACAAATAAGTGCAAGCATATACAACATAGACGACACAATGGTTCAAGTTTATTAAGGGCAAGAAAATTAAAGTGTGCCATCAAGTTCGTGAGAGCTTTAATCACTAATTTTCACAGAACAAGTTTAATTCGAAAGGTAGATAAAAACATGAATATACTTGGAATAGCATATGCTAATAGGTAGGTATGGTGGACTCTTTGGAATAACTTGGTTTTAGGAGTTGGATGCATGAGTGGAACTCATACTTGGTTTTGGAGGCTAGCAAAAGACTGGGAGCGACCAACTAAGAGAGCAATAATAGCCATAATCATGCAGAGCGACAAAACATAATTAATCAAAGCATAAAGTGATATTACAAGTCGAACACTAAAGGCTCATAAAGGCTATGGTGACTTGGTATAGTCATAACATGGTGTGAGCATGTGCCAAGTCAACCCAAATAAAGCATCAAAGGAGAATACCACAATACTATGCTTTAATATGCTAAAACAACGCATAATCCTTCCAAGGCACATTAAGGAATCTCAATTGTTTATAACATGCCATGCTATCGCAAATAATACTAAGCCGAAAGCCAAAACAATATCAAGCATGGCATGACAAAGCATATGCCACAGTCAAAAACAAGCTCTCTTTACCACTTAAGCATGAACTTTCCTACTCTTTTCCAATCAAAACCAAACTATTTGAAAACCAATGTATGAAAGAGGGGGTCCAACCAATTTATTCAGAAAACTAAGCAAACCAAGCAAATGAAAAAACAAAACGAAAAATAAGACGCTCCAAGAACAACACAACTGTGCATGAAACAATAAAAATGAAGCGTTTGGAAGAAACCTGGGATTTTTATTGATGAAGAAGGGGATGCCTTGGGCATCCCCAAGCTTTGACGCTTGTACTTCTTGGATATTTCTTGGGGTGACACGCGTGGCATCCCCAAGCTTGAGCTTTAGTCCATCCTTCATCTCATTACTCGTTCCTTCCATACAACTAAATTTTTTCCTTCATACAAAACTTCACATAATCTTTATTAGCAACATTAGTGCACTTAAGGTAATAAGTCTTTAGGTTCCGTTCTAACACCAATAAAACTTCCACTAAAACACTAGATACTTTAGCACTTCCCTCAAAAATCTCAATTCCCCAAAAGAACTAAAAAAGGAACCAACAAGAAGCAAATGCAAATAATGGCAGAAATCTGTCAAAACAGACCAGCAGGTAAAGACGGATTTTTTAAAAGATCTTATGTTTCTCAAATGAAAAAGTATTGAACTAACTAAAGTTAGACAACAACCTGGGGAAAAAGCACAAAAATTCACTCCTCAGAAAGCCGTACAGAGATTTTACACGAATTTTTACGGTGAAGAACAGAAATCTGTTTCGGGACAACAACTTTCCCAAGCATTACTTCTCTCTCATTAGAGGTTACTCTTGGCACAAAAGGCAAATAAAAGGATAAGGAGAGGTTACTACAGAGGTAATAACTTCCAAGACTCATCTAAAACTTTTGGGTTATCTTCCAATAAGTACTTTTCTTTAACGCCTTTAAGTTAGGCATGATAGTTTGAGAAGATGCTCACATAAGAAATATAAATTGAAGTAAAAGAGAGCATCAAGAAGCAAATTCAAAACATATTTAAGTCTAACCTACTTCCTATGCATAGGAATCTTGTAAAGAAACAAGTCATGAAAGCACAAAGCAACAAGCATAGGAAAACAAAACAAGTGCAACTTCAAGACTTTCAACATAAAGAGGGGAAACTTAATATTATTGAGATGCATAAAACCATGGTTCCCTCTCTCATAATAACTTTCAGTAGCATCATGAATAAAATTAACAATATAACTATCACATAAAACATTCTTATCATGAGCCACATGCATATAATAATTATTACTCTCCACATAATAATAGTCATTCTTATTAATTGTAGTGGGAGCAAATTCAACAAAATAGCTATCATTATTATTCTCATCACCATAATCATCAAAAATAGGAGGCATATTGTAATTAAAATAAATTTTCTCCTCAATAGTAGGTGTACTGAAAATATCATATTCATCATTGCAATCATCATATATTGGAGGTTTTGTATCATCATAAGCAATATAATAGCTATCTTCCAAAGCTGGGGAACTAATGAGATCATTTTCATAAAAACTAGCTTCCCCAAGCTTAGACTTCTCCATAGCATTAACAATAATGGTGTCCAAAGAATTCATACTAACAACATTGCTATTAGCATGCAAATAAAGTTCCATAGGTTTTTTAATTTTCTCTTCAAACACTTCATGTCCTAACTCAAGATAAATACTATAAAGCTCTCTAATTTTGTTGTTGTTTTCCATTAAACCTAACTAGTGAAAATAAAAACAAGAAACAAAAAGACAAAATTGCAAAATCTAAAGGAAATAACTTCGAGCACTCACACCGGAGGATGTGAGTACCTTTTACCTTACCTCCCCAGCAACGACGCCAGAAAATAGTTTGATGTCTACGCAGTTCTATTCTTGTAGACAGTTGTTGGGCCTCCAAGTGCAGAGGTTTGTAGAATAGCAGCAAGTTTTCCCTTAAGAGGATCACCCAAGGTTTATCGAACTTAGGGAGGAAGTGGTCAAAGGTATTCCCTCTCAAGCAATCCTGTAATCAAGATACAAGAAGTCTCTTGTGTCCCCAACACACCCAATACACTTGTCAGGTGTATAAGTGCACTAGTTCAGCGAGGAGAGAGTGAAGTACAAGTGGTATGGATATAAGACAATGGTACCAGAAAATAGCTTGATAGTGTGGTAGAGACTAAAGACAAACTAAAATAAAGATCGCAACAAGCAAACATGTAGCAGATCTAGTTGCAAATGGTGTTTCAATGCTTAGAAACAAGGCCTAGGGATCATACTTTCACTAGTGAACACTCTCATATAAATATCTTCTCTTTGTGATACTACTCTGAACTACTCTCCGGTTGGATACTCTAATCCACGGTAGGGTTATAACAGCACACCTCAAAGTAAGCCTTTCCCGTCTAGATAACCCCACACTGTCACCTTGAGCACTAGATGGTTCCAACAAACACCACAATTTCATAAAGACATCCAACTCCAAATATAACTCATAACAAGTATTTGTAATCTCTAGCCTAAGTGCCACCATGGTGTGCACGCTATCACTTTCACATACATGGGGAGAGAAGAGATCTATTAAGGCACTTGAGTAGCAAGGTAGATATACTTGATTACAAAGCTCATGATCACAATATGATCATGCATAGAGAGAGAGATGAACACATAGCTACTGGTAGAACCCTTAGCCTCGAGGAAGAACTACAACCTCCTCATCATGGGAATCAGCAACGGCGATGCAGATGGTGGTGGCGATTGATGGAGATGGCTCCGGGGGTACTTCCCCGTCCCGGCAGGGTGCCGGAACAGAGACTTTCTGTCCCTCGAATCTCCCCTTTAGTGGCGGTAGCGTTGTGGAACTTTTCGTAGATTTCTGATTGACGATCTAGGGTTTTTGAATCGGGGGAGATATATAGGCGAAAGAGGCAAGGTCGGTGGCCGGCTAGGGGGGCCACACCATGCCCTGGCGCGGCCAGTGGGACCCGCGGCTAGGGGTGGTTTGGCCACCCTGTGGCCCCTCTCTGTCTCGTCTTCTGGCTCTATGAGTCTTCTGGTAAAATATCAACTTCGGCTTTTGTCCCATCCAATTTCGAGAATATTCATTCTCTGACTTCCTGGAACCAAAAACAACAGAAAACAGGCAGCTGGCACTGTGGTATCTTGTTAATAGGTTAGTCCAAGAAAGTCTATGAAAAGCACTCCAAAGTTGGAACAAAACGTAAGAAAGTAGATAAAACCAAGCATGGAACATCAAAAATTATGGATAAGTTAGCAATGTATCACACTCTGCCAAAATTTTGAAGTTGAAGCTTCTAAGGTACGCTACTCCCACTTGGGATGTTGTCCCATCAGATAGACCCACGGACCTATATGCTTTCCAGCATTTAATGAATTTATAGACATCTGCCGATATTAATGAACATTAATTCAAGGCTTTCAAACAAGAGGAGCAAGGTTACATCCATAGTTTATGTACCTTTTTCATCTTTTGTACTACTCCATACATTGAAGCATGTTTGACAACCAAGCTTATGAACATGTCCATATTTGGTAGATTGGTGCATCTTGGAATTTCAAGCAATTGTTTACAAAGGAGATTCCAGATTTGATGGATAATGCCCTACTTTCATGAGTTTCCAAGCTTCCTACCTAAGATGCTGAAATTAAATAACTTTTTGACGATTGAAAGTAAGTATGTCTATTTACGAACTACAAAGTGTGTGATATAGCTTTCTGTTGACTTTTCAAAAATAGTTTAAAGGTACCAAATTAGTCAAATATTGGAGAACCACCGAGAGTTTTGCAATATTCCAATTTTTTGATATGAATAGTAATGACACCAAATTTGGGCCAGTTATTTTTTTAAAAATAAAGAAACAAAATATAAAACGAAATACAACCATTCGTTTCTCCATTGGTGTCTCACTGTGTGCATTGGCTAATTTCCATAAAATTTGATAAAACTCGTTTCACAATATGGCATACCATGTTTGAACATTCATGGCTTTCAAAAACTAGATGAACAATGTCAAGGCCATATGTGTTACCATACTTTATGATAATGTAACCATGTTTGGTAGATTGGTGCATATTGGTATTTCAACATCATTTAGAAAAAGAGCTTCCATATTTGGAGTTATTTTAAAAGCTCCAGTCGATAATAATGGCTTTAATTTTGTCATACCATATACGGCGTACCATCTATGAATTTGCATGGCTTTCAAACTAGGTGACCAAGGTCATGGCCATATCTTTGCTATAGTTTATAACAACATGTTTGTATTTGGTAGATTGGTCTGTAATATTGGCATTTAAAATATTGTTTACAAAGGAAGCTTCTGAATTTGAAGTTATTTTCAATTTTTCAAGCGACGACAATGGATTTTGTCGTGAAGAAACTACAAATAAGTATGGCTCAAAATCCCATTGCCCTAGTGACATGGGTATACCCTATAGGTACTCGAGTTCAGTATATACGGTCCAGATACGGCAGAAGCCCACGGCGTTGCCAAGGCCCAATGGAGAATTCGAGTGGCCCACAGACTCTCAATTGCTTGCGAGACAAGAAGAAACTTAAGATAGAAAGTTCAAAGGGAAAACCATAATCTGTAACCAACTCGACCTGCTACCCGAGACCCAGCCTATCTATATAAAGGCTAGGAGGGGGAGGCGAGGAGGACACACGCCACCCTAGTTTCCACAACCTTTGCTAGATTGCATCTGCGCACCCCTGTAATCTTTGATTCCTTAGTTAATTCCAAGAGCAGACAAGCAGGAGTAGGGACCTCTACGAGGCCTGAACCTGGGTAAACCTTGCGTCCCTGTGTGTTTGTTTGCTGGCCGACTGATGCCTCTAGCCCTCCCTCCTTCTCCAAAACCCAATTCCATCACAATGGGCATTGACGAGTTAAACCCTCGTCAATTGGCGCCGTCTGTGGGAATTGGGAATGCTGATGTTGTGGTTCCGTTGGCCTATCAACCGTGATCTACAACTCCGCAACAGCAGAAGTTCGCCAGCTCTTCGGCGCATTCGACTTCACCGTCCACATGCCAGCCACTCGCCCGGATTTCGAGTCCGTGGGCGACGGGATCAGCCTGGCAATCGGGAGCTTCCGCTTCCAAGTGGGCCAGTTAGGCATGCTTCGCATGCCTGACCAGCCGACAACACAAATGATTGCTCTCGCATCATGGTTCCCTCCGCCAATTGACACCTTCAGCGAACTCAACGCCTCAGCAACAGAAGGGAGCACGGATAGCGACAATAGTCGCGGACCCGATCTGGGTGACCTCGCCACTGAAGACGGAGCCTAAGGCTTAGGATCTTAAAGTTGTCGGAGCAACAGCTTCCCCAACCACTTCATGTGCACCATCATCAACGCTGGCGACACCAATGCCAATCGTGATAATACTGGCAATGGATCTGGCACTGGGCCGCCAAACGGTAGCATACCCAACGGCGGCCCACCCAGTGGCAGCATACCCAACAGCGGCCCCACCAACGGTGGCAACGGTGCACCTGACAACAATGGAGCAGAGCCGCCAACCATTGTGAACAAAAACACTGGAGAGTGCATAGTGATCAGGCTCAACAACAACGAGTGGGCCTGCTGTCGAGAAGCCCTACGAGGCAATCCTCTGCCCTTCGACTCCCCGCGGGACCTGCTGATGGGCTACCATTGCCTGCTGAAGGAAGAATACAGACGCCAGCTACATGCAATCGCGCAACTCGAAGCGCGTAAAAAGGGGGCAGATGAGTCATGCCTTTGACAAGCTGGGCTTTCCTCCCACGGAGGATCCTCGTCCAAAGGCAACGAGTACGTCGCCAACAAGAGGCGATCTCGACTGGCCCACCTCACCGAGCAAGAGCGCGTAGAAGCTGCGAAATGCCTCGACTTCAGCTCCATGAGGGTGGATACGCGTGGCAATGTGCTCCCGAAAACGCCGCAAGCCGCGGTAACGGCGGCCACCATGTACCTCCTCAACAACCAGCCGCCAGCTGGAGATCCACGAGCTGCCATGCACCGATCTACGATTGTGGGCTTGGGGCTAATCGAAGCCGCCCTCGACAAAGAGCCAACACGGGAGCCAAAGAAAGGCAAGGCTCTGGCAAAATGCTACTCCTCGTCCTCATCCAGCGATGATAGCCACGACCTGTCTCGGCGTCGCCGTTCGCGGCGGCATGATCGTGACTAAGACGCACGTGATGACATCACACAACGCAAAGTCGACAAGATGCGTGCATGACGTGTGCGTTCGACTGACTCAGAGGACGAAGACGTGGAGCTCTGCGACGCCAGATGCTTCAGCAGAGCCATCAGGCAGAAGCGAATGCCTAAGGGGTTCAAAATCCCATCGGAGAACCCAAAATTTGACGGTCTGCAGGACTCGAAAATCTGGTTGCAGGACCACATCTCCTCCGTCAGGCTCCACGGTGGGAGTCGAAGCACGACCATGCAATGCCTACAGCTATAGCTGCAGAGCACTGCTCGTGCATGGCTCAACAACCTCCCGCGCGGATCCATTCGCAGCTGGGAAGAGCTGGTCTACAGCTTCGTTCGTAACTTCAAGGGCACTTACAAAAGGCCCGCATCAATCGGAGAATTAAGAGGTTGCCAACAAAAGATCTGGCGAGTCGCTGCGCTCGTACATCCATAGGTGGTCCATCATCAAGAACTCCGCAGAAAACATCTCGGAGGATCGCGGGATCGACGCGTTCAACAGCGGTGTTCGCCGCATAGAGCTCAGGGAGGAACTAGGCCGCTCAAAGGCCAAAACAATTCACCACCTGATGGAAATTGTGAATCGGTGGGCGGATGGAGAAGACTTGGTGAAAAACCGCGTTCAATCTGACGATGATGACCACCTCGGACGCAGACGCGACCACCGAAGCAAGCGTCGTATGTGCATCTACGATGACCGCGACAACGTCAATATGGTCGCAGCCGGCTACGCCGACAAACGCGACGATAACCGCAACATTGGCTATCACAGCGGTGGATACCGTGACTCCGGGAAAACCACGCAAGTATGGCAGCGCCGCACTCGCGAAGAGGCACCTGCAACATCTATCAAGGAAAAACTGTCCGGACCATGCAACGTGCACTTCTACATCGACAAACACGACGGCAAGAAGAAATCCAGTCACCTCCTCAAGGATTGCCGTGAGTTCCTCAAACTCCATGAGGGTCTGGCTCGGATAAATCGCGACACAGTCAACAGGGGTTATGGAACTGCCCCAGGCGCTGTAGCGCATGGAGATTCTGCACCACCACCCGCGGCTCCGCCAGTCTAGCACCACGGAGGTGAGCCATACCCATGAGCCGTCGGCAACATGATGATCCAACAGATGCCCCTCAAATCGAGTGGAAAAGGCCATCAATCGCCAAGTCAACTTGGCGACAAATTCCCCGCCCTCCACCACTGAGTACCTCAGTGGAAGCGACTCCTGCATCACCTTCGACAAGCACGACCATCCGTGCCAAGTCCCTCGTCCAGGCCATTGTCCCCTCGTACTCGAGGCGCAGATCAGTGGCTTCGACATGAGTCGCGTCTTCATGGATGGCGGAAGCGGCATTAACCTCATGTTCGCGAGTACCTTGCGTGCAATGAGGATCCCTCTGACATCTCTGGAGGTCTCAGACACGGCGTTCCACAGCATCGTCCCAGGCAAGGGCATATATCCCTTGGGAAAAATCAACCTCGACGTCATCTTCGGCATGCCGAAAAACTTCTGGCGCGAACGCATCAACTGGCCTTCGCAATATCACTGCATCCTCAGACGTGTTGCGTTCGCTAGGTTCATGGCAGTGCTGCACTATGCCTACCTGCAAATGAAAATGCCATGTCCAAACGGCGTCATTACAGTCAACGGAAGCTTTGAAAGGTCCCACAGCTGCGATAGGGAATTCAACAGAATCTCCCAGTCCTTCGGCTTGCAGGAGGAGCTCGCGAGATTGGAGGAGTCGACAGACAACAGTCTGCCTCCCCTAAGCAGGCCAAGTTCACCCGACCTGTCTTTCGACTCATCGGTGCACACGAAGAAAGTCCAGGTCCACCCAACGGACCCCATCAAGAGGGCCCTCATCGCCAACAACTTGAGTTCCGGATAGGAACTCGCGCTCGTTGAATTCCTCCGTGAGCACTGGGAAATATTTGCCTGGTGTCCAACCGACATGCCAGGGTTTCCCAGGGAATTCTCCGAGCACACACTCAATGTAAATCCAGATGCAAGGCCAGTCAAGCAAACAATGCGGCGACTGTCTGAACCAAGAGCAAAAGCGGTCGGAATGGAGATCAACAGACTCCTCGGCGCAAACTTCATACGCGAGATCAAGGAAAGCAGTTGGCTGCTAATACAGTGCTGGTGCCCAAAAAATACACGGATATACTACGGATGTGCGTGGACTTCACCTCCCTGAATAAGCACTACCCAAAGGATCACTTCTCGCTTCCATGAATCGACCAAATCATCGACTCCACCGCGGGATGCAAACGCCTCTTTTTCCTCGACGCCTACTCAGGCTACAATAAAATTTGAATGAAGGAGGAAGATCAAGAGAATACGGTGTTTACAACGCCCTTTGGTGTGTTCTACTACAACACCATACCCTTCGGGCTAAAAAACACAGGAGCTACCTATCAGAGGTGCATGCAGGCCTGCCTCAAGAACCAACTTGGTCGCAATATCCAAGTCTACATTGACGACATCGTCATCAAAACCAAGGAGGAATCTTCGTTAATTGATGATCTCCGCGAGACCTTCGACAACCTCGACCGCAACCGGATCAAGCTCAATCCAGATAAATGCGCCTTCGGTGTGCCATCTGGGCAATTACTCGGATATCTCATCTCCGCGAGAGGGATCGAGGCAAACCCGAAGAAAATAAAAGCCCTACTAGCCATGGAGAAGCCAAAGAATGTAAGAGGCGTTCAACAGCTGGTTGGGTGAATCGTGGCGCTCAGTCGATTCATCAGTCGAATGGGCAAAAAGGCATTGCCCTTCTACCAACTTCTCCGCAAAACTGACAAGTTTGACTTGGTAGACGAGCCGCAAGTAGCATTCGAAGACCTTAAGCATCTACTATCCACCTCGCCAGTACCGGTGACTCCACGTGAAAAAGAGCCGATGTTGCTCTACATCTCCGCCACCAACCAGGTGGTCAGCACAGTGCTCTTGGTGGAACGAGCCAAAGAAAACAAGGTCCACGGGGTACAGCACCCAGTCTACTACCTTAGCGAGGTACTCAGGCCGACAAAACAGCGGTACCCGCACTACCAGAAACTAGCGTATGGCGTCTTCATGACAGCCAGGCGATTGCACCACTACTTCCAGGAGCACGCAATCGTGGTAGTGAACGACGCCCCACTTGGTCATATCCTCTACAACCCTGATGCCACTGGACGAGTCGCGCTTTGGGTAATCGAGCTGTCTCCACGAGACATCACATATGAAAAGCGCGACACGATCAAGTTGCAAGTCCTCCCTGATTTCCTCGTGCACTGGATGGAGAACCAGCTTCTCGAAAAACCAGATATGTTCTATCTCTAGACAATGCACTTCGACGGGTCCAAACAAAATGACGGGGCCGACGCAGGTGTCATACTGACATCGCCCTAGGGAGACAAGCTGAAATACATAATGAAGCTGAGTACGAGGCCCTACTCCATGGGATGCGGATGGCGAAAGCCTGTGGTGCCAAGAGGCTCATCATCTATGGCGACTCCAAACTGGTGGTGAACCATAAGATGCACAAGTGCGACGCACTGAGCGACAATATGATCGCCTATCACGACCTCTATGACACACTCAAAGGGGACTTTGACGGCTGTGAGTTGCGGCACATAGGCCGCGAAAGCAACTAAGAGGCGGACACACTCGCCAACATTGGCTCCACCTGTGCCCCCATACCACCTATGGTATTTCTCGAGCACATCTGCGAACGCCCCATCAAGCCAAAGGCTTCAAAGAAGAAAGCAGGCGCATCAACGGACTCGTGGGCTACGCCACCCAACGATCCAATGGCACTCGACGACCCGGAGCTGGATACAGGACTCGAAGGACCAATGGGCGTCATGATGATCAAGCCATCCTGGACACAACCCTACATCACATATCTACTCAGCAAGAGGCTGCCAGATGATCCGACTAACGCGCGGCACATCGCGCCACGATCCAAGGCGTTCACTGTTATCAACGGCGAACTTTACAAGCGCGGCATTACAGGAGTTCTCCAACGGTGTGTCTCCAATGGAGACGGAAGGGCCGTCCTCCTCGACATCCATGAAGGCACTTGCAGGCACCATGCTGGCAGTCGCACCCTTGTCACCAAAGCTCTATGAGCTAGATTCTACTGGCCTACGGCCATGCGCAACGCCAAGGACATCGTCCAGCGCTGCAACGCTTGCCAGCGATTCACGGACAAACCTCACACACCTGGCGCGAAACTCCGGCCAATACCGTTGGCCTGTCCCTTTGCATAATGGGGACTCGACATGGTCGGTGATGGCCCAAAATATATCAAGCTCGTTGGGGAACCCCAAGAGGAAGGTATGATGAGCATAGCAGCAAGTTTTCCCTCAGTACGAAACCAAGGTTATCAATCCAGTAGGAGCAAGGAAACACCCCAAAGGTGTTGCTAGCTGAGCCTTGGCAGGGCGCACTACCGGTGCTAGTAGCAACATGGAGACCTACACAACACAACCATAGAACTTTGCCCCCAACTTGCGATGAGGTTGTCAATCTCACCGGTTTTGCTGAAAACAAAGGATTAAATGTATCGAATGGAAGGAAGTAATAGTTTGCAAAAAGTAAACACAAAGCAGTAAACAATTTGATTGTAGATTGAATGTAAAAGAAAGGACCGGGGTCCATAGTTCACTAGAGGTGGCTCTCCTTAAGATAGATAACATGCTCGGTGAACAAATTACAGCGGGGCAATTGACAAACATCGAGAAAGCATACAAGCATATACTAATCATCTTGACTCCTTTGAGATTCGATTGGGCATTACAACATTATACATAGACCGCCATCCAACTGCATCTATGACTAATAATCCACCTTCAGGTTATCATCCGAACCCCCTCCAGTATTAAGTTGCAAGCAACAGATAACTGCATTACGAATTGTGTGTAATGTAAACAATACGATTGTTCTATGAACAAAGGATTGTTGTTTTCTCCCTAGTAGAAACAACACATCTGGTACCTTAGGGATTTCTGTCACTTCCCCAGAATACCAGAGGCGTGAACCCACTATCGAGCATAAATACTAACTCTTGGAGTTGCTAGCATCTACTTGGCCAACATAGCTACTAACAACGGAAAGCATGCAAGATCACAAATAACAAAGACATGATAGAATCAATAATCAATCTTAAATAGCATCTCAATATCCATCGGATCCCCGCAAACACAACATGCAGAATTACAAATAGATGATCTTGATCATGAACGGAACTCACAAGATCTAAACATGATAACACAAAGGAGGAGAACTAGCCATCTAGCTACTACATGGACCCGTAGTCTAGAGATGAACTACCCACGCATCACACGGGATGCTTGCATGATGATGAAGAAGGCCTCCAAGGTGAAATCCCCTCTCCAGCAGGGTGCCGGGAAGAGCTTCAGATCCCTCCCGATCTAGGCATGGAGACCACGGCGGCTACAGACTCTTTCGTGGATTTTTGATCGGGTACTTAGGGTTTCCGTATCAGAGGCAATATATAGGCGGAAGGGGAGGCCGAGGGGGTGCCTGGGCTGGCCACACCACCCCTGGCACGGGCCAGGCTGGGCCGCGCGGCTAGCTGGTGTGGTGGCCCCCTGGCCCCTCTCTGTCTCGTGTTCTAGCTCCGTGTGTCCCTCGGTGAAAAACTGACTTTGGCTTTTGTCCAGTCCAATTTCAAGAATATTCATTTTCTGACTTTCCCAGAACCAAAAACAGCAGAAAACAGGCAGCTGGTACTGTGGCTCTTATTAATAGGTTAGTCCAAGAAATCATATGAAAAGTACCCCCAAATTGTGGACAAAACACAAGAAAGTAGATAAAACCAAGCATGGAACATCAAAAATTATAGATACATTTGCAATGTATCAACATCCCCAAGCTTAACTCCTCCTCGTCCTCGAGTAGGTAAGTGATAAAAAGAAAGAATAATTTTTGAGGTGACATGCACCATCATAAACTTGATCAAAGTATTTGTAAAACATGGATAGCTGGGATCATAGTACTTAAATCATATCATGAAAGATAAAGTTCTAGAAATAAGACAATGAAACTATGTTGCAACATGAAAAGGCACAAACAAAAGATTCATGAATAACAATGCTTTGTAAGACGTTTGTTTGTTTCACATAAAGAAAACATAGCATAGTGGCATTCAGCTTCTCCCTCATAGAGTAGCAAAACATAAATGCATAGGACACCTTCAAAGTTCATAAGAGTGACTAGATACAAATAGTTTAAAACAAGCAATATCAAAATTATGCATCAATCAACAAGTCTTGGGACAATGCACATAGAACTAAGAATGGCCACTATGCTCTCAAAGAAGGTGCATAAAGATAGAAGGTGGGGACTCAAGATATAAGTGGAAGAAAGGCCTTCATAGAAGGAAGTAGGGATTCCAGTCTCATAAAGAGCTTCCAAAAATTATGGTACTTGTTAGCTTTGAGCTCTCATTGCCCCTATCATAAGCATCTTTAAGGTGATTAAGGTTAAAGTGACACAACTAAGAGGATATGCTTGATAAGTTATAAACCAAAATCTCATGCCCCTTACTTCCGAAGACCGAACCTCATGCTACTCAACTTTAGTCACAAGTAAGCTCTTGTCATTGTAAGTACGTATGTATCATTAAGAACCACCAACGGGGTACCCCTTGCACATGATACATGAGCTATCCCATAATCAAAATGACAAGGCAAGCAGACAATGAGCATCTCAGCGATCTTTTTATTTGCTATTTGCATAGGTTTTTATTGAGGATGCTTCATAGAGTGCTCATTATGGTGATGCTGCAAGTTTCCATCATGATTAGGCATGGCTTAGGCTAGCGGCCCAGGCGTGTATCTAACACACATACAAACTCCATGATCTTACAAGTTCCACTTTTATTTCACACCGGCGGGATCCATAAGCAAAAGAACATGATATCAACAGGGTACAAAGTACAAGTGCAATGTTGAAAGCGTTCCCCATGATACATGGTTCTACTAATTTCAACTTATAAAGCGCAAGAATATACGCAACAAAGAAGGACACAATGGTTCAATTTTTTTAAATGCAAGAAAAGTAAAGTGTGCCATCAAGTTCGTGAGAGCTTTAATCACTAGTTTTCTCATAACAAATTTAATTTGGAAGGTAGACAAAAACAAGAATATACTTGGAATAGCATAAGCTAGTAGGTAGGTATGGTGGACTCTTTGGAATAACTTGGTTTAAGGAGTTGGATGCATGAGTGGACTCATACTTGGTTACGGAGGCTAGCAAAAGACTAGGAGCGACCAACTAAGAGAGCAATAATGGCCATAATCATGCAGAGCGACAAAACATCATTGATCAAATCATAAAGTGATACTACAAGTTGACAACTAAAGGATCATATAAGCTATGGTGACTTTGGATAGTCATAACATGGTGTGAGCATGCGCCAAGTCAACCCAAATAAAGCATCAAAGGAGAATACCAAAATACTATGCGTTAATATGCTAAAACAACGCATGATTCATCCAAGGCACACTAAGCAATCTCAATTGATTATAACAAGTCATGCTACAACAAAGAATACTAAGCATAAAGCCAAAACAATACCAAGCATGGCATGACAAAGCATAGGCCATAGTTAAAAACAAGCTCCCTTTACCACTTAAGCCTGAGCTTTCCTACTCTTTTCCAATCCAAACCAAACTATTTGAAAATCAATGTATGAAAGAGGGGGTCCAACCAATTTATTCAGCAAACTAAGCAAACCAAGAAAACGAAAAACCAAAACGAAAACGAAAACAAAAAAGAAGACGCTCCAAGAACAACACAACTGTGCATGAAACAATAAAAATGAAGCGTTTGGAAGAAACCTGGGATTTTTATTGATGAAGAGGGGGATGCCTTGGGCATCCCCAAGCTTTGACGCTTGTACTTCTTGGATATTTCTTGGGGTGACACGCGTGTCATCCCCAAGCTTGAGCTTTAGTCCGTCCTTCATCTCATTACTCATTCCTTCCATACACCTGAAATTTTTCCTTCATACAAAACTTCACACAATCTTTATTAGCAACATTAGTGCACTCAAGATAATATGTCTTTAGGTTCAGTTACAACACCAATAAAACTTCCATTAAAACACTAGCTACTATAGAACTTCCCTCAAAAAGCTCAATTCCCCAAAAGAACTAAAAAAGGAACCAACAAGAAGCAAATGCAAATAATGGCAGAAATCTATGAAAACAGACCAGCAGGTAAAGATGGATTTTTTAGAAGATCTTTTGTTGCTCAAATCGAAAAGTGTTGAACTAACGAAAGTTAGATAACAAACTGGGTTAGAAGCACAAAAATTCACACCTCAAACAGACGTACAGAGATTTTACACGAAGTTTTACGGTGAAGAACAAAAATCTGTTTCAGGACAGCAACTTTCCCAAGCATTACTTCTCTCTCATTAGAGGTTACTCTTGGCACAAAAATCAAATAAAAAGGATAAGAAGAGGTTATTACAGAAGTAATAACTTCCAAGACTCATCTAAAACTTTTGGGTTATCTCCCAATAAGTACTTTTCTTTAACGTCTTTAAGTTAGGCATGATAATTTCGATGATGCTCACATAAGAAATATGAATTGAAGTAAAAGAGAGCATCAAGAAGAAAATTCAAAACACATTTAAGTCTAACCCACTTCCTATGCATAGGAATCTTATACGCAAATAAATTCACAAAGAACAATGTGATATGCATAGGAAGATAAAACGAGAGTATCTTCAAAACTTTTAGCACATAGAGAGGTGTTTCAGTACCATGAAAACTTTTACAACCATATTTTCCTCTCTCATAATAATTTTTAGTAGACTTATGAATAAACTCAACAAAATAACTATCACATAAAGCATGCTTTTCATGATCTACAAACACATAATTTTTATCAAGCTAAAAAATAGTGGGATTAAAACCTTCATACCCACTTTTAACAATTTTATAACAAGATGACTGATCAAGCTCATTTTCAATAGTAGTAAAATTAATATTATCAACCAATATAGGACCATCATCTAGAGATTTATTATAAACATTTTGAAAAGAATCCACAGGAACATAACATTCATCCAACTTTGGTAAGCATGAGGGACAATAAAATAATGTAAGGGGTAAAGAGTTACTCTCATTAGAAGGTAGGCATGGGTAGATCCATTCTTCCTCCTTTTGTTCATCACTCTCCTCCTCTTTTTCATCTAATGAGATTTCAAGTTCAGCAATTTCTTCTTCCATAGGCTCCTGCAAGGCATTAGTCTCTTCCATTGGTGGAGAGCATCTATTAAGATATTCAAGAATATATCCATTTTCACCCTTGTAATTATCAAAGCAAAATTTAAGTATATCATAAACCTCATATTTATAAGGTGCATCATCAATATTTTCAAGCAAATAAGAAAGTCCGAATGCACCCTTCCAAGCAATAAATTCTTCAATTTGTTCCACATCATAAAAGTCATAATTTCCCTTAACATAAGAAGATATGGTAACATTATCATTATACTCACATTGAAAAGGGAGGTGTTTATACCTCCTATAGCAACAAGATTTATCAAAGCAATGAGTAACATTATAAGTAGAGCACACATTTCTAGCAATGGTATCCAATTTATTGATTTGTTCCCATAAGTGTTTCCCTTTTTGTGACAGGCGGTGTTCCTTATAACAATATTTTTGTTCTTTCGTGAACCCACCTTGCCAATAAGATTCAGTTTCAAAGAAACCAATCATTGATAGAAAGCATGATAAAGCAAGACAATAACAGACGAACGAAAATAACCACTATAGTAGGAACTAATTTTTTTGTATTTTTGATAAAAAGAGACAAGCAAACAAAGCAAAAGTAAACTAAGCAAAACGAAAATAACAAAGTAAAGAGATTGGTTATGAGGGACACTCCTTGTGAAGATGTCCTTGACTCTCGGGAAACGGCGCCAGAAAAAGAGCTTGATGGCCCAAAATATATCGAGCTCGTTGGGGAACCCCAAGAGGAAGGTATGACGAGCACAGCAGCAAGTTTTCCCTCAGTACGAAACCAAGGTTATCAATCCAGTAGGAGCAAGGAAACACCCCAAAGGTGTTGCTAGCTGAGCCTTGTCAGGGCGCACTACTCGTTCTAGTGGCAACGTGGAGACCTGCACAACACAACCACAGAACTTTGCCCCCAACTTGCGATGAGGTTGTCAATCTCACCGGTTTTGCTGAAAACAAAGGATTAAACGTGTCGAATGGAAGGAACTAATAGTTTCTAGAAAGAACACAAAGCAGTAAACGGTTTGATTGTAGGTTGAATGTAAAAGAAAGGACCGAGGTCCATAGTTCACTAGAGGTGGCTCTCCTTAAGATAGATAACATGCTGGGTGAACAAATTACAGCGGGGCAATTGACAAACATCAAGAAACCAGACTCCTTTGAGATTCGATTGGGCATTACAACATTATACATAGACAGCCATCCAACTGCATCTATGACTAATAATCCACCTTCAGGTTATCATCCGAACCCCCTCAAGTATTAAGTTGCAAGCAACAGATAATTGCATTACGAATTGCGTGTAATGTAAACAATACGATTGTTCTATGAACAAATGATTGTTGTTTTCTTCCTACTAGCAACAGCACATCTAGTACCTTAGAGATTTCTGTCACTTCCCCAGATTACCAGAGGCATGAACCCACTATCGAGCATAAATACTAACTCTTGGAGTTGATAGCATCTACTTGGCCAATATAGCTACTAACAACGGAAAGCATGCAAGATCACAAATAACAAAGACATGATAGAATCAATAATTAATCTGAAATAGCATCTCAATATCCATCGGATCCCTACAAACACAACATGCAGAATTACAAATAGATAATCTTGATCATGAACGGAGCTCACAAGATCTAAACATGATAGCACAAAGGAGGAGAACCAGCCATCTAGCTACTACATGGACCCGTAGTCTAGAGATGAACTACTCACGCATCACACCGGAGGCTTGCATGATTATGAAGAAGGCCTCTAGGGTGAAATCCCCTCGCCTAAATAAATGTTTTTAATGTCTACACAATATTGTCCTTTTGTGCCTGGATCAATTACCCTTGGATTCTGTTATGAGTTGTTTAGAACCATTATGCTGCTATGCATGTTTATGACTTCAGTACCTTATGATATATACAAGTTTGTTTGTGTAACTACATATCTTGTGTCACCCCAATGTTATCTCAACCTGGTTATCAATGAATAACAACAGAAAATGGAAGATTCTGAACTGGAATCTCAGAGGAATTAACTCTGAGAAGAAGTGGTTGGCATTAAAAAGTAAAATCATTGAATCTGAATGTGATATCATTTGTCTCCAAGAAACCAAGAGAGAAATCTTTGATATAAATTACTTAAAGAAATTCTGTCCAAAAAAGTTTGACAGCTTTGACTTCCTACCTTCAATTGGTGCTTCTGGAGGGATCATCATCATCTAGAACAGTTCATTTTTTAATGGAACCAGAGCATTCCAAAATGAATTCTCCACTTCTATCACTTTCTCCTCCCAACTATCTAATGACTCCTGGACTCTTACAAATATCTATGGCCCATGTCAAGCTGATAGGAAAATTGGCTTTTTGGACTGGTTTTCCAACATCATGATGCCTGATAATGTGTATTGGCTTGTCTTAGGAGATTTTAATCTTATCAGAAGACTTACTGATAGAAATAAAAGTGGGGGTGATGTTAATGACACTATGATTTTTAATGAAGC
The DNA here is from genome assembly GCA_910589775.1 of Avena eriantha. Taxonomy (NCBI): domain Eukaryota; kingdom Viridiplantae; phylum Streptophyta; class Magnoliopsida; order Poales; family Poaceae; genus Avena; species Avena eriantha. The sequence goes on along the minus strand of OU342745.1, from coordinate 203,094,228 downwards.
TATCAGCAACCTCGGACTTATTGAATTACCACTAAAAGGAAGGAAATTCACTTGGAGTAACATGAAGAAAGATCCCCTTCTAGAAAGACTTGATTGGTTTTTTACTTCTAGCTCATGGACAACCAAATATCCATATACATTGGTTACCCCCCTATCCAAGCCTACTTCTGATCACCTACCTTGTGTCATCTCAATTGGAACAAACATTCCCAAGGCACAAATATTTAGATTTGAAAATTACTGGCTTCATCATTCTGATTTTAAACAGATTGTGCAAAATGCCTGGAATATACCAGTGAATCACCAGGACTTGGCAAAAAGGATATGTGCCAAGTTGAAAAATGTGAGGAGAGGCATCAAGATTTGGGCCAAGTAGTTACCATGCTTAAAATACCAAATAAATAAGGTGAATGACACAATTGACCTTCTGGATTTACTTGAAGAGTCTAGAACCTTAACCATCAACGAATGGCACCTCAGAGATATTCTGAAATCCTATATATTCTCTCTGCTCCAGAATCAAAACACCTATTGGAAACAAAGTGGTAAAATTAAATAGGTGAAATTAGGTGATGAAAACAAAAAGTTTTTCCAGTCCAAAGCTACCATCAGCTATAGGAACAATTATATATCAATGATTAAGAATGATAGTGGGCATGAATTCTTTAATCACTATGACAAGACTGACATTCTATGGAATGACTTCAAAGCTAGAATGGGTACATCAAACAAAACTAAGATGCTTTTCAACCTTGAAGATTTCTATGGAAATGGTATGATGAAATGAAGAATTCACTTGAAAGACCTTTTCTTGACAAAGAAATTTAGGAGGTTATATCTGATTTGCCAAATGACAAGTCCCCTGGGCCTGATGGTTTTAACAATGAATTTATCAAAAGTTGCTGCCCACAGCCTTCCAAAGGGGGAAGGGCCTTTACTTTCCCCCTGTCAATCATTGGAAATGATATCAAATTGTTGATCCTTGACTTCTACAATGAGAAGGCCTCTCTTGAAAGCATCAACTCATCCTACATTACTCTCATTCCTAAAGTTTCAAGCCCTTCTACCCCTACTGATTTCAGACCAATATCCTTATTAAACTATATGTTCAAAATCATTACCAATTGCAAACAGGCTGCAATCTATTATTCTGGAATTGGTGCATAAAAATCAATATGGTTTCCTCAATAATAGATCTATTCAGGATTGCCTTGGATGGGATTTTGAATACCTTTTCCAATGCCACAAATCAAAGGAGGAAATCCTAATTCTAAAACTTGACTTTGAAAAGGCATTTGATACAGTTGATCACTCGGCCATCATAAATATCCTCAAAGCTAGAGGATTTGGCAGGAAATGGATCAAATGGATAGGAATGATTTTTGAGTCCGGATCCTCTGAAATCCTTCTAAATGGGGTGCCTGGGAAAAAATTCAACTGCAGGAGAGGTGTGAGACAAGGAGACCCCCTTTTACCACTTCTTTTTGTTCTTGCTGCAGACCTCCTGCAGTCTGTCCTGAATAAGGCCATGCACATGAATCTTCTGACCCCCCCAATAGATGGACCTCCCAACAGTGATTTTCCTGTAATTCAATATGCTGATGATACATTGGTGGTACTTAAGGCAGATGCTGCTCAATTATTGTTCTTGAAAGCCCTTCTTCAAACTTTTGCAATCTCCACTGGACTCAAAGTCAACTATTTGAAGTCAAGCATGATGCCAATAAATTTATGTAATGATAGGTTGATACATTTTGCTCAGACAATCAATTGTCAAACTGGCAGCCTCCCTTTCACCTATCTTGGATTGCCATTAAGCATATAAAAGCCATCCATGGAACATTTTCTGCCTATTGCTCAAAGGATTGAAAGAAGACTTTGTGGTATAGCTGATTTCTTGAACTATGGAGGAAAACTGCAACTGGTAAAATCTGTACTTTCCTCACTTCCTCTATTTTTCATGAGTTGTCTGGAGGTGCCAATTGCCATCAAGGATAAAATCACAAAATATATGAGACACAGTCTTTGGAGAAAAAATATTAAAGATGTTCAAGCCAAAGGACAAGCACTGGTATCTTGGGATAAAATTTGTCGTCCTAAAAATCAAGGGGGTCTAGGAGTCCCGAATCTCCAGATTCAAAATTCTGCCCTCCTTTTAAAGAACCTGGACAAATTCTACAATCACCATGACATCCCTTGGGTTCATCTCATCTAGGAAACCTACTACAAGAATCGAAAATTACCTGGAAGAAACATGGAAGGATCATTCTGGTGGAAATATCATATCAAAGTAATTGATAAGTTTAAAGGCATGGCTAAGTGCAATCTGAATTCAGGAAAATCAGCCTATTTTTGGTCTGACCTTTGGCAAGATGAGTGCTTTAAGAATAAATTCCCACATCTCCTTTCCTATGCTAAGTCTTCAAATATCGGTGTTCATGATTTCTTACAAGCTGATTTCTTGGAGGATAATTTCCACCTACCTCTTTCTCAACAAGCCTACTCTGAGTTTTTAATCATGGAAGATAGACGCCAGGAAATCATTCCAACCACTCATGAGAACCTCCATGATAACTGGAGTTACATTTGGGGGTCATATAAATTTGAACTGAAAAAGGCCTACTCATCCATGATTGGTTATTCCCCATCACAACCTCATTTCTCTTGGCTTTGGACATCCTCTTGCCAGAATAAACACAAATTCTTCTTCTGGCTTTTGCTTCTAGACAGACTGAATACAAGGAATCTTCTGAAAAGAAAACAGTTCATCCTGCCTGACTACAATTGTGTAACTTCCAACTGTTACTTGGAAGAATCAGTTAACCATTTATTCTGGTAGTGTTCTTTTGCAAAAAAATGATGGGACCATATTTACAGAAATAGAACTGCAAACTTATCAGGGTTGGAGGCTATTATAGACATCAAAGAAAAGTTACACCTGCGATTTGCAATGGAAATCATTGTCATGACTACCTAGGTATCTGGATCTGCAGAAATGAGAAGGTTTTTAATGACAAAAGACCCACACTAGAAAGATGGAAAGCAATCTTTTATCAAGAGATGGGATGGATACAGTTCAGAATCAAAAGAAAATACAAGGAGAAATTCAAAACCTGGCTGAATCAACACTTAGATCAGAGATAGAGTAGATATTTACCCTCTTTAGAGGTGGCTTTATGTTTTTTGTTTTGATCTGCCTTAGATCAATATACTATCTATATTTTATCATTGTAACATACTCATACCCATATAATAAAAAAATGCAGTGGGGATTTTCCCTACCGTTTCACCTCAAAAAAAATCCCCTCTCTGGCAGGGTGTCGGGAAGAGCTTCAGATCCCTCCCAATCTAGGGATGGAGATGACGGTGGCTATAGACTCTTTCGTGGATTTTTGATCGGGTACTTAGGGTTTCTGTATCAGAGGCAATATATAGGCGGAAGGGGAGGCAGAGGGGGTGCCTGGGCTGGCCACACTACCCCTTGGTGCGGGCCAGGCTGGGCTGCGCGGCCAGGTGGTGTGGTGGCCCCCTGGCCCCTCTCCGTCTCGTGTTCTCGATCCGTGTGTCCCTCGGTGAAAAACTGACTTTGACTTTTGTCCCATCCAATTCCGAGAATATTCATTTTCTGACTTTCCTGGAACCAAAAACAGCAGAAAATAGGCAGCTGGCACTGTGGCTCTTGTTAATAGGTTAGTCCATGAAATCATATGAAAAGTACTCCAAAGTGTGGAAAAAACACAAGAAAGTAGATAAAACCAAGCATGGAACATCAAAAATTATAGAAAAATTTGCAATGTATTAGTCGGCAAGCTCCCAAGGTCCTCATGAGGAGGTTATGTCTACCTCTTAGTCATAGTCGACAAATTCACCAAGTGGATAGAGGCCATGCCGGTGACAAATCAATCAGGGGCCAGCGCCGTCAAGTTCTTCGAGTCCATTTTCTACCGCTTCGGAGTGCCGCACAGCATCATCACGGACAACGGGACAAACTTCACCTCTAAGGAATTCTAGGAATTCTACGAAAACCTGGGAATCAACATAAGCTACGCCTCGGTGGCTCACCCGCAGACCAACGGTCAAGTCAAAAAGGCCAACGGCCTCGTTTGCGGCGGAATCAAGAAACGACTCCTCTAACCACTCGAACAAGCTGCCGGATGCTGGCCAGACAAGCTGTAATCCGTACTCTGGAGCCTGCGCACAACTCCAAACAGCGCCACGGGATACACCTCGTTCTTCATGGTGCACGGTGCTGAAGCGGTACTACCCGCAGAAGCACGCTACAAAGCCCCACGGGTGGTTGCATACAACGAGAAGGATTCAACCCTCGAACTCGAAAACTCCGTCGACCTCCTCGATGAAGCACGAGAAATTGCAGCGGAGAGATCATCGATCTACCAGCAAAATCTCCGCAACTACCACAGCAGAAGGCTATGCCCCAGATCCTTCATCAAAGGAGACTTGGTCCTGCCATTGAAGCAACAAGGGCATCTCAAGCTCGAGTCCCCTTGGGAAGGACCTTACGTGATTACAGAAGTAATCTAAGGTGACGCTTATCGCCTCAAAGATTTCGAGACAGGAGTCATATACTCCAACCCCTGGAACGTCGCGCAGCTGCGTTGCTTCTACCCTTAGTCGTCTTTACATTTACAAATAAGGCTATTCAGCCAGGCTACTTAGCCACACATTGTACCTCGTACTATTCTGTGAATAAATAAAGCTAAGTGCCCCAAAACTCTGTGTTTCCACTATTTTCTCGCAATCTTATCACTCGGGGGCTGCGCCACCGTTTGCACACCTTTTCTACGAACTCATCGCGATACCATGAGTATCTGATGCACTAATCGAACCCTTGACAAACACCAACCTAGCTGCAACACACCTGACAGGTTAGCAAGGTGCTGAGATAAACACACGTCAGGCTAACGAAAAGGAATCGCATAGTGCAACGCACTCGAAAAATATAAGAGCTAGCAAGCTATGCACATATCAATGAGTATTAATTACATCCAACATATTCATATAAACTTTACAACACTTGTACAATTATGTGCAGGATACAAGTCATACTACTTGTTGTCGTACGCACTCGCGCCAGCTACTAATTGTTGTCGTACGCACTCGCGAACTGCACTCAGATCTTGGAACTTCGCCAGAAGAGCCAACATGATTGAAGGGACGACGTCCAGCAGAAACATCGTCTAATAGATATGCCTAAGGCACGATTGCGCCTTCTTCAAAAAGTGAAGTACTCGCGAAGCAAGATCCTACAGGGTTGCAAGCGCGATTGCACGATCATGGTCCACCCAAAAGTACCCACTCGCATGTAGTTGCTCCTGGGTCAGGCCATTCATTCAAATGGCAATTCGTTCCTTCTCATCCTGCGGATGACGAGCACTGACAACTACACCAAGCAAAATAGCAAAGTATGAAGACAAGTCATCGCCGCGACTGACTAAAAGAAAATATGAGAGGGCAGAAGGCTAACATTTGAACTACTCACTCAGCTGCACCACCTCCTCCAAGAGATACTTCTCACGGGTGGTAGCCTTCTCCGCCTTCGACTTCCATACATCCGCGCTACCGTGGAGGATGGGCAACTCACGCTCCAGTTGCTTAATGAGATCGCGCAGTCGCGAAAGCAAGGACAACTCATCCACCTTTGACCGCGGCTGCGCCAAGGTTCCATCGGTGGGTGGAGGATCGCGAGGATCACTCGAAGGACCACTCGACGTACCATATCACAAATCAAGCAAGAGAAAATGAGGGACCAAGAATACATTGATAAAAAAGTCACAAAGGCTTTCAAGCATAGCAAAAGTTCTCGACAGGGATACTCCCACAAAAGCATAGTTTCACACTACAACTATTACATATTAGCTACTAAGGAGCAGTCTGCTTCTTCGACTTGGCCTTTGACTTCGGGGGCCTCATCGAATCCATGGTAGTCTCAGACGCCACAGACTTTCTGGTGCCAGCCCCTGACGCCGCAGCCTTCGCCGCCTTCTTTGCTCGATGCAGCTCCTCGGAGTATTTTGCGACTGTGTTGATGTGTTGCGGCCCATCCTTTTGCAGACAGTTGTAAAAGGAGCAAACACTACCTATTGACCATCTGCGCCGACGGGCATCGCCTTGGAGATCGCAGCACGGTCCACCTCCACGCCATGGGCTGGCACCATCGCGAGTGCCATGGTGGTGCCGACCGCCCGCTGAGAATTCCTGAAGTCCGCGGGAATACCTCCAGTGAGGGACTCCACCAGATCCTCCAGGTTATCAATAAGCTCAGCCTTGGGAGTCAGCTCCTCGCGAATGCGACTGAGCACACCCTTGGCCTTAGTCAACGTCCCCTAAAGGGAAGCGCTGCGGTCCTCGACTGCCGTGACGGCGCCTGCCAATGCATCATCGCGACGAAGGGGCTGGGCGTCAAAGCTTAGGCCGCTGGCATCTACATACGACAAAGTGTCAGCACATTAACATGATGTCAAAGAAAGAAACAAGGAAAATTTAGATGAAAGAATACCTGAGAGAGACTTCGCAATAGAGAAGAGTTGTTCTTCGAATGACTTTTCCCTCTCAGCAGTGGAGGCGCGTAAATCCTTTTCGCGCTTCCGCGACTCCTCCAACACCACGACTGCTTCGTCACGACTCTTCACCGCCGCGGTGGAGCGCTTTTTCAAGGGAAGCAGCATTACATAGAAGTTCGTTGTGCTCAGCTGCAAAGGACAAGATGTATCATCAATTGAATCTATAAACTTCACATGGACAAAGACGAAGCCAAAACTAACCTTCGACAACACGGTGGCGATTTTCTAGCATCGCATGCTATCGACCCAGCACAAGGACCTACTCCGCTAAACGAGCAGATTCCTTCATGATGAGCTGCTACGGAAGAAAAGAAAGGATGAGCAGACAGCATGAATTACAAATTCGAATGCCAGAACAACAAAAGGAAGCTTAAGTGATCCTCCAGAGACTCCGAAGATGACTGCCGCGCAGTCGTTTAGGCAACCATCTGGTGTTCCCCAGCATGCGGGGAACTCGGTGAGTTGTTCCTGGCGTGGGCCGCCAGTGGAGGAGAGGAAGATCGTTCAGCCACTTCCCTGGCTTTGGAGTCTGCGACTCCGGATTCCTTCACAAATTGGATGTCACCAGAAGACGACGATGTCGCTTGACTACAAAACACATCCAGCAAAGAACTTCAGGGAACACAGTTCCAAAATAAACCAAGACAAAAGTCATAGACCTACCAGTCAAATTTATCAAAATCGAAGGTTTGCTCCTCTGACTCTGATGACTCCTTTGGCAGCCACATCTTCTTACGGGCAGGAGGGGCCATGGAGCATACAGGAACGGTGAGGATGGGCTCCTCCGCAACAACAGAAGGGCCTTCTGGCATCGTCGGCGACGAGGCATTCGAGTCCTCCCTGTGGGAATGCTTGCGAGTGTCCGGGTCGGTGGACTCGGGGGCCCCCTCCTCTTCAATTGGGACGGTCAACTCCGACTCGTCCTCTTCATCCACTTCGCAAGGAATAACCCCTTCAGGACCAGGGGCAAATTGGGAGACACCTTCTAGTCCTGCATTAAGAAGATACAACATTATATATCAAAGCATCATAAAGGCAATCAAAACCAAAAACTACTTCACGTTACAATTCTACCTCAGGAGGAGGGTTAGAGGCGTCGAAAGGAGGTACGACTGGTTTGCCCGGGAGATCCTCCTTGGCGGTGTATTTGGTCACCAGTCGCACCCTCTTATCCACCTCACTCGCAGAAATGCCCTTGGTAGACACGCGAGTGACATCATCAGCACCGGTCCAGCGGAACATAGGGTGCACTCTGGCTTGCAGAGGCTGGAGGCGGAGGCGCAACCAGGTGCGAATGAGAGCAGCGCCACCTTCTTCCTTGCCTATGCGGCTTTCAAGGTCGCATACGCTCTCATATAGCACTTCGGTTTCCGTGGACTCGCCGGGCATGATTACATTCTTCCAGGACCTCCTCCTCTTGCAAGTCGTTGCGGGATCGAAAGGTGCAAGTCCATAGTGCTCTCCGTCAGCCTTCTGGTCGCGGATGTAGAACCACTTGTCCCTTCACCCTTGGACGGACGCGGTGAGGTTGATGGTGAAGTAGGTGACAAAGGAGTCGACATGGATTCCGCAGCCTCCTACGCCGTAGACTACAGAGCCAAACGCTGACTAGCATTTCATCTTAAAAATCCTCTTGAAGAGGCCAAAGTGTGGCTCGATTCCGAGCCATTACTCGCAGAGAGTAATGAAGCAGGAGATGTGGAGAATGGAATTTGGGGACAACTGGTGAAGCTGGAGCCCATAGAAACAAAGGAGGCCGCGAAAAAAGGGATGCAGAGGGAGACAAAGACCTCGGATGATGAACGTAAGGAACATCACCCGGAAACCAGGAGGAGGACAAGGAGTTACCTCCTCACCAGGCACTCACGAGTCGTCTTCCACGGGTGGAAGAACTCCATCTTGACGATGAAGTTGCAGCTCGGCGGGCCTGATGATGGACGCGCGCCAGGCGCCGTTGGTGATGCGGGTGCCCGCACCTTTCTTCTTCCCAGCACCGGTGGCATTGGTGCCCACAGTGGTGGTGCTGCCCTTCTTCTTGGTGGCAGTAATGGTGGCAGCGGCCCCAACGGCGGCGCCTCCCTTCTTCTTTCCCATCTTCTGATGGCGATGAGAACGGCAGAAGTAGCTAGGGAAATAGGGAGTTGGTCCAGTGCCGCAACGAGAAAGTGTGCGAGGAAGCAGAGCAGCAGCAATGGTGAGGGAGGCAAGAGCAAAGTAGAAAGATGGGGAAAATTACTGCAGCAGCGCTGCTACTTAACCTCCTCGCATGCACCATCCAATGGCCAGAAGAAACCCTACTACATGCGTGGCGTACATCGCCATTGACACGTGGCGAAGCTGAAGCATGAACCGTCCCCCCACTATTCCCATTACGCGCGGAAATCGAGGAGACGCAGTTAAAAAAGAAGATTACGCACGCCCGGTCAAATCAAAGTCAGAAAGTGGGACCCACCGCTCGTCATGTCCTGTCAAAACCGCTCACGCGGGCAACTGAGGTCATCACGTCATCAGCACTGACGTCATCAATATCAGCAACTGAAGATTTTGACTACTTTAGTCCTTGCTCGAGTCTTCGACTCAACCAAGCACTCGGGGGCTACTCCCATAGGGAGCGCTGGTCACGCACCCTACGATTATTTTTTACGCAGGTGTATAAGCATTCAAGACAAACCCATCACTCGAATCTGCGATTCGATTGTGAAGTCTGGGTTACTCCCATAGGGAGCGCCGGAAGCAAAACTCGGCTGAAACAAGCAACAAAAGACAACAATAGTCGCAAAAAGTTTTTAGTCCTCGCTCGAGTCTTCGACTCAACCAGGCACTCGGGGGCTACTCCCATAGTGAGCGCTGGTCGTGCACCCTATGATTATTTGTACATCGTACTGTGTGTTGATGACATCCACACTCAAATGCTATGGGGACTCTGCCTCATACTTTCCCTACAAAGAGACTACGTCTCCTGGGCCACCTGAATCATCTCCGCAACGAAAAAAATTTGGATGTCGCGCTTACAGCGTGAAGATAAGACCTGAATAAGGCCTGGCAACGCATCTGCTACGGACTACCAGAAACATATCCGTGCCTACAGGTACGATAAACATGCCTTGACGGACGCGTCAATTTCTCACACTTATACACTGGAATTCGACTCATGTAAAACCTCCGCGGCCTGAGTCGAATTAAGCCAGCACTTTTCCGAATTCGAGTCCGGGGACTCGAGTTTGAGTAGATTGTGTTGTTTTGCCCTAAGGCAGTTAACTAACACCGATACATCAGTTAAATCAGGCACGTATATCAACAATCCCTATGACATAAACAGAACACTCGAAAAATGCTCAGTCATGCAATCGAAAGGCTTCATAAAGTCCCCAGTCGAATCTGCGATTCCATTGGACACTCGGGGGCTACTGACATGGGTATACCCTATAGGTACTTGAGTTCAGAATATACGGTCCGCATGCGACAGAAGCCCACGGCGTTGCCAAGGCCCAGTGGAGAATTCAAGTGGCCCATAGACTCTCGATTGCTTGCGAGACAAGAAGAAACTTAAGATAGAAAGTTCAAAGGGAAAACCCTAAACTGTAACTGACTCAACCTGCTACCCGAGACCCAGCCTATCTATATAAAGGCTAGGGGGCGGCGAGGAGGACACACGCCACCCTAGTTTCCACAACCTATGCCAGATTGCATCTATGCACCCCTGTAATCTTCGATTCCTTTGTTAATTCCAAGAGCAGACAATAGGGAGTAGGGACCTCTACGAGGCCTGAACCTTGGTAAACCTTGCGTCCATGTGTGCTTGTTTGCTAGCCGACTTATGCCTCCAGCGCTCCCTCCTTCTCCAAAACCCAAGTCCATAACAATGGGCATTGACGAGTTAAACCCTCGTCACCTAGTTTCCAACAAGATATATAGCATGGGGTTTAGGGTTCGTGTTTTTTGTGTTGAGGGTTTAGGGTTTTGGGGTTTATGGTATATGATTTAGGATTTTAGGGTTTAGGGATTAGGAGTTTAAGGTTGGTACTTAGGGTTTAGAGTTTTCTAGGTTTTAGGGTTTATGAATTTTCAACAATAATGTTCAAGCCTTATATCTATATATGCTTATATATATTCGTGGAATAGACTGGTGTTATCACAATTTAATGGAAGTATCTCGGATTTTGATCTATAAGTGCATCATACCTGCTTGGTAAAGGGTTGAGGGGATGAGGGTTTAGGGTTTATGGTTATTGGGGTTTAGGTGTTTAGGGTTTAGGTTTTTTCGGAATTTTCGATAATGTTCAAAGTTCTTTATATATGCTTACATTCATGGAATTGAATGGAGTTAGCACAATTTGAGGAAAGTTTATCTGAAATTTTGATCTACAAGTGCATGCGATACCTCATTTTCCAAGGTCGTTTAGGCGGGGTTGAGGGTTTAGGGTTTTCGGGTTTAGGGTTTAGGGCATTTTCAATAATGTTCAAACTTTATTGTTATATTCGTGGAATAGAATGGCGTTACCGCAATTTAATGAAAAATCGAATCTCAGATTCTGATCTATAAGTCCACGGTACCTGCTTGGTTAGGGTTTATATGGGTCGAGGGTTTAGGGTTTTATGGTTTAGGTTTTATGGACTAAATATGTTTTAGGGGGTTTATCGAATTTTCAATAATACTCAATCTTTATGCTTATATTCATCGAATAGAATATGGTGTTACCTAACTCATTGAAAGTATTTCAAAATTTGATCTATAAGTGCATGATACCTGCTTGGTTAGGGTTTATGGGTTGAGGGTTTGGGGTTTTAGGTTTAGGTTTTATTAGGGGTTGTTTAGGATTTAGAGTATTTTCGATAATGCTCAAGATTTATGCTTATATTCATCGAACAGAATGGAGTTACCAGTTTAATGGAAATATATCAATTTTTGATCGATAAGTGCATGCTATGTGTTTGGTAAGGATTTAGGGTTTAGTGTTTAGGTTTTAGGGTTTCGAGAATTTTAACTAATGTTCAAGCTTGATGCTTATATTCGTGGAATAGAATGGCGTTACCGCAATTAATGAAATTATCTCAACTTTTGATATATAAGTGCACGGTACCTGCTTGGTTAGGGTTTATGGGTCGAGGGTTTAGGGTTTTACAGTTTAGTTTTATGGGTTGTTTCTGGTTTAGGGTTTAGAGATATTTTGGTAATCCTTAGGATTTATGCTTATATTCGTCTAATAGAATGGTGTTACCTGATTTAATGAAAGTATCTCACATTTTGATCTGCCAGTGCATGACACACCTGCTTGGTTAGGGTTTTTGTGCTGGGGGTTTTAGGGTTTAGGGTTTAGGGAATTTTCGATAATGCTCAGGATTTATGCTTATATTCGTCAAATAGAATGGCATTACCCAATTTAACGAAAGTATCTCAAATTTTGATCTATAAGTGCATGCTATGTCCTTGGTCAGGTTTCGGGGTTTAGTGTTTATTTGGGTTTTAGGGGTTTAGCTAGGGATTAGGTTTTCGGGAATGTTCAATAATGTTCAAGCTTTATGCTTATATTCGTGGAATAGAATGGTGTTACCCAATTTAATGAAAGTGTCTCAATTTTTGATCTATAGTTGCACGATACCTCCTTGGTTAGGGTTTAGGGGTATAGATTTTATGGTTTAGGATTCCGTGAATTCTCAATAATATTTTCAAATTTATGGTTATATATATTCGTGGAACAGAATGGTGTTACCACAATTTAATGAAACTATCTCAAAAATTGATCTACAAGTCGATGATACCCTACTTGGTCCTATTTTTTGTTAAATAAAATTGAAGGTACCCAAGTACTAAAACAAGGGAGAAACACGAAGAGTTCCTTGAGATTTAGGCGCTCTTTGGTTGGGCTCTAATTCTGGCTTTTGATTTTTGAACTAAAAAGCTACGAACATGTTTTTGGCTTTGTTTTTTAGCTTTTACTCTGACATAGTGGAATGATAGTATAAGCCAGGTTGGATGATTTTAACGATTTTATCTCGGTTTAGCGAAAATGTTCAAATTTTCAACAACAAGCGATGGGAATCTCTACTTCCTATAATTCTGGCTGACTGACATGTGGGTCACTTGCATAGTGGGTAAGTGTAGGTCGGAGTAGGCGGGCAGGTAAATATTGAAGAGGGCATGGGAAACGTCGATGGGGTGATGCACTTGGGAGACGCATATTTACCACCTATATCCCTCTATTATTGCAGTGCTCCCTCGGATTCTTGTTTCTAGAGCAGGGATAGAAGAGGAATTTTGTATTCTAGAAAGAGGTGAAGCATGTTTGAATGGATGTGCGGGATATTTTAATGGATGGGTGCGATGTTTGGGCGCCGTACCAAATTTTGAGGTCAAAGCTTCTAGCATACGCTACTCCGGCGTGGGGCCTCTTAGACGTGCTATCACCGTCTAGGCCCACACGCTAGCGAGAGTTTCTTCCCAACATTTAAACGAGTTTCTAGGCATTTGCTGAAATTTTTGAACAATTTAAGGCTTTCAATAAGATGACCATCGTCCAAAAAAAGGTGACCAAGGTCATGGAAATAGTTTATGATGACGTGTCCGTATTTGGTAGATCGGTGCATCTTTGCAAATCAACCAATATGTCTGGTTCCAAATTTGAAGTTTGTTTTTGAATTTCCATGTAACAACAATGTGTTTTGTTGTGAAGCAACTACAAAGATGATGGCTCAAAATGCCACCTCCCCCTTTTTTCACACAATGTATAACGCCCTTTCAAGCTTCCAGGCTAAAATTTTGCAATAAAATAATTTTGGGGCTACATGTTTGAATGGATAGGAGGGATGTTTGAATGGGTGGGCGGGATATTTCGGCGCTCTGCCGAAATTTTGAAGTTGAAGCTTCTAAGGTAGGCTACTCCCACTTGGGATGTTGTCCCCGTCAGATAGACCCACATGCCTGTATGCTTTCCAGCATTTAATGAGTTTATAGACATCTGCTGAAATTAATGAACATTAATTCAAGGCTTTCAAACAAGAGGAGCAAGGTCACAGCCATAGTTTCTATACCTTTTTCATGTTTTGTACTACTCTGTACATTGAAGCATCTTCGCCAACCAAGCTTACAAACGTGTCCATATTTGGTAGATCAGTGTATCTTGGCATTTCAACCAATTGTTTACAAAGGAGGTTCCAGTTTTCCTGGATAATGCCCTACTTTCATGAGTTTCCAAGATTCCTAGCTGAAGATGCTGAAATGAAATAACTTTTTGACATAAAGCCATTCGTTCGCAAAGTGCAATTCTATGTGCATTAGTTTCCATGGTAAAACATAAACTTGTATTATGACAAGTTTTTGATCAATTTTGATCTATGGTGACTGGCAGGTGGGCCACGTATATGGTGGTGCCTAAAGCAGGGTAGGTCAGAATTTCCAAAGTTATCCCTCTGAACCCTTCACGCTGTGTATTAATTTCCACCCTCCCCCACAAAACAGACGCGCATACGGCCGCTCCTCATCACCATCATGCGCGAAGAAGCTTTCCCTACCCGTCGGTCTTCTTGAGACGCACCGGTTGGCACGTCGATCCCACGATAGTCCTTCTATCTCTAGCTCGATCTGGTTGGCATTTTATTGCGCTTTCAAATACGTGGTTTAATTTGTCCTCAATCTGGATGGTCATAGTTTATTCTGCGTTGGATCTGTGTTCCTAAATACCTTCTGCAATTTTTGCTGTCAATATGTTTGCTGAAACGCATAGGCATATATAGTTTTTGTACTATGCTTCCTGCTTTTCTTTTAATAATAACCAACCTTGTATGTCATAATTAAACAGATGGCCAGATTTTGGATAGAGAGTGCTCCATTAGGTAGCGCTAAACATATCCTTGATGTTCTATGATTCATGGGATTTGTTAGAGCTCATCGTGACAACTCAAAAGTACATTGCCCCTACCGGTTGTGTGCAAATCGTAGGGTGGTGCCTCAAAGTATAGTGGAATACCATATTTTTACATTTGGGATGCTAAGAACATATGTAAATTAGATGGGTATTTCATGGTGAACCATATGATCCTCCATATGAACCAGGGGAAGCACATCTTTATCATCAAGATCAAGTAGGGGAAGCAGATGTTGATCAACTAGATCAACTGACAAAGGCAGCTCTTGAGCATCTAGATCAACTTGGAGAAGGGGGAGGACAGAAAAAGCGCAACCTGCATGAAAAGGTTTTCATTTCTGGTACTACCGCTATGCCAGATGACAAGGTATATATGTAGAGCGACAAATTTTCAGGTTGTGTGTCTTTGATGTTTCTCTATAAACGTATATGTTAATCTACTAATCGAAGAGGCAAACGACCGAAGAGCACTTTGATGGTAATGACGATGAACTGTTCATTGATGAGCCTGCACCTCAGGCTATGGATCGGGTACACTGCTTCTGGATGGATTTGATGTAGGGCTGCTGATCATCGGGGGTGTACTTTTTTTTCCGTCTAGGTAGTCTCATGACCACTAGCCCAGCTGCAAAACTATTGGGGTGTAGAGGTATCCCATGATTGGTTCGCTACTATTGCACTTCTGTAATCTGGAGCTACCTTATTATGCTTTCTAGGCTTTTGTTAGTAGAACTACAATTGGAAACTATTCCGTATATTAGTATATAGTATATGTGTGTTTGTGTGTGTTTCTAGTCTGAAGTCTGACCTTATCATTTTATCAGTTCCTAAACTAGTTTTGAGGCCCCAGCGCTGGTGCCCTATGCTGCAACTACCACCATCTTGTCCACTGCTCCGTGAGACGAATCGGCAAAAGGATAATAAGATGGGATCAATTTGATTCGAACGGGGGCGATTTTCTCTGTCCTTGGAGAGGAACCCGGGAGAACTAATACTAGTACCAAGGGAAGGAGGAGGTTGGCTCGATCAATTATCTCACCCACTTGATGTGGGACCTGGTTTAACTCACCCCTGACGTGGGTCCCGCTTGAAATAGATGTAGGCAACACGTGATAGTTGGGATCAAAAATTCAGGATTATCTATTGGCAAAATGTTCCCGCCACTTCCACTTAAAAATACTTACTGTAGAAAAAGTGTACTGCCTAGCCCTACTACTACTAGTACTACTACTACTCCCCTGACCATGCCTTTCTACCGATGACAAGACAAGAAACCATCACTAGCTAGCTCCCATCTAGCAAGCAACTGTTGGAGCTGGTGAAACCTCTGATTGGGGAGTTCTTGTTAAAATAGTTGGGTGTATTTGCTCACCTCCAAATCCGGCTTTGCTTAATTTGCTTCCGATTGGGCCATTGGGGGTACTATTAGTACTAGGAGGAGTAGTATTCGGTATGCTTTGATTGTGGAGTTCTTGCTTATCGCTCACCTCAGAATCACCTAATCAGGATATTTTTCCTCTTCTCTAATCGATTGGGTCATTTGGGTGGGGTGTGGGTGGTGGTGGGGATGGGGTGGGGGTGGGGGAGGTTGTACTGATTTCGTATGGATTCCATATCAGGGCATGGTCACCGTTGTTCTGATTGGGGCATTTGGTCGGGTTCGATTTCGGTGTTCTTCACTTCTGTAACCTTTAGTTGCTACTTGTAATGTGCAATCGATTTTGCGTCAGATACTGTATGGAGAACTATGGGTCAGTGGCGTGCACGGCCACTACGGACAGGGATGCTCCCGTCAGTTCCCTTAAAAGTTACCCAAAAAGGTAATGTAGCAGTATATTCGTTGCATTCTTCCATTCTTTCCAATGCTGAAAGTGGTTGGCTGCAACCTGGATGTATCCTTGTACTAAAAGTTGTCTCTGTCTACATCCTATTTTGTGGAAGCCTCTATGAAGCCATCTCTTCTTCATTTACTGTAGCATGGTGGTACATACATGCGAACATGCGGTGGTCTAGGTGCGGCAAACAGGATGGTACCCCCACATGCCGTAGTAACCGGCCAGTACCACTACTCACCAAACAAGCGCAAGGCCACCAACCAGCTGGGAGAGCCCAGCTTAAAGAGAAAGGTATTTGTTCTTATTACCATGGTGCAGTTAGATTTAAGTATTACCCACTTGGTGTCATGCATTCTTATCAGATGATCAGAAACATATGTGTGATTTTATTAATTCTGGCACTGTGTTTATGTGAATTCAGATCTGGATCTGTTAGACTGTCTTATACAGTTAGTATATGAATACTATGTACTATACTCCCTCCGTCCCAAGGCTTAGGCATATACTATATTTTTTGAAAAGTCAAGCGACGGAAAGTTTGACCAAACTTGTGAAAAAAGTCAAAAACTATCAAGAACGATGATATTCTATACATACAACGTGAATATATGTTTCATGATGTATCCAAGAATATATAATTCATATTATATTTTTTTTCTAAAAACATGGTCAAATTTTACATAGTATTGAACTATTGAGCTCTGTTGCTATTTATGCAGATTGAAGGTGTTGCTGTGAAGGTTGAGGCTACTATAGAGGCTAGTATATTTCTGATGCCCGCACCAAAAGAGGACATCCTCTACACAACGAGGAAGTGCCAACACAGTACCTAGGTGGGAAGTGACCTCTCTAAGAAGTGGGTATAATTTGGAAATCCACAATTTCACATGTTATAATTTTCCATGTTATTGTTATCAGCTAGTACTATATGTTTACGCTCATTAGAAGTTCACAAAAATAATTTTTTTTTGCTTTATAGGCAATGGTTTTGTCTTATATTATTAGATTTCCTTGCACTTTACATAATTTAACCTTTCCACTTAATTGCAATCAGTACCACGCACCAGCTGCTCAGCCCTTTCTACTACCCTCCTCTTGTCAGGCTTGTGGATTGAAATGGACCCTTGTATGCCATTCCAAAGGCAGAGGGAAGAAAAATGGTGCAAAGCCACCCTTCGCAAAGGGTACCCATGGTATCAGGTATGGATTCCAAGTGGTTTAGACCGACTTGATGTAAGATCTTGTATCTCACTTTTTTTTGTCGCCTTACTTCTCTATCAATTTTCTCATGAATTTTGTCACTCGGCCCATTATAAACAAGATGTTCGGAAACAACAAGTTTCTAACTCTGTATAGCAAGGGCCCTAAAGGCATGCGGAAACTATATGATGTGGATGTCTCCCAAACGATGGCCACCACTTATTTGGGTGGTCGAGGTTGGTCCAAGTATGTCTGTGAGAATGGTCTGAAGCAGGGGGATGAGGTATCATTCGATTTGAGCAAGCTTGGGTAGATACTTGCACGCCATTGTACACCTGTTGGCCGAAGGACCAAGAACATAGGTAGTACTAATTAATTTGATTATGTACTCATCACAACCTCTAATGATTTTCTTGCGACTAATTGTTGTGCACCATTGTCTTTACTCATCATATGACCATGACCACTTCTGAAGTCCGCTTCCCCTTATGTACCACCCAGAAGGGTGCCATCATCAAGCTGCTAGCACTGGCACCAGCACCGGCCCTAGTTCCTGCAACAACACCTCTTAACCTTAGTAGGAGAAACAATAGAGGTAGTGTCAACACCCGGATTTTTAATCCCAGATGCCTGTTATGCCATACATCGCAATCCTAGGATTACCATTTTTGCGAGACATACCATATTGGATATCACAGTACATCATCCATTAAAAACCATAATAAGGTCTTACACGAATAAAGGATCTCATGATCCAGTCTTAATACAACAAGCAGCAGAATAAAATAATAAGCGTAGCGGTGGGGTCCATCTTCAGTGTCACAGGCAATGCTGACGATGGGAGATAGTCCTAGTTATCATAGTCGTCTTGTTGTCCTTCCTCTTGGTAGTCCTCTTCATAGTCTGCCCATGAGAATAGCCAGGGACAAAAGCCATGAGTACTCTTTAAGTACTCGCAAACTATCACTAACAAGTAAGGTAGTTCTAGTAGGAATGTTAACTCTAAGTTTATTTGGGAAGTTAAGTTTGAACCCTAAGCTGAGTTCAGAGACAAAGAAAGATAAAATAAAGTTCTAGAATCACTTAAGTTGGGAAGCTAATTTCATAGTAACAACCCTGTTGTGGTCAAGTCAACATTCATCATTCATTTCATAAGTCATTTTGAAAACATATGATGACGGAATAGTATGGCCACTCCAACTGTCTATAACCGCGGACGTGGCTATTCGAATAGTTTGACACTCCACAGAGGTGGTACACTTTCACCACAATATTCGATACATCCGTCAGGGATAACCCTGAATCATCATACTTAGTATGCGGATAATCAAACATAATCATTCAATTACACACCCTAGTATAAGCACCTCTCCTATGAGCTTGGCCTCCCAGCCATGGCCATCTGCCATCCTGGGCACTACATAGGTGGACAACATTGAGAGGTAGCATCAGCTCAGACCTCTCCCGCGAGGGAACTAATACTAATGCATATAAATTTCCTGCCAAGCCTTACCCAATTCAGGTATTGTGGTTGTATGGTAAATTTGGAATGGTATCACATCCAAACCCAACCATCGGTTTTTATAAAGGGCTAAGGCTCATGCTTCCACATTTTTCATCATCATAAACCATTTGTGTTTCTCAAAACATGTCAAAACATCTCAATAGAATGACTCATCATTCCAAGGTTTTAACAATCATTTTCACCAAGTATTCCCATCTAAAGCGATCAAGTTTTGGTTTAGCTCTAAACTACTAAGTTATGAGTGTTCACTAAGGTAGGATACTAAGCTTCAATCTCTTGCCATAGAATGACATCTAAGTCTAACTAGATATGCCAAGTTTTATACTTTTTATGCTGTCTATAAACAAAGTAAAGAACTTTGGTAAAGTAAAGAAAAGTAAAGCTTGTAAAAAAACTTGGGATAAGTCAAAATGTATAACCAAGCATGCTTAAGGCATCTTGCTTAGGTCATCTAGCTTGCAAGCATTAGCTTGCATTGTTAATGATGGCTTGCATAAGTATAATACTTGCAAGTGCTAGCTTGCCTTGGGTAGTGCAGTGGTTGAAATTCTCTTCCTCCTCCTCTTGGTAGAAGTCCTCCTCCTCGTAAGCTTGTCGGTACTACTTTCTATAAATACATACAAGACACACAATCACCAAACAATACTTAACTAGTCTATTTAGTACTCTAAGGCACTCATTGGATGATCTGGCATCATCACAAACATCACAAGGTTTCATGAGCTAGTTTCATTCTTTTTATTTGAGAAAAGTAATTTCTACTCATTGAAAATATTTAAGATTTAATATTTTCCAATTAAAATATGGGATCATGTGGACACATGTCATCACCACATATTCTAATATATGCCAATGTGATTTAAAGTTTGGATCACATTTTAATAAGTTTAAGTTTAATATTTAAAGATTTACAGTGACTAGAAATGCATATATAGCATTATTTTGGTACTAGTACAAAGTCACTACATGCAAACCTTAATATTATTTAGATAGGTATGTTCAAATGTGATTTTTGAGAGGTGGAATCAACTGAAAAGCTACTATGGTTGATTTTAGAAAAATGTTTGAATGTGGAAAAGCTTCTGCCTTGTTATTTTCACTAGGAGAGATCTCTAACTCTAATTGATTTAAATCTAAAGGGCTTGGATAGAGATTTCAATTACCTTTCCAACAAAATTGTAATCACTCAATTTGGATTTGTAGAACTCTCTGAATTGATTTTCAAACTAAGGGATAGAACTAGGTTTCACCTAAAATAGAAAAATCTAAATTTGAATCTGCGGGCTTAGGCAGGAACACTAACGGGCCGGCCCAGATTCACTCCACGGCGCTGAGGACTGCTGACAGGGGGGTCCCGCCTGTTAGTGGATCATTATACGCGAAGCGGTACATGGCATTGTGGACCGTAGGATTAGAGCTAGCATCTACGACTCACGTTCATCTTCGATGACGAACACGTCCTCGGTGAGACGGAAACCTAGCGACGCGGTGGGGGTGTAGTGGGGGCATACCAGGGCTCCAGCAAGCTTGGCGATGGGGGCGTTTGAACATGGAGACGACGGTGGACTCAGGTGAGGTCGCGGCAGCTCCGGGGGTGGACGAAATCGACTGGGGCGTCTCCTCCTCTGCTGCGGCTATCTCCGGCTAAATTCCGACGGTGGGTTGCTCGAGCGGCTCCGGCGAGAGGTGGGGAAGGACTAGTGGTGAGAGGGGAGTGTGAGAGTGTGAAGAATTTGTGCTAGGAGGCTCCCTTATATAGGCTCGGCGAGGCGGCAGAGAGGTGTGGGCGGAGCTCGTCAGTGACGACGGCACAAGGGGCTATCGGCGTGGGAGAGGTAGGCAGACGGTGGGTGGTTCCCTGGCGGTCAGCTAGGGCTTAATGGTGCTACTAGGGGCGGTGGATTGCGGTCGGGAGCGTCTCGAGCTCTGAGCGACAGAGGCGGTGCTCGACGTGGTTTCCGAGAACTGTGGGTCGAGCGGCGGGGTACGGGCATGTCTAGCGGGGTGAGGTGGTCAAGGCGGAGCGGCGCGAGCGGGCTGTGGACGAGGCGCGACATGTGGCGCTCTGGCGGGGACGGTGCTCTGGCGTGCGCTGGCGTGACGCAGAGACTTAGTGTGGGGCTTGGCCTCGGTGGTCCAGGGGTTAGTAGTGGCCGTGGGGTGGACCATGGACGGCGGTGAGGTCATGCCTCCCTTCCTGGAGCGGCGGAGAGGGGCTGGTGGTCTCCTGTGGCTTGGGCAAGGTTGGCCGGCGAGCATGGCGTGGGGGTGACGTTCCACTGCTGCTATGGACTAGGGAATGGGCTGGTTATGACCTGGTTGGGTCTGGGGGAGACCAAGCGGGTTAATGTGGCTCAAATGGCTCGCCAATTTTTGATCAAAAATAGTAATAGTTAGGCTAGTTTGATTCTGTTCACCAAGTGTTCGACACAATGGCTGCAAGAATTCAACTTTTGAATTTTGAAATGAAATTTGGTCGAGTCGTTTGTCACATGCTTAAGCATCTCCGGTTGCTTGGGATTTTCAAATTGAGTTCATTTTGATGGTTTTTGAAAAAGTGTGATCTAGATACATACACTTGATTCAATTTTCAAATGTCATTTAAATTTAGAGTTTGAATGTTTCTGTAAGAATTCAAAGTGGGCCTTGGTATATCATTACTAGTACTAGCAAGGGGTGCAAAGAGTGAGAATTGTTTCTGTTTGAAATTGAGTCCTAGGAACACCCAAAGTGTCCTAGTTGATTAAAATGCCAAAAGTGAGCATTTCCATTATTTAATTCTTTTTGATTTCTTTTTATTTGGTTTTTGCTTGGGAATGATCTAGATGATGTGGCATTCATCTTAGAGTCATTTTACAACCAATATCACAATCAATCATGGCAATTCAAATCAATTCCTATTTAATGCAACACACATATGCATGCTTAAAGATTTAAATGGGAAAAAAGTTTTTGTTAACCCTAAATTGGGTGATTTGGATCTTGATAACCTTGATTAAATATTTGGGATGTTACAGGTAGTAACTTAATTCGCTTGTATACTCTCATCTCTGTCTAGGAGTTACTTCTATATAAGAAACCATTTTGCTCGTCCACATCTCATATTCCTCTCTGACCACTCCTGCAGTCCCCTTACCTACCCCTCAGAAGGTAACTAGCACCAAGCTGCTGGCACCCCCAACAGCACTAGCCCTAGTTCCTGCTCCGGCACATGTTGACCTAAGGAGAAAGAATGGAGGTAGTAACTTCATTTGTTTCTATACTCATCATATCCTCTGATCACTGTCTTGTGAGTAACTATTGTATCAGATATCATTTTGCTTGTACACTTCTCATCTGCCTCTACCATCCCTGCAGTCAGCTTAGCTACCCCTCAGAAGGAATCTAGCATCAAGCTGCTGGCGCCGGCACCGGTTCTGGGCCTTCTGGCTCCTGCACCAGCCCCTCTACAATTAGTAGCACCATCTCCTGCACCAGCACCAGCCCCAGCACAGGCACCGACACAAGCTCCTTCATCACCCCGGGCAGCACCTTGTCAGACCATAACCTACACATGTGTCATCACAAGGTCGCACCAGATTATGTTTGTGAGTATATGGTGGCAGATAAACTGCTTTGAATGTCTTATCAAGTTTCACATGATTCAGTGCATTGCTCTTAGTAATTATGCATCTATCTCTTGCTTTGACTCAAAATTTTCCTAAGAGTGCCACAAAGCAACTCCAGGCCAGACGAAAGGGCACAATAGTCTTCACGATGTAGAGCGAAGGATTGCGAATCGAGGGATGCTATGCCATTAACTCGACTGATGGTCGCTTGGCAGCTACTTCTAGGTGGATCAAGTTCCGGAAAGCAACCAAACTTACTATATTGGAAGAACGGTCAAGGTCGATGTATCTAGCTGTCCTGAATGCTGGATGTTGTTCATGAACTTCCTAGTTGTCTAGCTCTTTGTCCACGTGCTATTGTAATTAATTATGTGGTTGTCTTATCTCCACTGATCATATATGGGTGGTAAAACTGTGATAACCTTTTGCGGGATTAGAGTTATGACTAGTACGTACTAGTATGGTATATCTGTAACTATATGACGGTTCCCTATATGACCAAATATTCTGACAATGATTGTGTTCCAGTGATCGAGTGTGTTTAGAGAAAAGGGCAAACTGATCACGTGGCATAGTTTTTAGAGCTGAAACAAGAATTGCCTCTCTCTGTAGTGATATTGAATTTCAGTGTCTGTATTGCTGAATCAGCCACTTTAAAATGCTTTTGAATTGGTCAAGTGCTGCTGAATATGAACTAAGAATATGTCGATTTTTTATGCCTTATTATTCTGTACTCCTTAATCTTTCAAATGGTATTGAATTTGCCAAAAGTTCTGTCGTTGCTACTAGTTGCTTGCTCTAGAGCTTTTGCCTTTGTGTCATCAAAACCGTTGGATGCATTTTGGACAGAAATGAGAGGGTAAAGATATACAACGTGATTTCACCAAGTGAAGTCATTGGATACCAACCCTGTTTTGGCGCATGTGGTGTGTGTTCATTTGATATTTTTACATGAATATCTGTCAAATGAATTATCGCTTTTTTTCCTCCCTCGATGAGGTCTGTGTTTGAATATGGCGAGCCACATCCCAGTGAAATTTGAGATAGGAGCCCATTGACCATAGCCCAAAAACTTTTTAATTTGGCCTTTTTGGCATTGTCCCCCACCTCTAAAAATAACTCTGCCTACCCATATTTTTAAGAAACTAATCCATTATGTGGCTTTTTATAAATCAAGGTTCCAGTAGCACTGCTCTTTTATTTTAAGAGAGATAACATGGACACAAAATATTTAATAGAAGACTAATACATAAGTTGTAGTACTAATACATGTTTAATGATTCAATTTCTATTACTATCTTTGGTATAGTGGCAAAACCCTTAGTTTATGTCTATTTGATTTGATTTGAAGGTCTTTAGTTCGAATCCCCTGTGTGTACATATTTATATATATCCTGGTTTACTTTTTTTTGAGAAAGGGTTTACTTTTTAATTTCGCATTATGGAGAGGCTGACATCATGGACCCACCAGCCTACAGCATCCCTCGAGTTTAATGGTCGGTTTGAAAAAAAGTTAAATACTTGTACAGAGAGGCTAGCATCGGGGACCCACCTGCCAGAACATACCAGAGAGGCTGACATGGGGGCCTCAGGAGCAAGACCATACATGGCTGCCACATCGAACAACGTTGCCAAGGTCAAAACAGCGGACACGACCGGAAAAAAGTCCATCATACGTAGGTTTGATTTACAGAGAGACCGGCATGTGGGACCCAGTAGCACGGCCTTATATAGGTTCTGCCTCGAGCGACGTTGCCAAGTTCGAAACAGGGATGCGCGAGCGAGAAAAAAGTACAGCATGCAAATGTTTCTTGTAATGAGAGGCTCACATGGGGGACCCAGCAGCCTGGAAAAACGATGGATGCATCGAGCAACGCTATCAAGTTCGAAACATGGAGGCGCGAGTGAGGGAAAAAATTCCATCATACACACATTTCTTCTAATGAGTGGATGACTTGTGGGGCCCTGCATCATGATTAAACGGTAGATACAGCGAGCAATGCTATCAATTTCGGAACACGGAAGCGCGACCGATGGAAAAAATTCTATCATACACGCGTTTATTCTAATGAGAGGATGACAAGTGGGGTCAAGGAGTTTGATTAAACGGTAGATGCATCGAGCAGCGCTATCAAGTTCAGAACAGGATAGCGCGAGCGAAGAAAAAATTATATCATACACACGATTCTTATAATGTGAGGGTGACATGGAGGACCCAGCAGCGTGACTAGACAACAGATAGATTGAGCAACGTTATCGAGTTGAAATCAGGAAGGCAATAGCCAAGGGAAAAAATTCCATCATACACATGTTTCTTCTAATGAAAGGATGACATGTGGGTCCCAGGAGGTTGATAAAATGGTAGATGCAGCGCTATCAACTTCAGAATAGGGTAGTGCAAGCAAAGGAAAAAAATCCCATCATACACACGATCCTTCTAATGAGAGGCTGACATGTGGTACCTAGCAGCCTGACTAAACAGCAGACGCGTCGAGCAACGTTATCGAGTTCAAATCAGGGAGGCGCGACCGAAAGGTATGGTCCGCTAGGGACGCTGATGTCCGGGACCCACATGCCTCAAAAGACTTCGCGAGTCAACATCACGCGAGGAAACGAAAATCTTGCTTCTCCCACACGCTGGCCGAGCTTCCACCACGTGTTTAGCAGATCCGTCATAGTAGAGGGCCGCGAAACCAGAAAAAAAATTCCATCGGCCACGGCCGAGCCGAGAATTTCTTCGCGGAAGACGCGTCTTCTATGACGACCGTCGGGCCAAGTCATTGCGAAAGGAAACTTTTCTTGTAGTGACACCTAAGGATCGACCACGTGTCGGAGTAGCATACCATGGAAGCTTCAACCTGAAAATTTCCCCAGAGCACCGAAACATCCCGCGCATCCATTCAAATATCCCACGCAGCC
Source organism: Avena eriantha (assembly GCA_910589775.1). Taxonomy (NCBI): domain Eukaryota; kingdom Viridiplantae; phylum Streptophyta; class Magnoliopsida; order Poales; family Poaceae; genus Avena; species Avena eriantha. Next base: position 203,068,698 of record OU342745.1, on the reverse strand, counting down.
ATTCAAATATCCCATGCATCTATTCAAATATCTCGTGCATCCATTCAAATATCCCATGCATCTATTCAAATATCCGTCCCATTTTTTGCGAATGCAAAATTCCTCTTCTATTCTTGGTCCCGAAACAAGAACCCGAGTAGCACCGCAATAATAGAGGGGTATAAGTGGTAAATGTGCATCATCCAACCTATATCCCTCATCGCCTCTTTGCCACCCTTCCTCAAAATTTACCCATCTACCCCCTCCTTCCTCCACCTTCCTCTACTCGCTTCACCATCGGCCCTCTCTTCCACAACGGAGTTCTTTCACCACCGATGAGCTCTTCCACACGGGAGCTAATTCACCTCCTTTGTTGTCCACGCACTGGATCTACCTCTTGCCACCCTCGTCCACTACAACTGCTCTACGTACCGACTCCTGCATCGTGGACATCAAAACTATTTCACTGACTCCCTCGTCGCACCGGATCAGCTTTACCAACATCGTCGTCTACCGCACGGGGGGTATTTCACCGAATCACTCGTTTTCTTACCCCGAAATGCCTAGCCACCGCCCTCTTGCCCGTCCCAGCCTCCCCCATCGTGGAGTGGTAATTTCTCTTGATCGTTTGATTTTTTTGGTACACTTAAGCTAGGAAAGCGTTAGAATGTTGCTCAATGTCCTGCCTCCTATTGCAATTTGATTTGTACCCACATCTGGTTGGTCATATCCACATCATTAGCGTATCGCTATTCTTTCCTTTATTACATTGTCCCACTATCAGTATAATCCTGCAACACTAACTCTTAGATGTTATTATTTCCGAGAGCTCGCATGGGTCATGCAAACTGCTTGTACAGAATCCAACACTGACATTCTGACGCCAAGCAAGGTTGAGGTGTGAGGTTTTCTTGTGTTACTTAGGCTAGTTTCTTGTCATGTTAATAAGTTATATAACCTTTATGCATAATAAGTTAATTTATCATTCTACCTAAAACCTTGTCCTAACATTTCCATTCATGTTTTATTATCTTTCTATCTGTGAATGCTTTGAGTAACTCAGAAAATGTCCATCTAGTTTGAATCATATATCTGTTCATTTTAATGCTATATTTTTGTGTGTTTTCAACTGTTTTCATCCTTTCAAACCCGCTAACTAGTTTGAATTATACATATGGTCAATTTTAATGTTATATTTTTGTTATTTTCAAGTGCTTTTATCCTTATAAACCAGCCGACTTGGTTTTAAATGTCATGCCTTAATGCAGAGAAAGGATAATGGAGTAAAAGGACTAGAGTTACAGCTACTCTACTCGGATTTGTACTGGCAGATTGAACAGGAGTCGCACCTGCTTGACAAGGAACTACTATGAGCCTGAACGAGCCACTATAAGTTCATACTTACTTAAATGATCTCAACTTTATATAATGTGTGTTTTCCGTGCTCTTTGTTTTAACATCTTTCACCATATTTTATCAGGCTATAGTTATAACCAAGAAGGAGTCCTTGGAAGGCAGGGCTAAAACTTATGATCCCTCTTCCCATCCATCATCCCGTTGCATTTTAAGGAACTTTCTTAATAGTCGACCTAGAACAACTCCTGCAAGTGATATATATAAAGATTTTATTGCATGCAGAAAGAAAGGGTGTAGCTGCTCTTAGATTTATAGATACAATGTTGAAGAAAAGGACAAATGATACAATGAAGCGCATCGCCATGTACCGATCTCGTATAGGTGATGCCAACTCTTCTTTATGATCTTTAAAAATGCAGATCTTGTCTAATGATCTATTGCAATTTTCAATCTTGAGAGACTTTGTTGGCTTATGTGTAATAAAATTTTATCATTGTGTAATAAGTAGTTAAAATTTCTATTTTTTATGAGAGAGAAGTTTAAATTTATCATGTTTATTAATAAACGTGTTGAGATTCCTGTGTTATTCTGCAAAACATCAATGCTGTCAAAAAGACCAAAACAGTAACAAGCCAAATAGTGAAAGGTTGTAACTGTAACAGGCTGAACAATGAAAGGTTGTGATCGGCGGACCATGGACGAGATCTGATGAACAGTAATATGTCTAAACAGTAAAAGGCCTGAACAATAAAAGACATGAATCATAACATGGCAGAATAGGTACGTGCCAGAATCATAGCAGTATAAAACAGTAAATGGCTAGAACAGTAAAAGACCAGAACAATAACAAGATGGAGCAGTAATAGGCTAGAATAGTAACATGACAGAATCATAATGGGCCAAAATAATGACAGGCAAAAATAGTAACATGCTAGAACAGTGAAAGGCCAGATTGGTGGAATGCCTAAATAGTAACAGACCTTTCGACAAAAGACCCACAATGAACAAAAAGCGATGGGCTTTATGCACAGTGACATGCCTATGTTAGGCCTAAACAGTACCGTCTCGATTGTGCGCATGCCGCTAATGGGCTGCATAGTGTTGGATCAATATGGGCCTTATGCAAGCTGAAACGGTAATGGACTGAAAAGTTAACAGGCCGCAGCTGGGCTGCAATGTGTTGGACCCCCTTCAATCAGAGTAGTCCTCTGGTAGGTCGAAATAGTAATGAGACATGTTCTTATTTGGCTTATATCATGGGTCGGCCCACTTAATAATTAGTAGGCCTTGGTTGAGCGTATCTTCTACCACAATTTTGTGACCTTTAACAGCGTTTGCCGCGTGGCAGTTTGCATGACGTCACTAGTCAACGGGGCTGACGAAATATATCTACGGCGACACAAGTTTCCATGGTTGAAGGGTGCGATCCGCCACGGTCACGAAAAAACCATGGTAGATACTTTGGTGACAGGGATTCTACCACGGGACCCATCTGTCGCACAAGACTTTTTAAACTACGAAAAACAAGCCTTCAACCACGAAAACCGTCCGTTGTAAAAGACATTTTTTCTTGTAGTGTGACCCAGCTACCATCTATGACATTAATGGTGGCTTGCCTCATGGGCGACTACCAATGGGAATGGGTGCTATCAATAAAGTTAATGTTAAGTCAACAGCTAGATCAAACAATATGAAGCCATCCAATTCTAGCTTCTACCATGAAATTATGCATGAAAATAAAGAACTACACCAGAAGAAAGTAAATATAGAGCCTGAGAGTGAACCAATGCGTTGAAATCAAGAACTTTACCGTCAAATGAAATTGGTAGTCTGATGTATTTCTATGCTCCACTTATTTTCCAATTCATGTGCATTGCATATGGACTAATCACTATTTCGTAAATATAGACCCTTTGGGAGAAGAAGAATTTGATGCTACCACTTGAGTTAGTACACGAGGTAATCATGACTCTTCTTTGTTGTTATCAGTAAATCAAAGAAACCATTCACTAAGAAAAAGCATAATATCATGGTTTTGTAATATTTTAGTAGCTTGATTATGCATCATCTTGCTTTATGTTTAATTAGCCTTGTAGTTGTAAACTTGCAAAGCTTTGAAAATGCTGATGTATACAAAACTATGTACTGAACTTAAAGCAACAATGTGTTTCTATGCTGAACATAAATTAACTTGTCTTACTTCCCTTTTTTTCTATTATGCTTTATAAAAAGAATAATAAGGGAGCATGCAAGCTGTGTTTCTATCTCTGTCAACAAAACTATGTGTTGGACATAAATCAACGATGTTACTAGTACTAAACAACATTACATCATGGAGCTGTGGTTTAATGGGTAGGGATGCAAATCAGACCAATTTGCTTTAAAATTTGTGTTTTCGTTTATTGATTGCTCTAATAGACACTTCAAAGTATTATACCACGATGCACAACCATGGCAGATGTTGATTTGTACTTCATTTCTAGAGAAAATAGGTTCCCACATGGACAGCCGAGACAACAATGACAAGGGTGATGTTGCATGCAACCAACAAGTGGGGGAAAATAATTTGGTGCCACCACCAGACGAGGTAATCTCGACTCTTCTTTGTTGTTGTCAATAATTAAAAGAAACCATTCACTAAAACAAAGCATAATATCATGGCTTTGTAATATTTCGGTAGCTTGATGATTATGCATCAACTTGTTTTATGTTGAATCACCCTTGGAATTGTAAAATGGCAAAACTTTGAAAATGCTGATGTATACAAAACTATGTGCTGAACATAAATCAATAATGTGTTTCTATGCTATCTTGGTCTTGATGCATTTTCTCTATGACTATATGTCAAGCAACTTTATTTTTTAGTGTGTCGGGCCGGTTGTGGTTTGCCTGTAATATACTTAGACCATCTTGCAGGTTGTGGTTGATCCAATTGGTTGATCTCCTCCATCTCTTGACAAAATAGGTATCAACATGGATAGCCAACACAACAATGATAAAGGTGATGTTACATACAACCGACAAGACCAGTGGCAAAGGACGAAAAAATTTGAGGTCACGCGAATTCTAAAGCATGAAGAAATTAATGCAAAAAAAATCAAAATTGTCCCATCATAGCGGTGATAACATACTCACTTAGTAGAATGGTAATAGCATAAACTTCTTTCAGATTTCAATGTTCAATTAGGACTGAGTTTAATGACCATAAAATCAAGAACTATACCTGCTCCTTCGTAGCTGCAGGATCATTCCCCTTCTTGGCCATCTCTAGCACAAATTTGCGAAATCTAGAAGCCTAAACAAACCCCGACTTGCCTAGCCCTACTGCTTTAGCCATCTAGCCCGGTAAAAAAATTAGAATTGAGATTATATTATGAGAAGAGATGGATCAATGGGCAAGGCGGTTGGATTGGCGGCGGGCTAGCAGACCTGGCAGCGTGAATAGTCGACGATCGTGAGAAGAGCCGCCAGCTAGCCCATGCAGGATTACAGGAAGATGCGAGGGGATCGGGGACTTGGGCGGGGGTTCCTCGCTAGGTGCCTATGTTCGTATGTACAGATTACCGATCGATCAGGGCAAAACTGGGAGAACCATACGTGTGGCCTCTTCTGCCCCACTGGGCGGCCCAGTAAAGCCCACGTCGACAAGAATTCCCCCCTCGCGTCCCAGGTCCGCAAGAATTCCCTCCAGCCTTCGATATTTCTTCAGAACGAACGTAACTCAATCAAAACAATATGTATATCGAACAAAAGCGTATACATATACGATTTTTGCAAACATTAAAGGTAGGGCAGATGCCATACCTTGCCCAAAGGGGAGCTTCGCCCCTGGACAAGACCATGGATATGGTGCAAGAACATAAATAGCCCACTGAAAGATCATGCACTTGTTGCAAAAAGATGGTTGCTTCCCGTGATCTACTAGGACTATTCCTACGTGCTAGAAGGACTAGTCCTACTTCTGGAATTATGTTGCGGCAAATTATTGGATTGATATGAATTGATGATTATGATTACATTTAAATTTGTGTATTGAATGGGTTCTTATATTGTTATGTGTAAGATTCTAGTAATTGTTTGCTATCAAACCTCTAATATAAACAAAACTAAATATTTCTTATAAATGCATTTTCCTAACGTGATCTTGAACATTTTTCCTGATGGTCACTGTCTGCTATGAAACTGAATGACTCATGGTACCATATGAACCTCACGGGGTAACAACCGTCAAGTTACACCTTTCAAAAGAAAACCGTCAAGTTACAGAAACTCGCTGTCTGTGGAGCATAGTCAGTGGAATAAATTAAACTGCATCAACATAAATGTTTAACTTGGTGGTACTAAATTGTCAGGATAACCGTTTACCTTGTACTAAACTATCAGGATGATTGTTTACCTTGATTGTACTAAAGTGTTAGGTTAACTATTTACCTTCATGGTACTAAACTGTCAACGTAATCATTTATATTGATAGTATTTAACCATCAACATATTTGTTTAATTGGATGGTTTATTCATGTCAAGAAAATAGAACCTGACAGGAATCCTGCCTCTCAAGTAGTAAATTTTGTTGATGGTCATACCCTCCACGTTTAATAAAACCTGACAGCCAATGGTCAACCAATTTCTATTTTACCGGACATTGGTCCCTGACAGCTAATGCTTGACGGTTTACTGCCAGGTTTTATTAACCTGGCGGGAATTGACATTTCCTTGGCAGTTTGGGATCCTCAAGGACTTCGGGTTTTCCGGTAGTGTACTACCTGATAACAATAGCAAAATCTGGAAGGTGAACATACTGCTAAAAATATTTTTTTGCTTGGTATCTTCATCAAGGGATTATCCATAATAGAGATAATCTGATTACAGGGAAATATGAACTGTGATTTTTATCATCATGACGAGACAATCAAATATTTGTAATGTAATTTAGGCCGTTCTATATGGTCGGTCATCCAAGCAGCTTCTTCACAGTCACCCAAGCAACTTCCGGCTTGTATCCACCAAGTAGCATTGCCAATATATGTGAGACTTGGTTATATGGCATAGATTACAAGTACACATTTTTTTCTTGGGGTGGAAGCCACTGCTATTATTTGGTCACTTTGGCTATATAGAAATGACAAAGTGTTTAATAATAAAAATTTCTCTCTTGCAAGTTATCTATCGATGTACATGTACACTCTGCCTATGGTTGTGGCTACACCATGCGGAGTATTGTGACATTTTTTTACAAAGATGTACATGGCTGGAGGATACAGTGTAATACCCAGAAAAAAATTCAAAATAAATATTTGATTTTATGCATCATAACATCATGCATATTTTTCTCTAAAAATATTTTCATCAAAAGCCTATTTTATTTTCTAATTATCCTCCTTCTTCATTTTAAATTAAAACTCGGTCTTTTTCGAATATTTATTTATCTCGAAACTATTTACAAAAATCTTTTATAAAAATAGATAAATAAAATAAACTATTAAAAAATGTTTTAGAGGAGGCAGTCCAGCCAGACACAAAATTCCAGCCGACTACCTACTACCTAACCTAGCCTAAATCCTCTCTCAGAAAAAAAAACCTAGCCTAAATCCTAATCCTAATCCCCACCACAGCACACACACGCCACACCCCTACACGCACGCAACCCCACTCGCACACCCTTCACCTCCTTCCCTGTACACACGACCCAACACCACCTGACCCTCACGCACACAGCGCACAGCAAGCAGCGCACACACAGCGCACCGCACGCACATGCCCTGTAACACACACGCACTGGAATCCCGACGCAACACTGGAAAATTAATCCTACGAGCCCGGATTAGACCCTCCTCTATACTGTGTCTTTTTTTCTGTTTTCTAATTTATTTAATCTGTTTAAAATTGAACGGAGCAACAGTTTTACATTGAGGTGGGTCTATCCTCCCTGATACGGGACGATCATGTGATTAATTTCCGCAACGCTGGATACAGGAACGCATGTCCCACTCATGCACGCGTCCCAGCCCCACCTACCTCGCTACACCAATCCCTGCATCGCCTCCTTCCTCATCTCCCTGGCGTCGCCTTGATCGTCACTGCCGGCCAATGCGCCGCCTCCTAGCCCTCAACCTCCGGCCGCCGTCGTCATAGCCGTCGGCCGAGCCGCCTTGATCCTGAATGCCTCCACCTCGCCGCTGCCTTCCCTGGCCGCCGCCTCTGCTCTCCCCCTGCAACGCTCGTTCGACCACCTCCCGAGCTCGCTACCATGCCGTGTGCTCCCTTCCGCCCGGCCTCCTCCCGCGTCAAGCTCGCGACGCCACACGCCATGCCGCCTCGAGCCCCGCGTCGCCATGTCCGCCTCCACGCGCGCCCGCGACCTTCCTCGCCCCGGCCGCTCCAGCGCCGTCCCCTGCCGGGGGCTACCGGGTTACGGTACCAAAGTTTTTCGGCGAGTAAACCGCGGTACCTAAGTTGCCTGAAACTGCCGTGTTTCGAAATGTTGGGCCGCCAACTACCGAGAAGGGCCATTTCGATGCAAACTCACTTCACCCCTACAAAATCCAAACATTCCGTGAAACTGCCCCGTGAAGTAGACGGTCGAGACCCTCATGTCTGTAATATTTCCGTGACACGAGCGCCAACGCGACAACCACGTAGGCGAAACAAGAGACTAAAGGAGCATGGTGCGTTGACCAAATTCACAAATCTACTCCCTCCCTCCTTTTGCATGAACCCTAGCACCGGCGGCATCAAAATCCCCTCTCCAACATGAATGATCTATTCGGGCATTTGACTTCGGCGCCAAGTTGCTGCGCCTACTCGCTACTACCGAGCTCTAATGCTGAATGTCGTGCCAACCGTTGCGACGATTAAGCCCGCCTCTATCGACGACGAGCTGAGCAGCGCGAAGGATGACAGATCCATTTGCCGAGGAAGAAGTACTTCTGGCTAATTGCGGGTGAGCTACTCTTTTCTTTGCTATTCGCACTACCTATAACTTCTAGCTGGCTATTGGCATTACAGAGATATATCGAACATAGAATTGTTTACTAGCACGACGCTGACAAACAATTCTTATCTTTTGTCTCCACATTTCTGTCAAGTAGGATCTCCGCCGAACCCAAATACACGGTTCTGGTCACCATTTGCGGCTACCCCATTAAATTAGCAGATGGGAAGAGCACATGGAATCAAGCTCACAATCTGAAGATGGAAGTAGCGCCTGTGCAGTTATGCACTATCTCTGGTTTGGTTGTTGTTGTGCGTGAACTTGCTGAAATGAGGCCGGAGCAGACTGCACGGTCCAGCTTCGTTGATGTACGAGGCTTCATGGTTCCTATAACGTTTAACAGTCAGCTAATTGGGTTGATGAAACAGTATGCTGGGCTTCGTAAAGGTTATGCTGATTTGTAACATACTAGATGAGGAAGCTCCTGCTACTGGGAGTCGCCCAGCTATTATTGGGCAGGGAGGTCTAACTCGAACCCCTGCTGTTGTTGAGAAAAATGTGGTTTCTCGTCCGCGACATGCTTTTGTCAGGCAACCTCCTCGTAGGAGTCCCAGTATCGCTGTTGTGGAAAACTCTGCTCTGGAATCTGCTGGTACTGGTCGTCCCCATGGTGTTGTTGCTCCGGCTGCTGCTGACCCAATCCATGCCGCTGTTGAGCAAACTAAGGCTTCCGGAGGCTGCCCCGCTGTTGTTGCCAAGACCGCTTCCTTGTGTGCTGCTCCTCCTCGAAACCGTCCTCAAGTTCTGCGAACCCGTGCTCTAGAATCTGCTGGTACTTGTCGTCCTCGTGTTGTTGATCTGGCCGCTGTTGACCCAATCCGGACCGCTGTTGAGCAAACTAAGTCTTCCCGAGGCTGCCCCACTGTTGTTGCAAAGACCGATGCCTTGTGTCCTCCTCGAACCCGTGCTCAAGTTCAGCGAGCTGCTGGTCTGGAGCTAGCTCATGGTCTGGACTCTGCTAGCACTCGAAACACTGCTGTTGTGGGAACTACGATCGTCGATGTGGCATGGCAGCAGCTGATCCTATTGTGGCTGCCGTTAGAAGGGGCCATGCATGTCCACCATGTAATGTAGCTCCCGCTGCTAAGGGCCCTCGCCTTGCTCCTGGTCCTGGTACTTCCACCGAGGTCGATCCAGCTAACGATGACGCTGGTGATGGCGGCGGTGGCATTGGGGCTGGTTCTGATGGTGCCGCTCCACCTCTCGAACCTCTCGGAGGTTTCTATCCTAAAGAACCTGGTGATGGCAAAGTAATCGTTTGTATCAGTGTCGTGGATTATACTGCAAAATTAGATGATGGCACAAAAAAATTCTATGACGAGTTTGACATAATCCTTGGCAGATACGATCCTGAAGTGGTAGAGTTATCTGACCTGATGGCATCGTTACGTATGAAGGTGATGCGGGGGGTCCTCCCAGGAAGCACGTTTGTTATATTTTGGTTACAGGAGCAAAAAGGCTATCGAAGTGAGAGATATCAGGGATTTAGTCGTAACGTTTACAAGGAAACATTATAGGGGTGAAGTGTACTTCCACTTGATAGTGCAAATGGTTGGAGAGGAATTGGAACTCGACAATAGAGATGATGGACTTTTAGAAGGCATGTGTGACCTGATCCATGGCATCACTAGGGCTGGTGCGACTGAGGGTAGCTTCAAATAGAGGAGAGTCTTACAAAGGAGCATCATAAAGAGGAGCAGGAAGAGCATCCCTAGAAAGGGCACCCTGAAGAAGAACGTCACCAAGGAGACCACGCCAGAGAAGAGGATTCCCAAGATTCTAACGAAAAAAGGCACCACGACGCAGAGTACACCCCTGAGATCTAGTCAAAATGCCACACCGAACGGTAGCAGCAAAAACACTAAGAGGGCTAGCACGGTGGTGAACACTCCCAGGAGTGGTAGCAAAGAGACGAAGATGGCCAGCACGGAGGCTACCACACTAAGTGGGAGTAGGAAAAATACTAATTTGGAGCGGAACACGCCGCTGTCAGGGAATAATGCCAGCACGAAGGAGAACACGCCCAATAGTAGCAGCAAAAGGGCTAATTTGGAGCGGAACACGTCGCTGAGGTCAGGCAATAATGCCAGCACGAAGGAGAACACGCCCAATAGTAACAGCAAAAGGGCTAATTCGAAGAAGAACACGCCGCAGAGGTCAGGCAATAATGCCAACACCCTGGAGCCAACACCCGCGAGGGGAGGCAGTAAGGAGATCACACCCAAGAGCGGCAGCAAAAAGCCTAGTTCGATGAGGAATGGAACGCAGATGTCAAGCCCTACGGATACCATCAGGAAATATTACATCAGGAAGGAGGATGTACACAGGAAGAGCAAGAGGGTTATGTACAGTCAAGATGAAATTGATTCTGACTGCTGTTTGTCCACTGAAGTACCTAGGATGCGTGCAAACGTAAGACCACCCCATGTGGTTGCAGCAGAACCAACAGAGTTTCTTGGAGAAAATAGAGTTGCCGGTGAGGTGGATTGGGGCAATGTTCTGGTCCATCCGGGTGGAGACGATGGTGCAGCCCCACCCATGGGAGTCAATATGATGTGTGCAGTACTAGGCATTAGAGACGATGGCGAGGATTCTGAATCAGATGAAGAAGAAGGCACTGTAGAGGATCAAGAATCTGGTGATGATAAAATAGACGAGGAACTTAATGATGAGGCTGGTATTCCAGTCGATGATTTGGGTGTTGAAGTAGAAGAAATGAAACATGACCACGGGTATCCTATAATTTCAGTCGGCGCCGAGTTCAGGAGCATGCATGAGTTCAGGATGTCGTTTCGGCATTTTTGTATCAAGGGGGAGTTCGACATTTATCGAATGAAGAACACTACCGAGAGGTATGATGCCGTTTGCAAGTTAACGTGGGTGAATGGACGGGCCGAGGTACATTGTCCATGGAGGATCACAGCAAGAGCCTTACCTGCGTCGAATGCAATTAGGGTACTGGGGCAATGAATGCAGCAAACCATTAGAACTCTCTCTCTTTTCACTCTATAACTACAATTGATGTGTGATATCTTTCTGGCAACTAGTCGAATCCGCTTATCTTTTAAATGAATCTGTGTTGCAGGTGAACAAAATGGGCCCTCCACACATGTGTCCGACAGGCAGCAAACTGAAATCCTCAATGGCTGATACAGAGTGGGTGGCTATGCAATCTATGTCCATACTAAAGGATAACCCTAAGGAGACCGCGAAGAATATTAGAACTAGCCTCGGTTCTAAATACAACATTGTCATTCTGTATTACATAGTTTGGAAAGGTAAAAAGAAAGCTATGGGTGTCTTGCACGGGGATTGGACCAATAGCTTCAGGATGTTGTACAACTTCAAGGCGGAGGTACAAGCTAGGTGTCCGGGGAGTGTTGTGAAGATTGACACCGAATCAGAAGGTGGTAAAATATATTTCCAAAGATTTTTCATGGTGCTTAAACCTTGCATCCAGGGATTCAAGGACGGCTGTAGGCCGTATCTGAATGTAGACAGCACTGTCCTAACTGGCTGGAAAGGCTGTCTGCCATCTTCCACATCACTTGATGGTCACAACTGGATGTTCCTAGTGGCATTCGGGCTGTTTGAAACAGAAACGAAGGAAAACTGGGTCTGGTTTATGAGGCAGCTCAGGAGATCAATAGGCCATATAGATCCATTGGCTATATCCACGGATGCATGCAAAGGGCTGACAAATGTAGTGAAGGAGGTGTTCCCGTGAGCTGAAGGTAGAGAATTCCATGCCCATATGATGCTCAACTTGTACTCACACTATGCAGGCAGCGTATTTCGTTACATGTTTCCTGCTGCTAGAGTTTACAAACCTAGTAGCAACGAATATTTCATGAGCAAGATTTTTGTGGAAGCCCCTGAACTTCCAGAGTACTTAGCCATCCATCATTCACAGCTATGGAAGAGGAGTCAATTCAACCCTGACATCAAAGTTGATTACATAAACAACAGCCTTGCAGAATGCCTGAATAACTGGGTGAAGGACATAAAAGTGCATCATGTTCATATCTTGATGGACAGCATACATGGTATGATCATGAAGCTGTTAAATATAAGGAGAAGATCGATAGGAGACTTAGAGGACATATGTTACCGCCAGTTGTACAGCAACTGCATAAGAGAAGCCAAGGACTTGCTCATCTTAAGGTTCTCCCATCAACCAGCAGCAGCTGTGAGGTGGTCGATATGTCCAAGAGTGGCAAAAGGGATGTTGTGAACATCCAGCTGCGAAAATGCACCTGCTTAGAGTGGCAGTATACCGGGAAACCTTGCGACCACGCCTTGGCCTTCTTGGTGAAGAAAAGAACTCTACCACATTTGGATCAGTATTTGTCAGACTACTACTCTATGGAAAAGTTCAGAGCTGCGTACACTGGATCCATTGAGCCATGTACAGACCCATCTCAGTGGCCTCAAGTCCAACTGTCTTTTGAGCTTTGCCAGCCAGTTACAAAAAGGGGCAGAGGAAGACCTCAGGTGAATAGGTTTAAGAATTTTCTCGAAAAGAAGGGTTCGGCTTTTTGTGCTACAAAGAAGGGCAAAAACAGATGCAAGACCTGCCATCTTATAGGCCATAGAGCAGCGGGTTGTCCCCTTAATGCTCCCAAACCTAGGTATTAGATGGTACATTCACACAAAAAATTGTTTATAGTCTGTAGATATAAGGTAGTAATCCATTTACTTTTTTTATAGGAAGCGCAAGGTAAGAAACAAGACAGCCGACTCAGTGATTTTGCTACGGGAAGAAAACCAAAATGAGTGGAGTGATGATGCTAGATAAGATTCTGATGCTGATTGGCCTGACTTCCCTCGACCCGGAGATGCAGGGTACGTGAAGGTAAGAAAATTGGCACGTAGGAAGAGGAAGAAGGAAGGAGATGAAGAAGCCAGTGGACGTGAAGGCAAGAGGAAGAAAGTTGGCACCCAAGCAGAGAAAGAAGGCTAGCAGTGTAGAAGCCTAATGATGTATTGAACTTGAACCTATATATGTAGTTCGGTTAAACTCTAGAGCTGTATGCGTGGAACTTGTCGGGCAAAACAATCTGCCTCCCGTACTCGGAGTAAAATGTATCGCGACTTTAGGCTTGGATACGGCCAAGGCCACTAGTTGAATCCAAAATTGTGACTGTGCCACTACTATATGAACAATCGTGATAGCTGAGCGGTTAAGGGGTCTCCAAAATCGATGGGTGTTAGTGGCACAGACATGAATTATTTATAGGCGCTTAATAAATCCCTGCTATTGGCATTACACTTATGATAAGTTTTTGGGCTAAAAAACAATTTCTAAGTTGGCTGCTACATTCCACGAAGCAGCAACTTATTTCAGCTGCTAGACAACGACATGGCAACATAAACTGCAAATGCAACAGATAATGCCCAGATAATGAGGAATTTTTTCCACTATCTGGCCTAATCTTGAGCCCGTCTGTCTCACCACCTCCCTGCCCCTTCCCTCTCCCCTACACCTGGTGAAGCTCCCAGATCTCTCGCTCCATCACACGAATATCCTCTTTCTTGTCCCACATAGCATCACGCAGATCCTGAACAAGCTCTTTGTGAAAACCTGTCAGTGGCTTTTTGATCCACACAAACTTGTCACAGCTAGTCCCCCTCCCTTCCTGCGAAGTAGATCGAAGGAAACAAAAAAAAATTACATTACGCTTTCCTGATCCGGGTTACCATTGTACCTACCGTACGAACTTACTGCTCTAATGCTGCAGTTGCTAAATTTTCCTATAGTATTTTCGTCGGTCCACGAAATCCATCTCGGCATCTTCTCACTGTACAAACACAACATATCGGGGTAGTAATCATAGGGCGCCCTCCGGTACTCGATGGGGGCACCCGCCTGACGGCGTTGAGCTGACCCTGATTCCGCCCGAGACGAACTGCATGAGCTGCCAGCCATGAGCGAGAGGAGTAAGGGCAGATGAAATAGGATCCTTTGGATGTCAGGGTAGTGGTGAAGCGTGATTTATCCCCACTTAATAACTCGGGCAGAATCCTACCGTCCACATTCGGCTGACAAGTGGGGGACCTAGCGTGTGGACTTGTCAACCAAACCTTGCGCCTTCGTGGTTCAAAGGCCCTCTCGCGCGCATTGGACGAAATTGTTTGGCACCTTGCCCGCGTACATATCACTGGGAGGCCTTGCTTAGGAACCAGACACGCCTGGCCCACAATCTTACTCCCTCTTAGGAACTTGTCATGGCTCGCGCCGGTAGATCCATCTGCTCAACCGCTTCCGGTAGGGCTCGCCGTGGCGGATCCACCCCAAGATCCTACCGTCGCAGTATCAAATGGCCATGGTTTCTTGAGAGGAGCGACGATGCTACGTATCTGAGCTCAGCCCATCCTACCTGTAGAATGACTGATGCGGCGTCGAGTTTGAGTAGGAGCCGCCAGGCGCGATGGCGCTCGGTCCACGCCAACCCCGTCACCTTTGTCATTGTCGATTCCGATGTGGAGGACAATGGGGACGAAGCTATGCAGAACACCATTGTTGCCTCCTTGGCGAAGGGCAAGACACGGGCGGGAGTGGATGTCACTGGGAAGGGCACGGCAGCGTCACCAATCGAGGTGGACTCCAACGACAGCGTTGTGATGTGGGTTTAGATGTTGTTTAGGATGGTTGCAATTTTGTTTGTGTTTAGTGCGAGTACAATTATTGTAATGGGTTTGTCGGTCTATATTGAGAAATATGTGCAATAGCAGCGTGTGAGTGCTTCCACTTTAGAAATTGTGTCTGTACCATTTGCATGTTGCATTATCAATGTAGATTACATGTAAACAATCCAACGAAAATCAGATTATAACCATCAGACGGGAGTGGCAGGATGGAAGAGAAGTTGTGACAGTGGCTTCGAGGGGACGGAAGAGAAGGGGGCGTGACACTGGCAGGTGGGCCCTCGGAACACGTGACATTGACATGCGGGGGCGGGAGCACACGGTATTGCTAGTCTGTCTAGAGCAAGCGGACTTTGCAATGTGATAGCAGCAAGCTGATTGGACCAATAACTCGTTGAATTATTAAGGAGTACTAAAAAAACTACAACTGGGGTACATTCGCACAACACGTATGCTCTACGCACCTGAGAAGCATCGCTTAAGTCTAACAGTAATGACAGCATAAGTACTACATTTCCATGTCGGTCTTCTTGATACAAATGTAGAAATGCATCTGCCTGTTCGGTCTAGCACCGACAAGGTACTGAGATTGCACACATAGGATCGACCTTAGGTCCGCATACTCCACCTCCCGCGGCGTCGGGCAGCTCGGTGCCTCGGCTATCACAAGAATGCTATCGGACGACGACGGCTGGGCGTTCGCCCACATGCGCACCTTGTATACGGGCCAGGTGCACAAGACTGACCTGACGCATACCGCACACACGAAGGTGGGCCCTACTCTGGTTCCCGGAACACCGGCGGTGATGGTCAGGACGAAAATAGAGCCGCCCCTGGAAAATTAGCCGGCGGCGTGCAGATTCAATGAACGGCACCTGCTCTTGGAGAAGTTGGGCTTGCCTGACAAGATCCTAATCACTTCGATCAAGTGCTCCTCTGCAAGCTGGATGACGAGCTCTGTCGGCGGGCCGGTGTAGTTGCAGCCCGGCTCCATGCAGGAGCACGTGTCGTGCGGGCATGTGAGCTCGTGGAACAGGAGCTCGTGGTAGGAGTAATGGCGAAAGCATCCTGGGTGGGAGCACACAAGCGGGAACGCCACTGTGAAGTTGTGCACGAGGATCTACAGATTCTTGGGCTGCAGCATCTACCACATCTGAAGTTTGTCGAGAAACCGGAAAAAGATCAGCAGTTAGATTGGCGAATAGCATGAATATGTAGGATAAGTTCAAAAGCTTGTAAAATGATTTCTTAGCATGAAGGTAGCGACCCGAGAATTGGCGTATCTCGTCCGGGCACAGCGCACAAAAGTCGGAGGCGTCATCTGGGCATAGTGACGTGTGGTGGATGAGGGGAGAGGGGGCTGTGGAGTAGACGTGCTCACTCACGAGCTCTATGATATTACTAGTAGGCTATAGAGGAGTTGAAAAAATAGTAATATAAGTGAAAATGTAAGCGCGGCCAATCATGTCGCAGAACAGCCTACTCGAGGATCGTTCTTACGAAGAACCATCTTATTCATTCACGCGCCCCAATCGAACGGTCTGCAACAATCGGATCGGACAACTACTTCAGGGGGGGATTCTGGAAGACACGATCTTATGTGGTTTGTAGAATGAACACACATGCAGTGACATTAGTTGATCCATGTGTGGTTTGTGGAAAGAACACACATGCAATGCCATTGGTTGATCCATGTGTGGTTTGTGAAAAGAACACACATGCAATGACATTCGTGAGTCCATATGTGGTTTATGGAAATGAACACACATGCAATGAACACTGGTTGATCCATGTGTGCTTTGTAAAAAGAACACACATGCAATACCATTGGTTGATCCATGTGGTTTTTGGAAAAGAACAAACATGCAATGTCATTAGTTGATCCATAAGTGGTTTGTGGAAAGAACACACATGCAGTGAACACGGGTGGATCCATGTGTGGTTTATGAAAAGAATACACATGCAATGCCATTGGTTGATCCATGTGTGGTTTGTGAAAAGAACACACACGCAATGCCATTGTTTGATCCATGTGGTTTGTGGAAAAGAACACACATGCAATGACATTGGTGGATCCATGTGTGGTTTGTGGAAAGAACACACACGCAATGCCATTGGTTGATCCATGTGGTTTGTGGAAAGGAACACACATGCAATGCCATTGGTGGATCCATAAGTGGTTTGTGGAAAGGAACACACATGCAATGACTCTAGTGGATACATGTGTGGTTTATGAAAAGAACACACATGCAATGACATTGGTGGATCCATGTGTGGTTTGTGGAAAGAACACACATGCAATGCCATTGGTTGATCCATGTGGTTTATAGAAAGGAACACACATGCAATGACTCTAGTGGATACATGTGTGGTTTGTGAAAAGAACACACATGCAATTCCATTCGTTGATACATGTGATTTGTGAAAAGAACACACACAATGCCATTGGTTGATCCATGTGTGGTTTGTGGAAAGAACACACATGCAGGAAACGCTGGTGGATGCATGTGTGGTTTGTGGAAAGAACACACATGGAATGAACACTAGTGGATCAATATGTGGTTCATGACAGCAACACACATGCAATGCCATTGGTGGACCCATAAGTGGTTTGTGGAAAGGAACACACATGCAATGACTCTAGTGGATACATGTGTGGTTTGTGAAAAGAACACACATGCAATTCCATTGGTTGATCCATGTGGTTTGTTAAAAGAACATGCATGCAATACCATTGGTTGATCCATGTGTGGTTTGTGAAAAGAACACACATGCAATGCCATTTGTTGATCCATTTGTGGTTTATGGAAAATAACACACATGCAATGACATTGGTGGATCCATGTGTGGTTAGTGGAAAGAACACACATGCAATGCCATTGGTTGATCCATAAGTGGTTTGTGGAAAGGAACACACATGCAATGGCTCTAGTGGATACATGTGTGGTTTGTGAAAATAACACACATGCAATCCCATTGGTTGATCCATGTGGTTTGTGAAAAGAACACACATGTAATGCCATTGGTTGGTCCATGTGTGCTTTGTGGAAAGAACACACATGCAATGAACACTAGTGGATCCATATGTGGTTCATGACAGGAACACACATGCAATGCCATTGGTGGATCCATAAGTGGTTTGTGGAAAGGAACACACATGCAATGACTCTAGTGGATACATGTGTGGTATGTGAAAATAACACACATGCAATTCCATTGGTTGATCCATGTGGTTTGTGAAAAGAACACACATGCAATGTCATTGGTTGATCCATGTGTGGTTTGTGGAAAGAACACACATGCAGCGAACAGTGGTGGATCCATCTGTGGTTTGTAGAAAGAACACACATGCAATGCCATTGGTTGATCCATGTGTGCTTTGTGAAAAGAACACACATGCAATGCTATTGGTTGATCCATGTGTGGTTTGTGGAAAGAACACACATGCATAGCCATTGGTTTATCCATGTGTGTTTTATGGAAAAGAACACACATGCAATGACATTATTTGATCGATGTGTGGTTTATGAAAAGAACACACATGCAATGCCATTGGTTGGTCCATGTGTGGTTTCTAAAAAGAACACACATGCAATGCCATTTGTTGATCCATATGTGGCTTGTAGAAAAGAACACACATGCAATGCCATTGGTGGATCCATGTGTGGTTTGTGAAAATAACACACATGCAATGCCATTGGTTGATCCATAAGTGGTTTGTGGAAAGAACACACAGGCAGTGAACACCGGTGGATCCGTGTGTGGTTTGTGGAAAGAACACACATGCAGTGAACACTGGTTGATCCATGTTTGGTTTGTGAAAAACAACACACATGCAATGCCATTGGTTGATCCATAAGTGGTTTGTGAAAAGAGCACACATGCAATGACATTGGTTGATCCTTGTGGGTTTTGTGGAAAATAACACACATGCAATGCCATTGGTTGATCCATGTGGTTTGTGAAAATAACACACATGCAATGCCATTGTTTGATCCATGTGTGTTTTGTTGAAAAGAACACACATGCGATGACATTTGTTGATCAATGTGTGGTTTATGAAAAGAACACACATGCAATGCCATTGGTTGATCCATGTGTGGTTTGTGGAAAGAACACACATGCAATGCCATTGGTTGATCCATGTGTGGTTTGTGAAAAGAACACACATGCAATGCCATTGGTTGATCCATCAGTGGTTTGTGGAAAGCACACACATGCAGTGAACACTGGTTGATCCATGTGTGGTTCATTACAGGAACACACATGCAATGACATTGGTGGATCCATAAGTGGTTTGTGGAAAAGAACACACATGCAATGAACACTAGTGGATCCATATGTGGTTCATGACAGGAACACACATGCAATGCCATTGGTGGATCCATAAGAGGTTTGTTTAAAGAACACACATGCAATGACATTGGTTGAACCATATGTGGTTTGTGGAAAGAACACACATGCAATGACACTGGTTGATCCATGTGTGGTTTGTGGAAAGAACACAGATGCAATGACTCTGGTGGATCCATGTGTGGTTTGTGGAAAGGAATACACATGCAATGCCATTCGTTGATCCATGTCTGGTTTGTGAAAATAACACACATGCAATGCTATTGGTTGATCCATGTGGCTTGTGAGAGGAACACACATTCAATGACACTGGTTAATCCATATGTGGTTTGTGGAAAGAACACACATGCAACGAACACTTGTGGATCCATTTGTGGTTTATGAAAAAAGAACACACATGCAATGCCATTGGTTGATCCACGTGTGTTTGTGGAAAAGAACACACATGCAATGGCATTGGTGGATCCACATGTGGTTTGTGGAAAGAACACATATAGTGAACACTGGTGGATCCATGTGTGGTTTGTGAAAAAACACACATGCAATGCCATTGGTTGATCCATAAGTGGTTTGTGAAAAGAACACATATGCAACGAACACAGGTGGATCCATGTGTGGTTTGTGAAAAGAACACACATGAAATTCCATTGGTTGATCCATGTGGTTTGTGATAAGAACACACATGCAATGCCATTGGTTGATCCATGTGTGGTTTGTGGAAAGAACACACTTGCAGTGAACACTGGTGGATCCGTGTGTGGTTTGTGGAAAGAACACATATGCAGTGAACACTGGTTGAGCCATGTGTGGTTTGTGAAAAGAACACACATGCAATGTCATTGGTTGATCCATGTGTGGTTTGTGAAAAGAACACACATGCAATGACACTGGTTGATCCTTGTGTGTTTTGTGGAAAAGAACACACATGCAATGCCATTGGTTGATCCATGTGGTTTGTGAAAATAACACACTCAATGCCATTGGTTGATCCATGTGTGTTTTGTGGAAAAGAACACACATGCAATGACATTTGTTGATCCATGTCTGGTTTATGAAAAGAACACACATGCAATGCCATTGGTTGATCCATGTGTGGTTTGTGGAAAGAACACACATGCAATGCCATTGGTTGATCCATGTGTGGTTTGTGAAAAGAACACACATGCAATGCCATTGGTTGATCCATAAGTGGTTTGTGGAAAGAACACACATGTAGTGAACACTGGTTGATCCATGTGTGGTTTGTGGAAAGAACACACATACAGTGAACACTGGTGGATCCATAAGTGGTTTGTGGAAAAGAAGACACATGCAATAAACACTAGTGGATCCATATGTGGTTCATCAAAGGAACGCACATACAATGCCATTGGTGGATCCATAAGTGGTTTGTGGAAAGAACACGCATGCAATGACATTGGTTGATCCATATGTGGGAAGAACACACATGCAATGACACTGGTTGATCCATGTGTGGTTTGTGGAAAGAACACACATGCAATGACTCTGGTGGATCCATGTGTGGTTTGTGGAAAGGAACACACATGCAATGCCATTGGTTGATCCATGTGTGGTTTGTGAAAATATGACGCATGCAATGACATTGGTTGATCCATGTGTGTTTTGTGGAAAAGAACACGCATGCAATGCCATTGGTTGATCCATGTGGTTTGTGCAAAGAATACACATGCAATGCCATTTGGTTGATCCATGTCTGTTTTGTGGAAAAGAACACATATTCAATGACATTTTTTGATCCATGTGTGGTTTATGAAAAGAACACACATGCAAAGACATTGGTTGATCCATGTGTGGTTTGTGGAAAGAACACACATGCAATACCATTGGTTGATCCATGTGTGGTTTGTGAAAAGAACACACATGCAATGCCATTGGTTGATCCATAAGTGGTTTGTGGAAAGAACACACATGCAGTGAACACTGGTTGCTCCATGTGTGGTTTATGGAAAGAACACACATGTAGTGAACACTCGTGGATCTATAAGTGGTTTGTAGAAAAGAACACACATGCAATGAACACTAGTGGATCCATATGTGGTTCATGACAGGAACATAGATGCAATGACATTGGTGGATCCATAAGTGGTTTGTGGAAAGAACACACATGCAATGACATTTGTTGAACCATATGTGGTTTGTGGAAAGAACACACATGCAATGACACGAGTTGATCCATGTGTGGTTTGTGGAAAGAACACACATGCAATGACTCTGGTGGATCCATGTTTGGTTTGTGGAAAGGAACACACATGCAATGCCATTGGTCAATCCATATGTGCTTTGTGAAAATAACACACATGAAATGCCATTGTTTGATCCATGTGGATTGTGAAGGGAACACACATGTAATAAAACTGTTTGATCCATAAGTGGTTTATGGAAAGAATAGCCATGCAGTGAAAACTGGTTGATCCATGTGTGGTTTATCAAAAGAACACACATGCAATGACGTTGGTTGATCCTTGTGTGTTTTATGGAAAAGAACACACATGCAATGCCATTGGTTGATCCATGTGGTTTGTGAAAATAACACACATGCAATGCCATTGGTTCATCCATGTGTGTTTTGTGGAAAAGAACACACATGTAATGACATTTGTTGATCCATGTGTGGTTTATGAAAAGAACACACATGCAATGCCATCGGTTGATCCATGTGTGGTTGATGAAAAGAAAACACATGCAATGCCATTGGTTGATCCATGTGTGGTTCTTGAAAAGAACACACATGCAATGCCATTGGTTGATCCATGTGTGGTTTGTGAAAAGAACACACATCAAATGCCATTGGTTGATCCATGTGGTTTGTGATAAGAACACACATGCAATGACAATGCTTGATCCATGTGTGGTTTGTGGAAAGAACACACATGCAGTGAACACTAGTGGATCCATGTGTGGTTTGTGGAAAGAACACACATGCAGTGAACATTGGTTGATCCATGTGTGGTTTGTGAAAATAACACACATGCAATGCCATTGGTTGATCCATGTGGTTTGTGAAAATAACACACATGCAATGCCATTGGTTGATCCATGTGTGTTATGTGGAAAAGAACACATATACAATGACATTTGTTGATCCATGTGTGGTTTGTGCAAAGGAACACACATGGAATGCCATTGGTTGATCCATGTGTGGTTTGTGGAAAGAACACACGTGCAATGCCATTGGTTGATCCATGTGTGGTTTGTGAAAAGAACACACATGCAATGCCATTGGTTGATCCATAAGTGGTTTGTGGAAAGAACACACATGCAGTGAACACTGGTAGGTCCATGTGTGGTTTGTGGAAAGAACACACATGCAGTGCACACTGGTGGATCCATAAGTGGTTTGTGGAAAAGAATACACATGCAATGAACACTAGTGGATCCATGTGTGGTTCATGACAAGAACACACATGCAATGCCATTGGTGGATCCATAAGTGGTTTCTGGAAAGAACACACATGCAATGACATTGGTTGATCCGTATGTGGATTGTGGAAAGAACACACATGCAATGACACTGGTTAATCCATGTGTGGTTTGTGGAAAGAACACACATGCAATGACTCTGGTGGATCCAGGTGTGGTTCGTGGAAAGGAACACACATGCAATGCCATTGGTTGATCCATGTGTGGTTTGTGAAAATATCACACATGTAATGCCATTGGTTGATGCATGTGTGGTTTGTGAAAAGAACACACATGCAATGACATTTGTAGATCCTTGTGTGTTTTGTGGAAAAGAACGCACATGCAATGCCATTGGTTGATCCATGTGGTTTGTGAAAATAACACACATGCAATGCCATTGGTTGATCCATGTGTGTTTTTTGGAAAATAACACACATGCAATGACATTTGTTGATCCATGTGTGGTTTATGAAAAGAACACACATGCAATGCCATTGGTTGATCCATGTGTGGTTTGTCGAAAGAACACACATGCAATGCCATTGGTTGATCCATGTGTGGTTTGTGAAAATAACACACATGCAATGCCATTGGTTGAACCATAAGTGGTTTGTGGAAAGAACACACATGCAGTGAACACTGGTTGATCCATGTGTGGTTTCTGGAAAGAACACACACGCAGTGAACACTGGTGGATCCATAAGTGGTTTTTGGAAAAGAACACACATGTAATGAACACTAGTGGATCCATATGTGGTTCATGACAGGAACACACATGCAATGCCATTGGTGGATCCATAAGTAGTTTGTGGAAAGAACACACATGCAATGACATTGGTTGATCCATATGTAGATTGTGGAAAGAACACACATTCAATGACACTAGTTGATCCATGTGTGGTTTGTGGAAAGAACACACATGCAATGACTCTGTTGGATCCATGTGTGGTTTGTGGAAAGGAACACACATGCAATGCCATTGGTTGATCCATGTGTGGTTTCTGAATATATCACACATGCAATGCCATTGGTTGATCCATGTGTGGTTTGTGAAAAGAACACACATGCAATGACATTGGTTGATCCTTGTGTGTTTTGTGGAAAAGAACACACATGCAATGCCATTGGTTGATCCATGTGGTTTGTGAAAATAACACACATGCAATGCCATTGGTTGATCCATGTGTGTTTTGCGGAAAATAACATACATGCAATGACATTTGTTGATCCATGTATGGTTTATGAAAAGAACACACATGCAATGCAATTGGTTGATCCATGTGTGGTTTGTGGAAATAACACACATGCAATGCCATTGGTTGATCCATGTGTGGTTTGTGAAAAGAACACACATGCAATGCCATTGGTTGATCCATAAGTGCTTTGTGGAAAGAACACACATGCAGTGAACACTGGTTGATCCATGTGTGGTTCATGACAGGAACACACATGCAATGACATTGGTGGATCCATAAGTGGTTTGTGGAAAATAACACACGTGCAATGAACGCTAGTGGATCCATATGTGGTTCATGATAGGAACACACATGCAATGCCATTGGTGGATCCATAAGTGGTTTGTGGAAAGAACACACATGCATTGACATTGGTTGATCCATATAGGGTTTGTGGAAAGAACACACATGCAATGACACTGGTTGATCCATGTGTGGTTTGCGGAAAGAACACACATGCAATGACTCTGTTGGTTCCATGTGTGGTTTGTGGAAAGGAATACACATGCAATGCCATTGGTTGATCCATGTGTGGTTTGTGAAAATAACACACATGCAATGCCATTGGTTGATCCATGTGGTTTGTGATGGGAACACACATGCAATGACACTGGTTGATCCATAAGTGGTTTGTGGAAAGAACACACATGTAGTGAACATTGGTGGATCCATTTGTGGTTTATGAAAAGAACACACATGCAATGCCATTTGTTGATCCATGTGTGTTTGTGGAACACAACACACATGCAATGACACTGGTGGATCCACATGTGGTTTCTGGAAAGAACACACATGTAGTGAAAACTGGTGGATCCATGTGTTGTTTGTGAAAAACAACACACATGCAATGCCATTGGTTGATCCATAAGTGGTTTGTGAAAAGAACACAGATGCAATTAACACATGTGGATTCATGTGTGGTTTGTGAAAAGAATACACATGCAATTCCATTGGGTGATCCATGTGGTTTGTGATAAGACAACATGCAATGCCATTGGTTGATCCATGTGTGGTTTGTGGAAAGAACACACTTGTAGTGAACACTGGTGGATCCATGTGTGGTTTGTGAAAGAACACACATGCAGTGAACACTAGTTGATCCATGTGTGGTTTGTGAAAATATCACACATGTAATGCCATTGGTTGATCCGTGTGTGGTTTGTGAAAAGAACACACATGCAATGACATTGGTTGATCCTTGTGTGTTTTGTGGAAAAGAACACACATGCAATGCCATTGGTTTATTCATGTGGTTTGTGAAAATAACACACATGCAATGCCATTGGTTGATCCATGTGTGTTTTGTAGAAAAGAACACACAGGGAATGACATTTGTTGATCCATGTGTGGTTTATGAAAAGAACACACATGCAATGCCATTGGTTGATCCATGTGTGGTTTGTGGAAAGAACACACATGCAATGCCATTGCTTGATCCATGTGTGGTTTGTGAAAATAACACACATGCAATGCCATTGGTTGATCCATAAGCGGTTTGTGGAAAGAACACACATGCAGTGAACACTGGTTGATACATGTGTGGTTTGTGGAAAGTACACACATGCAGTGAACACTGGTGGATCCATAAGTGGTTTTTGGAAAAGAACACACATGTATGAACACTAGTGGATCCATATGTGGTTCATGACAGGAACACACATGCAATGCCATTGGTGGATCCATAAGTGGTTTGTGGAAAGAACACGCATGCAATGACATTGGTTGATCCATATGTGGATTGTGGAAAGAACACACATGTAATGACACTAGTTGATCCATGTGTGGTTCGTGGAAAGAACACACATGCAATAACTCTGTTGGATCCATGTGTGGTTTGTGGAAAGGAACACACATGCAATCCCATTGGTTGATCCTTGTGTGTTTTGTGAATATACCACACATGCAGTGGCATTGGTTGATCCATGTGTGGTTTCTGAAAATAACACATATGCAATGACATTGGTTGATCCTTGTGTGTTTTGTGGAAAAGAACACACATGCAATGCCATTGGTTGATCCATGTGGTTTGTGAAAATAACACACACAATGCCATTGGTTGATCCATGTGTGTTTTGTGGAAAAGAACACACATGAAATGACATTTGTTGATCCATTCGTGGTTTATGAAAAGAACACACATGCAATGCCATTGGTTGATCCATGTGTGGTTTGTGGAAAGAACACACATGCAATGCCATTGGTTGATCCATGTGTGGTTTGTGAAAAGAACACACATGCAATGCCATTGGTTGATCCATAAGTGGTTTGTGGAAAGAACACACATGTAGTGAACACTGGTTGATCCATGTGGTTCATGACAGGAACACACATGCAATGACATTGGTGTATCCATAAGTGGTTTGTGGAAAAGAACACACATGCAATGAGCACTAGTGGATCCATATGTGGTTCATGACAGGAACACACATGCAATGCCATTGGTGGATCCATAAGTGGTTTGTGGAAAGAACAGACATGCAATGACATTGGTTGATCCATATGGGCTTTGTGGAAAGAACACATATGCAATGACACTGGTTGATCCATGTGTGGTTTGTGGAAAGAACACACATGCAATGACTCTGGTGGATCCATGTGTGGTTTGTGGAAAGGAATACACATGCAATGCCATTGGTTGATCCATGTGTGGTTTGTGAAAATAACACACATGCAATGCCATTGGTTGATCCATGTGGTTCATGACAGGAACACACATGCAATGCCATTTGTGGATCCATAAGTGGTTTGTGGAAATAACACACATGCAATGACATTGGTTGATCCATATGTGGATTGTGGAAAGAACACACATGCAATGACACTGGTTTATCCATATGTGGTTTGTGGAAACAACACACATGCAATGACTCTGGTGGATCCATGTGTGGTTTGTGGAAAGGAACACACATGCAATGCCATTGGTTGATCCATGTGTGGTTTGTGAAAATATCACGCATGCAATGACATTGGTTGATCCATGTGTGTTTTGTGGAAAAGAACACACATGCAATGACATGGGTTGATCGATGTGGTTTGTGAAAAGAACACACATGCAATGCCATTGGTTGATCCATGTGTGTTTTGTGGAAAAGAACACATATTCAATGACATTTGTTGATCCATGTGTGGTTTATGAAAAGAACACACCTGCAATACCATTGGTTGATCCATGTGTGGTTTGTGGAAAGAACAAACATGCAATGACATTGGTTGATCCATGTGTGGTTTGTGAAAAGAACACACATGCAATGCCATTGGTTGATCCATCAGTGGTTTGTGGAAAGAACACACATGCAGTGAACACTGGTTGCTCCATGTGTTGTTTATGGAAAGAACACACATGCAGTGAACACTGGTGGATCCAGAAGTGGTGTGTTGAAAAGAACACACATGCAATGAACACTAGTGGATCCATATGTGGTTCATGACAGGAACACAGATGCAATGCCATTGGTGGATCCATAAGTGGATTGTGGAAAGAACACACATGCAATGACATTTGTTGAACGATATGTGGTTCGTGGAAAGAACACACATGCAATGACACTAGTTGATCCATGTGTGGTTTGTGGAGAGAACACACATGCAATGACTCTGGTGGATCCATGTTTGGTTTATGGAAAGGAACACAAATGCAATGCCATTGGTTATCCATGTGTGGTTTGTGAAAATAACACACATCCAATGCCATTGTTTGATCCATGTGGACTGTGAAGGAACACACATGCAATGACACTTGTTGATCCATAAGTGGTTTGCGGAAAGAACACACATGCAGTGAAAACTGGTTAATCCATGTGTGGTTTATCAAAAGAACACACATGCAATGACAGTGGTTGATCCTTGTGTGTT